>CP125973.1:452622715-453247715 GCA_030063025.1 Avena longiglumis | reverse complement strand
TCCAGAAGGTTCTAGAAGCTTCCGGTACAATACCGATTAACTCGGAACAATTCCGAACTCCAAAAACTGCACTGCCTTATATGAATCTTATTCTCCGGACCACTCCGGAACCTCTCGTGATGTCCCGGATCCCATCCGATACTCCGAACAAAAAACTCATAAACCAATTATGCAATCTATCCTAGCGTCGAGACACGTTAAGTGTGTGACCCTGCGGGTTCGAGAATATGCAGACATGATCTTCTATCAATAATCAACAGCGGGGTCTGGAAACCCATATTGACTCCCACACATTCATCGATGATCATATCGGATGAACCACGATGCCAGGATTCAATCAATCCCATATATATATATTCCCTTCGTCTCGCGATATTTTACTTGCCCGAGATTCGATCGTCGCATCATACCTAGTTCAATCTCGCTCACAGAAGTACTTTACTCGTCCGTAATCCGATATCACTTTGTGATTAACTCCTTAACCACATGCTTGCAAGCGGTGTTGATATCGATTACCGAGTGGGCCCAAGTATATCTCTCCAACTTGAGGGACAAATCCATCTCGATACATACAATCCAAGATACTTTCCGATCACGAGAGACACCTTTATGATCACCCTCTCATAGGATGACGTTTGATGACCTCAAAGCTTTCTTCCAATACCAGGAGTTGTATTATCTCATGGTCTAAGGAATACAATATTTGACATAAGAAAAGCTTCGAAAGACGAACACGATGACACGATCTAATTGCGCTTAGTTTGGTCTCATCCATCATATCTTTCTCCCAATGATATAATCTCATTATTAATTGACAACTCATGTCCATGGTTAGGAAACCTTAACCATCATTAATCAATGAGCTAGTCCATAGATACTAGGGACACGGTGTTGTTCACAAACCACACAAGTATTAAAGTTTCCGCTTAATACAATTCTAGCATGGAATATAAACATTATCATGAACAAGAATTATAATAATAACATATTTATTATTGCCTCTAGGGCATAATTCCAACAGTCTCCCACTTGCACTAGAGTCAATAATCTAGTTTACATCCGCAACAATCTCACACCCATGGCAATCGAGGTGCTGATCATGTTTTACACGTGGAAGAGGTTTAGTCAATGGATCTGCGACATTCGGATTCATGTACTTTGCTAATCTTGGATCTCCATCGCTATATAATCTCGGATTATATGAAACTTATGTTTGATATGCTTGGTCTTTGGATGATATCTTGGTTCCTTAGCGAGTACTATGGCGCGTGTTGTCACACAATATCTCCAGTGGGTCCAATGCACTTGAACCACGCCAAGATCGAATGAAGTTCTGATCCAAACTCCTTCACTTGACGCTGCAAGTGACCATGTATTCCGCTTCTACTGTAGATCCCGCGATCACACTTTGCTTGCAGCTTCTCCAGCTCACAGCCCCTCCATTCAAAATATACACGTATTATGTCTGAGATTTAGAATCATCCTTGTCGGTGTCGAAACTAGCGTTGACGTAACCTTTTACGATGAGCTGTTCATCACCCCCATAGACTAAGAACATTTCTTTAGTTCTATTTAGGTACTTTAGGATGTTCTTCACGGCTGTCCAGTGTTCCATTCCTAGATCACTTTGATACCTGCTCGTTAAACTAAGAGCATTGGACACATCCGGTCTAGTACACAGCATGGCATACATGATCGAACCTATGGCCGAGGCATAAGGCACTTTGCTCATAGCCTCCCTATAATTTACCGTAGCTGGACACTGAGCCTTGCTCAATATCTTACCTAACAACATAGGCACTGAACCTTTCTTTGCCTTATCCATTCTGAACCTTTTCAGAACTTTATCTAGGTATGTACTCTGGCTTAAAGCTATCAGGCGTCTTTGTCTATCTCTATAGATTTTGATGCCCAATATATAAGCAGCTTCACCTAGGTCTTTCATTGAAAAACACTTGTTCAAATAACTCTTCACATCGTTAAGCATGTTGATGTCATTTCCGATAATCAATATGTCATCCACATATAGTACCAGAAACGTCACCGAGCTCCCACTTACTTTCTTGTAGATGCAAGCTTCATAGCAATTTGGAACAAATCCAAAGCTCTTGATCACTTGATCAAAACGAAGGTTCCAACTCCGAGATGCTTTCTTCAGTACATAAATGGAACGCTGAAGTTTGCATACTTTACTAGCATCCTTAGGATCGATAAAACCTTCGGGTTGCATCATATACAACTCTTCATCAATGTTGCCATTGAGGAAAGCAGTCTTGACATCCATCTGCCATATTTCATAATCATGAAACACAACAATTGCTAATAAAATCCGAATGGACTTAAACATCGCTACGGGAGAGAAAGTCTCATCGTAGTCAACACCTTGAACTTGTCGAAAACCTTTCGCGACAAGCCGTGCTTTATAGACGGTAATATTACCATCCGCGTCCGTTTTCTTCTTGAAGATCCATTTGCACTCAACGGCCTTTCGATCGCTAGGAGGGTCCACCAAAGTCCATACTTGGTTTTCGCTCATGGATCCCAATTCGGATTTCATGGCTTCTAGCCATTTCTCAGAGTCTGGGCTCATCATCGCTTCCTCATAGCTCGTAGGTTCACTGTCTTCTACTAGCAAGACAGTCAAGACAGGGTTGCCGTACCACTCAGGAGGGGCACGCGACCTTGTCGACCTGCGACGTTCAGTAGCAGCATCGTCTGAAGCTTCATGATCCTTGTCATTAGTTTCCTCCATTGTTGGTGCAGGCGGCACTGGAACAATTTCAGGTGCTATGCTACTCTCCAATTCAAGAGAAGGTTCAATAACCTCGTCTAGCTCTACTTTCCTCCCACTCACTTCTTTCGAGAGAAACTCCTTCTCAAGAAAGGAACCGTTCTTTGCGACAAACACTTTGCCTTCGGTTCTGTGATAGAAGGTATACCCAATAGTTTCCTTAGGGTATCCTATGAAGACGCATTTCTCCGCTTTGGGTTCGAGCTTGTCCGGCATCAACTTCTTGACGTAAGCTTCGCATCCCCAAACTTTAAGAAACGATAACTTAGGTTTAGCACCAAACCACAGTTCATATGGTGTCGTCTCAAAGGATTTAGATGGAGCCCTATTTAAAGTGAATGCAGCGGTTTCTAATGCATAACCCCAAAATGATAACGACAAATCAGTAAGAGACATCATTGATCGGACCATATCTAATAGGGTTCGATTCAAGATCGATTACACCATTGCGCTATGGTGTTCCGGGTGGCGTGAGTTGCGAAACAATTCCGCTTGCTTTAAGATGCGTGAGAAAATCATAACTCAAATATTCGCCCCCACGATCGGATCGTAGAAACTTAATCTTTCTGTTACGATGGTTCTCCACTTCATTCTGAAATTCCTTGAACTTTTCAAATGTTTCAGATTTATGTTTCATTAAATAGATATACCCATAATCGATAAAAGTGAGAAAATAGCGATATCCACCACGCGTCGAAACACTCATCGGTCCGCATACATCGGTATGTATGATTTCCAACAAGTCCGTTGCTCGCTCCATCATACCGGAGAACGGGGTTTTGATCATCTTGCCCATGAGGCATGGTTCGCATGTGTAAAATGATTCAAAATCAAGAGACTCCAAAAGTCCATCAGAATGGAGTTTCTTCATGCGCTTTACACCAATATGACCTAGACGACAGTGCCACAAATAAGTAGTATTATCACTATCTACTTTGCATCTCTTAGCCTCAATGTTATGGATGTGTGCTTCATCCCTTTCGAGATTTAGAAGAAATATACCATTCACAAGAGGTGCATGACCATAAAAGATGTTACTCATATAAATAGAACAACCATTATTCTCCGATTTAAATGAATAACTGTCTTGCAATAAACACGATCCAGAAATAATGTTCATGCTCAACGCAGCACATAATAACATTTATTAAGGTTTAAAACTAATACAGAAGGTAAAACAAAGGAGAGTGTCCGGCCATCACATCAACTCTTGATCCGTTGCAACGGCATCGTCACCTCATCCCTCGCAAGTCGTCGTCATTCATTAGTAGCTCTGTTTGAGTTACAAATATTATGGCGAACCCGAAGATCAAATACCCAGCACTACAACGAGGGCTAGTAAGGAAAACATCAATAACATGTATATCAAATATACCTTTGATGGTGGTGCCTTCTTGTCCGCTAAGTACTTGGACGATTCTTCGATGACCCTTGTCCTTGCAATAGAAGCACTCAAAGGTCCGCTTAGGACCAGACTTGAGCTTCTTCTCAGCAGGGCATCGCTTGCCGCCCTTCTTGAAGGATTCTTTGCTCCTTACCTTTCTTAAAGATGGGCTTGTTGACCATCAACACATGATTATCCTTTTGAT
The DNA here is from genome assembly GCA_030063025.1 of Avena longiglumis. Taxonomy (NCBI): domain Eukaryota; kingdom Viridiplantae; phylum Streptophyta; class Magnoliopsida; order Poales; family Poaceae; genus Avena; species Avena longiglumis. The sequence continues at coordinate 453,243,335 of CP125973.1, read as the reverse complement.
GTCCACTTGGTGGCCTTGACTTCTTGCGAAGAGCTCGGTGATCGTATCAGTGGAACCAATCTGATTATGAGTCACTACAAAACTTTTGTAGCTGGGAGGGAGTGATTGCAGAACCCTGTCAATCTTGAGCTCCTCTGGAATCGTGCATTCCAGTTTCTCAAGGCGTTGAGTGTAGCCCGTCATCTTAATGGCGTGCTCACTAACGGAACTCCCTTCCTCCATCTTGCAGTTAAAGAACTTCTCAGAGATCTCATATCTCTCAGAACGCTGAGTGCGAAACATGGTTTTAGCTCTTGAGAATCTCAAAGGGCCGGGATAGTCTTCAAAACGATTTTGAAGTTCGGTTCCATAGCAAACAACATGGTGCTCTTAATCACACCATAATCATCTTTCTTGCCGATGATAGACAGCTTTCTCATCGGACGCATTCTTGTGCAGGGGGTCACCTAACGCTTTTGACCGCCAGAGAGAATGATTCTTAGATTCCAGAACCAATTGGTGAAGTTAGACCCATTGTTTCTAAGCTTTTCCTTCTCAGCAAAAACGTTGAAGTTGAAGTTGGACTTAGCCATTTGATCTACAATATTTGCAAGTACAAATTAGACTATCTTCATGATAACTAGTTCAACTTTTAATCAAATTACTAGATGAACTCCCACTAAATTCAACATCCCTCAAGTTGTTTAGTGAACACGATCCAAATTCACCACACCTAATCCGATATTCACGAGAAGAGATGTGGTTTCAATGGTGGATAACGAAGTGTCGATCATATCATTCATATGACTCATGCTTAACCTTTCGGTTCATGTGTTCCGAGGCCATGTCTGTACATGCTAGGCTCGTCAAGTTAGACCCAAGTATTTCCGCGTGTGCAAAACTGGCTTGCACCCGTTGTATGTGAGCGTAGAGTCTATAGCACCCGATCATCACGTGATGCTTGGACACGACGAACTTTCGCAACGGTGCATACTCGGGGAGAACACAGTTTTTATCTTGATCTTCAAGTGAGGAATCATCTTATAATGCTACCATCGCGATCTAAGCATAATAAGATACATAAAAGGATAAACATCACATGCATATAACTTTAATGTGACATGGTATAGCCAATCTTCGCACAATGATCTCCATCTTGTGCGCTCCGGCATGATCTCCATCACTCCACCATGATTGCCTCCACCACGAATAGCAACTACAACTATTGCTAACTACTTAGGATAAAGTGAAACTATTACATGGCGTATAAGAAGTTGACACACATGTCATACACAATTATAAAGACAACCATATGGCTCCTGCCGGTTGTGTACTCATCGACATGCAAGTCGTGAAACATTACAAAACATGATCATCGCATACATTATACACATCACATCTTGGGCCATACCTAATCACAGAAAACACTCCCTGCAAAAACAAGTTAGACGCCTCTACTTTGTTGTTGCATGTTTTACGTGGCTTATGGGAGTAGATGCTAAGAACGATTCTTACCTACGGAAAGCCACAACGGTGTTATTATGGTTGCCAAACTCCGGTGTTAATCCCATGGCAACTATAGTGAGAGAAACTGACATCCACCAGCCGCATGTGTGGAACAAGCCACATGTCAAGTGCGGAACCGGTCTCGCGAACGACGTCGCGTAAGGTTGGCCTGGACCGCTTCAATATCACTATCCCGCGTCATAAGAAGAACACAAACAAGAGGCTTGCAACAGAAAACATCAATGCCCGCAACAACCATGTTGCGTTCTACTCGTGAAACATATCTACGCATAGATCTAGCTCTGATACCACTGATGGGTTTCGTGGCATAGTAAATCAAGATTTTCTACGGATGCGAACAGAGGGAAGGCCAAGATATAATCTAGGAGATGCAAACAACAAGAGAGATTGGATTAGATCTTCATACCGTTGAAGATTCGCACAGCGGAACGTTCGTCGGAACGTGGGTGATGTAGTCGTACTCGCTTCTCCTCCTCGCGATCCGATCCGATCTAGCACCACAAGTGGCGGTGCCTCCGTGAGATGCACACGTGTAGCACCTCGACGTATCCTCCTTCCTCGGACCAGCAAGTATGGTGGAGAGACGGATTGGATCTACAACACGACGGCGTGGTGTATATGGTGGAGAATTTCTGCAGCAGGGCTTCGCCTACAAACAGTCGGGAGGGAGAGAGGGAGGAGGGAAGCAGGACAGCTAGCTCTTGGAGGGGACGGTGTAAGGGGGTGGTGCGCCCCCAGCCCTCTTTATATAGAGGGGTGGGCGGCTGCAACCCTAGCCCCCTCCCCCAAGCCAAACCGGCGGCCCCAAGGAGAAGGAGTGGGGGGCAAGGAAACCCCCCTTCTAGAAGGTCTATCTCGAGTTTAAAACCCCCTTGGCCGGATGGGCCCTATGGGGCCTTGTGCCCCTGGCCCAATGCGGCCAGGGCACTCCCTCATAGGCCCATGCCCCCTCCCGGAAGGTGGGGCCACGTTGGTCCCCTTCCGAAAGGTTCTAGAAGCTTCCGGTACAATACCGATTAACCCGGAACAATTTCGAACTCCAAAAACTGCACTGCCTTATATGAATCTTATTCTACGGACCACTCCGGAACCTCTCGTGATGTCCCTGATCCCATCCGAGACTCCGAATAGAAAACTCATAAACCAATTATCCAATCTATCCTAGCGTCGAGACACGTTAAGTGTGTGACCCTGCGGGTTCGAGAATATGCAGACATGATCTTCTATCAATAATCAACAGTGGGTCTGGAAACCCATATTGACTCCCACACATTCATCGATGATCATATCGGATGAACCACGATCCCAGGATTCAATCAATCCCATATATATATTCCCTTCGTCTCGCGATATTTTACTTGCCCGAGATTCGATCGTCGGTACTGTCATACCTAGTTCAATCTCGTTCACAACAAGTACTTTACTCGTTCCGTAATCCGATATCACTTTGTGATTAACTCTTTAACCACATGCTTGCAAGCGGTGTTGATATCGATTACCGAGTGGGCCCGAAGTATATCTCTCCAACTTGGGAGGGAAAATCCCATCTCGATACATACAACCCAACAGATACTTTCCGATCACCTGAGAGACACCTTTATGATCACCCTCTCATAGGATGACGTTTGATGACCTCAAAGCTTTCTTCCGATACCAGGGAGTTGTATTATCTCATGGTCTAAGGAATACAATATTTGACATAAGAAAAGCTTCGCAAAGACGAAAACGATGACACGATCTAATTGCTTCGCTTAGTTTGGGTCTGTCCATCATATCATTCTTCCAATGATATGATCTCATTATTAATTGACAACTCATGTCCATGGTTAGGAAACCTTAACCATCATTAATCAATGAGCTAGTCCTTAGAGGCATAATAGGGACACGGTGTTGTTCACAAACCACACAAGTATTAAAGTTTCCGCTTAATACAATTCTAGCATGGAATATAAACATTATCATGACCAAGAATTATAATAATAACATCTTTATTATTGCCTCTAGGGCATAATTCCAACAAACCCAAGTTCGTGCTTTTCTCGGATTGGCGGGATATTACCGCAAATTTGTAGAAGGATTCTCTAGTATCGCCAGACCCATGACCCAATTGCTGAAGAAGGACAAGAAGTTTGAATGGACCGAAAAATGTGAAGCGAGTTTTCAAGAACTCAAAAGGAGATTAATTTCAGCCCCAATCTTGATCATGCCGGATATCACGAAGCCCTTCAATGTGTATTGTGACACATCCAAGATGGGTCTCGGATGTGTGCTAATGCAAGAAGGCAAAGTTATATCTTATCTATCGCGACAATTGAAGCAACACGAGCAAAACTATCCAACCCATGACCTCGAACTCGCAGCCGTAGTTCTAGCCCTGGAGACATGGAGACATTACCTGATGGGAAACCGTTGTGAGATTTATTCGGATCACAAGAGCCTAAAGTATATATTCACTCAGAAGGATCTGAATATGAGGCAGAGAAGATGGATTGAGCTAGTCAAGGATTACGACCTGGACATTCACTATCACCCTGGTAAAGCCAACATGGTAGCCGATGCCCTTAGCAGATTGCCGTGCCGCTTGAACTCCATGATTTTGAAGGAGCAACCAAGTTTGCAAAAAGTGATGGAAGATTTTCGAATGGAATTAGTAAGTGAAGGATTTTTGGCTAGCATAGAACTTTAGCCCACTTTGATCAGTCAGATTAAAGAGGCGCAGAAGGGAAATGCCAGTATCGACGGAATCAAGCGTCCTATCGGTACAGGCAAAGTACCAGGATTCACCGAGGACGAAGAAGGAGTTTTGTGGTACAAAGGACGCCTTTGTGTACCAGCAGATTCGGAGTTGAAAGAAGTTATCTTGAAGGAGGCTCATGATACTCTTTATTCTATCCATCCCGGAGGAACTAAGATGTATCAAGACTTGAAAGAGCAATTTTGGTGGCATAAGATGAAGAGAGAAATCGGAAGCTATATTGCCAAGTGTGATATATGTCAGCGAGTCAAGGCCGAACATCAAAGACCCGCTGGATTGTTGCAACCTTTGCAAATTCCGGAATGGAAATGGGATTCTGTAGGAATGGACTTTATCACTGGACTACCTACTTCTAGTAGGGGAAAAGACTCTATCTGGGTCATAGTGGACAGATTGTCCAAAGTCGCCCATTTCTTGCCCGTCAAAACCACCTATCAGAGTTCGAAGCTAGCAGAGTTGTACATCGCTACAATCGTTAGTTTGCATGGAGTCCCCAAGAACATCGTATCGGATCGAGGAACTCAGTTTACCTCGAGATTCTGGAAGAAAGTCCAAGAAGGTTTAGGAACCCGCCTAGATTTGATGCCAGTATCACCCTCAGACCGATGGACAAACGGAGCGAGTAAATCAAATACTCGAAGATATGCTTAGAGCATGTGTGTTAGAATATGGATCCAAGTGGGAAGACTGTCTGCCATTTGCAGAATTTTCATACAACAATAGTTACCAAGCCAGTTTGCAAATGGCCCCATTTGAATTCATGTACGGGAGAAAGTGTCGCACCCCTTTGAACTGGTCGGAAGTAGGAGAGAGTCAGATTTTCGGACCCGACATCCTACAAGAAGCAGAAGAGAAGGTTCACAAGATTCGTGAGCACCTCAAGACAGCCCAATCCCGACAGAAGAGTTACGCCTACAAGAGACGTCGAGACCTCTCCTTCAATATAGGAGATTTTGTTTATCTGAAAGTGTCGCCATTGAAGGGAATGCAGCGTTTCCAACTCAAGGGAAAGTTAGCCCCCAGATAAATCGGACCTTTCAAAATTCTGAACCGTCGAGGAGAAGTATCGTATCAATTGGAACTACCAGAGGAGATGTCATCTGTGCACAATGTGTTCCATATCTCGTTACTTCGCAAATGTCTCGAAGTCCCCGAGAAGACCGAAGTGTTCAAGAATATCGATCACCGGACCATAGCGATCAATGATGACCTGACCTATCCCGAAGTACCCATCCGTATTTTGGAAGAAGCCTTTCGAACTACCAGAACCAGAAGCATCAAGTTTCTCAAGATTCAGTGGAGCAACCACACAGAAGAGGAAGCTACACAGGGCCTTGAAGATCACATCCGGACGGAGTTTCGAGATCTCTTCAAATCCCAGGTAATCTTTTCGTCCTTTTCAAATCTCGGGACGAGATTTTGTTTAAGGGGGGAAGGTTTGTAACATCCCAAAAATACTAAACTTGGATCATCAAATTCTAATCCTCACATTTAGGGTTAACAAAAACTTTTCTAAATAAAATTATGAATGCATGCATATGTGTATGCATTGATTTTGAATTCTTTTAAACCCACCTTTTTTGTTTGTTTCATTGCTTGTAAAATGTTTCTTAGGTGAAATAAACATCACCTAAAACATTTCCCACACTTTTCCTAAAGACAAGTAAATCAAAACACATATATGAAGTGAATGGTCATTTTGGCCAATTTAACTCCCATGCCTACTTTGGCTGTCCCAAACTTTCAAAACCTAACAGAAAATTTTCTGGATCTTTGCACCCCTTGAATGTACTCATAACAAGGTATCAAGTCCCACTTTGTGATCATCCAGAAACTTTCAAATGCATAGTTTAAATGACATTTCAAAATTGAATCTTTATCATATGGGAAGATCCCACTTTTTCAAAAACCACTCAAACAAGCTCAACTTTCAAAACCCAAGCATCTGCAGACTCACCAGCACCAATCTATCAAACCCACCAAAATTCAGTTCAAAATTCAAAACTTGATTTCGTGCGGCCATTTCATCAAATAGGTTGCAGACACAAATCAAACAAACATCAAACACTATTGTGAGCAGTGATTCTTGCCTAACTGGTTCCCCATTTAGCTCACACACAACTCAGTAGATCATCTAGGAAGATTAGCCAGGCACTAGCACCACTATGAGCTTGCCATTGTCATCAATGGTGAACAGCCGAGCACCCCCTTGTCACCCCATTGTGGACAGCAGGCTAGAGGAAGAACTAGCCGTGCCAACCTTGTATGGGAGGCAGCCCACCGTCCACCGCCACTCCCTGTCCCAGCCGCGAGCGTTGCCAAGCCCTGGACCACGCGCACAGACCATGCCAAGCATGCGCCAGAGCACCACCCTCGACCAGCGTCCACAGACCACGCGCCGCCCTCACCACGTGCACACACGATCACCACCGACCCAGGAGACCGCCAGACATCCCCGTTTGCCGCCTCGTGCCATACAGCCACTGCACACCGTCGAAAGACGCCGCCTCTGCCGCGCAGAGCACCGCCCGTTCCAGACCAAGCCGCACCGCCCCATGCCTCGAGACCATGTCGTTGAGAATCACCAGGAGACACCGCACCGTCCCCTACCCTTGCCCATGCCTTTAGCCGCTTGTAACCTCGCCCCCGACGAGCTCATCGTGCGCCCCGACGGTCCCCTCGCTCGACTATAAATAGAGGCCACCCCCGCATGATTTCTTCACACCATCTCACTCCCCTCTCCTCACTGATCGTGCCACACCGTTCTCAGAGCAAGGCGAGCACCACCTCGTCTGAATTTCACTGGAGCCTGCCGCTGCCGGAGAAGAAGGAAGCCAGCGATTGGAGCCGCCCCAGGAGAAGCCACCGGTACCAGGAGGTTCGCCGTCATCGACTTCGTCGTTCGCCCGCCTCGCCGACCTCGCCTGTACTCGTGAGCCCCCAAAGACCCTCACTGGCCGCGCTAGGTTTCGTTCTCGCCGGAGTTGTCTCGCGTCGACGATGACCCCCAGCCGTTGGATTAGAACTAGATCGAACGATCCACGTTACCCCATACCGCTTCGCCTAGCCCCGTGTCACTGACGAGTGGGGACACCCACTTATGCAGCCCCCTGGAGCATTGCGCTTAGCAGGCCGGCCTAGTAACTTTTCCCGCGCAGCCCAGCGATTCAAATTAAACCTTTTTCTTTTTAAATTCAAACACACTTCTGTACCCAACTTCAAAAATCAACCCAGATTGATTCAGTGCACCAAATTGAATGAAACCAATTTTGTTGGAAAGGTCCGTGAATGCTGAATCCAAGCCCGTTGGATTCAAGCCATTTGGATCTGTAGATCACCCATAGTAAAAATAACAAGGCAGAAGCTTTTCTGCATTCAAACATTTTTCAAATTTAAACCATAAAAGCTTTTGAGTTGTTTCCAACTCTCAAAAATCACATTTAACCATACCTTTCAGAATATATAAAAATATATAGGTTTACTTGCAGAAATAATGTTCAAGTAATAAAAGAATGCTACATAAGCATTTCTAGCCACTTTAATTAATTAAAATAAAAGGGTAAAACCTTATTAAATTGTGACACCACTTTAAATCACATTCCCATGAACTACAATATGTGGTGATGACATGTGTCAACATGATCCCATATTTGGTTTGGAGAATATTAAATCTTAAGTAGTTTTTCAATGAGTAGAAATTACTTTTCTAAAAATAAAAAGAATCAAATCAAGCCTTAACCTTGTAAGGTTAGAGATGATGTTAGATCATCTATAAGACCCTTGTGTGTGATGATTGCAAGTAGTTAAGTATTGTTTGGTGATTGTGTACCTCGTATTTATTCATAGACGCTAGTACCGACCAAGGATACGAGGAGGAAGGAGGATACTACGAAGAAGAAGCCGAGGAGAACTTCAACCACTGCTCTGCACAAGGCAAGCCTAATACTACTAGTGAATGTGTAAGCTTATATTGACATTGATGCAAGCTAACACTTGCAAGATACCCTACTGATGCAATAAACCCCTACTTATTACTATGCCTTAAGCATATGTGATCATACCCATTTGATAAACCAATCCTAGTTTTATGTGCAAGCTTCTCACTTTATTTTTCTTTATCAAAGATTACTTAGAGTTTACTTAAGTGACTGGTAGATGTTGGAAAGATGCTAAAGGTTACATAAAGAGCATAAAATTTCGCCTAAGCTAGAAACCTTGATATCGGCCTAAGATATAAGGTTGGACTTAGTGAAACTCCACTAGTTACCACCCCTCATTAGTACTACCCCCACCTGTAGATGCTAGTGCTAAGCATAAAACTTGATCAACTTTTAGATGGGAATACTTGGTGGAAAAATGGTTATGAAAACCTTGGAATGATGGATCATTCTATTGAAATGTTTTGGACATGTGTTTCCAAACACTTGATGATTTTGGTGATGAAAATGTTGAGGCATGAGCCTTAGCCCTTTATAAAACTGATGGTTGTCTGGATGCGATACCATTCCAATTTTAGCGTACAACCACAATACCCGAATATTGGGTAGGGCTTGACTGGAAACTTATATACCTTAGTATTAGTTCCCTCACGGCCAAGGTCTGAGATGAGGCTACCTTGTGAAGATTGTCCACCTGTGCAGTACCCAAGATGACAGTTGGTCCTGGTTGGGAGGCCAAACTCACAGAGAGGTGCTTATACTAGGGCGTGTAATTGAAAGGTTAGGATTGATTATCCGCATACTGAGTATGGTGAATTCAGGATTTTTTTCCTGACGGATGTATCGAATGTTGTGGTGAAAGTGTACAATCTCTGCAGAGTGTCAAACTATTCGAATAGCCGCGTCCGCGGTTATGGACAGTTGGAGTGGCCATACTGTTCCCCCGTCAGACTTTTCAAAATGACTTGTGAAATAAAATGAGACTTTGACTTGACCACAACAGAGTCGTGACTTGAAATACAAGTTCCCACTTAGGATTTATAAAATTATGACTAGCTTCAGAACCTAGTAGAGATAAATCTGGCTTTTGCAAAACAACCCTAGAGCCTAGTGTCCTATTATCCAAAAAACCCCTTTACTTGTTAGTATTAGTTTGCGAGTACTTAAAGAGTACTCATGGCTTTGTCCCTGGCTATTCCCATGGCGGACTATGAAGAGGAGTACGGAAGATGGACCCCGGAAGGTTACGACAACTAGGATCATCTCCCATCCAAGATTGCTGTGACCCGAAGATGGAGCTTCGCCTACGCTACCGTTATTATTACGTATTCCGCTGCTTGATGTTATATTAAGAACTGGATCATGAGATCCCTATTTGTGTAAGAACTTATGTATCGTTTGTAATGGATGAAGTACTATGGTATCCAATTCTGTTATGTCTCGCAAAATGGTAATCCTGGGATTGCGATGTATGGCATAACAGGCATCTAGGATTGAAAAATCCGGGTGTTGACAACTTGTTATCATTCATCTACTCGTATATATTTCGTATATCCATTATGATGTTGATTTCCTATAGTTTACCCTGTTCTTGGGGAGATGGATAAACTCTAGCAATATTATGATATAAAATAAATATGATCTATAACTTTGGTTTGTGATTATGTGTTTGTTATATCTCTAAATATTATGTGAAGTCGATCATGTAATATTTTCCTTCGGGATTATCGTTGGCTATATATGATAGTATGTCTGGTGCTAAGTGACATAACGTGTCGGCGTGCTATTCATATGGTCAAGGGGGATAAGGAGAGATTCACTATGCTTATATAAATATCCAAGGGGAAACCCTTAATTGTGAGGGATCAGAGTGGCTTGCTTATAATCATCACAGTGGTTATTATGGATGAAATAATAGATGGTTTTATTTAATCATTCATTTATGGAGCTCTCCCCACACATGTCATCAAGAAAGACATAGATTTATCCTAATCGTGATTAATATCAATTCTAAAGGTAGATCCTACAATCCCCGAGAACACTCTGGCTTAATATTGTTCCATGACCATTTACGCCGCGTTTATCTCCTTGTTGTTTTAATATTTATTCTTTACTTTACGCACAAAACAACCCTCTTAGAACACTCTTACTTGAGATCAAGGGCAACTTACAATATTTCTTGATAGATAATAATTAGGGGTATTAAGTCCTTAACCAAATAGCTCTTTGTAGTTTGATACTCTTACTTTTAAACTAGATACAATGTGCTTGTGCTCTTGTAGTCATCACCGATGAGGCCCTTCTAATTCGGGTCACCATTATTGTAGACCACGGAGAAACATTAGTCTCCGTTACCAATATTTTTCCAATTGTTCTTTCCTGAAGCCCGTTTACGGTAGAGATTTTGATTTAGCGAGTGTCCCATTTCCGATGTGACCGGCCCCTCTATTTAATGTGCACCTCTGAGAAACCCTACCTCTCACTTTTTCTCGCCACATCTTGAAGCGGCAGCCCTCGAAGTGACCTCGCCCGGTGTCCCTCACATGCTCTCCTGGATTGAGAGAGTGCATCCTCTCTTATTCGTCTAGACCTGGTGAAGGAACCACTGCTGCTCATCCACCTCTCCTCTTTTTCTAGATCTAGTCAAGGCACGACTGCTGCTTCTCCACCTTTCCTCTTTGTCCAGATCTGGTCAAGGCACACCTGCTACTTGTCCACCTCTTCTCTTCTTCCAGATCTGGTCAAGGCACGACCGCACGACTACTTCCCGTCCACCTATAGATCCTATGTAGCCCGCCTGGTGTCATTGTGTCCGTCCAGAAGAACGTATATGGTTGCGGTTGCATCTGGCCAATGTTGAAAGCATCCGGTTGCGGGTGCATCCGACTAGTCTCTGGCGCATCAGGCCCCGGTTGCATCCGGCCGGTATCAGGCACCGACGCAAAGTTTGCCACTATCACATGGCTCCACGATCCAGAGGAGGATGAGGAGGAACTCCGGCTGGCACAAAGGTATAAATATGTCTATGACCGTCCATAATGACGATGAACAAGGGTTTATCTTGTTGGTTTATTATTTATGCTCTATTTAGCCATCAAGAATTTTCCACTTGATTCTATATAAAAGCATATTCTACGTGATTTGTTCATGCTAGATCATGTTTTAAAAAAACACATGATTGTGTGAGTATATTTATGTTTCGATTTGTTAGTGCGAATATATGTTGCTAAGCGAGGGCTTGTTTGAAAACAGGAGTTTATTTTGGAAACACTACATAAATAAGTACTTCGATCGAGCATCTCGATATGCTTTGTGTAAAACAGGCTCCAGTGAGTAAATTGTTCTCATATGTTGTTGTGTTTGCAATTATTTTTTTCTATTTGTGTTTATAATCTTTCCTATATTTTCAGGTATTTGAAGCAACCCTTGCAAGATCTCAAGGATAAATGGAAAATTTTATCCTTGCAGGTACTTCACTATCACGGACTCGGATAATTCACCAAGAAAACCAATAAATTAAAGGCAAAGACGCATTCAAGAAAACCAAGAAACTTAGCTTTGCATAGTTATATCGTGATGGAAATGTAATACCGACAATTGTATGTGAATAAAAATCTGATTCTGATTTAGTGCTTGTAATTTGGCTTTGCATCCAAGAGTTGTTTATGCTGACAAGTACTTGGATCGATCATCTCAAGTAAAGGATTTATGCACTAGCCAATTATTTCAAAAGACAGATCTAATAGAAAGAAACTAGACAGTATATTTATATTCAACACCCCCTATGTCAAGATTATTTTAGTCCTTAGCATGGGATATGAGTAGGCCACAAAATCTTTTTTTTGATATTGCGTGAGCAGGGTCTTGAACTCAGGACCTCTTGACTCTCATATCGATCTGATGAAAAGAGGCTAAACAGTATATTTATATTCAACATTGAGATCACCATAAAAACCCTAGTGCAAACTGAGTGAAAGCAAAATAACCGTAAACCGATGTGTTCCACCCTAAGGAAACAGGCTGTTGGCACAAACTGTTGCCAAAAAACCCTTATAGGTGATGGGTTTTGGTTCCGTTCCCAACGAGATCTTCACGTCAGCAACGAGTGTGTGGCAACGTATCATTTCTCTATTGGCGATTGGGCTTTCGATCCGTGTCTATAGTGTCGCTCCGTACTAGTGTGGCGTGGTTCTGTATGACCACCATGTGAGGTTTATTGCTAGAGCAACCCATTTTTTCCCTCATGTCACGTATACTGAAGGTACCTTGTTGTTGTTATGCCACCGGGCTCTAATGCTTGCAAGGGAGATGCATGTGGTGCTTGAAACTGATACGAGTGTTGCTACAAAGCTGAAGAAGGATGGTCAAGATCGGTCTCTTCTTTAATTCAAGAAATCAAGTCAATCCTTGGAATCTTCGATGATTTCATGGTGAAGGCGGTTAGGCCTATGCCTAATGAGGCAGCACTTCTAGCGACTGAGGGCTGCTTGAATGGATTATGCATGTCATGGTTGCATGTACCACCGTTGTTGATTGTCAACAGGGTGAATGTAGACATGTTGAGTGCTTAATATAAACGCATCAAGTTATTACTCCCTCCGATCCATATTATTTGTCACTAAAATGGATGTATCTAGACATGTTTTAGTGTTAGATACATCCATTTTAATGATAAATAATATGGATTGGAGGGAGTATTAAAAATCGTGGGTATGTGCCAAGTTGTTTGCTATCCTTGATGACGCTGCAGCTGCAACTAGCCCGGCTCGACAGAAAATGGTAAAATATACTAGCTGTTCCTAGAAGAGCTAATAACACTTTTGGTACCACAAATTGCTTGCCGGTTGCAATTTAGTCCCACATGTTGTAAACTCAACATTTGACACCCCACAACTTGCTAAGCGGACTGGTTTTTAGTCCTAGCCACTGTGATGCTGACACATGGCTGCCAACGTGGACTAGTAATTAGCACAAAATCCCTTAATCTGCATTATTTTTGCAAAAAGGCCCAGGTCCTCATAACCCTAACTTTGCTCCTCTAAATACTCCCATACGTGCGACTGAAAAAAAAACAGAGGACGCTCCTCTGAAATCCATCGACGGAAGCAACCGGCTTGACGGCGGCGAGCGGCTCCACGGCAGATGGCGAGCGGCTCTTCGTCGGCGGAAGTCAGCCTCGACAACACAGGCAGGTCCCCTGCGCCTGTTCGCCGAGGGCGCGGCTGAGGGGCAGCATGATAGCCGCACCTCGACGCGGATGGGGGATAGCGCGGAGGGGCGACGGCGGAGGCGGAGGCGGAGGCGGAGGTGCGACGGGGGTGGCCAGTTACTCGGAGTGGAGGGCCGCTGTTCGCCGACTTGGTGGAGGTGGATTCCTATGTCCAGTAGCAGGAGCACGTAGAGGCGGAGGCAAGGTCGACGCGAGGAACGGGCTGCCGTCGACGTCTTCGAGGCCTAATCCGTGTGTGGCATGGAGCCCTTCGTCTCCGAAAGCAAATGCAGGGTAAGAATTTTGTGTAATGAAGGTTTTGTCAATCACTGGTAATGAACCAGGATATGATGCTGAAGCTTACAACAATGTCATTTTCACTGGTGCTATCGGATAAACAAGCTTTGCTCAGCTGACTAATGCCATGAATATGAAACCTGATTTCTCAAGCTGCTACTCAATATCGATCTAAACACATAAATCAAGCAGATTTGAACTGATGTAATTGATTTCAACAAGATGAGGAGTTATTTTGTAAGTGGCTCTACGGTCGTAGTGAACCAAATGAACTTGATTTTGATATCAAGGGTTCCTTGCTTGAGGCTCGGAAAGATCGACAGCGGTCTAGAAAATCAATACAATGGCGCTTGTGACTCACTCCCTGCAGCAGGCACAAGTGGAAGTATAGTGAATCTGTTAGAGATTTCACTAAGTGAATCTGGTAGACATATATAGTGCTTAAATCTTGGTATTTATTCTTTTGACTCGCACACTTCAGGTGATAGACAAATGATTTCCATTGATTCTTAATCTGTAAGCGCAAAAAATATATGGGTTCATATTAATAAGACTTTGGACAAGCAGTGAACTACAAAATTTAGTTAGAACTGCAAAACTGAAATACCTAGTCATTTAGAAATATGTATAGGTAAAAGTAGTACCCTTGTGTGAATTCCTTTGCTGAAATTACTTCCATTTGCTAAGATTGGTCTTGCTCAGTTGCAGAGAGAAGAAGAATGACAAGAAGAATAAGATGGAGACGAAGGAGGAGAAGTGAATGGTCACTGTATGAATGGTTTGGAAAATGAAGGAGGAGAAGTGCATGATGTAGTGTTTAGGCTACATATGTAAGATATGGGTGTGTGTGTTTGTTGGGCTATGATCACAGTTGGTTGGTTGTATTGCTAATGTAAGAACTATTTAGGCTAGATATATGTAAGAGCTGTGTGGGTTCTGATCACAAATGGGTGGATGTAGTGTCAATGTAGGAACTGCTGAATTTCATCACCATGGATATGTTCCAATGCTGCTTTTCTTGCTCTGCATAGCTTCCATATAGGAGGGCACATTTTGAATTCTCTTGTAACCTTTGCTGCAAAAGCTTCCAAGACCCAACTTCTGGTTATCTCTAAACTCATGCATGAATTTGTCTGCAAGAATTCTAGCAGTTATTGCTTTGATAGGCCAGCTTCCCTCACATGTGTGCTTTCCCTCATATGAAGTGATGACAAAACCACCTGTTCTTTTTGCATCATTAGCTGATTTCAGAAACCATGTGCAACCAAGAGCACAATGTGCTTCTAACCTCCTCTTATCATTCTTTGTTTTCTTTATTTGCTTCCTATTTCTGATGCCATATGTGGTAAGTGCCTTTATTAGTTCCTCAACACCACTAAACTTCATCCCTAACCTGAAAGAAGGATTATCCATGTCAACATCTGGATTAAATGGCTTAATAGCCTTGCTCAACTGTTGCCTATCACCTTCACCAATGTTAAGATCATCATCTTCCAAGGCACCCTCATCTTCCCTTTCATCACATAGTTCCTTTTCATTGTGATCATTCACTGATTTGTCAATATTATCAGCAAATAGATCATCATCCCCAGATTCAGCATTATAGTCACTGTCGAAGAAAGAGCTGTCATGACTATCACCACTATCACTGTCTAGTTCTTCAATTTCTTCATGAAATTCTTTGTCCTCGTTTCTCAATAACATGGAATAACTAGAACATTCACCATGATCAGATGGCGTCGGACCAGGAGCATGAGTCCTTGGAGCATGGGCTGCTACAGTTGGTGCCTGAGCATGAATTCTTGGAACATGGGCTGATGGAGTTGATGCCTGAGCATGAGTTGACGCAGTTGGAGCCTGACCTTGAGCAGCAGTAGTTGGAGCACTAGCAGTAGCTATTGCAATTTTAGCATGAGAAGTAGTACCAGCAACATTAGTACCTGGTGCACTTGGACCATGAGCAGCAGGAGTAGATGCAGCACTTGGACCATGAGTAGCAAGAGTTGCGATATGAGTAGTTGCTGCACTTGGACCATGAGCAGCAGGAGGTGCAGCATGAGTACCTCCAGTCGGTCTATTTAAAATGGCACCTTCTCTGAGACCTTTCAAAAAATTGGTGTGATCAATGTATAAAACAAGAGTCTTGTTTCTCTTACTGACATTGATCATAAGCCTAATGTCCGATTCACTCTCAACAAGCACCAACCCATTAGACAAGACCTTGCCTGGCATGGACCAGTACACAGCCAACCTTCCATCTCTCCTATATCCCAAGATCCTCAAAATCTCATCAACCCATTTTGTTGACCAAGTGTCAGCAGTGCAATTGTCAAAGCTTGAAGTAGTACAGCTAACATATTCCAAATCCCCTCTCAAACCACAGAAAAATCCATTGTGCACAACTTCAACAGTGAACATCCCTTCATTATCTTCACCTGGAAACAATACTGCAAAATAGTTTGAAAGATTGACAATCAGAGTTTTGACATGTTCAGAAACTGAAACAGTCATAATTTAGCACAAGTAATATTGCCCAAGTAAAGTAAACTGAAACTCTCATAATTAAGCATCTACACTGAAGATTCAGAACACCAACTTAAAAATTATACACGACCAAATTTTCCTACTCTCTTTTTGGACGAGTAACCAGTACATGAACACAAGCTACTACAAAGCAAATATTCACTCATTGTGATCTACTTCAGTTATTTGTAAGTGCACATCTACCACAAATTCAGAACACCGACGCAAAACCTATGTACATGATCGAAGTTTCAAACTTTCTGCGTTTACAAACAACCCATTCATCAGCACAAGAATACAAGTCACATTAATCAGAAAAAATAACCACATTTTCGCTGAAATCATATGAAAAACAGAGCTTGCGACGACCTATTCGCGGCAGCGAGTACACATCCGAAAAATATCATGGAATCACGGCACATTAACCATACTAAACGATTCTACATCAGTCAAGACAGTGCGTGCGAATGATTTCAGCCCCTAAAACGATCTTTTCCTTTCCTGATCATGCGCTCATCACGACCTCTGCCGCAGGTACCACCGCGAGAGGAGAAGGAGGCAGAGAAGAACAAGGTCGTACCGTAGGGCGGCGGATCTTGTCCATGTTCCCGGAAACGCATGGTGGTGGCGATCTACCGACTTGGAGCAGGATACGTGAACAACGTCGCCGTTCGCCGTCGCCAAAACCTCCCTGCCGTGGCGCCGTAACTACCGCTGAGTTTGTTATACACGAACAGGTAAACGATCAATAAGATTACTAGAAGGAGGTACCTAATCACAAGTGTTCCAATTTCAGCTCGCGCAAGGACCTTCTGTAATTCATCTTCTTACTTCCTGCACTACAATATAAAATTTCTATCCACTGTGGCAGCCACCGTGGCTAGTTTCGGACTCTATGACTAAATTTGTGTCCGCTTAGCAAGTTGTGGGGTGTCAGATGTTGAGTTTACAACATGTGAGACTAAATTGCAACCGGCAAGCAATTTGTGGTACCAAAAGTGTTATTAGCTCTTCCTAGAAGCCAACCACCAAAATAACCCTCTCTTTTCCCTCCTCGGCACGAACACTTGTTTCTAGCCACACGCGACCTTCCTCACAGCTCAAAACATCAGAGTATTAGACCTAATCTTGCACCTTTACCACCACCTGACCTACCCACCTCGCCTCTCCTTTGCTCAATATGCACCGGTATCCATCCGATCTAAATTACTTGTTACAGATTTAGACAAAATGTTATCTAAAATCTATCTAGGTTTAATGAACCTTCACCAAGTAATTTGGATAGAGGTACTCCTCATTCTAAAATAAGTGACTTGGATTTATAAATTTGGATATATCTAGATATATTTTAATATATAGATACATACAAATTGAATCAAATCCCAAGTCATTTATTTTTGGAGAAAAGGAGTATTACGTTCTTTTCTGACGCGAAGGATCAAGTAATCTTGCCATCTTGGTTAGGGCAACCCCATTGTTTCCAACTAATTATCGTACGTACGGATAGTCGGTTTGCTCAGAAACACACCATTAGAGTATCTTTACAACTGCTGTATATTTTGCGTGAGCAACACAAATAACCACCGGATACGGTACTACCGGCTCCAACAGTTACCACATTTGATTTTGCTACCTTAATTTTTTGGCACCGCCCCTTCATGTTGCACCATACATTTGCCGCATATTTCCCCACCTCCGCTTCAGCCACACGCGCGTGCATCCAATCGCCACTTTGCCCACCTCTGCTGCAGCCACTAATGACCGCCGATGTTGAATCCCCCGCTGTTGACCCCTCTTCCCTCCAGATCCGGCCGATGTTCATCGTCTTCCATCCTTAATTGACTACGTCGCTGGCCAATCAGAGTTGCAGCCGCTGGAATCGATGATGTCGTCGTGCCACCGTTCGGAGGGCATCACCGACTTCCTTAGCATGAGGATTGTAACTACCTCGGTGAACTACGCTCCTAGATATAAGCCTGGATGAGCGGAAATGGTTGAAATAGTACGGTGGGGCCAAAGCCACTCACGGGTAGACCTTTCGGATGTCCCAACCATTTCCAATCATCGGGACCTATACGGGCGGCGTAATCGGCAGGCGAAGGGATCAACTACATACAAAAATGAGTATGTATGCAAGCCACCATACAAAAGTACATCAGAGCCATACCATCTATAAAGAAAGGAAATATAGCAACGCCATACGGCAAGATTCAAATGACCTAGATAGATATAATATTTTAGGATATTTCCTCATACATCACACATCAGAGTATCAAGCGGAAGCGGCAAAACAAGGTCCGAGTACGGATAAGAAGCTAATCGGCATAAGATGCCACAGAAATAAGCACATCCCGCCCATAGATCTCACGGATCCCCGTTCCCGGAATCTCTACACCGAACGATCGTTGCCCACATCATCAGCCTCTTCCACCCAGTATCCGTCCTGCGAGTGTACCTGTTCATCTGAACCAATAATTTATCGTGTGAGACCCTAAGGGTACTCAGCAAGTCTTAATGCCTCTAAAGGGGACACAACCTGGGGTGACGCAATTGCAGCAAAAGATAAACCCTAACAGTTCTATAGATACTCGCTAACCATCCGCCTAACCAAAGATAGACGGATGTCCGTGAATTAATGACAACAGTTATAACAGTAATTTCATCAGATCCATCCTCCTCCTCGCTTACCAACGAGGAAGCGGACGAACAACCCCCCATCCGTTGGCAATTTTATTAACCATTCCATGAGTGTTGCACTATTTACTAGTCAATTACTTAGTCAGATTAAAGCGGTACTTTAGTTATGCTTGTCTATGATCGAGAAACTGTGCTCCAAGTCGTCCATAACCGCGGACACGGCTTTCAGAAAGTTTTACCCTGCAGGGGTGCACAAATAGCAACACACACTCGATCAACCTCGGAAAAACCAAATCAAAACCCAACGAGGCCTTCACGACAAAGCAATCACAGGATTCAGAAATATTTCAGGGGGCCACCCCTTGGAGTACACCCGCAACGAAGTTAGCTGACTTCGAGACGGACCCGAGGTTTGTGGGGCCGGCTGTAAGCGACTGGGAACCCAAAACTGGGCTTGTCGATACCGCGTAAACGGGTCACAATTCCTAAACAGTACAGTGTGCTCCTCGCACAATCGTAAATAAACAGTAGCATGGCATAAGTACAGGATAGTAAATAAAACCTCAAACTAGTTTGTGGCCCCAAGAAATAAGACTGAATCAAGCTCTGGCTCAGGGGGGTCCCATAAGCCTCCCGGATGTGGATAGCGCGAATATTCTTGGAACAGGAATCAAGTACTCGGGGTCTTACGGGACACAAGTGAGCAGGAAAAACCAAATAGCAGATATTGCTCACCGGTGCCACTTTCATTAGTTATCCCATTACTACTCAGGTTAAGTTGTTTAGGTACCTCGTTTTCCATCAGACTCTCACATACCCTACACATGTTGTTCTACGACTCGCATGGCTCAAACAACTCCTGTAGTAATGGCTCATGGGATGGAGGAACAAGCTTGGTGGGGTTTAAAAGTAAAGGCTATGCAATACTTGGGATTCAGTTTAATGCAATCGCGACTCAATGATGCAAGAATAAGATAGAGGCAATAGGTACTGTATGTATGCGAGCATGTGGTAGTGCTTGCCTGGCAACTCAGTTGAAGCGAGAGACAGATCTGGGTAGTGCTCCTGGTTCTCTTGATATATCCCCTGCTCAGTGTCTATTCGAAGAAGAACCAACAAACAAGGGCCAACATAAATAAAGTGCACAAGCATAGGAATAAAATGCGTCAAACAAACAATCATGTCATGATGAATGATGCACAATTTGCATGGCAATAAAGTAGCATGGCATGGGTGAGGTGTGGAATACAAGAGTAAGTCATTTTATTGAGTTTTGGCCACAATTTATTGTCATATTAGTTGATGTATACTACATATTTATATGATGCATGCTGCAATTGAAGTCATGGATAGCATAAACAGAAAGGTCTCGTCGAGCTGATCATTTTAGACATATCATTTGTTAAATTTGGAGTTATAGAATAAAAGTTATTAATTATTTAAGTCAAGGGGCATTTTATGTAATTTTACTCAACTTGGAATTTTAAATGTGCAAAAGGTAATTTGAATAGCATATTTGAAATCCTCACATTTTTCTGATTCAAAAACATATATTATTTGTATTATTTGGAAATACAATTTAAAAGTTATTAAAAACAGAAATTAAAACATATTTAAACATTTTAGAAATTGTCTTATTTAAACAGAAAATCGTCAGGACATTTTATACCCAGGCAGAACTAGCCTCAGCCACAGACAGGTGGGCCAGGTGCTGACTGGGCGATCTGGCGTTGGGGGTCTGTCCGTGATGGACACAAACTGCCAGGGGTTTTTATGCAAAAAGAACAACGAAACTGAAATTGTCTAGAGTCAAAACAGTCAGTTCGTCGGGTTTTCCAGCGATGAAGGCGAGCAAACCGTCGGGAATTTTGCGACATTGCAAAAACAAAAGTTGTAGAGCCAACATCAGACTACAACTTTGGTTTTTGGATCTTCGCCAACGGAGGTCCGCAGCAGCCGGGGCAAGGGAAGAACAGAGGGGGAAAATGCTGTGTTGTGTTGACAGCCCGAAAAGACATCGTAGAGATGGTGACATATTTGCCGGAAGAATTTGAGGGCTTGGGGGCTCCGTTTTGTTCTCTGTTTGTTGCGTTGGAGAGAGGGGATAACCGAGATCAATTCTCATCGAGGAAGGACCACCGAAGGGAGCCTGTATCGCTCGGAAAACAACGAAGAAAGAGGTGGAGTCGGGGCTGATCTGACAAACGAAATCATCAGAGATTCAGTGGACTTCGCCGAATGATTTCGTGAGCTGTAGACATCGGTTTGATGCGTGATTTTCTCCAGCTTGAAGAGGTAAGGACCAAGATCATTCCACGTAAAGGAAGGATCGCCGGAGGATGTACCATTTCGCCTGAAAAAGACAGAAAACAGAGGTCCTTTGGCTGTCTTCAGAGCGGCGGCGTCTTGGCGTCGTGGTATCTGGCGTGCAGCGGCTGTGACGACTCGTGCGGCAAGACGGGCCAGAGAGGGGAAGGGGCGAGAAGAGGCTCACCGGGGGCCACGAGCTCTAGCTGGAGACGGAGAGGAATACTGTGGCGAGGTAGAGCAGCGACGTGCACGTGTTCCGTGTGATGGCAGCGAGGTCCTGCAGCAGAAGACGGCGGTCACTGCCGGTAGAGCATCCGCGCGGGAAGAGAAGACGTAGGCAAGGTCTGGGAGATGTATAAGCTCACCAGGAAGACGATTATGGGTCGAGGGAGTTAGGGACGCAGTAGAGTCGCCGGAATTGAGGAAGACACGGTGGCGGCCGGAGATGAAGACGACAAGCGTGTCGACAGTGGGTGCATCCGCGGGGTCGATTGAGTGGGCAAGGAGAAGGAGGGTGTTGTGATGCCTCTTCTGGTGGTCTCGGCTCGGAAGGTGGTGGACGGAGGCGGTGGCGCTAGGGAGGCAGAGAGGTCCGCGATGGCGGCGTTCGCAGGGAAAGGAGGAGCAGGGCGATTGGTGCTAGGGTTCGCAAGGACGAGATAAGGGCGAGGTCACGCATGGTGTGAGGGGAGCCGACGACAAGGTGAAACAGCCACCTGCCCGCTCCGTCGGGGCGCACAGAGAGGAAGGGAACGGAGAGGAGGAAGAAGTACAGTCACGGCGTTGGTGAAGGGGTACTGGGCCAGGGGGTGGGCTGCTGTTGCACTTGGGATGCTGCGGGAGGTAAGGCCCAGGGTGGCTGCTGCTCTCCTCTCTCACTATTTTTTTTCCTTCTTCTTTTTTTTTGTTTGTATTCTATTTCAAATTTAAATCAGCTTCTAATTTCCAATTCTTTGGAACATTTTCTGAGTTTTGAATAGGTAGCTTGACTAAGAGGAGAGGCAAGGGGCAAAAGAGATGGAGGATAAGGAGATGCCCACATACATGGTTTCTGAAAGAGCCAAGTGGGGCATTTTACAAGATTATGAAGATATGGGGTTTTTGCAATTTAGATGAAAATCATTTGTAAGATTAGGGAACCTTCACATGGATCCAAGGCTTGTAGAAAACAAAACAGAGGGAGAGAGATGAGGTGGTGCTTGCATGGCCCATGCAAATAGTAAATGCCATGTATTCATATTGTGAAAACAACATAAAATCACATGGCATTATTCCATGCATTCCCAAAAGGGTGGAATAAGGCCAAGCAAAAAGGGGCTAGTGTTGGATCCACCCAACCCACATGAGCTAGGTAAACTCAAATAAATGCCAGCTCATATTAATTGGATGGTGGAATTATAAGGTGGTGAAGAAAGGTGGTGGAGTTTTAACAAAAGATATGCCCCCAACTCAACTTGGGCATTTAACAATATATCAAGAACTAGATACAATACCAAGAGGCAAATACAATTAATGATGCATATGAGGTAAGAACCAAAACACAAAGGTTTGTATGATGCTCAAATTGCAAGATGGCATGATGACATGAGCATGATAGAATGATGATGCAACAATTATATGTAGGAAGTGGCCCTTTTATTACTAGATCAAGTAGCATTACAAATGTTAGACAATTGGGATGCTACAACTCTCCCCCACTAAACAGGAATCTCGCCCCGAGATTCTAGGAAGAAGAAGAAGACTCAAAGAGGGTAGGATAGTTGGCACGGAGTTCATCTTCACGCTCCCAAGTGGCTTCATCAACGGAATGGTGCGACCACTGCACCTTGCAGAACTTGATGGACTTGTTGCGAGTCCTTCTTTCTGCGGTCTCAAGGATTTTTGTGGGGTATTCTTGATAAGACAGGTCTTCTTGGAGATCGATTAGCTCATGATCCACGGTCCTGCCGGGATCTTTGAAGCACTTCTTGAGCTGAGAGATGTGGAAAACATCATGAACTTTGAGTTTTTACGGGAGCTCAAGAGCATAAGCAACTTCTCCTCTTCTACCACGAACTTTGAAGGGACCGATGTATCTAGGAGCCAGCTTTCCTTTGATACCAAAGCGGTGTGTGCCTCTCATGGGAGTGACACGAAGGTAAACGAGATCACCAGGGGCATACACCATGTCCGTGTGCTTCCTGTCATAATTGCTCTTCTGGCGACTTTGAGCAATCTTCAGGTTCTCAAGAATGATATGCACCTTCTCCTCCGCTTGAGTTACAATGTCAGGGCCAAACCATATTCTTTCTCCTGCACCCGACCACCCAATCGGAGTTCTGCATTTGCGGCCATAGAGAGCCTCAAATGGTGCCATCTTCAGACTTTTCTAGAAGCTGTTGTTGTAAGAGAATTCAGCATAAGGAAGACATTCCTCCCACTTCATGCCAAAAGAGATAACGCAAGCACGAAGCATATCCTCCAGAATCTGATTGATCCTTTCAACTTGTCCTTGCGACTGAGGGTGGTAAGCAGTGCTGAAGTTCAACTTTGTTCCCAAAGCATTTTGGAAACTTTCCCAGAATTTGGAAGTGAAGATGCTCCCATGGTCTGAACTGATCTCAAGCGGAACCCCATATAGAGAGACAATCCTGTTGATATAGAGCTCAGCCAACTGAATTCCAGAAATTGTTTCCTTGACGGGGAAGAAGTGAGCCACTTTAGAGAGTCTGGCGATGACAACAAAGATTGCATTGTTTCCCTTCTGTGATCTTGGAAAACCAGTGATGAAGTCCATCTCTACTTTCTCCCATTTCCATTCCGGGGGTTTCAATGGCTGTAGAAGACCGTAAGGTTTCTGATGGACAGCTTTCACTCTGCGGCAGACATCACACTCCGAGACATACTTGGCACAATACCGTTTCAAACCAGGCCACCAATATTGTGTTTTCAAGTCCATGTACATCTTTGTGCTGCCAGGATGGATAGAAAGAACCGAATCATGCGCCTCCTTGAGAACTTGCTCTCTCAAACCCGGGTAGTTTGGAACAAACATCCGGTGTTCAAAGAAAAGCGTGCCTTGATCATCGACGTGGAAGGACTCATACTTCGGAAGCTCAAGTTTGGAGATGATCTTTTTAGTGTGCGGATCACCAAGCTGACGAGAGCGAATCTTTTCTTCCAAGAGAGGAGTAGCCAGAAGGTTCAGGAGATGCCCTTGTTCCACAATTTCCAGGTTGAGCTGACGGAATTCCTCGCACAAGAGAGGCTGTTGCTCTTCCATCATGAGGTTGTTGACATAAGCTTTGCGGCTGAGAGCATCGGCCATGACATTAGCTTTGCCCGGAGTGTAGTTGATGGTCAAATCAAAATCATTGATTGCTTCAATCCATCTCCTCTGCCGATGGTTGAGATCGGGCTGAGTGAAGATATACTTCAAACTCTTGTGGTCAGAAAAGATCTCACAACGGTTGCCAAGCAAGTAGTGCCTCCATAGCTTCAAAGCAAAGACAACTGCGGCTAACTCGAGGTCATGTGTGGGATAGTTGATCTCATGCGTCTTCAACTGACGAGAGGCATAAGCAACCACCTGTTTTTCTTGCATAAGGACCGCACCCAATCCTTGCAAAGAGGCGTCGCAGAATATTTGGAAAGGCTTAGATGTATCCGGAGGAACCAAGACTGGTGTGGAAGTGAGCTTCTCTTTGAGTGTCTCAAAGCTTGCTTGACATGCAGGAGTCCAAAGGTATTTCTTGCCTTTCTTGAGGAGATCGGTAAGAGGCTTCGCTATCTTCGAAAAGTTCTGAACGAAGCGACGGCAATAACTAGCCAAACCGAGGAAACTCCGCACTTCTTTGACATTTACGGGAGGAAGCCATTCAACAATTGTCTTCACAGTTTCCGGGTTGACTGCAATGCCCTTGGCAGAGATGACATGACCAAGATAGGTTACTTGAGGCAGCCAAAACTCACACTTTGAGAACTTTGCATACAAGCGGTTCTCACGAAGCTTGTTTAGGACACACCGAAGGTGTTCTTCATGCTCTTACTTTGACTTGGAATAGACTAGGATGTCATCCAGATAGACCACAACGAACTTATCAAGGTACTCCATGAAAACTGAGTTCATAAGCCTCGAGAAGGTAGCAGGTGCGTTGGTGAGACCGAAAGACATGACCGTGTACTCATACAGGCCATAGCGGGTGGTGAAAGCTGTTTTAGGAACATCTTCCTTGCGAATCTTGATTTGGTGATAACCACTTCTCAAGTCAAGCTTAGAGAACACCACAGCTCCAGCTAGCTGATCGAAGAGATCATTAATCCGCGGAAGAGGATATTTGTTCTTGATGGTTTTAGCATTGAGAGCCCGATAGTCAACACAAAGTCTATCAGTCTTGTCACGCTTCTTCACAAAGATTGTTGGGCTACCCCAAGAAGAAGTACTGTGTTGAATGAAACCCAACTTCTCTTGTTCATCAAGTTGACGTTTGAGTTCACCAACTCGAAGGACCCATTTTATAAGGCCGCTTGGAGATAGGAGCCGTTCGGTTCAAGCTCAATTACAAACTCAACCTCACGATCCGGAGGCATACCCGCAACTCTTCAGAAAGACATCCGGGAACTCACAGACCGAACGGAACACTCGAATAGCTTCCATAGCATCATCATTCGAGCCGCCAAAGAAAAGCTGGACAGGAGTTAGACTTGGAGAAAAGACTATATGGCCTTGAGGAATCTTGAGAAACCGGCGTTCAGCAATCAATCAATCAGCTGCATTTCTTTGTCAACCAATCCATGCCCAAGATGACATCAATGTCGAATTGCCTGTAAGAATTAAGGAAGCCGAGAACGAAGAGCCACCAATCTCAATTTGATTGCCATGGCTGATATGAGCAGCCCTCATGTTTGAACCAGGAGATAGCACCACCAGACGACGTGATAAATGAACCCTATCCAGGTCATGCTCTTGTGCAAACTTATGCGAAACAAAAGAATGCGATGCACCAGAATCAAACAAAACTCGTGCAGGGACTGAGTTAACGGGAAGCATACCCATCACAACTCCAGGTGTATGCTCAGCTTGAGCGGCGTTTACACAGTTGGCACGAGCAACAGTAGACCCGGGCTTGGTGTTGATGTTGAGAGCCCGAGGTGGTGGTGCACGAACCAAAGGAGAGCTTGCTGCAGATCTTGGAGGGGGTGGAGGAAGAGCTTTGTTTTTCAACGGACACTTCCAGTTCAGATGTCCAGGGTCTCCGCATGTGAAACAAGCACCAGGTGGGCGAGGAGCAACGTAGCCAGGGACTCCGCCAGGCGCTCCAGGGTAGTGGTGGTTGTAGTCCCTGGGAGCAGCAGTGGTGAAGTTTGGTGTCCTTGACACGTAGCTTGCAGGTCTTGGTGGAGCCGGGAGCGACGGTGGGGTGTTAGGAACCCAGACACGCCGCTTAGAAGGAGCTGACATAGCTGAAGATCTTGGTGCATCACGGTTGTGTTTCTTGGACTCCTCAAACACTTGCCTACTTGCTTCCTCTTGCAGAGCTGTGTGCTGAAGTTCCAGGAAAGATGCCGGCCTTGCATGTGTGATTGCATATTTGATCGATGCATTGAGCCCTTGCCTGAACCTCTTTTGCTTCTTCTTGTCATCTGAGATCTCATCACCGCCATAATGAGAAAGATTCATGAAGTTCCTGATGTAGGTGTTGACATTATCATTTCCCTGCTTAAGGTTGAGAAAAGCTTCCTTCATCCTCTCCATGACAATTTCTGACAGATACTGCTCTTTGAACGCTTCAGTGAACCGTTCCCAAGTAGGCTGAAAACCAGTGCAGTTTGCCTTCAGGTAATTCTCCCACCAGAGAGCTGCATCTCCCTTCAGAAGGTGAGTAGCACACTTTACCCACTCTTGCTCAGGAACATCAGTAGTCTCGAGTAGCCTTGACATCTCACGCAACCAATCATCCGCATCCAAAGGGTCGATCGAAACATCAAATTGGCGGGGTTGAATTTCAGGAAGCTTTTGATGTCTCCTCGCTTGGGAGGTGGAGGTAGTGGAGCAAACTCGTTCCTCGACACTTTCCTCAAAGCGGCTGGTTCTGCATTCTTTGCCAAGGCATTGGCGATGTTTGACAACATGGAGCCCATTCAGTGGTATGTCCTCATCGAGCAGTGGTGGAGCCATCCTGTGATTGATATAAAACACAAGTCAGTACTATAATGGAGAATAATAATAATCCAAAATAGTACCAAGATGGAATTAACCAAGATTAAAGGATACAATTTACTAAGATGATATTAAGATATCAACAAAGTTCAAAGCACCTAGAAGATATTAAGCATATCGCACACGACTGAAAAGGAGTGTGATACACAAATATATCAAAGAAAAATTTTCCACAAATTTCGGCATTAAAATACCAATAGATGCGCAAAATCACTTAACGAATCAAGATTAGTGACTCTACCAATTCAATATACCAAAGCGAATGATAAGAGTAGTGGTATGATCGCGACTCCATCCCGCACCCAAATCATTACTCCGCACATGAATAAGTGGAACACATATCCTAACCCCTTCTTCTCACGTTGAACCTAAAGATTGGTAACTACGGAAACGAACACCCCAAACAAGATAACATCGGATAACAAAGAGTAAGACAGATCGCGTCGGTCTACAACGAGTCAGATAGATCGCGTCAGTTTGCAAAAGCCTGTCGGTATGGAATGTACCAACAGTTGATAACCAAAGGCTGATTAGATAACAACTTGGATGCAACAGATAGACAAGGAATTACACACACACACACCCACACATAAACACACAACCTATGGTACTACGGAAACCCAGAACACGTGAATCCTAGTTTGAACTTTTAAGAAGAGGATTGAAAACGTTACACTTCCTTACCAGAAAAGGGTGGGTGGGTGGGTAAGAAGAAAATGGAAGCAGTCCTACTCTCACGTTTTGTTTTCCCTAGTATACATAACTACCAAAATATTTGCTAGACCGACAACTGACCGTTTATCGAGACCACGAAGGCGGGATGGCTCGATACCAATTGTAACTACCTCGGTGAACTACGCTCCTAGATATAAGCCCGGATGAGCGGAAATGGTTGAAATAGTGCGGTGGGGCCAAAGCCACTCACGGTAGACCTTTCGGACGTCCCAACCATTTCCAATCATCGGGACCTATACTGGCGTGAATCAAGCAGCGAAGGATCAACTACATACACAAATGAGTATGTATGCAAGCCACCATACAAAAGTACATCGAGCCATACCATCTATAAAGAAAGGAAATATAGCGCCATACGGCAAGATTCAAATGACCTAGATAGATATAATATTTTAGGATATTTCCTCATACATCACACATCGTATCAAGCGGGCGGCAAAACAAGGTCCGATGCGGATAAGAAGCTAATCGGCATAAGATGCCACGAAATAAGCACATCCGCCCATAGATCTCACGGATCCCGTTCCGGAATCTCTACACGAACGATCGTTGCCCACATCATCAGCCTCTTCCACCCAAAGATCCGATCCTGCGAGTGTACTGTTCATCGAACCAATAATTTATCGTGTGAGACCCTAAGGGTTCGGCAAGTCTTAATGCCTCTAAAGGGACACAACACAGGGTGACGCAATTGCAGCAAAAGATAAACCCTAACAGTTCTATAGATACGCTAACCATCCGCCTAACCAAAGATAGACGGATGTCCGTGAATTAATGACAGATTATAAGCGATTTCATCAGATCCATCCTCCTCCTCGCTTACCACCAAGGAAGCGGACGAACAACCCCCATCCGTTGGCAATTTTATTAACCATTCCATGAGTGTTGCCTTTACTAGTCAATTACTTAGTCAAATTAAAACGGTACTTTAGTTATGCTTGTCTATGATCGAGAAACGTGCTCCAA
The DNA here is from genome assembly GCA_030063025.1 of Avena longiglumis. Classification (NCBI taxonomy): domain Eukaryota; kingdom Viridiplantae; phylum Streptophyta; class Magnoliopsida; order Poales; family Poaceae; genus Avena; species Avena longiglumis. Next base: position 453,214,260 of record CP125973.1, on the reverse strand, counting down.
GTCGTCCATAACATGGACACGGCTTTGAAAGTTTTACCTGCAGGTGCACAAATAACACACACCGGTCAACCTCGGAAAAACCAAATCAAAACCCAACGAGGCCTTCACGACAAAGCAATCACAGGATTCGAAATATTTCAGGCCACCCTTGAGTACACCATAGCGAACGGTTAGTCGACTTGAGACGGACCCGAGGTTTGTGGGGCGTACATGGCTCGGGAACCCAAAACTGGGCTTGTCGATACCGCGTAAATGGGTCACAATTCCTAAACAGTACAGTGTGCTCCCCTCGCACAATCGTAATAAACAGTAGTAGCATGGCATAAGTACAGGATAGTAAATAAAACCTCAAACTAGTTTGTGGCCCCAAGAAATAAGACAGAATCAAGCTCTGGCTCAGGGGGGGTCCCATAAGCCTCCCGGATGTGGATAGCGCGAATAATCTTGGAACAGGAATCAAGTACTCGGGGTCTTACGGGACACAAGTGAGCAGGAAAAACCAATTAGCAGATGTTGCTCACCGGTGCCACTTTCATTAGTTATCCCATTACTACTCAGATTAAGTTGTTTAGGTACCTCGTTATCCATCGACTCTCACATACCCTACACATGTTGTTCTCGACTCGCATGGCTCAAACAACTCCTGTAGTAATGGCTCATGGGAGGGAGGAACAAGCTTTGTGGGGTTTAAAAGTAAAGGCTATGCAATACTTGGGATTCAGTTTAATGCAATCGCGACTCAATGATGCAAGAATAAGATCGAGGCAATAGGTAATGTATGTATGCGAGCATGTGGTAGTGCTTGCACGGCAACTCAGTTGAAGCGAGAGACGGATCAGGTAGTGCTCCGGTTCTCTTGATATATCCCACCAAGGTTCTATTCGAAGAAGAACCAACAAACAAGGGCCAACATAAATAAAGTGCACAAGCATAGGAATAAAATGCGTCAAACAAACAATCATGTCATGATGAATGATGCACAATTTGCATGGCAATAAAGTAGCATGGCATGGGTGAGGTGTGGAATACAAGAGTAAGTCATTTTATTGAGTTTTGGCCACAATTTATTGTCATATTAGTTTCTGTATACTACATATTTATATGATGCATGCTGCAATTGAAGTCATGGATAGCATAAACAGAAAGGTCTCGTCGAGCTGATCATTTTAGACATATCATTTGTTAAATTTGGAGTTATAGAATAAAAGTTATTAATTATTTAAGTCAAGGGGCATTTTATGTAATTTTACTCAACTTGGAATTTTAAATGTGCAAAAGGTAATTTGAATAGCATATTTGAAATCCTCACATTTTTTTGATTCAAAAACATATATTATTTGTATTATTTGGAAATACAATTTAAAAGTTATTAAAAACAGAAATTAAAACATATTTAAACATTTTAGAAATTGTCTTATTTAAACAGAAAATCGTCAGGACATTTTATACCAGTGAGAACTAGCCTCACCACGGACAGGTGGGCCAGGTGTCTTGGCGATCTGGCGTTGGGGGTCTGTCCGTGATGGACACAAACTGCCAGGGGTTTTTATGCAAAAAGAACAACGAAACTGAAATTGTCTAGAGTCAAAACAGTCAGTTCGTCGGGTTTTCCAGCGATGAAGGCGAGCAAACCGTCGGGAATTTTGCGACATTGCAAAAACAAAAGTTGTAGAGCCAACATCAGTCTACAACTTTGGTTTTTGGATCTTCGCCAACGGAGGTCCGCAGCTGCCGGGGCAAGGGAAGAACAGAGGGGAAAAATGTTGTGTTGTGTTGACAGAAAACTGACAGCACATCAGAGAGATGGTGACATATTTGCCGGAAGAATTTGAGGGCTTGGGGGCTCCGTTTTTTTCTCTGTTTGTTGCGTTGGAGAGAGGGGATAACCGAGATCAATTCTCATCGAGGAAGGACCACCGAAGGGAGCCTGTATCGCTCGGAAAACAATGAAGAAAGAGGTGGCGTCGGGGCTGATCTGACAAACGAAATCATCAGAGATTCAGTGGACTTCGCCGGATGATTTCGTGAGCTGTAGACATCGGTTTGATGCGTGATTTTCTCCAGCTTGAAGAGGTAAGGACCAAGATCATTCCACGTAAAGGAAGGATCGCCGGAGGATGTACCATTTCGCCTGAAAAAGACAGAAAACAGAGGTCCTTTGGCTGTCTTCAGAGCGGCGGCGTGCGCGCTGATGTGCGGCGTCGGTGGTATGCGCGCGTGCAGCGACGACTCGTGCGGCAAGGCGGGCTAGAGAGGGGAAGGGGCGAGAAGAGGCTCACCGGGGGCCACGAGCTGTAGCCGGAGACGGAGAGGAATACTGTGGCGAGGTAGAGCAGCGACGCGCACGTGTTCCGTGTGATGGCGGCGAGGTCCTGCAGCAGAAGACGGCGGTCACTGCCGGTAGAGCATCCGCGCGGGAAGAGAAGACGTAGGCAAGGTCTGGGAGATGTATAAGCTCACCAGGAAGACGATTATGGGTCGAGGGAGTTAGGGACGCAGTAGAGTCGCCGGAATTGAGGAAGACACGGTGGCCGGAGATGAAGACGACAAGCGTGTCGACAGTGGGTGCATCCGCGGGGTCGATTGAGTGGGCAAGGAGAAGGAGGGTGTTGTGATGCCTCTTCTGGTGGTCTCGGCTCGGAAGGTGGTGGACGGAGGCTGTGGCGCTAGGGCGGCAGAGAGGTCCGCGATGGTGGCGTTCGCAGGGAAAAGGGAGGGGAGCCGGGGCAGTTGGGGCTAGGGTTCGCAAGGGAACAGATAAGGGCGAGGTCACGCAGTCGGTGTGAGGGGGAGCTGACGCGGACGACGGCGCGGAAACGGCCACCTTCCCGCTCCGTCGGGGCGCACAGAGAGGAAAGTAACGGAGAGGAGGAAGAAATACGATCCACGTTGGTGAAGGTCTTGGGCAGGGTGGGCTGCTGTTGCACTTGGGCTGCTGCGGGAGGTAAGGCCCAGGGTGGCTGCTGCTCTCCTCTCTCACTATTTTTTTCCTTCTTCTTTTTATTTATTTGTTTTGTTTGTTTGTATTCTATTTCAAATTTAAATCAGCTTCTAATTTCCAATTCTTTGGAACATTTTCTGAGTTTTGAATAGGTAGCTTGACTAAGAGGAGAGGCAAGGGGCAAAAGAGATGGAGGATAAGGAGATGCCCACATACATGGTTTCTGAAAGAGCCAAGTGGGGTATTTTACAAGATTATGAAGATATGGGTTTTTTGCAATTTAGATGAAAATCATTTGTAAGATTAGGGAACCTTCACATGGATCCAAGGCTTGTAGAAAACAAAACAGAGGGAGAGTGATGAGGTGGTGCTTGCATGACCCATGCAAATAGTAAATGCCATGTATTCATATTGTGAAAACAACATAAAATCACATGGCATTATTCCATGCATTCCCAAAAGGGTGGAATAAGGCCAAGCAAAAAGGGGCTAGTGTTGGATCCACCCAACCCACATGAGCTAGGTAAACTCAAATAAATGCCAGCTCATATTAATTGGATGGTGGAATTATAAGGTGGTGAAAAAAGGTGGTGGAGTTTTAATAAAAGATATGCCCCCAACTCAACTTGGGCATTTAACAATATATCAAGAACCAGATACAATACCAAGAGGCAAATACAATTAATGATGCATATGAGGTAAGAACCAAAACACAAAGGTTTGTATGACGCTCAAATTGCAAGATGGCATGATGACATGAGCATGATAGAATGATGATGCAACAATTATATGTAGGAAGTGACCCTTTTATTACTAGATCAAGTAGCATTACAAATGTTAGACAATTGGGATGATACAAGGATGCGTCCCTCCGGCCGCTTCACCACCAATATTAGCCAGGACGGGAGTCGCTGGTGGCTGAGCACCTTCGACGGCGCCAAGTAAGCAGCGTGCGCCGCCTATGATGCGGCGACGTGGCGGTTCAGCCGCCCTTGCCACAACCTCAACTTCCCTGACATGGAGTCGCTGGAGGAGACGGAGTTCCTCGCGTTGCTGATGATGCAGCTCCTGGCGGAGGCAGACTGCGCTGCACAGAGGCAGCAACGTCGTTGAAAGAGCATGTGGGCCCTCATGTGTAATTTTGGTAATTAATGACAATCTTTATGAGCTATTGTGTGGATTAAGTTGCACTTGTAGGAATTATCCATTGGCATCGCTTGGAGCATATGTTGGCTTTAAGATAGATGATATGAAGAAGAAGTGTTGTGCAAGCTCAAAATGCGTCATCTCTAGAAGATCTCATGTTTGATGCTTGGCATCCTCGGTGATCATGGATCGATGAATACAAGGTCAAAGTATTGGTTTTCCCATGGTGTATGGGGGAGGAAGTTGCAAGTCTTCATCAAGCGAGTGCGTGGAAGAGGAATCAAGAAAGGTGTCCATCTTGAGAAGGACAAGATCGTCTACATCAAGATCAAGTGGAATGCTCAAGCCAAAGGTATAATCTTGATAGGTTTTCTCTTTTTCTAGTCTCATGTTGTTAGTTGTGAGACTGGGTTTAGGAGATATAGCCGTACTATCAAGAAGGGCTCTTGAGTGAGTAACTCGATCATATCGTTCGAGAGAGCTCAAACCTCTATATTATTAGCATCATACTTTCTTGGTTATTATTTGGATCTTATCCTTGTGAGGCTCTAGAGCTTGTGGTAATATTCATGACAAACTCTAGTTCATCAAAAACGGATCTCCCTTTTGTATATTATCGCGTTTTTGATCTTGGTGGTTTTCCGGTTTTCACCAAGAGAGGTATCTCATATTATAATACAACAAATATTTTTTTTCAACAAAATTGGTTTCAGGTCAATCAGAGCTTCCTCACTCAAGTTATTGTATTTGGAAATTTGCCTCTTTGTTTGATTTAGAAAAAGATAAAAACAAAAAAAATTCCTGGGTCGTCTAGTACTATCGCGGGCCGTTACTGGTCGCCCCAATGTGCTGTGCTGCTCACTGTGTCACCCGGTAGGCCCATGTCGGCAGTACCGTCCCAAGCGGTACTACCGCCTGGCCCAATCAGCTTTACCGGGCCAACCAAGCCCAGCTTGCCCAGCTCCTGCTGCCGCCGCCTCCCTATTGGGCCTGATCTTGCCCGTCAAATTGTGCCGCTGGATCCTGCTCGCGTCTCTCGCGCGCCCACGCGCGCTTCGCGTCTCCCGCCCTCTTGCTCGCACGGTACCGCCCTTCTCCAGATCCCCTGTTGCTTTCTTCTCACTCGCTCTAGCGTTGGTTGCTCGCTTTGCCTGGACTGAGTCCGGTAGTACCGGTCCATTCCTGTACTACCGTCCCAGGCCGAAAATGTCCCCCAAGGGGCTGATTTTTGGACCCCCTTTTTATAGCCCTTCTCTCTTTTTATTAATTGCTTCTTCTTCCTCTAGTTTGCTCAAGCATTGTCCCATTATTTGCCCCTCCCTTTGAATCTTGATTACTCTCCCTCCCTCCGATAATTCTTGCTCATATTTCAGAGGTAGAGAGAGCAGATCTAGATCTACAATTTGACCTAACCAATTTATCTCTTTGTGAGGGAGTGGGATCTAGATCTTGGAGAATTTTGTGTTTTTCTTGTGTTCTTCCTCTCTTGTTCCCCCAATAGTTTTAGTAACTTTGTTGAAACTTTAGAGTGAAGGATTGTAGCATATTTGTGGTGTTCTTGCCTTTTGCATTCGGTGCATCGGTTTGAGTTCTCCTCGCAGGATTTGGTTCGTGATATTCAAGAAGCTTGTCCCTCTTGGGTTCTTGGAACCCTAGACAGTTGTGTGGCCTTTGTGGTGTGTTTTGGGGGCCTCCAATTAAGTTGTGGAGCTTTCCTCAAGCTAGAGGCCTTGGTGGCGTTTATTGGGAGCCTCCTGTGGAGATCGCCCCAATTTTGTACAGGTTTGGTGACCGCTCTTAAGTGTCCCATAGTGGATCGGGTACTTGTTGTGCAACGGGTGCCCGGGAGAATAGGTGAGGCCTCTTCTGGCATTGGTGGTCTTAGTATTGCTCATCCCTCCAACGAGACGTACTTTCATGTTGGAAGAAATTCGGTAAAATATCGTCGTCCCGCGTGCCTCGGTTATCTCTATACCCGAGCTCTTTACTTATACACTTTACATTGTGATAGCCTTCGTGCTTAAAGTTATCTATCTTGCTATCACTTTATTGCTTGTCTTGCTTAGCATAAGTTGTTGGTGCATATAGGTGAACCTTAGTATATATAGGCTTTGTGTTTGATAAAAGAAAACACTAGTTTTATTCCGTCTTTGTTAAACTCATCTCGTAAAATTTTTAAGCTGCCTATTCAAACCCCCTCTAGGCGGCATCCGTGATCTTTCAGCTGTGCCGCAAGGCAGCGTCAGGTGGCGACGCTCGACACATGCACATGACGGAGCTGCATGCGAGCAGTCACAGCTTGTGCATGCTCAGCTCGCTTTCGCCGCGCACACGAAGAACACTGGCGGTGTCGGGTCGTTCAACGCCGCGCCTCCGCCACCCGTCCCCGTCCCCGTCAACTCCTCCTTCGACGGGCTCGACTCGGACTTTTGGAACACGTCCGATGACGACTTCAGTTGGGATTAGATTTCGGGTTAGATTAGGGTTTAAATTTTGTTGAACTTTGTTTAATTTTGTATTGTATTTTCAATTTACTATGTCTATGTTAAATTGTTAATATAAGTTTAACGCTATGTATACATTTGAATGAAGATGTCTGCTTTGCGCGGCTGCTGCTGTATTTTGCGGGAACTGTAAAGAGACCGTTGTTTTGGTGCCGCAAAAATGCAAAACTGTTGTTGTATCCGGCAAAACAGCCGCCACAAAATACAATAGCCGTTAAAGATGCTTTTAGCACCCTTTCCTGACTACGGAAAACTGAAGAGCGTGTAGCGTAAGTAACCTTTGTAGTCCATTCTAGCCCACTTTGTGTCAGCATGGCCGTACCGCCCATGTTGTCCAGCAGCAAAGGGTCCAAGTATAGGCATAGTGAAGGGCCCGCCCCTTCCTGCTGTACCACGCAGCTGCCACATATTTCCCTACCTCCACTTCAACCACGGATGATCGTTGATGTCGAATCCCCCACCGTTGTCCCCCTTCCCTCCAGAGCTGGCTGATGCTCGCCGTCTCCCATCCCTAATCGACGATGCCGCTGGCTAGTCGGAGTCGTAGCCTCCGGAATCGATGATGTCATCGCACCGCCGTTCAGAGGGCATCACCGGCTTCCTCGGCGTGAGGATGCGGCCCTCAGGCCGCTTTGCCGCAAACATTAGCCAGGACGGGAGTCGCTGATGGCCTAGGAACCTTCAAAAACGCCGAGGAAGCGGCGCATGCCTATGATGCGGTGGCGTGGCGGTTCGGCCGCCCCCGCCGCAACCTCAACTTCCCTGACGCGGAGTCGCTGGAGGAGGCAGAGTTCCTCGCGCCGCCGATGATGCAGTTCCTGGCGGAGGCGGACTGCGCTGCAAGGAGGCAGCAGCGCCGCGTCGCAAGGCGGCGACGCTCGACGACATGCGCATGACACAGCTGGCCCGCGAGCAGTCGCAGCTCGTGCAGGCTGAGCTCGCTTTCGACGTGGCGCGGAAGAAGAACGCCGGGGTGTCGAGCCGTCCAACGCCGCGCCGCCGCCACCCGTCCCTGTCCCCGTCGACCCCTCCTCCGACGGGCTCGACTCAGACTTTTGGAACACGTCCGATGACGACTTCAGTTGGGATTAGATTTAGGGTTAGATTAGAGTTTAAATTTTGTTGAACTTTAGAGGTGCAGCAGTCGTTAGAGATGCTCTTATAACCCTTTCATGACTACGGAAAACTGAAGAGCGCGCAGCGTAAGTAACCTTTGTAGTCCATTCCGGCCCACTTTGTGTCAGCATGGCCGTATATCCGCCCATGTTCTCCAGCAGCAAAAGGTCCAAATCTTGAGCATTTACCAAATTCCAGCAGTAAGCTGAGGCCCTCAAAATTAAACAAACAGCAAGCTTGAGCAAAGTAAGCTGAGCTGGGTTTCTCCAAAAAAAGAGAAGATGTGCTCAGGCGGTGAGTGTATACTTTTTTACCGGCACTCAGTTTTTCTCATGGCAAAACCAAACACGAATCCCCTGATCCCGAGGTTTTACGCTTTACTACGCTATGTATTTACACGGAGCAACAGAGAAATGCAGGTGCTTTGCTGTAGCGCGAGTCGGTTGCAGGGATTGGTCTCAGCAGCAGAGAAGACGGGCTTCTTCGCTCTCTCTGCCGCGACCGCAACGGCCGGCCATGTTAGCGACCCAAAGTACAGACCACGCTCAACCAGTGTATTTGCAGGCCCAAGACCTCTCTCAGCCCAAAAACCGTGACTGAAGGGAGAGGTTTGCTCAGCTATATAAGCTGATGTCGGCCTCCTTCAACTAGCGAGGTGAGACTAAACTTCGGACGTGTTCCACCGGACCGTTCCCAGCCGTGCCACCCGTTCGACCACGCCCAGCAAGCTGAGCTGTGATGGTGGTATGCTTCGGCCGTTCAGCGGCACGGGGACGCGACAGAGAGATGGTATTATTCAGGCAGGCCTTTTTCTTTTAAAGGGAAACCCATACAACACATTTCATTTTATCTCAAACAAAGATACATCGGTTCAGTACATCAGGGATAATAAAACTAGAGGGATCGCAGTACCAAAATATATAGAAGTATAAGAGCATCACTAGCAGGTCCTCTAAAAAGACAACCCGTATTCGCAGTTATAGGCCGTGGAAAACCTGTTTTACAGGCCAGAGACGTGCTGGATAGAAGCAGCACCGTAAACGCAACCCGTAAAACAGTGCTTTGGACAGTTTTTTTTTTTGCATAATTTCATATACTAAAATATACACAAGTCATTCAAGCAATAGTAATAATCAATCAAATAAATAGTTTGAGCATACAAGAATCATCCAAATTATTACAACAATGTTTCAATCAAATTACAATAAATAGTTTGAATCACAAGATTAACAAATAACAAATGTTTCATCATACAAATAAATAGTTCATTTCACAAGAAGAACAAGAGTAGATCAACACTACCTAGCATGCCGGGCCAACCCCTTTTTTCATTGATTTGCATCTATCTTTTTGTATCTTCTTCGTTGAGAGCTCGGAGGTAGCATGAACCATACAACTTGATGATCATTCTAGCAAACCTATGCCCGACACCAACCTGTGCCGCCGATCCAGCAGCCGCCGACGGTGGTCGAGGTCATTGGCAGCGAGGACGAGGGTTGTGATCTCCAAGTCGTCGTCACGGAGCAGCTCGTCGAGGTCGAAATTGTTCGAAGACAACCAGTCGGAGAGATCGACCTCCGTGCCGAAGTTCGTCTCCGATTCCGACGGCTTGGCAGCGGATTCCTGTGGAGGAACAGTGGGCGGTGGCGCAGGGGAGTTAGGGCCGCCGGGGCGTGTGGTGGAGCTTGCCAATTTTGGCCTCGGGCGGCGGCAGCAGCTGCGTGCAATGGGGAAGGGAAGGAGGTGGGTGGGAACTAAAATTTCCTCCCGCACTCAAGTTAGGGTCGCCCTACGGGTCGGGCCGTGAACCTCCACTAGTAGAGGTCGAGAGCCGTTTTTTGGCCGAACCCTTAAAAAAATTTTACAGGCCACGCTATTTAGGGGTCTTAATATGCGCCGTTTTTCGCTCGCAACCAGTAAATTGGCAGTTATTTTTACGGTTGTCCCATTTAGGGATCCTGCTAGTAATGCTCTTCGAATAAAAAAAACAACTCTAGCTAACTTATGCGCAACCTTATTAGCCTCCGAGAGCAATGGTGAATGGTTACATGAAAACAGTCTGACAAGATTGCGGCATACGGGCTCCTGATCTCAGTAGTACGTTATAAGCTTGAACTAGCTCCAAAGAGTCCGATTCAATAATAACAAGAACACAGCCCAGGTTTTTGATAAAATACAGACCTCTCTGAAGCACCATTGCTCCTGATGTCAGTAGCACCATTGCTTCAGCTGTCGTTCCATCTAGCAAATTACTCAGTGCCCAACTAGCTCCAGCAACAGCATGGCCATTGCCATCACGTAGTACAGCTCCCACAGCAACACAAGGTATGCCCTTTCTGATCCTGAGACGTCTGGGAAAAGTTGTGAGCTGCGTTTGTTTTTTCTATTTGTACTGAAAGATCGTGTAAACACAAATAAATTATAGACAACATGTCATGTGTGTTAACTACTCACTTTGTTTCATAATACTCCCTCCATTTTAAAATATAAGATGTTTTAGGTTTGTGTATCTAGACTTGTTTTAGTGGGTGGATTCACTTCAAACTTAAATGAACCTATATACTAAAAGTAGTCTAGATACATTTGCTTCACAAAGCTAAAACATCTTATATTTGAAAACGGAGGGAGTATACTCCCTTCGATCCATATTAATTGACTTTGATTTGTCAAAATTTGGATGAACCTATATGCTAAATAGTGTGTAGATTCATTCAAATCTAGACAAATTTGAATCGATTAATATGAGCCAGAGGGAGTAAGATATTTTAGTTTTATAAAGATAATGTATCTAGACAACGTGTATATTTAAAGAGATTCACTCCGAATCTACACACTAAAATATGTATAAATATATTACTTTCATATTTTAGCGACTAGACTACCGTCGATCGTCCAAAAGTTGAATCGATTCTCGAAATAGGCTTTCACCCCGCTTTATAAATAAAGCAACCACACTGATACAAGAGTTCGACCAACCAAGAATGTTGGTGTAGGGGTTCGTAGCATGGAAAACAAAAAAATTCTATCGCATACAAACAAACAAGCCAAGATCTATCTACTAGATTGTAGCAACGAGTCGATGGAATAACTTACCCTCGAAGATTCCAAAGTGTTTAACGAGAGCGGATTCTCGTGGGTGATGTAGTCGTACACTTTCCGATCTCAAGATCGTGTAGACGATCCTTCCGGCGCTGCGTTCCGGCAGCGCTTCCGCAGTCGGTCACACGTTCGGTACTCGACGAAGACCTTCCTCTCCCTTGTTCCAGCAGGCAGCGGAGGTTGTAGCACTCTCCTTGCGATTCCGCAAAGACAACGTGGTACCTAAGTAGAGGAGATCCGCAGGCTTCGCCTTAAGCCGGAGTATGGTGGAGTATGAGAGAGCTATTAGTGGTCTAGGGATTAGACACACCAATTAGAAGGCTCTAAACCGCAGGCTAGAGCAATTAGAAGCTCTAAACCAAAACGGCTCTAAACCGGAGATTAGAGGATAGGAACTTTTGTGTCTAGAGGAGGAGGCCCTGCCCCTCCTTTTATAGGTGGGAGGGGCGGCCAAGGGGAGGGGAGTCCCTCCCCAAGTCGGCCTTGGTTGGCGCGCCGGCTTGGAGGGACTCCTCCCCCAAGTCGGTTCCAAACACCTCTTGCTTGTTTCCCACAGTTTCCTGTTTCCCACAGTTTCCTGTTTTCCACAGTTTCCTGTTTTAGCCGTTTGACTTTCAAACTGGCAGTTTGACTTTTTAGTTTTGGAACAGCAAGAACACTTAGTACATGATGCAATCATTCAATATGTAATGACACATTCATGTACCCTCCCCCCCGGAGTGTCGGACAATCCGGTACCTTCTAGAACATTCCCGATGAAAACACCGGAATCATTTCCGAACTCCGAAACGGGACTTCCTTATATGAATCTTATTCTCCGGACCATTTCGGATCACCTCGTGATATCCCGGATCCCATCCGAGACTCCGAACAACATTCAGTCTCTTTCTCATAATACCATAACTACTCAAACAACGTCGAATCCTTAAGTGTGTCTCCCTACGGTTCGTGAATTATGCGGACATGATCGAGACACTTCTCCGAACAATAACCAATAGAGGAATCTGAAAATTCATATGGCTCCCACATATTTCTACGATTACTTTGCGATCGAATGAACCACTTACATACGATACCAATTTCCCTTTGTCTCACGATAGTTTACTTATCCGAGGTTATGATCGTCGGTATCTCTACATACCTAGTTCAACCTCGTTACTGATAAGTACTCTTTTCTCGTTCCCATGATATGTGATCCCTTGTGAGCTACCACATGCTTGCAAGCTAATTGGATGACATTCCACCAAGAGGGCCTGAGTATATCTATCTCATATGGATGGACAAATCCCACTCTTGATCCATGTGTTTCAACCAATACTTTCCGAACACTCAATGCCACCTTTATAGCCACCCAGTTACGGTGTGGTGTTTGATGTCATCAAAGCATCCATCCGGTAAAGGTGATATGCATGATCTCATGGTCGAAGGAATTAGGTTACTATGTATCAGAAAGCATATAGCAATTGAACTATTGAAATGACTTGATCTTTATGCTACGCTTATCTATAGGAGTATGTCCATCATATCATTCTCCTAACGATATGACCCTGTTGTTAATAACATCTCTATGTTCATGATCAAGAAACCATGATCATATATTAAACAACAAGCTAGTTTAACAAGAGGCTTTACTAGAGACTCTTATTTTAGTTTACAAATCACACAAGTATTAATGTTTCCGGTTAATACAATTATAGCATGGTATGTAAACATTTATCATAAGTGTGAAGATATGATAATAACCACTTTATTATTGCCTCTTGGGCATATCTCCAACAGTCTCCCACTTGCACTAGAGTCAATAATCTAGTTTCAAACCTTTGTGTATATAACACCTATGGCTTTCCGGTGTTGTATGTACACGATTGCTAGTGGTCAATCGATCCGGATCGACACTTCCGTGTCTGTGTGTAATTGCATGTCTTTGTCTCTACGCATCACTCATTCTCTAATGAGATGGCTTTGTATAAATTTGGTCTTCGGTGTGACCTTTAGTTCTTTGGGGTTAAAACATGTTGATAATATTGTCGCACAATATATCTTCATAGTATTATCCTCTGTGAACTACACCTAGTTTGATAACAAACTACTTGACACAAATGCCCTCTTTTGCTGCTATAATAGCGTCATATACTTAGCCTTTTGTTGTAGTATCTGTCACAATGTCTTAACTTTGGAACTCATCCAAATCCATTATGGAACTCACTTTCCATTATATTGTGCCACCCTTAGTTTAGATTGAGATAAACTTAATTTGTACTTTGTGACAAAGCTAGTATCAATGTAGTACTTTTACAATGAACTAACCATCTATTTGTCACTTCTACAAATAATATACTCTTAGTTCTTCCAAAAGATCATAAGAATATCCTTACTATTGTCCAATGATCATCTTACAAATCATTCTGGTATATGCTCACAACATTTAGAGCATAGGACATATCTGGATTTGTACATATCACAGTATGATTGATATAAATACTCTTTGTGATTTCATACATCAAGTATCAATCTATACTTGATTATTTGTTTCACTTTACCAAATGTCAATACACTTGAATATATCATCAACATTGAACTCTTTCAATCCTTTCTGTGCGAAAAGAACCTTTTCTTGTAGTTTCTATATTGAACTCATTCAATATCTCGTCTATGTACTTCTGGCACAACCATATTAGCGTCTATTGATGCCAAATATTTGGGTTTTGCCTAAGTCTTTCATCGGGATGAAATTCTTAATATGTGTTAATAAAAGATACATTATTTCCAATCAACAATATGTCTTCCACATAATGTATTAGAAACATGTCTTAGCGCTCCCACTTAATTTCTTGCAAATGCAAGCATCTTCATTGTCTCTAATGAACTTTCAAACTCCTTTAACAGTTTCATCATAGTGAAGATTCCAACTCCGCGATGCTCACTTCAACCATTGAAGTTTGCATATGCCTTTAGCATCCTATGAATTAACAAAACCCTATGGACCGTGTCATGCACACGTCCTAGGTAACGATTCTATTAGAAGAACTTGTTTTGTTTATTCAACTACCATATAACAAATTATATGTAGTGGTTGCTACATTAATCCGTCTAGACTAAATATCGCTATGAAAGATCAGATCTTGTCATAGTCAACCTTTGAACATTGTTGTGAACTCTTTTCCAACATGTCGACTATTTCATAGATGTGCAACATCCATGTCTATTTATTTATAGATCCAAACACAACTGTAAGGTCTTACACCTTTCTCGAGGGTCCTTCAAGTTCAAAACTTGATTTCTCGTGTATGGAACTATCACGGATTTTATGGCTTCAAGCCATTTGACGGAGTCAGGGCCCATCATCACTTCTTTGCATGTAGTCCATTCATTATTCTCAAATAATGATTAAACCCTCAAATCTTGGTATTTGATTGTTTACTCGACCTACTTGTTTCAATAGGAACTTAGATCTCCGTGACCACAACCTTTGAAGCACGTGAGCAATGAGCATTGTTGCTGCCTCCGAAACACTTTTCGGTGCTGCGCAACTCTGCACATATAGCTAAGGTTCTTTTAACCTTATCAAAGTTCTATTGTCCTCCCACTTAACTTTTCATGAAAAATTCCTTCTCAAAGAAACTTGACGTTCTAAGCAACAAACACTTTTGTCTCCGGTGTTTATGGAGGAATACTTAACAGTTTATACAAAGACAGGTTCATCCGACTTTGGTTGCACACATCTTTCTTATGCATAGCATACCAATGTTTAAGAAAGGACAACTTGGGTTTTATCCCAAACCATAACCTTATATGGTGTCATTTCAACGGATTATGATGAAGCTCTTTTCAGGAAAAACGTAATCTCTAAATCTTTTAATCTTTAAAATATAATGGCAGTTTATGAATTACACCTTCGATCTTACCATGTCAAACAAGGTTTAATTACATATCTCGAACGCCCATACTCTTATGGTGTTTCGAAAATGCAAATCCTAACGATTCCTTAAATCTTAGGTATTATGCTAAACTTGTAACTCAAATATCTTCCTTTATGACCTTATCATAAACTATTTATATTCTTGTTACAATGATTTTGCACTTCATCTTGAAAGTCCTTGAACTTTTCAAATGTTTCACACTTCATCCTTATTAAGTAAATATTCATATATTCACTCAAATTTTGAGAAAGCATATGAAGTTGAAATCCATCGCCTTGACTACACATAATGGATTTCGTACAACAATATGTACAAGTTCCAATAAGCTAGTCATTCGCTCCTTTTGGCCTATGAACGAAGTTTCAATTATCTCTAGGAAAGTTCCTGGCGCCATTTGATCAAAATCAAATAGACTCCAAAATTCCATCCATATGGATTTTCTTCATGTTTTCTTTCCAATATAATTTAAAGCGATGTCACTTCCTAAGTGATCTTTCAATCAATTTGTCTTTCGACATCTTTAGCACTAGTTTTATGGATGTGATATCTCCAACGAGATTTGCAAATCATCCATCTTTTATAGATTACGGCAATTATTTGAACAACCCTTTTGTTCTCATAATACCTGATAAAACAAATCTTGAAGGCAAGCTTTGATGTTTAACGAGCAACACAATAACCCTTTATTTTGTTCTTGATGAACATCATCACATATTCTTTTGCTAGTTACTTAGGCCATTGTAGTTCATGAATTGTGTTGTTTCGTATGACGATTCACACCAACAAATTTAGTATCAAATACTTAAGAACCACATTGTTTAATAAGCAAAGAATATAGCCATAACATGTATATCATCTATATACTTAAACTGAACAATTCTAGTCTTTTTTTTTCTGCCATATACTTATGAGATTCTCTTTCAGTATTTCCTTTTCTGTTTGAAAGAATCTATCAACATCAATTAGTGGAGTCATTCATATGTGTAACACCCTCAGAATCGGACCTATGCAAGTTTTAGCGATTCCCGCCAAACCCGCATAGAAACGATTCAAATATGCCCACCAGGCACTTTCGTGCGGGTGGAAAACGAAGTAATAACATTGCACAACAGTCCTCGATGGGACCCACAGAACAGATATATATACAACACGACTCCATGAGTCAAGAATACAGATATAATATACAAAGATCCAAATCACCTTGAAAACGATAGAGCGTCCAGCTACGGACAAGATGCAAATGGGGCTAAGAGCCCTGAAGAATAACCAATGGCATCCATAACCCTGCCGAGGCCAAGCCGGAAGGGTAACCTGCTAACGACGTCGACCTCAAAACCTGCTTAAACAAAAGGGGTGCCGACAAAGGGCAAAGTAAAAAGAGGAGCGTCGATCGAGGCCAAGACACGCGAGGCTAGAATTCGGTCCTCGCCACATAGGTATGGTGGACTGAGTGGCAGCGCAGCATGCACTAAACAACCTATAGAGACTCGATATAACTGACGGCTATCAGAGGTGGGTAAGAAAGACCTATCCGGAACCAGACTGATACTACACCAAACAATCCCATCCTGGTATTCCCCCTCGAGACCAAGCGAGGAAGTCAACCGAGAAACTCACACAGTTGGCAGTTTTATTTATTCAGTTATCGTTGCAACAATTACTAGTCAGGTATAGTTAACCATCCTGATAAAATAAGCAGTGCGCACTTTTAGTTAACCATTCCGTTGTAGTTGCATCACTTACTAGTCAAATACAATTAGCATGAGATAACCCAAAACCCAGGCTTGTTGGTACTTTTATTAAGCCATTCCGCTAGAAGTAATACTTACTAGTCAGGTACAATGGTCGCAAGCGATAATCCAAACAAGCATTTGTGGGCAGTATTATTTAGCCATTCCATTATAGTGAAGCTGATTACTAGTCATTATAAAGTCAAATTTATAGCACTACTTTAGTTATAGTTGTCTATGTTCGAGATACTGTGCTCCAAGTCGTCCATAACCGCGGACACGGCTTTCAGAAAGTTTTAACCCGGCCGGGGTGCACAAATAGCAACACACACTCGATCAACCTCGGAAAAACCAAATCAAAACCCAACGAGGCCTTCACGACAAAGCAATCACAGGATTCAGAAATATTTCAAGGGGCCACCCCTTGGAGTACACCAAGAACGGTTAGCTGACTCGAGACGGACCCGAGGTTTGGGTGGACGGCTGTGAACGACTGGGAACCCAAAACTGGGCTTGTCGACACCGTGGAATCGTGTCCCGATCCTAAACAGTACAGTGTGCTCCTCGCACAATCGCAAATACAGTAGTAGCATGGCATAAGTACAGGATAGTAAATAAAACCTCAAACTAGTTTGTGGCCCCAAGAAATAAGAATGAATCATGCTCGCTAAGGGGTCCCATAATCCTCCGGATGTGGATAGCGATAAATCAAGGAACATGTATCAAGCACTCCGGGGTCCCACGGACACAAGTGGGCGGTCGGAAACCAAATATTATCTATCACCCACCGATGCCTCCGCTACTTACTTCAATTTTAGTTGTTAAACAGGAATTAAAGTGAGCGATAAGTAAAACCATGATCATCTCCAAGAACAAACATGCGCAATACACCAACAATCGTGGTCGACGACACGCCAATACTTGAGCAAGCGACTACGACGCATAAGTCCAACTATCTACCAAACAACAGTAATAGGATGTGTCCAAGGCAATATAAGGCTGCGAGGGATATCACGGGCACGAAAACTAGAGCATCGCAACACGTATAGCAATAGATCATCGGAGGAATAAATACTATAAAAGTAAGATAGGTAGAAAGGGAGATGCTCTTTGAAAACATTGCGTAAGGTTCAACCAAGATCGGGTCGACATCAGATCAACTCAACGGACTTATCCGCGAAGAAGCAAAACGCTAGAATAAACACCGGATGCAATATTTAATACTACGGCAAAAGATCGGGCATGATGCATGTATGATGCATGGCATGGTGAAGGTGCAATGCAATTAGGTCATATTAAGCGGAACCGGGGGTCCCGACAATTAATTAGATGGTTCCAGTTATTTATCTACCCCGCAAATTAAATGTTGTTTAACAAGGCAAGATATGACAACGGTTCGATGCACAAATTTAAATGAGGCCAATATAAGACTAGGTTTGTCCGCATATGGGCCCCATATTTGATTAGAGGTGAATCGGCCTAATGCCCCCAAACCACATGACAATATGCATGCAAGTATGACAATTCAATATGCATCAATTTGTTATTACATTTATAAAATAGGGCTCGAGACAAGGGGTCACACATCTGGGTTCAGCGATCTTGGGGTTCCGGGGTTCGGGGTTCGGTCTCAGGGTTCGGATCTGGGGTTCGGCGGGATCGAGGTTCGGACTCCGGGATCGTTCTCAGATAGCGGAGTATATCTTGGCGTTTCGCGAAGAAGGACTTGGGTCGGTGTCGGGGCGCATCGGATTCGCCCTGATCGATGTCGTTATTGTCGTCGTTAAGACCTTGTCGGGTCCGCGGATCGGGTCGGACTTGGCGTCCGGGGTGAAGTGCTTGTCGTTCCATGGCGATCTTGGCGGCTTTGGATCCGGAAAGGAGCACTGACGCCCGGGAGAAGACCTGGCGCCATACGTTGAGGTTGTCGGGTGTCGGACTCGGTGTGGCGTCGATGGTCTTACGTGGCCCGATGGTTCCATGTAGGAGATTCCTGCACCGCGGTAGAGTTCTCGGTTTCGAAGACCTTGGCGGGTTCCAGGTTCGAGTTCGCTAAAACGGCCTGTGGGTCTCGGTCGCCGGGATCGGTCTCGACGGAAACTATCTTCGAATCAGGGGTCTTCGGATCGGGCTTCAGATCCATGTGGCGATCTTGGCGTGCCGATCTTGGGGTCCATGAGGAAGAGCTTGGCGTTTCCCTTGGTCATCCGCTAGCAAAGATCAACCGACAACATCTGAACATGCGGAATAGGACAGAGGCACACAGGACCCACACAACAGGTAGCAGGCCGATCAACTCGAGCTGGCAGGAGCGTGGAGGATGGCGGGCCCGGCAGCAAGACGCGTTGGCGCGGCGACGGCTCGGGGCGCGGGCGGAGGTGGTCCGTGGCAGGTGACGCCGGCGACGAGGCCCACGCGGAGGAGGAGGACGGCCGGAGGGTGGACGGAGGCGGGTCCCGCTGGGCGGCGTGGCGCTGGCTCGGCCCGGCGGCGGCGGCTCGCGTGAGGCCTGCGGTGGCGAGGCGAGGCCGGGCGGGCGAGCGCTGTGGAGGGACGCTGGGAGCCGGGCGTGAGCTTCGGGCAAGTGGCGCAGATGGAGGCGACGGGCGGCGCGGGGCCGAGGCCGAGAGGCGGAGGCCTTGCTTGGAGAGAGGAGGAGGCGGCGGGAGGTGGGCGCCATGAGGCGACGGGAGGCTGGCGCATGCGGCCGGGCGGTGGCGGTGGCTGCGAGGCCGGCCGAGGGCGGCGCCGAGGAGGGAGGAGGACCGCGGTCCGGGCCGAGATGGTAAGCGGCGAGGCGGAGAGGGAGGCGTGGACCCGGAGAGGCGGGGGCGGCCGGGTAGAGAGGAGGGTGGCGAGGCGCGGCGCCGGAGGAGAGAGGGAGCGGGCGGTGAGGGAGAGGGAACCGAGGGAGGTGGAAGACGGGGCAGGGGTGGGTCATGGGGTTGGTCCAGCGTGGTGGGGCTCATGGGGAGAGAGAGAGGGTCTGGGGAGTGGGGGGGCTGGCAAGTGGGGCCAGGAGGATGTGGGACCGCGGGTGGGGTCGGGCTGGCAGTGAGGGAGAGAGAGAGTGGGTAGGATGGGCTAGGGTGAGAGAAGGAGAGAGGGTGGGGCTGGTGGATTGATGATGTGGCGGGGTGGGTAGGGAATTGGTGGAGGGGTGAGGTGGCACGCTACGGTTGGTGGGTAGATTGGGACTAGGTAGATATAGGATTTAGATTCTAGGTCTTATTAGTTTTGTAGATATGTGTTTGTTTGGTTTTGTTTATTTTTAAACAAGGCCACTTTGCAATTAGTTTTTAGGGAAATAAAATATCCGATACGATCGGGGTTTTTCCTTTGAAATAAAGAGGGGTATTTGTACAAAGCAAAACTAGGTTTTTCGAAATAGTTCAGACAAACAATGCAAGATGATGGTGATGCAATGCACAAAAACAACGCGATTTTCTAGTAGTGGTTTTGCGGGATGCCACAATTCGACACCACTAACAATGGATCTCGCCCTCGAGATCCGCCTCATGGTACCGGAAAGAAGGTCGGCGATCTGCGTCTTCTCGCTTCGTGTAGATCCTCGCGACACCACTATCAATGGTTCATCCTCCATCTTGAAAACGGCGACACCACCAACAAAGGGTCGTTGTTCCTGATCGTCGAGAGAACACTCCGGAGGAACAAAGGACGAAGGTGGAGGTATCAAACAATAAGGCCACCTCTAACTTCCATTAGAAGAGGAAGAGTTACATTGATCCACCAGTTCGATGTACAGAGCAAACAGTAAGAGTCGGGTAGGGTGATCAGTCCATCCCGTACCCAAACTATCAACTCTATACATGAATAGGAAAATCAGGCAACTCAACTCTCGAAATTTTAGAATGAAGACCTTCATAAGCGGCATCCGGAGCAAAGGAATGATGCCAGCTCTGCATTGGATCTGATGTAGATGAGGTCATCACATCGGGAAACACCGGAAGATACAACAGAAATCGTATGAAAGACACAATGATTAGGTTCCACGATGGTTCCATTGGCATGAACAACACATGCTCAAGGTATACTCCAACTTCACCAATGCTCGTCCTTCTCATATGTTTTTCAACGACACGGATATCCAGCAAGGAACACATATAGATAAAGAGCTCAAGAACAAAAGATTGGATGAAGGGTACAACAGACAAGTTGCAGATTGATGATCGTAGCACCTCCGTTACAAAAGGAGAAAGCGAAACCAAGAAGCGACGGAAACCCAACCACGAGAAATCCGGACTCAAGAGAGAGAAGAGAGCGGATTCAAAACACGAGAGGTAAGAGAGGAATAGCAAAGGGTAAGGAGTAAAGTCGGACCTAATCGTAACTATCCAACCGATTTTGCAAAAATAGTTTTGACACTCTACTTGGCCGTTAGCTAGGTTATCCTACTTTGGACTTGTGGGGTATCGCAACTGCTGAGCTCTGATACCACTCTGTAACACCCTCAGAATCGGACCTATGCAAGTTTTAGCGATTCCCGCCAAACCCGCATAGAAACGATTCAAAGGTGCCCACCAGGCACTTTCGTGCGGGTGGAAAACGAAGTAATAACATTGCACAACAGTCCTCGATGGGACCCCAAGAACAGATATATATACAACACGACTCCATGAGTCAAGAATACAAATGTAATATACAAAGACCCAAATCACCTTGAAAACGACAGAGCGTCCGGCTACGGACAAGATGCAAATGGGGCTAAGAGCCCTGAAGAATAACCAATGGCGTCCATAACCCTGCCCAGGCCAAGTCGGAAGGGTAACCCTGCTAACGACGTCGACCTCAAAACCTGCTTAAACAAAAGGGGTGCCGACAAAGGGCAAAGTAAAAAGAGGAGCGTCAGTACTGAGGCCAGTACACGGCGAGGCTAGAATTCGGCGGTCCTCGCCTACATAGGTATGGTGGACTGAGCGGCAGCGCAGCATGCACTAAACAACCTATAGAGACTCGATATAACTGACGGCTATCAGAGGTGGGTAAGAAAGACCTATCCGGAACCAGACTGATACTACACCAAACAATCCCATCCTGGTATTCCCCCTCGAGACCAAGCGAGGAAGTCAACCGAGAAACTCACACAGTTGGCAGTTTTATTTATTCAGTTATCGTTGCAACAATTACTAGTCAGGTATAGTTAACCATCCTGATAAAATAAGCAGTGCGCACTTTTAGTTAACCATTCCATTGTAGTTGCATCACTTACTAGTCAAATACAATTAGCATGAGATAACCCAAAAACCCAGCAGTTGTTGGTACTTTTATTAAGCCATTCCGTTGTAGTTGCAATACTTACTAGTCAGGTACAATGGTCGCAAGCGATAATCCAAACAAGCATTTGTGGGCAGTATTATTTAGCCATTTCATTATAGTGAAGCTGATTACTAGTCATTATAAAGTCAAATTTATAGCACTACTTTAGTTATAGTTGTCTATGTTCGAGATACTGTGCTCCAAGTCGTCCATAACCGCGGACACGGCTTTCAGAAAGTTTTAACCCGGCCGGGGTGCACAAATAGCAACACACACTCGATCAACCTCGGAAAAACCAAATCAAAACCCAACGAGGCCTTCACGACAAAGCAATCACAGGATTCAGAAATATTTCAGGGGGCCACCCCTTGGAGTACACCAAGAACGGTTAATGACTCGAGACGGACCCGAGGTTTGGGTGGACGGTGTGAACGATCGGGAACCCAAAACTGGGCTTGTCGACACCGCGGAATCGTGTCCCGATCCTAACAAGACAGTGTGCTCTCGCACAATCGTAAATACAGTAGTAGCATGGCATAAGTACAGGATAGTAAATAAAACCTCAAACTAGTTTGTGGCCCCAAGAAATAAGAATGAATCATGCTCTGGCTCAGGGAGGTCCCATAATCCTCCCGGATGTGGATAGCGCGATAAATCAAGGAACAGGTATCAAGCACTCGGGGTCCTACGGGACACAAGTGGGTGGTCGGAAACCAAATATTATCTATCACCCACCGATGCCTCTGCTTACTTACTTCAATTTTAGTTGTTAAACAGGAATTAAAGTGAGCGATAAGTAAAACCATGATCATCTCCAGCAACAAACATGCGGCAATACACCAACAACTGTGGTACTGGACGACACGCCAATACTTGAGCAAGCGACTACGACGCGCAAGTCCAACTATCTACCAAACAACAGGTAATAGGATGTGTCCAAGGCAATATAAGGCTGCGAGGGATATCACGGGTACGAAAACTAGAGCATCGCAACACAGATAGCAATAGATCATCAGGAGGGAATAAATACTATAAAAGTAAGATAGGTAGAAAGGGGGAGATGCTCGCCTGAAAACATTGCAGAAGGTTCAACCGAAGATCGGGTCGACACTCGCATCAACTCAACGGCCTTATCCGCGAAGAAGCAAAACGCTAGAATAAACACCAGATGCAATATTTAATACTACGGCAAAAGATCGGGCATGATGCATGTATGATGCATGGCATGGTGAAGGTGCAATGCAATTAGGTCATATTAAGCGGAACCGGGGGTCCCGACAATTAATTAGATGGTTCCAGTTATTTATCTACCCCGCAAATTAAATGTTGTTTAACAAGGCAAGATATGACAACGGTTCGATGCACAAATTTAAATGAGGCCAATATAAGACTAGGTTTGTCCGCATATGGGCCCCATATTTGATTAGAGGTGAATCGGCCTAATGCCCCCAAACCACATGACAATATGCATGCAAGTATGACAATTCAATATGCATCAATTTGTTATTACATTTATAAAATAGGGCTCGAGACAAGGGGTCACACATCTGGGTTCAGCGATCTTGGGGTTCCGGGGTTCGGTCTCAGGGTTCGGATCTGGGGTTCGGCGGGATCGAGGTTCGGACTCCGGGATCGTTCTCAGATAGCGGAGTAGATCTTGGCGTTTCGCGAAGAAGGACTTGGGTCGGTGTCGGGGCGCATCGGATTCGCCCTGATCGATGTCGTTCTTGTCGTCGTTAAGACCTTGTCGGGTCCGCGGGTCGGGTCGGACTTGGCGTCCGGGGCGAAGTGCTTGTCGTTCCATGGCGATCTTGGCGGCTTTGGATCCGGAAAGGAGCACTCGACGTTCCGGGGAGAAGACCTTGGCGTCATACGTTGAGGTTGTCGGGTGTCGGTGTCGGACTCGGGTGTGGTGTCGATGGTCTTACGTGGCCCGATGGTTCCATGTAGGAGATTCCCGGGTACCGCGGCGGAGTTCTCGGGGTTTCGATGAAGACCTTGGCGGGGTTCCAGGGTTCGAGTTCGGCGAAAACGGCCTGTGGGTCTCGGTCGCCGGGATCGGTCTCGACGGAAACTATCTTCGAATCAGGGGTCTTCGGATCGGGCTTCAGATCCGTGTGGCGATCTTGGCGTGCCGATCTTGGGGTCCATGAGGAAGAGCTTGGCGTTTCCCTTGGTCATCAGTTAGCAGCACCATCAACCGACAACATCTGAACATGCAGAACAGGACAGAGGCACACAGGACCCACACAACAGGTAGCAGGCAGATCAACTCGAACTGGCAGGAGCGTGGAGGATGGCGGGCCCGACGGCGCACGCATGGGCGGCTGCGGCGACAGCTCCGGGGCGTGCAGGGGCGGCGGAGGTGGTCCGTGGCAGAGGTGACGCCGGCGACGAGGAGGCCCACGCGGCGGAGGGGAGGACGGCCAGAGAGGGTGGACGGGATGCGGGTCCCGCGCGGCCGAGCTCGGGACGAGGCGGCCGGCGACGGCGGCAGCGGCGAGGCATGCGATGAGCGAGGCGAGGCTGGCCGAGCGAGCGGTGGAGGACGCGGCTGGAGGAGCGCGGGCGGGCCTGCCGGGCGGTGGCGGAGGCGACGGGCGGCAAGGCGAGGCCGAGGCCGGAGAGCAGAGCGCGGTTGCGGAGAGGGAGGGGAGAGGAGGCCCATGGGGGCAGGCGCCATGGGAGGCGACGGGAGGAGGCTCGGGCGCGGCCGTCAGCGAGCGGCGTGGCGCGGCCGGCCGGGCGCCGAGGAGGCGGAGGGAGGAGGACCATGGGGTCCGGGCCGAGGATGGTGGGGCGAAGTGAGGGCGAGAGGGAGGCGCGTGGATCGGCCGGAGAGGGTAGAGAGGAGGGTGGCGGAGGCGCGTGCGAGGAGAGAGGAGGCGGGCGGTGAGGAGGCAGGAGGAGGAGGGAGGCAGGGCCAGGGTGGGTCAGCGTGGTCAGCGGGTGGGGCTCATGGGAGAGAGGGTCTGGGGAGTGGGGGGCTGGCAAGTGGGGCCAGGAGGACGTGGGACCGCGGGTGGGGTCGAGCTGGCAGTGAGGGAGAGAGAGAGTGGGTAGGATGGGCTAGGGTGAGAGAAGGAGAGAGGGTGGGGCTGGTGGATTGATGATGTGGCGGGGTGGGTAGGGAATTGGTGGAGGGGTGAGGTGGCACGCTACGGTTGGTGGGTAGATTGGGACTAGGTAGATATAGGATTTAGAGTCTAGGTCTTATTAGTTTTGTAGATATGTGTTTGTTTGGTTTTGTTTATTTTTAAACAAGACCACTTTGCAATTAGTTTTTAGGGAAATAAAATATCCGATACGATCGGGGTTTTGCCTTTGAAATAAAGAGGGGTATTTGTACAAAGCAAAACTAGGTTTTTCGAAATAGTTCAGACAAACAATGCAAGATGATGGTGATGCAATGCACAAAAACAACGCGATTTTCTAGTAGTGGTTTTGCGGGATGCCACAATATGACACATAGTCCAAAGCGTGTATAGTTAAATACCAATGTCTTTGGACTTGCACTTTGAAGTAGATCACCATCATCAAATGTTTGGTGTTCTTTCAAATTCCTTTCTTTAGTAATCTCTTGGTGTAGTAAATATTTTACCTACATCAAATATTCACCCTTATCATGGAATTATCCATGATCAAGCTACTATTAGCTTGTAACGGTGAACCGTGAGTATAATGTTGCTCTCCCAAAAACTTTTGGAGGTTTAGGACAACTAGTGTCTCCAACCTTTTGCAAATTCTCATCAAATATGAGAACATGACTTTTGCCATATTATACTCTATCATGTCGTGTCAGATATCACAATATCTTCCACACATCATGGTTTCTGAAACAACTCTTTCAGATCCTAGATAACCTTGATATTAAGAGAATCCTTTGAATATCAAGAATCATGGAGACAAACATGATACTTATATACTAACACTTGGAATTGTTACTCTTGATTTAATACTAATTATTAAACTTCATGGAGTAACCGGAACTTACTAAAAGTTTGCAATAGGACTTTTAAACTTTAGATTAACACTTCAAAACAATACGATACCAGTTCGTAAAGTAACTAACCAGAATTCTATAGTTCTATCATCTCAATTATAACTAAGCGCAAGGTGGTAAACGGATGCCAATGATTACAACAACTATGCAAATTCACTTTGATTTAGTTTATGATAAATTGAGTTCTAATTAATAATTAAATTAATCTAGGTGAACTCCCACTCAAAACAATATCCCTCACATTGTTTTAGTGATCACACGAACCAAATCCACCACATCAAAACCGATCATCACGAGAGTTGATATAGTTTCAATGGCGAACAATCAACATGTTCATCATATCTACTATATGACTCATGCTCTACCTTTCGGTAATCCGTGTTCCTGAGGCCATGTCTGTACATGCTAGGATCGTCAAGATCAAACCTTAGTTTCCGCATGAGCAAATCTGGCTTGCTCACGTTGTATACACTTGTAGAATCTAACACACCCGATCATCACGTGGTGCTTCGAAACAACAAGCTTTAGCAATGGTGCTAACTAAGGGTGAACACTTTATGACTTGAAATTCATGTGCATGAGGGATCATCTTATAATGCTACCGTCGTCTACTAAGCAATACAAGATGCATAAAGGATTAACATCACATGCAATTCATAATATGTGATATGATATGGCCTTTCTTCTTTGTGCTTCCGATATCCATCTTCAAGCACGAACATGATCTCCATCATCACCGACATTGCATCAAGGTCAATGATGCTTCTCCATGGTTGTCATCCACCGGCTTCAACTATTACAACTACTTTGAATAGACACGTGGGTCTTAACAGAAATTAAAGACAACCATATGGCTCCTGCCGGTTGCCTACTTACAATAAGGAACATTGCATACATCATATATAATCACAATCATGGCCATATCACATCACAGCACACCCCTGCAAAAACAAAGTTAGACGCTTCTAAGTTTCTTTGCATGTTTTACGTGGTTTGGGGCTTTCAATAAGTGTCGTTCTAACTTACGAACAAGAACCACAACATTGATACTAGTATTGTCAATCACCCGTTGTAAATTGGATCTTAACTATGCTAGGAGAAACAGGCACCATAAAGCCACTTATGCAATACAAGTTGCATGTCAAGCGTGGAGCAAGTCTCATGAACGATGTCATGTAAGGTTAGCCCGGCCGCTTCATCCCAACATACAAAGAAGATGCAAAGTACACAAGAAGCAATCGACAATAAAAGCATCAACGCCAACAATGACCATTGTGTTCTACTCGGCAACAGATCTACATATAGACACGGCTCGATACCATTGTAGGGGTTCGTAGCATGGAAAATAAAATTTTCTATCGCATACAAACAAACAAGCCAAGATCTATCTACTAGATTGTAGAAACGAGTCGATGGAATAACTTACCTCAAGATTCCAAAGTGTTTAACGAGAGCGATTCTCGTGGGTGATGTAGTCGATTCTTCCGATCTCAAGATCGTGTAGACGATCCTTCCGGCCATGCTCCTAGCGCCGCAATGGGTCACACATCGCTCGGACTGACGAAGACCTTCCTCTCCCTTGTTCCAAAGAAAATGGAGGTTGTAGCACTCTCGCGATTCCGCAAAGACAACGGCGTGGTACCTAAGTAGAGGGAGATCCCGCAGGCTTCGCCTTAAGCCGAGCGAGTATGGTGGAGTATGAGAGAGAGCTATTAGTGGTCTAGGATTAGACACACCAATTAGAAGGCTCTAAACCGCAGGCTAGAGCAATTAGAAGCTCTAAACCAAAACGGCTCTAAACCGAGATTAGAGGATAGGAACTTTTGTGTCTAGAGGAGGAGCCCCGCCTCCTTTTATAGGTGGGAGGCGGCCAGGGGGAGTCCCTCCCAAGTCGGCCTTGGTTGCCACGGCTTGAGGGACTCCTCCCCAAGTCGGTTCCAAACACCTCTTGCTTGTTTCCCACAGCTTCTGCTTCACAGCTCTGCTTTTAGCTGCTTGACTTTCAAACTGCAGCTTGACTTTTCAGTTTTGGAACAACAAGAACACTTAGTACATGATGCAATCATTCAATATGTAATGACACATTCATGTACCCTCCCCCGAGTGCCGGACAATCCGTACCTTCTAGAACATTCCCGATGAAAACACCTAATCATTCCGAACTCAAACAGGACTTTCCTTATATGAATCTTATTCTCCGACCATTCCGGATCACCTCGTGATATCCCGGATCCCATCCGAGACTCAACAACATTCGGTCTCTTTCTCATAATACCATAACTACTCAAACAACGTCAATCCTTATGTGTCTCCTACGGTTCGTGAATTATGCGACATGATCGAGACACTTCTCCTAACAATAACCAATAGAGGAATCTGAAATTCATATGGCTCCCACATATTTCTACGATTACTTTGCGATCGAATGAACCACTTACATACGATACCAATTTCCCTTTGTCTCACGATAGTTTACTTATCCGAGGTTATGATCGTCGGTATCTCGCATACCTAGTTCAACCTCGTTACCGATAAGTACTCTTTTCTCGCTCCCATGATATGTGATCCCTTGTGAGCTACCACATGCTTGCAAGCTAATTGGATGACATTCCACCGAGAGGGCCCAGAGTATATCTATCCGTCATATGGATGGACAAATCCCACTCTTGATCCATGTGTTTCAACCAATACTTTCCGAACACTCAATGCCACCTTTATAGCCACCCGCCACGGTGTGGTGTTTGATGTCATCAAAGCATCCATCCGGTAAAGGTGATATGCATGATCTCATGGTCGAAGGAATTAGGTTACTATGTATCAGAAAGCATATAGCAATTGAACTATTGAAATGACTTGATCTTTATGCTACGCTTATCTATAGGAGTATGTCCATCCTATCATTCTCCTAATGATATGACCCTGTTGTTAATAACATCTCTATGTTCATGATCAGGAAACCATGATCATATATTAAACAACAAGCTAGTTTAACAAGAGGCTTTACTAGGGACTCTTATTTTAGTTTACAAATCACACAAGTATTAATGTTTCCGGTTAATACAATTATAGCATGGTATGTAAACATTTATCATAAGTGTGAAGATATGATAATAACCACTTTATTATTGCCTCTTGGGCATATCTCCAACAGTTGGGGCATCAGCTAAAACACGCCCAAAAAGAAAAAAATGATGGAAACGACGATACGACGATACGACGAGACTAGGGAGACCCGCCACCGTTGCGCCAACCGGAATAGTCCCACCACGCTTCAGACACACCGACACGCCTAGTACCAAGACATCACCTTCAAGAAGGGAAACGCCGTTGACACGGCGATGCTGCCCGGGCCAGAACACTGGACCTAGGGTTTCCCCCGGCACTCGGAGTATAGTAGGTCGGGGATATCCGTGACGCCCTTCAAGAAGGAATGGCGCCATCCGAGGGTGGCACCGCGACGGAGACGAACCAGCCGACCGAGATTTCTCCCTAACCCCACCTACAAAAAACCCCGGGCGATACGGGCTACCACCAAAGATCGCCGCCACCAACTTGCGCCACCACGATCTTGCGCCACCATCGCCATCGCCATCGTGGATAAAGCAAGCAACCAAAAGGGGAACGATAGAACCGCTAGGGACAGCCCTGCGACCACGCTGAGGAGCCCACCTCCACCACCAAAAGGTTCGACCGGCCGAGCAGGTCAAATCAGCTTATGGGCCTCAAGGCCCAGAAGCCCCCGCCGCCTAGCTGCAACAGCAGGTCGCCGTTCATTGCCCCAACATGACCACCGTCATCGCCACCATGTTCAGAGGGCGCCTCTGCAGCAGACGCACCAGCCCATCGAAGTCCAGATTGGGCCCGAAGGGCCCAGATCCGGGCCCGGAGGTGCCGACGCCACTGCCTTGCCGAGGGCCCTGCCATGCCGACGCTGCAAGACTCCATGCCGCCGAGGAGAAGCAGCCGCGGATGCGCGGCCCACCTAGGCCCAGATCGGGCCCGGGGAAGACGCCGCCATCACGCCTCGGCAAGGCCCACCGCCAAGGCTGTAGCCTCGCCACGGGCCGCGCCAAAGACCACCCGGAGGGCTCTCAACCGTCGCCACCTGTGGACGCCGCTGAGGAGGCCGACCAGCTCCAAGCTGTGGAAGAGGCCGCCGCCGGCCTGGCGACCCTGCCGGCGACGGCAGGAGGTGAGGGTTAGGTGTAGGGTTAGGCGCGCCGCCGCCTCGGGAGACGAGGCCGCGAGAGAGAGGAAAACCTTGTATCTAGCGGTTGTACTGCTGGAAAATCAAGTTGAAGCGATTCTAGGTGGAAACGGGGAAAGCAGCAGCCATAGAGGTGGAAAAGGTACCGTCCTTTTCCCCCCTTCACCCTGATCCACAAAAACCTCGCGTGGACGTGATAGAAAGCAGCTCCTCCGTGCATGTGCGTGTCCCACACAAGAAAAAACGACCCGATTCCATGAAAATGACACTTCCTTTTACGAGCAAGAAAAATATGAGGCTGTGAATTGTCCTGGTCGAGCTATACGCATGCCATGTGGATAGAACGGTACGTGCGGATCCACCCCGAGTCTGGATGAGAACGCCGTGGCGCCAGTTGTCTACCTTCCCTATATATTGTTATTCCATTCTTTGTTACCACGAGGAATGTTGTGTAAATTTAGCACGGTGAACCGAGGCTTAGCCCGAATGGCAAGAAAGTGGCATGCATGCCAAACCTGATGGACTCTGTGCCGGTTCTTGGTCAAACTGGACCAACGAGGGAGAGCCCAAAGCGGAAAGAGGCAGACGGGTTGGAAGACGATACAAGACTGCTGCATGGCCTTGCAGAGCAAGGCACACATGCATGGGGCGCCCTCCCTGAAGATGGTGACGCTGCAGCTGGCATGGGCACACAAGAACAAGATCTTTGGGCTGCCGAGGAGGACAACGCTGCAACCAGAAATGAGCCGATCGATGGCCTTCTTTATGGGCCTCACTCTCCAAGGGCCCAGGTCTCTCCCACCCTGATTGGGCCGCTGGGGGAGGGGGAGTGCAGTGGGCTGCATGGGAGCGATGTCATTGTTCCATATGTTGGTGCTGATGGGCCCGTTGTGGGTCAAGGGACTAATGACCCACTGCAGTGTTTCCTGCTTGAGCACTCCAAGCCCAAGGACTCACCGCTGCTGCCCCCTCCCGTCCGCTCTGCAGCCGGCGACGATAGGCAAGACCACCGCAAGATCAAGAGCACCACATTAGGAAAAAGGAGCGACTGCCTCGCCGCCAAGCCAACGGCGGGATGCTCAACCATGGAGAAGGTCAATTTGGTGTTGCTCAAGAAGAGTGGCTTACTGCCGGAGGAGGCCACTCCACAACCGGCAGATCTCCAGCGAATCCAAAAGATCTACAGCAAGCCGCTCCCAAGCTCCTACATCGCCGCTGTCACGGCACTGGTGGAGGCAGGATCCAGCGGCAAGTCCATGGCGGCAGCAGGCCTGGGGCTGCTTGCCGCTTAAGCATGCCCTCTGTCGCGTGTCTGTGCCCCAATCTGTCTCCATGTTTAGTTTCCTCTGCTCTCAGCTGTTAGTGTTTGTTCAGGCGGTGGATTGTCCTGCGCCTCTTATTTTCCTTGCAGTGTTCGAGTTAGCTTTAGTTTCCTTATGGAGCTGTCTGTGATGGACTGGAATTTGAGGGGAGCAAATAGCCCTGCAAAGCGGAGAGCGATTCAGCTCTTCTTCTCTGACAAGGATTGCAACCTAGTGTGTCTTCAAGAGACGAAAATTGAAACGATGACTCATGATTTGGTTGTGGAGATTCTGGGTCCAAAATTTGGTGACAATTTCATCTGTTTGCCGGCCATTGGCACTAGGGGTGGGGTGCTGATTGCATGCACCTGTGATTACAGTTTAACCGCTGACCATTCTGTCGCCCCTGGCCGTTTTTCCATCACTGCAACTGTGGTCAACCGGTCTGATAATTCATCTTGGACGATCACAGGAGTTTATGGGCCACAGGAGGACGATCTCAAGCTTGAATTCCTCGACGAAATCATACTGATCAAGCCCAGGGTTCAGGACAAATGGATGATTTTAGGGGATTTCAACCTTATCTGCAGCTCTGAAGACAAGAACAACTCCAATGTTGATCTGAGACTCATGAACAGGTTCCGAAGAGTAATCCATGATCTTGAGCTCATCGAGTTCCCTCTAATTGGCAGAAAATACACCTGGTCCAATGAGCGACAGCTGCCCACCCAAACAAGGATTGATCGAGTGTTTGTCACCAAGGATTGGGACATGGCCTTCCCGCAGCTTCAACTCACACCCGCTTCATCAAATGTCTCTGATCACTGTCCATTGCAGCTTAGTAAAATGCAGAGAACACACTTCAAGGGCTTCCGTTTTGAGGCTCATTGGCTGACCCATGATGAATTTCCAATGGTGGTGCAAACAGCTTGGTGCAAGCCTGTAAAATCCAATGACGCCATTAGGGTGCTCCATACTAAATTAAGCCGCACAGCCAATGCTCTGAAAAGTTGGAATAAAGGCAATATTAGATGGGCAAAGGCAGTTTCCATGTTCGCTGATGGCATCATCTTCAATCTAGATATTGCCCAAGAGGAGCGTGAGCTATCGTCCGAAGAGAGAAAACTCAGAACATTACTCAAAAGCAAGCTGCTGGGCTTCGCTGCTGTCGAACGAATTCGGTGGAAACAAAGATCAAGAATCAGTTGGATCAAAGAGGGAGATGCAAACACAATATTTTTTCATATCCGAGCCAATGGAAGACGACGCAAAAATCATATTCCTTTCCTAATTGGGCCCGCTGGGCAAGTTTCCAATCATGCAGACAAGGCCAATATCTTGCTTAATCACTTTACGGCTCTGATGGGTATGCGTGCACCTCAAGGCATTGATCTGAATTGGAACTCTATTCATTTACCCATCACGACCAATCATCTGGACAATCCCTTCTCCCTGGCTGAGTTGAAGCAAGCAGTAGATGACATTCATGGGGAAAAAGCACCGGGACCCGATGGTTTTATTGGAAATTTCTATAAATCATGTTGGAATATTGTCAAGGAGGACCTTTTTGCTGCAATGAATCAAATGCATAATCTCAGAGGGAATCAATGGAGTTTGCTAAACTCGCAACCATTGTCTTGTCGCCAAAGAAGAATGAGCCAAAGGACGCCAAAGATTATCGACCTATCAGCCTTATGCATAGTGCCTCCAAGCTCCTATGCAAAATGTTGGCAAACAGTCGGGCCGAGCTGCAGCAGTTAATTTCCAGCAATCAGAGTGCCTTCATAAAAAAACGTTCTATCCAAGATAATTTTCTATACGTGCAGAATGTAATCAAGCAATCCCACAAAAGAAAGTCTCCACTCCTATTTCTGAAACTGGACATTGCGAAGGCCTTCGACACGCTTGATTGGGGCTTCTTGCTCAAGGTGCTTGAACAGATGGGTTTCGGCCAACGGTGGCGCAATTTGGTATCGATCCTCCTGGCCTCCTCCTCCTCACGCATTCTCCTTAACGGCTGTCTCGGCAGTCCATTCTTTCACAGGAGAGGGGTGCGCCAGGGCGATCCTCTGTCGCCAATGCTCTTTATCCTCGCCATGGAGCCGCTTCAATACCTGCTCAACCGTGCAACACATCTTAATGTTCTCTCTGCCCTGAGATTGAAAACTGCCAGATTTCGTGCGAGTTTCTACGCCGATGATGCTGCCCTATTCATCAATCCATCCTCGACTGATGTTATTGCAGTTCAACAGATCCTGAAGCTTTTTGGGGATGCCTCAAGCCGCACTAACTGGATAAGTGTATGGCGACCAATTGCTCGCTCTAACATCGATTTGGAGAGTGTGCTTCAGGATTTTGGAGGAACAAGTGGTACTTTTCTGTAATTACCTTGGCCTGCCGCCGATCCGAAGGCCAAAGAAAATCGAGGTGCAACCGCCGCCGACTGCGCGCGGTAATGAAAGGCTGGAAGGGTAAGATGATGTCAAGAAAAGGTCGCCTCGCTAATTAACAGGCCCTAATCGCAACAAAGAACCTACTTCCTCACCGTGTTCAAACTGAAAAATGGATGACCAAAGAACTTGACAAGATTCGACGCAGTTTTCTATGGTCACGATGAGGATGCAATTGGAGGCAAATGCCTCGCCGGTTGAAGACGATTTGTGCACCCACGAAATATGGTGGTCTTGGCATCAAGGATATTGAGGCTTACAGCAGAGCATTACGCCTGAGATGGGAGTGGTTCAAATGGGATGCTACGGCTAGGCCGTGGAAAGGGATGGAAACACCATGCGACGATGCCGACGCATGACTGCTTATGCCTGCACCTCCATCTCCATTGGCAACGGAGAGACAGCTCTGTTTTGGGATGATCAATGGATGGATGGAACTTCTCCTAAGCAGATCGCGCCGCTCTGCTTCTCTATGGCAACCCGCAAGAAACTGACCGTAAAAGAGGCCCTCATAAATGGACGATGGATGAAGGGTCTGCAACGATCGAGCTCATGAGCATATTGATCGGTTTGTGCAACTTTGGAATTTGATTCAGACATTGCCCCGACGGCTAACCGTGACACTATCAAATGGAATCGACTACGACGGCAAGACACCGCCAGATCGGCATATCAAGCACGCCCATGGACGATCCCGCAACCACAACTCGAACAAGTTTGGAAAATAATTGCGTATGGAAAAGTTAAATTCTTTTCCGGCTTCTGAGAAACAGAACTGGACAGCGGAGAGACTACGCGACGTGGTCTACCTCATGATGACCGCTGCTGTCTATGCGATCAACAATTTGAGACCGCTGCCCACCTTGCCCTGAATTGCCCTTTCGCCATGGAGGTCTGGGAACTGTTTCAAAGACTCACACCCAAGAGCGTTAGTGTTGCTCAATCTTCTACCACCGTAAACGGTTGGTGGACGAAAATACGCAGAGGCAAGTGGACTGATCGGAAGAAGGTTGATATCACGGTCTCCATCTACATCATCCGCACTTGTGGAAGGAAAGAGGACGACGCATTTTGAGGACAAAATCTTCCCGCCTCGCAGGGCACAGCTTGATCGTGGCGACGCCGATGCTTAAGCTAGCCCGAAGACAGAGTGCGACCTAGCTGGGTCTGGCATTGATTTTTTTTGGTTTTTTTTCCACAAGTTTGCTATTGTGGGTTATACCCCTCTATTCTTTTCGCTTTTCACACTCCTGTAACTTTATGGGGTGCTTTCCCCCTTCTATAATGCAAAAGCAGAACGCCTGCTGTTCCCCCGTCAAAAAAATAAAATAAATAGTCTTCCCCGCTAGATCCTCGGTTTGAGCGTGCGCACCCGCTTTCTGGTTTGTACCACATAAAATTGTTCTATTGAATTGCTTGGAGGATTGCCTAATCTTTCAAGTCATAATTTTAAAAAAAAACATAGCACACCGTAAAAATAAGGTTTTGGGCTACAATTTTGGTTTGGGGGATAAGTCCCTAGCCAACCAATATCCTTCCCCGCTAGATCCTCCGTTTGAGCGTGAGCACCCGCTTTCTGGTTTGTACCACTTAAAATTGTTCTATTGAATTGCCTGGAGGATTGCCTAATCTTTCAAGTCATAATTAAAAAAAAAAAACACAGCACACCGCAAAAATAAGGTTTTGGGAAGACAATTTTGGTTGGGGGATAAGTCCCTAGCCGACCAATATTCTTCCTTATTTGCTATTGTTCGCCGTAAAAACGTGACGGTTGGACAAGTGTTGGCAAGTGCACCTTTAAAAGTTCAGGAGGAGTCTAACTAGCGGTAATAGATGGAATAGGTGGCTCCATTTGGTTTGGGGGTTGGTGGGAGTGCACCTCACGGAGAATTCAGATTCTTTTGTTTGAAAATTATCACCCTAATGAGACTTTACCATTAAATCTATGTATGGAAATCTTTTAAATGACAATACGAGATTCTTACGTCGTTATCTTTGGAAAATAAAAATGCTATTTAAGATTAAGATCTTCATATGGTTTTTGTAACTAAGGTTCCATTAACTAAATATAGCTAGGCATAAATGAAAAGGTTGTAAGAAATGTTGTTTCTGTGATTCACCAGAATCTATACACCATTTATTTATTGCTCGTCCCTTCACTCATCTTGTTTGGAGAATTGTTGAGTTTAATTTTAATCTACCACCACCCGTCAATTTGACGAATATGTTTGTGAACTGGCTAAATGGAGTGGGCAAAAACAATAAAACTAGAACTGGTGTGGGGTTTTTAGTTTTATTATGGTCTATCTGGAATGCTAGAAATGATTTGGTGTTTTAATAGATCCGGCAATGCCAATTTTATGCAGGTTATACACAGAGCTACACACCGGATCCATATGTGATCCTATCTTCTCCCAGAGGGCCAACGAGGTCCATGAATATTGGATGCAGTCGATTGGAGACGTTCTCACATGCTTTCTACATCCAGGCTGGGTGGCGGCATACTGGAAGGCTAGATGTTGCTTAAGCGAGCTTTGGTCATTTGGTTTAGGTAGCTCATTTTTTAGCCATGTTGAGCGATCCATGATTGTAATACTAAATTATATTTTGTGAGAGACTTTAAAACTGTGCAATAAAAAGTCTGTTTGCATCGCTTGATGCAGAGGCCGGGGTTTACCTCTATTTCGAAAAAGAAAAACTTGATTTCCACATTTTTTTAGTCACTCAGCTAGCCCATTTACTCACCATGTACTCAATTTTCATTAGAAAAAACCATAGCACCAAATGTTGCAATCCAAAACTTTGAAGCATCTTGTTTAACAAATCATTCTTACGAGGTGCTACTACCAAACCAACCACATATTACACGCCCTATGGAAGCACGGCGCGGGTAAAGCACTAAGCTAGCTCTACACCTCGGTCGTTGCTATTGAAAAGCTCGCTCTGATACCGGCCACGTAAAAATAAACTCCAATTGAACTCGACGCTACCAAAATCCATTAGCGCATGGGCTGGGACCCACCATGACCGACCTGCAGTACTCACAAGCCGGCACGTGACACGCCCGTGACATGGCACACATCATCTCCCTTCCCTTCCCTTGATGAGTGCGCGACTTGCGTGCGAGAATAAAAAAAAGAAAAAGGGCGACAGCAAGGAGGAGAAGGAGAGCGAGCGGGATTGGGAAGCTGAGAAAAGGCAGGGATGTGGAAAAGGGGGCATAGAAAAAGTGTGGCTGGTAGCCGCCCCTTTTGGCTCCGCTTTCCGCAAGATTCGCACCTCCCCGCGCTGACGTTGCCCCGACGGCCTCCCAGCCACGAGTTTCCGTGGCTGACGAGCCCCCCTCGCGGCTGACCTGGACGCCAGCTGTCACCCTGCCGGGGGCCTCCCCGTCGACGTCGCGTGTCCCACCAGCGACACCCGCCTGCGCTACCGTCCTCCACAAAATCAAGAATTGCAGTACGGTGCACCTCTAGCGTAGCATTAGAATTTAGACCAGGTGAGTTTCCATGTGGTGGTGATGATGGTTTTGGGGCATAGTTGTACCTGCGCTACTTGCCCAAATGTTGTAATCTACGTACGCACACCAACGTGGAACGTTAACGTTTTCGCTTTTTTTTAGCTCTGCTTCTATACCAGCCCATAATACATAGCCACGCTAAATCAAGCTCGCAAACTCAAAATGGTGTGCACTAATTTTGCTTGGGGAAACATAAAGTGCACTTAAAAACGAAAAATCTGCAACATTTTTCTTATACACCAAACGGTTGTTTTATATGTAAGCCGATGACAATTTGTCGCGGCTTTCATCCTCTTTACACAATGTGCTGAGCATCCCAAACAAAGATCACAAACTAAGTAGTAAAGGAAACACAACAAAAGATTATTCAAAATGACAGAAATACAAGTCACAAGTATGTTGTACTTAAAATAGACTGAAGCTCGACCCACGAAACAATGCATGAATATAAGCCGAGAATAACCGTGGATGGACATGTGATTGACCCCCACGTAGGTAGTACTCAAATGAGTTCAATGTCATAGCTAAGATGCGCTAAGATGAGCTGGGGTGACAACAATAGTACAACGTGATCACCTATATAGGTTTCTAATGGTAGCAAAGCACACATTTTTCTTCCAAGGACAAAGAGAATATTCCATTAATCAGCAAAACATGCTGATCCTAACCATCCACCTAATCAACTTCAATGACCAATAAATTAAGTTAAACCTCTACAAAATATGTGAGTTACTCCTCAAACTAATATCCAGTATCATATTTTCCCTTCTCCACAAGCATCTCATGTGATGTGTTATAATAACCAACAAAGTTGTAGATATACCATGAATACATTTGCACATGTCGTAAGAGCATATAGAAGAGACAACAAACAATCAATCACACCTAAACAACCGTTAAAAGGCCAACTTCTAATGCTTCGGTACTACTAGTAGGGCTGTTTGGTTGGGCTTATCTTTGGCCTTTGAATTTTGCCTTATAAGCCGTAAAGGCACCTACATAGGTGTTTTTGCCTATTGATTTTGGCATGATGATATAAGCAAAAGCAGAAGCCAAAAACACTTAAATTTAGGTGCTTCTGTCGCTTATAAGCGAGAAGCCAAAAGCTAGAAATAAGTATAACCAAACAATCCTGATTCATACCCCAAAAGCAAAAAAAAAAAGGTCGCCCTATTTCTCTCAGTTGACACCCTACCCTTTGAGAAGTTGTGACGGGCTGAAATTTTAGCCCCGCACTCCTACTGGAACGCTGCAGTATTGCACCTCCCCTACCGAGAGCTCCACCACCACCTCTCGCCTCCCCATGCTGCCCACACTAGCGTTTCAGTTCCCTTGGTCTCCCGTGCTACCAGGGTTGTTCCACACATTTTGGAGCCCTAGGGCGACAACTCACAAAAGGTACCTTGTTCATAGTGGTGAAGCTTCCCGATCCCTAAGGGTGGGGGCATTGCCCCCTATTCCATAAAATTGCTTAAAGATATCTCTAATTTCTATGCTAGAATTCTAAATATTACTCCAAGTTAATGAATGATTGTATTTTTGGGACCCCAACAATGTGTCACAAGCTCTACCACTTGTTCACATACACAAAACTTTAAAATTATTAGTATTCGCTAGCAAAATATTAGTGTGATAAAATAGCAACTTAAATAATCTTAGTGAAGATATTCAAAACTAATTATTTCTATTGCGGTATATTTTTAGGATAAGAGGGGTCGAGTAGAGAGATGTTAGGCTGTAGCTTGTGCCATCAATATTTTTTTTGGTTATTTTAGGGTTTCGAGCCTCAAGAGTAAAAGTGTACTAATAGGGTTACACATAAAAATCCCGAGACACGTCCCTACCTCACATGGCCTCAGAGTGAGCGCCCCTCTGCCCTGCCCTGTTCTCTACCACATGGATGGGTTGGTAAACTTCACCACCTCCCACTAGTACCTCTTCCTGCCATGCCACTGCCTCCCTCCGTCTCTTGATGTGTTGCTGCCTTTCTCTACCTCGACTAGCACCACTAACAAGTTGCCCTTTTTGTTTTGGATTTGAAAATAATATTTCAAAATTTCAAAAAATTTGGATGTAGCAAATGATGTATCCTACAAACATGTAAATTCCAATGAAAAATTCTCTGCATTTCAGTCTAGAAAATATTTGAAGTTTTTAAAAATATACACTATTCACTATACTCATATCAAACTCTTTTTTTTCAAAATTTGGAGTTTTGAGAAAATGATCTTAGCCTAAAAACAAAACACTACACTCTCATCTTGAATATGTTAAAAATAAGATGGTTTAAGAATTAGAGGCGGCTCCTCACATAACATATCACTTGTAGTAATCCCTCCATACCGAATTGTTGGGCCAAATTAGCAAAATGCTTGGACCTAGGTGGTTTCTCGGTGGCTAAAAAAAGAAAAGAGAAGCAATGAGTACATGCGTGAGAGTTAATTGGGACGCATGCACAGGTCAGTTCAATCAATAAAACTAAAGGCATGGTTGATTCAAAGGATTTTTAAAGAAATTCTATAGGATTTCAATCCATAGGTTTTTTTCCTATAGAGTTTGTTTGTTTCAAAGGAATGAATCCTACAAAATCCCTATGCATTGCTTTCCTACGCTACAATCCTATAGGATTTCTAACAAACTAAACCCTGAAAAAATTATGTGTTTTTTTTGTGGTGCAATCAAACAACTTATTTTAGCAACTCTTATATTTTTCATTCCTTTAGGATTCCAAGTGCCATGCCGTTCTATTCCTGTATTTTTCCTATTACCATGTTTTACAAATCTTTTGAATCAAACAAGCCCTAAATGGAGAGCATCGTGGGTAGGTTGGGACATTTTTTAGGAGAAAATAAGCCATGCATGGAGTTAATTGGGGCAGTTAATACATAATTTAGACTACTAATGTTGGAAATATAAGCAATAATCCATATGATTTAATCTGAATAATAAACTGATAAATCATGATCATACAAACGGTACTAAAACCAATTATGCAGATCAACAAAGTAGATGAACAGATTACGTCTGTAGGAGATAAACCTATCACATCTACACCAAACGCTAGAACAAAGAACTCTAGCATAATCAGAAAAAGACAGTTGAGTATCACGTACAGAGTAGGCTGAATAGCAGCCGGAGCGGTCGCAGCAGCGTCACCCATGTTGTGTTTGTCGAAGAGGTCGCTGACGTCCGGGAAGAAGTCGTCGTCAGGGAACTCGTCGTCGGACGACGTCGTCGTTGCCAGTAGTCGCGCTTGAGCGCTCCCCAAAAACCTGATCGCCCCTCACCCGTACAGATTCACGAGGCGGGGTTCCGGAGGCCTACTATCCCGATCTGCGGTGCACGCCGCAAGCCGGGATGGAGAAGACGAAAGCGGCGGCGCAAGGTTCTGGAGGTAGGCACGTGAGTGGATTGATTCCCGCAACCAGTTTTCCCAACCAGCAAAATAAAGCTCGGCTCGGCGAGATTCCCGCAACCCGCAACCCGCAACCCGCAACCCGCAACCCGCAACCCGCAACTCCGCAAGGCGCGTGACGCAGGCGGGCGGCGCTTGAGGAGTCGCATGAGGCTACTCTTCTTGTCACACCTTAGTGAGTGGTGCAACACTCTACTATATAAGGTGGTCCAACTCGCCTTCAACTAAAGAATGCGATTAAACTTTAAGACCACTAAGACAATGCATATGCTGCCATATACAAGTGGGCCAAAGAGAATTTCAGAATTTGTCTAATGGGCCAACAACCCAATATACACCAAATTCCAACAACTAATTCGGTATATCTTCAAAACTACTATTAGTCCAGTAAACAGGTATGGAGATAGTAGTGTTGATTCCAATAAAGTGTCTTGTCTTATACTAACTCCGTTTCAAAGGATAAGACACACATATATTCTAAAACAAACTTTGACCGAATAAATAGAGCAACTAAAATTTAATTTAATTACATCGAGTGGTATTATGGAATAGAGGTAGTAAAACATTTATATATTGTAAGTATAAATCTAGTCAATATGTGTCATAAAACGTGCAATGAATTACCAGTTGTACTACTAGGAACTTTATTCTTTTCATAGGGATGCATGTGCAACTATTATAACTCTACTAGAGGACACGCGCGCATTAAGCCCCTCTTAATAAGACGAGACGACCCTCTGATAGAAAAAGCCCCCTTCTAAAATTCCCCTACTTTTTTGCCCATTCAGTTTCATAGTACTTCAATCTCATGTTCCCCATGTAGAGTAGCAGCAATATCCATTAGCCCCTCTCTCTCTCCCTCCCTCCCTCCTCCAGCTCGGTGTTGCTCTCTCGCCGCTTCGCTCAGCTTCGAGTGTCAATAGCAGCGGCAGCGGCAGCTTGTGATCTTGCTGGGTTCGCGGCCGCGTGGGATCGAGGATGTCGGATCACATGGATTCCGGTATAAAGCTCTTCGGCCGGGTGATCCCGTTGGTTCCTGAAGCTGCGCCGGAAGCAGAGGCGCCCGCAAGCTCCGAACACCCGCCGCCTCTGCCGGAGTTTGAGACACCGGCGATGGCGGAGGTTGAGCCAGAGGCTCATAAGGTTAGCTGACGAGAGGCTTTTGTTTGATCGACAATTTTCAGCATCCATGTTTCTCGTTTTCCCTTGTAAAATTGAACAAACAGTCTTATCTCGTCATAATAAGAATATAGCATCTCGCGAGAAAATTGCCTAGCTAGAATTTAACGGTTCAATTTGAGAAAGAGGATGGGCTCGAGGTTCGGGTAAATCGCCTGGGATGTCCATGCTGATCATGGGGCTGGCAGTATAAATTAAAAATTGGGTTTGGATCTCAGAGTGGATAGGTCCAAAAGTACAGGGATAGTTGCTTGGCCGTACACTGTTAGACGTCGGTTTCTCCAATTTGGGCTCTATCTTTCAGTCCAAAAAAGAGCAGCTACAAAAGTTCTCCTGGATGTGGGGTTTGGAGGGCAATAATTGTGTACTCCCATGCCGTGGATGCCGATTAAAGGGGGTTAAAAATTATTCTTTCATTTTGTACAAGTATCATTTTCCTTTCATTTTGAAGTTGAGCATGAAATTCTTTTAAGATACATCAGTGTTGATTTCAGGTTCTGTAAGTTTTTCGCTTTGATTTTGTGCATGAACAGAACACGATTCGTGACCGCATAGCATATGTTTGCCTACATATAGTTGGTAGGGTGTTGCCATGCTGTTTCCTTGGAACTAGTTACATATGTCACCATATATACTAGCAGGTCTTCATTTGTTTTTTCTGACGCAACTTCCAAGCTTCTTTTGCGCTGTACTTAGCTGTTGGACTTAGCTGATTGAATTTGGATTCAAGTATCTGGACTTGAACCCTGTGATGGATTTATGCGGATTTCTTAACACTGTCTTGCCATGGTTAAAATTTCATGCCATGTTAAGTGGTTAGTATTGGAGGACCTAATGCTTCAAAGCTTTCTGTGTGTTGAGTGGTAACATAACCAGTACACGAAATCTTTCCTAATAAGACTGTAGCTGATGTGATTTTAGCATGTTTTGGCCTGTTGGTGCATCGGGACCAACCTAGTC
Source organism: Avena longiglumis (assembly GCA_030063025.1). Classification (NCBI taxonomy): domain Eukaryota; kingdom Viridiplantae; phylum Streptophyta; class Magnoliopsida; order Poales; family Poaceae; genus Avena; species Avena longiglumis. The sequence goes on along the minus strand of CP125973.1, from coordinate 453,171,492 downwards.
TTCTGTCCACTGCTTGATGTAATATTTCAACTTCATTTTTGACAGTATCACTTGTGAAATCTTACAGGACCAACGCAAAGAAACCAAAGACAAAGGCGATAGTGAAATGAGGGTTGATGTGCCGGAAGAGAAAGAAGATAGTGGAATGAAGGGCGATGAACCAAGAGAGAAAGAAGATAGTGGAATGAAGGGTGATGAACTAAGAGAGAAAGACAACGAAATGGAGGTTGATGCACCAGAAACGAAAGAAAATTCAGAAACAGATGGTTCATGTACCTTGGACCACAAGAAAGATGACTATGCCAAAATAAGCAATTCTGAAGAGAAATCCGCATCAGAACCAAAGGAGGACAATGAGAAGACATCAAATGATGAATCAGGTCAGGATAAGGTGCTCAAGAAGCCAGATAAGATTATACCCTGCCCTAGGTGCAATAGCATGGATACAAAGTTTTGTTATTACAACAACTACAATATCAATCAACCTAGGCACTTTTGTAAGAATTGCCAAAGGTACTGGACTGCAGGGGGGACTATGAGGAATGTACCTGTCGGTGCTGGGAGGCGCAAAAGCAAGAATTCATCACTGCACTACCGTCAGTTGTTGATGGCCCCTGATTGTTTAATGGGGTCCAGAGTGGACATCTCTAACACATTGAATCCAGAAGCCCTTGCATCTCTGCCTTCTATCCCGACACAGTCAACCAGTCGAAGTGAAACAGTTCTCAAATTTGGGCCCGAGGTGCCACTTTGTGAATCGATGGCATCAGTACTGAACATTGAGGAGCAGTATCTCACCAATGCTGGATCTGCACCAAGAGTTGAAAGTAGGGAAGACAATTCTTGTGCGTCTTCTACCACATCAAACAACGGGTTACCTGCAAACGCGGTCCAGGTTGATAAGAATGGAGCACCTGTTTACTGTAACGGAGTTGGCCCGGTGCCTCAGTATTACCTTGGTGCTCCTCCTTTCATGTATCCTTGGGGCATAGGATGGAACAACCTTCCTGTAATGGTGCCGGGTGGAAGTATGCCTGAGTCTGCTTCTCCATCAGAAAGCTGCAGTACAAGTTCAGCTCCATGGATGAACCCTCCCATGATGCCTGGCTCAAGATTTCCTGCACCAGCATTTCCATATCCTTTTGTTCCCCCTGCCCTATGGGGTTGCTTACCAAGCTGGCCAGCCGCAGCATGGAACGCACCATGGATGGGAACCAACGGGTGCATATCGCCGTCCGGGTCAAGCAACAGCAGCTGTTCAGGCAATGGATCTCCTACCCTGGGAAAGCATTCCAGGGACTCCAATTCACTGAAAGATGACAAGGAGGAGAAATCACTGTGGGTTCCTAAGACACTCCGCATCGATGATCCTGATGAGGCGGCAAAGAGTTCCATATGGGCAACTCTCGGCATCAAACCTGGGGACCCTGGCGTCTTCAAGCCTTTCCAGTTCAAGGGTGAGAGCAAGGGCCAGCCAGCAGACGCACGCCCTGCTCGTGTTTTACAGGCGAATCCTGCAGCGTTTTCTCGGTCACAGTCATTCCTGGAGAGTTCTTAAACTCAGCCTGTTGTTGCCTGTGTTATAGCTTTTTTTGGCAACAAGGTTTGTACTGTAGTAAATTGTACATTTAGTATAGCTTCATGGTATGTGAAGAGATGAAAGGAGAGCTTTTTGAATAGCCACTAACCTGCAGTGGAGCTTTGCAAAGAGCTTTCATGAGAACTTCCTTGGGGTGTGTATTGTAAATATTTGACAAACTGGCTATGTAAAACTGTACTTAGGTCAAGTCACATTGTTTACCAACTCCTAGTATAGTAATACTGGTGCAAGTTGTGAACAGTTAACATTGCTATTGATGACAACTATTTATAGTATCAAATAAATGGTTTGAGATGCCCAGCATTGTAACTCCTTTCCAGATAATTGTTTGTGTTTCATGATATTTTTAATTGGCCATTCGAAATTACCTGTCTGAAATGAATGTATCTAACACTAAAACATGAACAGATACATCTATTTTCACGACAATTAATATTGATCGGAGGGAGTAACTTAAATTGGTAACTTGGAATAATCAAAGTACGAAAGAGTCATCCAAATTCTGCAAGATCTGTTTCCACAATGCCTGCTCATGAGATACATACGTTTTACAGAGTTAGATGAAAATGAAACCAAGGTAGCTCATCAGTGACCAATCCTTTTGTTCTCAGGAATTAACAGCAAGACAACAAGCAGTTCAATATTTTCACCGTTCTACACATCAGTCTGCAGTACACGTAGAGTCAGGTGACGGTGTTAGAAACATCCTAGCTAAAATGTCCAGATTGTGTAGAAGCGTCAGGCATCATAGGAAGAACATCCAATGTGATAGGCCTCCTGATGGTCTGAACCAACGTTTGATGTATGGTGGTAAGGGCGGTGGACCGGGGGTAGAAGCAGAGCCAAAGACTTGTCCATGAGCAGAAGGCGTCGGCACTTACTGCATGTCAAATAAATGCAATGTTACATACTGTAGACCAATAATATGATACAACCTGAGTTAAATATCTAGGGGGATCACCTGCAAAGTTTTGTAAATAGAGTCTGATAATCAGCAATCCAACGCTGGAAAAGGTTGGCATCTTGTTAGTACTCAACAAAAAGCAAGGTACTATTTTTATAGAAGTTAAAAAGAGCAAAGTATTTGATAACAACTGTCCTAAAGTATACTTATCGACAATATTTGCTACAACTCACCAATAACAGAGGGAGTGCTTTACTGGGCTCAACACTAACAAAGTACTGCAATGCTTTGTCAGCATGCTCCTACATAATCAAAACAGAGTACTCAGTACACCAATGTTTCACTTCAAATACCTCTTATGGGAACAAATAATCAAATCAAAGAATTTATAAGAAGTATGTACCGTCACATGCTTAAAAACGTGATGCACAGACACACCTCTTGCATGAAGGTAGCTTCCTCCCTGACAGAAGAAGAGACACAGCATCTGTCAGAAATAATACCTTGCCCACTCATTTTATCAATAAGAACACTAAACTTTGCCCATCAAGTGTATCATGGGAACATGCTAACACACAAAAGGAGATCTTGCTACATAAGGAACTACTCCCTCCGTTTAAAATATAAGATGTTTTAGACTTTTCTCAAACGCATGTATCTAGACAATTTTTAGTGTGTAGGTTCCGAGCAAAATGAGTGAACCTACACACTAAAGACATCTAGATACATGTGTTTCAAAAAAAGCTAAAACATCTTATATTTTGGAACAGAGGGAGTACATGTTATCAAGTATAAACACACTGCCCGCACCGTAATTGGCTGCTTATGCAAAGTCTATAATTGATGTGAATGGAGTCAGCTTATGGAAGAAATCCTTACCTCAGTGGGAGAGAAGAATGCAACAGCATCAGGGTCAGTAGATCCTGCAGGATGCAATGACACTAAAGCTCTAAATATTGAAGGAACCACCAACTCAATTACTGCAACCTGATCTATGGGAGTCGAACCAGGTCTTGATTTGCCCATATTATGCAGGTTCAACTCCTTAGATGGATCCACAAAGTCATCATCCATCAAAGCTACTAATGATGAAGCTCTTTTTGACCAATCCAAACGTCGATATGTGAATATTTTCATGTTGGGTACTTCATTTTCTAGTTTCTTAAGTATCTCGGACAAAGTTTTTTCTTCTAGCTCTCCATTGCCTGCAGACAACCGTGGCCTCTTAGAAACACCAGATTCATCATCAGGGAGATGGCTAAGAACTTCATCTTCCAGGTGAGGAAAGAATCTTCTTTTCTGGTCAGTGAAGGCCTTGAGAGCTAACCTGAAAACAACATTGAATCAGCACGAATTAATAACCAAAAGTTTCCTGCCAAGTTTTTAGGTAATTAGAGAGGGGGAGATCCAACAAATTAACATTCTATTTTAGGGAGTAACACCACACAAAAGCATTAAAAGTACACTACATTAATTGTATGGTTGGCAGTGTTCACCAACACGCTAGGGCTAGTCGGGCTTGAAATCAGCGCCTAGCACATAAGCAACTAAATAAGCAGGCCTATGCAGGGCTATTCGTCCACCTAGGTGGGACAAATCGGCTAGGTGGGAGGGCATCTCCCAGCACCCAGGTGGGCTAGTCAGGCACCTTTTAGAACACTGATAGTTGGTGAAAATGTCGCACATCACTCTCTTAGATAAGGTCTACAGCATCACTTCTGGTGGTGGTTGGTGACGAACCAGAGTCGCAGTGGAAAGGGCAGTCTTACTGATACAGGACACCACTTGGTGGCTGCGGAAACAGTGTCATAGGTGGACTAGTTCTAACTATTTATTTATTTATTTATCAAGGAAGAAGCACATGTTTTGGTAACCGTAGGCGCCGCCAAGCTAGGACATTGTTACCGCATTCTTACTTCTGTAGGCATTGTGTTCTCACTTGGTGGCCTTCCTTAAAGCTTGTATTGTACATACACTATTTCTAATCTCAATGTATCAAGACACAAAGATTCTTAGAATTTTACGGAAAAGAAACTTCCACAGATAAAATAACAAATAAAGAGTAAGACAAACAATATCAAGGCTTGTATTGTACATATACTCTTTCTTACTTCTGTAGGCATTGTGTTCCCACTTGGTGGCCTTTCTTAAGGCTTGTATTGTACATACACTCTTTCTAATCTCAATGCATCAAGACACAATGCTGTTTACAATTTTTAATGGAAAAAAAACTTTTCGCGGATCAAATAACAAATAAAGAGTAAGCCAAACACCATAGAAGTAAATAAGTACTGATATTCACCTAGTTCTGTCAACAGCTGATGCACCAGCTTGGCCTGCCAATTGACGCTTCCAAGCATATGCCACAACAGCGCCATCTGGGCACACAAGTGGCATGTGCAAGCCCCACGAATTGCCCCGAGCTTTAAGGGCCCCATTTAGAACTCCAGACTCTTCCAATTGCCTTGCTAACAGCAAAAATAATTAAATAAATAAAATGAACTACTGACTACGAAAGAAATGCTAAAAGAAATGAATGATACCACCTACGTTCCAAATTATAAGATGTTTTGGAAGGCTAAACTAGCCTTCTGAACCGTGTTTTAATTTGAATCAGAGGTACTCCTTCTGTCCCAAAATAGATGTCTTAGATTTGTCAAAATTTGGATGAATCTAGACACTATTTAGTATATAGGTTCACCCAAAGACATCTATTTTGGGACGGAAGGAGTACTATTTGTTAAGCTGCAGTTGAACCTAAAAAAGGCTAGCCCCCAACCATGAAGAAAATATGTGACTTCAAATGAGAAGTAAAAAAGTCAAAGAAATTTGGCAAGGACACACATAACCTATCAGTAGTTGTGTGAACGATGACTCTAATTCATCCAAAAGTGGGGGCCAGATAAACACCAAATGTTAAAGTTATCTAAGAACTGGAAGTCCTAATGCATGAAACTTCAAATTTAGTTCAGTAGGAGAATAATGTGAATACATTACAAAGATATTCTGGTCAACATTATTCAAGTTTGTTTCAGATACCTATATAGTTTTCAATCTCTCAAAGGTCACATACTTATGAGCCTTATCGAGTAAATTCAAGGCGTTATAAAAAGTTAACTCTTACATGTCACATTACCTAGTAACTTTAAGGCCTCATCAAGAGTGACAACTCGCAAGCTTTTGATCCACAGGTGGATAAGTAGATTATACCGTGACAAACGTTAATGTGCTGTACAGACAGTGTTATGAAGCAGAATATCCAATGTGCAAATTTTCATCATCAATAAAAAATGTGTTGCTCTGACAAAATGATCTTGTAGGGTGATAATCTAGCCTAACATTATGGCCCCAGGTCATACTACAACAACAGCTTCTAAATGCCAATTCTAGCCACAGCAGTTCAACAAAGCTCATAATATTCTACCAGAACCAGGTACTAAATACGAGTTACATAAAATGACTATAGTCAAATAGATCAAGTGATGCCTTCGCAAAAGGCAAGAAACGCCTAGAACATCAAAATCCAATGCCATAGATCAAAGTTGAATGGTTAAGAGTAATATAGGCGTTAGGAAGGACTATGTACTTAGATTCTGCCGAAAGCGCGACATCATTTCTAAACTTCTCAATACTTTTGGGTCGAAGTTATCAAAATCAAATGTTATCATGGATCGTTGTCTTTAAATAATATATGTTACACAAAATGTTTGCCTATGTCAATCACGACGAATTTAAGATCAGGATCTAGCTGAAATAAACTGTCTACCAAATTGCCTACAAAGCGCAAACATTGAACTGCAAAAAAGAGTAGATAGAATCAAAAGTCAAAATTCGGGAACAAACCTACAACGATGTGCATATCTAGGGGAATAACCAAACCCTATAACTTGCAAGTTTCTTCAAAATCAGCTGAGCAACACAAACAAGCTAAGCCAGAACCACAGGTATCAATTTCCCAACATAATCCAAGACAGGAATCTAATTTCCTCCACATGAGAGATTTCCTGATGCATATTTAGGGCAGAGGCATAACGGCAGAAGATGGGATAGTGGCTGTTCCTCCTCACCCTTCAGAAACCACCCCAGCAGAGTTCATTTCCCAAACTACCAAACAGTCATGTAACCACCCAATGGAGCTCACAATAAGCTCCCGGATCAAGATGGAAGAGCGTGGGAGCGGGCGTGGGGCGGAGACGAGTACCTGCCAAGGGCGCGGAGGTCGTCGAAGTGTTGGTGCATGGAGGCCTCCTCCTCGGATACGACGCGCTCGTTCCTTTCGATGTGCTGCTGGGCGCTGTGCGGCGGCGCGCTGGCGGCGACGAAGAGCGCCTCCAGGAGGCGGTCCGCGCCGAGCCGGATGTCCGCGATGATCCTGCCCGCGCGCCCCAGCCGCTCCATCGCCTGCGCCACCTGCTTCGGCGGCGCGTCCCCACCCGCCGAGTCGTGCGTGCGCGCCGCCGGCACCGGCGCCGGCGCAGCCACCGCCATCGCCGCCTGCGACTGCTGCATCATGACTCGCGAAGATGGGGGGAGTCGTCGTGGACGGTGGCTTTTACTAGCGCCAGCCCAGAGTTGCAAGAGAGGGCCCAAGGAAATTTGGACTAGAGCAAGCCCATCATGTTGAATTCACGTATCCTTTGGGCCTAGGCCATTGAATGCCCAGGGCCTAGGCGATTCCGAATTTCCGATGCAAGTGAGCTCGGCACGCCAATGGCAATCGGTTTTCCGAAAGAAGAAACCTCTTCACTTCGAACGTTCCACTCACACTCCAACCGCGGCAGCAGCCGACCGCCACCCGCCATGGGCTTCCCCGGCGGCGAACCCCCTCCGCCGCCTCTGCCGACGCTCATTAAGATCGGCCGCGCCATCACGGCGCGCCGCGTGGACCGAGTCCTCGCTGCGCTCCTCCGCCGCCGCAGGCACCGTCTCGTCGGCGCCCTCGCCTCCCAGGCGCTCGCCAACTCCCTGCGCCCTACCCCGCGCACCCATCTCCTTGCTGCCTGCGCGCTGCTCGACTCCTCCCACCCCCAAGACGCTGCTCGGCGTCTCGCGCTCGCCGGGTCGGCCTCCTCCGCCCGTCGCCTCTGGGACGCGCTGCTCCGCCGTGCCTGCGCTGAGCATGGGAGCCTGCGCCACGCGCTGGAGCTTCTCTCCACTAGCGTCGAGGATCACGGAGCTGTAATTTCGCCGTCCACGTATTGGGCGATGATATCGGAGTTGTGCGCCCGTGGGGACATGGACGGGGCACTCAAGGTGTTTGATATAATGACCGCGAGGGGGTGTAAGGTGGGCGACCGTGTTTGTAGTGTGATCGTTTCTAGTTTCTCCAAGGCTAGAAAAGCTGAGGCTGGGTTGGAGTTCTACGATAGGGTGAGGAAGGATGTCAGTGGGTTTGAACCAGGCCTGATGACATTGACTGCGGTTGCCAATTTGCTTGGGAGAGAGGGGAGAACTGGGGAGGTGGCAGAGCTGATAAGGGAGATGGAGCGGAAGGGTATTATGGGTGATGAAGTTTTCTACAGCAGCTTAGTTCATGGATACATGAGGAGTGGCCTGTTGATGGAAGGACTTCGGGAGCATAGTCTGATGTTAGAGAAGGGCATTGCTGCTGATGTGGTTAATTACACTACTGTTATTGATGGGATGTGTAGAGAAGGCAGTGTGGAGAAAGTGATGGGGTTCTTAGATGAGATGGAGCGAATGGGTGCTAAGCCGAATTTGATCACGTATACATCACTTGTTGGTGGTTTCTGCAAGAGGAATAGGTTGGAAGATGCGTTTTCCATAGTGAGGAAACTGGAACAAACAGGCGTAGTGGTGGACGAGTATGTGTATTCGATTTTAATTGATAGATTGTGCAAAAATGGAGATTTGGATAAGGCTTTCTCTTTGCTTGGGGAGATAGAGAGCAAAGGGATAAAAGTTGGGATTGTGACGTACAATGCTGTAATAAACGGTTTGTGTAAGGCTGGTGACACTACCAAGGCTGTTGAAATCTCTGAAGCTGTTACTGGTGATAATTTCACGTATAGCACGCTGTTACATGGTTACATTATGGAAGAGGATATGACTGGTGTTATGGCAATAAAGGGTAGGCTTGAGACTAGTGGGATTGCATTTGATGTTGTCACATGCAATGTACTTATCAAAGCATTGTTTATGATCAAGAAGGCAGATGATGCCTGCAGCTTGTTTCACAGAATGCGTGGTATGGGCTTAAGCCCTAATACCGTCACCTATCATACAATCATAGACGCAATGTGTAAACTTGGCGAATTTGACAGGGCAGTTGAGTTGTTTGATGAGTACAAGAAAGATACATCATTCTCCAGTACAGTTGTTCACAGTGGCCTGATTGGAGCACTATGCAATGCAGGAAAGGTCATCATGGCTGAACAAATCTTTTGTGATCTTATTCATAAAAAACTAAGGCCTGATTCCTGTACTTACAGAAAGTTGATTCATGCGAACTTTAAAGAAGGTGGTGAACAAGGCGTGCTAAATTTCATTGGTAAGGTGGGTGAATTAGACATGGACTTGTTTTCATCTGTTTGCAGTTACGCTTCTAGTTTCTTAAGCACCAGAGATTGTTGTCAAGCAGCATTGGCTGTCTACAAGATAATCAGAACACAATTCTTTGCTGTATCTAGCAAAACATTCTACAAGCTACTCAAGAGTTTACTCCGAAATGGAAATGAACAGGCCATACAGCCATTGTTAGGTGAGTTCATTAAGATTCATGGCCTGCATGAACCTAGAACGGTTAATATGCTCTCTTGTCACCTCAGCAAGAAGAATGTTGGTGAAGCTATTCGGTTTTCAAGTTACATGAACAATGGCAGTGTTCCTGTCAGTGTTCTAAGGGGAGCTATCTATGCACTGAAGAAAGAAGGCGAAATTCTGGATGCATATAGCTTTCTGAAGGAAGCTGAAAAAAGTGGGTTTCCAGTGGATCTAGCCATGTATTCCATAGTAGTTGAAGGCCTTTGTAGAGGTGGTAATGTTGAAAAGGCATTAGACCTGTGTGAAAGCATGAAAAAAGAGGGGATTCATCCAAACATTATCATCCATAACTCAGTTCTCAGTGGTTTGTGCCAGCACGGATGCTTTACTGAAGCATTCAGGCTCTTTCACTACTTAGAAAGAAGCAACATTCTTCCAACAATTATCACTTATGCTATACTTATAGGTGCTTTGTGCAGAGAGGGTTTCTTGGATGATGCATATCACTTTTTTCAGAAAATGTCCAACAATGGTATCAGACCCACTGCCCACATTTACAACTTGCTGATAAGTGGTTACTGTAACTATGGGTTAACTGAAAAGGCACTTGAGCTTTTGTCTCATTTCGAGGATCTTTTTCTACTTCCAGATGCTTTTACACTTGGTGCAGTTATTAGTGGGCACTGTCTGAAAGGTGATACTGAAGCTGCATTAGGCTTCTTCAATGAATACCATTGTAAGGATATGGTCCCAGATTTTGTTGGTTTCATGAGCCTGGTCAAAGGACTCTATGCAAAAGGAAGGATGGAAGAATCCAGGGGCATCTTGAGGGAGATGTTTCAGTGCAAACAAGTTGTGGAGCTAATAAACAGCATTGGACATGAGGTCCAAACCGAATCTCTAGTTGGTCTTCTGTCTTCCGCATGCGAGGACGGGAGAATTGATGAGGTTATGACTATCCTAAGTGAAGTGAGACTCATGTCTGTATCCTCTTCAGATTCTAATAGTTGTAATACGCTTACTCACCTCAAGAGGCCGCCGAGAATTGATGACACATGTGATCCCAGAACAGATTCAGAACAAGTTTTAAGTTCAGTTACTTTTGATGTTTCTAGTAATTGCCTTCATGGAAGTTCCGAAGGCACATTGCAGCCCATGACAGAGAGAGCTGATAATTTGTGCGTATCAAGTGATGATACTGATATTGACATTGGTAATTTGCTAGGGAAGTCTTTCTATGACGAATTTGACACGTATTATCCTGCTATTGCTTCACTTTGCTCGAAAGGGGAGCTGCTCAAGGCCAACAAGGCAATTGAAGCAATGATTCAGAATTCTGGTTAAGTTTGGTAAGCAGGACAATCTGATGGGGAAGTTTTCTGGCCCATGGTATCGTCGTCCTTAAACACACCTCTCGTAAGCACACCATTTTCTTGTAGATATAACTAATGCTTGGTGATGCAGACTTGAGACTTGTATTATATGCATTCTGTGTTTTGTAGGTGAAGGGAACCTTTGGCAACATCATTGATCATCTTGGAGTTGGCAACAGAAGGGTTCACAAATATGTAAATTAACTGTAAAATGTAACAAGATCTATCTCTTTCTCTTGTAACTAAACTATACTACGCAAACACGTATAGCCTTGATGATCTGACTGTTTCTTCTTTTATTCACCCCAGCAATACACACCAAGTGAATTGAGAGCCCTGTATGTCCACAGGTTCCAATATTTAGAGAGGGCCTCTGCTAATGTGGTGAATACATGGTATCCATCTTTTATTTTCCCATCCATATTGTTCATTTGGTTATGAATATGTTTTTCCAACATGGTTCATGATTCTGAATACCAGGATAGTCTTCCAGACTGAGAAGGGCATGAGGAAAGAGCAAACCAGTGCAACTTCATCAGGCAGGAATGCACTTCACTGAAAAATCAGATCAACCGAGTAAACTATTAGAACAGCTATCAGGGCTGTGTGATAAGGAAAAAAAGGAGCAAACAGAATGCCTATCAGAGCAATGGACCTGCAGGTAATTAGTTTGACTACATGGTCTTTATTTCTTTGTCGTGTTGTTATTTTCAGCTTCTAGCCCCATTCCAAACCTAAGTTTCTTGTAAATTATTGATAATGTAATTATGCACTAGCTTCGGCTGCACATACGGATTCTTTCAATGCATGGAATGCCAGTTCTCCTTCATATTAATTCCTTGCAAAAGATCTCAAAATGACACCTTATATATATAAAATTAATGTAGTTACCCTTTGTTCTATACTTCGATCTGATGTGCCCATCTGTTTAATTGAGATTTATTTTACAAACAATGTACTTTTAATTCAGCTGGGTGAGAGCAGGCCACAACTATGTGGGAACTGACTGATTTGAGACAAACATGATAAAAAAAACTCTATTTCAAGAAGCCTGCGCATCCTTTTGGGAATTGTAAAGAAATAAGAGAAGTGCTTCTATACTTTCTGACATTTTTTTGCACAAAAACTGAAGCAAACTAATGGTTGTGATTAGAGGAACTAATCCACTGCATGTCCAAAGAAAGAGTAGTTTGGTAACTTCACACCCATTAGTGTTGTATCACGGTTCAAGCAGTAAATACATGGCCCATGTCCACGAGAGAGCCCGCAAGCATTTGCCTGGAAACAGAAGTTCGCGGCCATCCTTCGCCAGGCAGCTGCTGGTCACGTAGATGAACAAACTCAGAAAGATGTCGCCACTACCGGCTGCCCCTTCTCCCGCCAAGTCTGGCACGAGACCCTGGCCTGGATGCGCCTGTCTTGCTCTCCCCCTACCCGCGAGAACTCGCTCTTTGACTGGTGGACCGAGGCCAAGCGATGCACCCCGAAGCCAATGCGCCGCGGACTGGCCTCGACGGCCCTCCTTGTCCCGTGGATGATTTGGAAACATCGCAACGACTGTGTCTTCAACCGAGCGCAGCCCTCCGTATCGCGCTGCTCACCAAGATCAAGGACGAGGCGGCCGCTTGGATCCAGGCAGGGGCAAAAGGCCTTAGTGACATAGTACCGACGACGTGGGATGTACACTAGAGCGTTCCCTGCGTGTGTGTGCCGGGTTAACCTCTTAGGAGGCTTGTAATCGAACTCTCTCTCTTTCCAATATAATGAAACGCAGGCTTTTTGCATTTTCTAAAAAAAAAACATGCAGATGAACACAGAGATGCTGCCACGTTGGGTATAGCTGGAGTCCATAGACACGCCAGATACGAGGGTCAAGCTGGATCCGTGCCCTCCGGTTGTGGTAAACGAGGACAATGCGGATCACGCCCTTTGTTCACTGGAGATGAGGGACACGCCTGACCGGAGTCGACGGAGGTTGTGCAGTACTAAGACACACGATTATTAGTTCAGTTGTCAACATTGGCGTTGGTTTGGGGAACTCTGATCTAGTGATCTTAGAACTTGAATCCCACGGAAGACCACTATCCATCCAGAAGTGAATTATTTCTTTCACTGCAGCAACTGTGGCGCTAGAGGAGGGTGGCTTGTGTTAAAGTATATGTGGATTAACCATCTCTCTCCATCAGTTCAGACTTTTGGTTCTACTGGTTGGTGCATGAAATTTGATATGGTATCTGAGCAGAGGATTGGGTTCAAGTCTCGGCTTTCGCAATTTAATTAAAAATTTCTCTTGCCCTTTTTCTATCACGTGCAAGCCTTACCAAGTCACACGAGTGCATGAAATTTGATATGGTATCTGAGCAGAGGATTGGGTTCAAGTCTCGGCTTTCGCAATTTAATTAAAAATTTCTCTTGCCCTTTTTCTATCACGTGCAAGCCTTACCAAGTCACACGTGAGAGAGGGTGTTAAAGTATGTGTGGATTGCCCATCTTCTCTCCATCAGTTCAGATTTTTGGTTCTACCTGTTGGTGCATGAAACTTAATAGCTTTGAAGGAGGAGGTCGCGTAGGCGGCGTTGGAGGCAGGTTGCATTGAGGGAGAAGGTCGCAGGGCTGTGTTGGCAGAGTAGCGCCGGGAATAGATGAAGGTGAGGAGACGAGAAGGTGATTGGCTGAGCAAGATCATGGTCTTGTGGAGATGCGAGCAGGTCTAGAGGGTCTGCTGTGGACTTTGGATAACAAAGACTCTTGAACAGAACATGTACCATGTGCTGGAATTTGGGAGTCGAAGACTTAGTAAGTTATGTCAAACAACAATCTCTAAAGAAACCGGATGGACTCATCTTATATGAATTTTTAGTACGTACACATTTCTCAATGCAATTTACACAATATGAATGATCAAGAAAATTTGGAAATTACAAACACACTTGCTTATTCAATTAAAACTTGGCGCCAACTCCACACACAATTCAGCACATATAGCACCTTCAGTAACTCAGTGATAGTTGTTGAGCCTCCTGCAGTTCTTCCTGATCTCCCCCTGTGACCCTGTCAGTGGTTCGATGTTGCCCATGTTCACCATGGACTGTGCAAAGTGCTGGAAGAAGAGGTGCACGTCATCTGCGTATGCCTTGACGAGCGCTGCCGTCTCGGCGCTCTTGGTGAGCAGGATCTCATCGGAGCTGAGAAGGCCCCTGCCAGCCAGGATGTTCTTGAAGTAGAAGTTGTCAAACTTGGTCGAGGTGACAACGTCGAGCGGGAAGAGGTTGTTGTCACCACCGGAGCTTGGGCACCCTTGTCTCAGCTGCGCGGCGTAGGATACATCCAGCGTGTTGTCGGCCAGGCCATTACCTGACTGGTTGTACAGCCTCTGCCGGAAGCTGGTGCAGCGGGACAAGCCAATGGTGTGGCCACCTGAGAGGGCGACGACATCGACGACATTTAGGCCGAGACGCTGGAACTTGGTGATGATGGTGGGGAGGGTGTTGTTGGGGGCAGGGATGTCATTGTTCGAGCCCTGGATGCTCGCGCCAAGAGAGTCCCTCCGGCCGAGTGGCACATCCCAGTATGGGCCACCAACCTGCAGATTAATTTGGGTCCCAAAGAATCACACATAATGCTACATTATTTAGCTCGTGCTAGCTAGGAACAAAATTATTTTTGGTGTCCACATACGAGGACGGTGGAGTCGCGTGCGGCGAGGGCAACGATGTCAGCGCAGGAGACGGTGCCCGGGCAGGCTGTCTCAAGGGCAACCTTGATCTGATCGACAACCTCGAATCCCCGGAGGGAGTTCAGATTGGGGTTGGACCCCTTCTCACTGACTATGCTGCTGCTGTTGTCCAGTAGCACGGATGCATCACACCCCTATACACAGCAAGAAAGAAGAAGGTTGGTGGATTATTAGGCATGTGGTACTACATAGATTGGACACATGGAACGAAATAGTAGTGTTGATTGACCATGTACATGCACCGAGTGAATGATGAACGTTGCATAGTGAGTCCCAATCATTGTGCACTTGAATTAAGCAATCACCATCTTTTTGGGTGAAAAAACAATCATGGTACGGACTATATCATGTCATCGAGACAATAAGTAGTGTGCACATTGTAGGTAGGCTATCTTATAATTGGTAAAACCAAAAAAATGACGTAAGAACCACAGATTCTTCCTCAGGACACGATTTTCAGTACTAAGGACAGATATATCAAAGGTTTAAAACTGAGCACTTTGCGCATTGAGTTAAGCATTCAAATAGATGACGTTAATGAATAAAATGCACAACGAGAACATTAGTCACAGACATATGTAATCTTCTGTGTTACACTGCAGGAACTATGTTCGGCAAGCATCATTATATCGATGTAGAAACATGTAAAGGATACGTAGCAAGGATGAAGCAGAAACCTGGACAAAGCAGTCATGGAAATGCAGTCTGACCAAGGATGCTGCCATCCTGGTCTCCTGCGCAACAGCCTGTGCCACGATGGACTGCACAATTTCCTTTGCCTTTGGGCACGAGTGGTCGTAGAACTGTGGGAACAAGCTGTACCATGGGTTGGCACGAACGGTGCCTGCAAGGAGGAGTGGACAGACAAGGCAGATTACCAGCAAGCAACCCATGGAAGTTGCCATGTAAGTAATTCCTTTGCTGCACTTGGTTATAAGTAGAAGATAGTAGCTGGTTGTTTGCTTCTACTTCTCTTCTTGTGTGTGGTGAGATATGGGCATGGGGTGGTTTATATATTAGGAGGACTGGGTGCATGTTGGAATGGAAAGAAGGCTGGTTTCGGTGAGAGGACTAAGATGCAGCAGGCAGCTGGGTTGTTAGACAATGCGTATATAGTAAGGGAGCTGCTAGGCACTGTTTTCAACTGCTTGGCCATTAATTCTTCTGGCAGTCTTCATTTCTAGTGCGAAGCTACTCGAAGATTAAGCTTTGGTAAACAAGTGTAGATGGAGACATTTCTCAGACAAGTTTAATCTCGGTGCATATTTTACTGAGAAGCTAAAATGCAAGTGTACACAGTACCACCGATGAAACACTTAGAGCTAACACCAACTTGAAGAATGGCCATTCCTGTTAAATTTCTGCCAATTTGGAAGCATGGAATATCGAAAAGAGAAGGAAGTGATGGTAACTACGGCGTCCACATGTACAGTACAACATCCTTCAACAAACATATCCATAGACCACAGTTTTGTGAATTGATGATGTATGTTTGTGATCATGTAATTTCACCCCTTGGTTATATGAATGCTACACTGATTGGGTTAAACTACCTTTACAAGGCCGGGAACTAATACTATCTTACAATAGATCAGCCACATGTCTCACTTTTTGCATCACGGTAGGCCGTAGACCCATGACCCTAACAAGTCATAAGCCTCTAGGAGCTCGCCCTATACATGGAAATACAACATATATCGTATGTGAAACCAAGCTGCCAAAGTACAGAAGAAGAAGGTGTAACCAAAAGCGAAAAGGTTTGCTTCCTCATTAATACTGCTACTTTTGTTATACACAAGAGTTGTTACAGGTCAGATGGTATTGATTAACGCTAACACACGTATTAAGGAGGTTTTCTTATTGTTGGTGATCATGGGAACAGGGATTCGTGTCCCGCGCCTTTGGGGATAAAAGTAGGCCGCTACAGCAGCGTGGCACCTTCAGAAGAATACAGGGTTTGGATGAAAGGTAATGTCTAAGATCTCTACCCCCACATTATTGTCGTGTCTTGTCGTAGAATCATACAAATTAGGTTACCTTTCCTACCTTACTGACACTTTCGGATGGTTCATCTAATGGCCAGGCCCGAGAACGTGTGTAAGCACGGTGCCTTCTGCACAGGCTGGCGCTTATCTCATCTTCCCCCCAGCTAACACACGTGCGCTGGATGCTGATCAGGTCAAAGGAGATGTGCGATATTGTACCAACTTTGGAGGACACCGGATACGTGATGATTCTGCGTTAGGTGCTTGCATGGCCTACATTCATTCCTGCAGGAGCAGGTTCCCGGAAGTACTTTCATCTGTTCTTAAGCTTTGTCACGGGCCCAGCAAGCCAGCGGCCTTGTTCTTCTCTGCAGCGCTTTCTGGTGACCGTTTCTTGAAGAAAATAACAGCTCGTGCCAAGTCTCTGAGACTCTGGCCCTAATGCTACATCTATGCATGGGAATGGTTGTTGTTGATTACGGATATTGTTAGTAAGAGACCATAACTACTGAATTTCTATGCAAATTCGTATCCTAGCTCAGTTAACATGCCAGTAGGGTTGCAAAGCGGCACCCCTGCTTCGTAGTCAATTTTTTTCAGTCTAGTTCTAATTTTTTCAGCAAAATTAGACTAGTTTGAACTAAATTTTGTTTTCGCGGGCTTATGTGGGTTGCCGCTTGGAACCCTACATGCTAGGATGCTCTTTTTTTGTTTAGAATCTTTGATGACTCTTGTTGTTTATGGTTTTCATGCGTGCATGTTTCTACTCTACTACCATAAATACTTGGTTCAACCAGTATTCTGTAGTGTTCTCACATGAAGTTGTTGGGGCTGTAGCCTGTGTGGGATACTAAGAGAACTACTCCATATAGCAAGAGCCAAGAGCAAGTCAGATGTCTCACAAGAAACCGTCGGTTCATGGACTTGGCGTATATCCTTACGACTAAAAACCTTGAGAGGAAACTGAAGTGACATAAGCAAGACTACCTGCTCATTTGACTTGTGCTGTGTTAGGATGATCCTCATTCATAATTGTTCACTGTTTCCCACTTTCCTCATTGTCCTCTTACAATCAACTCTTAAGAGCATACCAGATCCTACTTACTGTAGAAGAAGAAAGCAAAAAAGCTTGAATTGGCCCACACATTTCTTAGAAGTTAACCAACACAATTACACTATTGAGCAGCATTTTACACTCATTTGTATTGAGAAGCATTTTACAATCGTCTAAAACACGGGATTTCTCCTCGATCCCTATATGTGCTGGAATTGAACTGTATTTGACATTTTCATGGTTCTTTTTTGTTTAGAATCTTTGACGACTCATGTTATTTATGGTTTTCATGTATGTTTCTACTTTCTACTACCATGAATACTTGGTTCAACCAGTATTCTCTAGTGTTCTCACATGCACTCCCTCCGTTTCAAAATATAAGATGTTTTAGGTTTGTGAAGAAAATGTATCTAGATATGTTTTAGTACTCAAAACATGAGTAAACCTATGTACTAAAAGTAGTCTAGATATATTTGCTTCACAAAGCTAAAACGTCTTATATTTTGAAACAGGAGTAGTTGTTGGGGTGTGGCCGTGTGGAGTACTAGGAGAACTACTCCATGTAGCAAGATCCAAGAGCAAGTCAGATGTCTCAGAAGAGATCGTATAGTCGTAGGCTTGGCATGTATTCCTACGTCTACAAACCTTTGGAGGAAACTAAAGTGACATAAGCAAGATTACCTGCTCATTCGATTTCTGCCGTGTTAGAATGAACCTGATTCATAACTGTTTCCTGTTCCCCCCTTTCCCCATTGTCCTCCTACAATCAACTCTAAACAGCACTTACTGTAGAAGGGAAAGCAAAAAAAGTATAGGCCCACACATTTCTTAGAAGTTAACCAATACAATTTTCCAATCAAATTGAAAATAATCTGGCAATGATTTCTTACAGCTTGTTCCCTGAATAAAGGACTTTGCAACCAAGTGACATGATTAGAGGGCGCCTTAATGTATTGTACTGATCTTCAATTTACCAACCACAATCTG
Source organism: Avena longiglumis (assembly GCA_030063025.1). Classification (NCBI taxonomy): domain Eukaryota; kingdom Viridiplantae; phylum Streptophyta; class Magnoliopsida; order Poales; family Poaceae; genus Avena; species Avena longiglumis. The sequence goes on along the minus strand of CP125973.1, from coordinate 453,153,130 downwards.
CTTAAGTGAGCTTTTGTAAAGAGAATACATTATTAAGCAAAGCTCTTTCCAACTACCCTACCTTTTTCTCAATATATTGTTTGGCTTCCCCATGTAACTTCAGAGGTTTAGTAGGTCCAATCTAACCTTTTCCTCTTTTTTTGGGAGGACCTTTTCCTTCTTGATGTTACACATACTTAGTGAAGCAAGACTTTTGACCTGTGTTATGAAAGGGGCAGATATTTAATGAGATACATTGAGATAGAAGCCTACAAATGTTATATACTGAAACCATTGCCGCAGATCATCGTTATAATAAGAGTAGATTCTAAAGAAGCCAAGTTGATCACTGCTTTATTGGCAATTAGAGAAGGCCCTTCGCTTCCAAGACATGGTTAAAATTTATTTTTGTTCATGATATAGTTTTCCTTTTGTGGAGTGCAGTTGGCTCGACTCAGAAGGAGGAGGGAAAGCCGTCGGCGAAAGCTACACCGACGGCTGCCCTTGGCGAACCTCTCCCTCGGTGGAGCACACGTGGCCGTCGGCGAACGTCGACACCACCGTCACACGGCCGGCTAACAGCGCAGCTGGTATGCCGATGGCCTAACCCTCGGCGTAGTCTGGCACGTGGCAGGCACTGGCAGAGCACGACGGTGGACCTACGCCGACAGCCTAACCCTCGGCGTATCTTTTACCCTATGCCGACGGCTACCCCCTCAGTGTACGCTCGCCACGTGGAGCCGGCGTGGCCGGCAAGTGCCACGCGTCTGCCACGTACGCCGAGGACTGATGTACGCCAAGGGTAGCTGTCGGCGTAGAGATTCCTAAGCCAACGGCGAGGCTACGCCGACGGCTGACGAAGGGTGCTGGCCTGGCCCGGTCCTACGCCAACGACCTCGACCTTTGGCTGTCGGCGTAGCGGCTGGCCGTCGACGCACGGCGCCATTCCTGTAGTGTGATGTACTTCAAAACAGCACCTTCGGCGATGTGTAGTGTGAATATTTGACACTGGTTGCGTACCTGCTATGCCACGTTAAGTTTTGCAGAAAAAAGAACATTACTTAGAAAACACAAAGTTGAATTCTGGAGGAAAAAGGGTAAAATTAAGAATATGGTACGTCTATTCCGCAGCTTATAACAAATATTAGTTACACTTCATTTTGACAAACTTTGTTTTCAATAAACTTAATTAGTCCCGTTTCGGATGTGAGGATTTATAAAGGAAACATCCCACTCTCCCTAGACGTAATGATACATATGGGACTTGTATCAAAAGCTATTTCTACTCCTCAATCGGATTCATCTACAGTATGTAACACCTATTTAAATTAGAGGTCTTTTCTTTTCGAGCAGTGACAGAGCTTGGCAAAGATCGTCGAGGGGGGTAATAGAGTTTACAAGGCCAAGAAAACAGTTTAGGCTTAAAATTTAAGAATACTTAAAATTCAAGCTAAAATTAAGAGTATTATTAATATTTTTAGTAGTGTCCATAAACACATACAGCTCGTCAAGCATTGAAGTTGTGTTTTTATAGGAATCAAATTTGGGTTATTTTTCATGCTCGGGTGAACCGAGGATAGGAGATGCTGATATATATTGACTTTGAGTGCCAGCGCCCGCTCTTGGATTGTACAGTACATACCTAAAATTACTCTATTGAACTGCGTGGAGGGTTGTCTAACCGCCCAAGTCACATTTTTCATGCTCTGTTTACATACATTAATTATCAAATCATCATATCATGGCAAGAGCTCGATAATATGTCCTTGGGTCCTTCGTGCCTAGTAAGTTGTCTTGTCATAACTAAGGGCTTAGACAATGAAATTTATGGATTTTTTTTTGCACGGCAAATGCTTGGTTATTTACTTGTTGTATAAAAATGAAGTGACTAAGAAATGTATTCTGCAGATTGGAAATTTTATCTTTTATATCATTATTGGTCATGAGTCATGATCCCTTTATGCAATGTGTCATGCTCCCATTTCCGATTTAAATTTTCATGTACCTTCAAATACTTTTGAGGATACTGATTGAAACAACACTGCTTTTGTAATTATGCCAGAGGCAATAAAGTAGAAAACAAAGCATGCAGCACCAAAGAAAGATAAAGACATGTAGTGTACTATTTCCCTTCTTTTTGTCTGTGTACAAATGTGATGTTGTCCCCGTGGTGTCGCGTACAACGAAGTTATGTAGCATCTGTAGTGCTAATAGGGCTGCAAGAAAAGCTTGAGAGTCGTGAGCGGCTTGAGATTGACTCTTTTTTAGCTCGACTCGAGATCGAGTTGAAAAGAAATGAGCCGAGTGTGAGTGTGTTATGTAGCTCGATTGGAAAAAGAGTTGATCTTGGGCCAACACTAGTTTGCTCAATTCAGCTTGAAAAAATATAAATGCATGTAATAATTATCTAACATATTAAAGGAAAATATGATGATTTTTTATCTTATATGTTGTGGATGTGATTTTTTTCTTCTATTATGCATGAAATTTAGTGAACAAAATATGGAAGGTTATTTTTATTAGAGATGTAATATAAGTACGTATACGGTATTGGTGTAGTACACCAACCGTATACACAACCTGTACATGCCACACCAGGGGCTCTTCCTGGCCTATATAAACACGCAGCCCGTACCAGACGATGGTATGATTCCACCCACAAACATTAACATGTTATCAGAGCCTCCTTTTCCGTGACCTAGCTGCCCACGACCTAAAACAATAGCCGCCGCCGCCACGACCCATGATCGCCGCCGCCGCTACACCTACGACCTACGATCCAAAACAAAGCCCAAGATCGCTGTCGCCGCTACACCTACGACCTACGATCCAAAACAAAGCCCAAGATCGCCGCCGCCGCTGCTTCCCCAAGCCGCTGCCGCCGTCCTCCCCACAACACAAAACCCTAGAGATCACTGCCGCCGCTGCTACCCCTAGCTGCTGTTGCCGCCCTCCCCACAACAAAAAAACCTAGCTCCACGAACCCTCCCCAAGATGAGTTCCTCGACGACCATCGCTGCCCCTCAGCCGCTTGCCTTGCCGCCAAAGACCGACGAGGTCAAACTTCCTCCTATGGAAGGACCTCATTCTTCCCGCTTTCCATGGCGCTGATGTGATGGGACTCCTCGACGGCACCGACAAGGCGCCACCCAAGACCGTGGACTCTGAAGACAAGGAGGGGACGAGGGTCTCGAACCCCAACCCCGCCTACGCTGCATGGATGGCCCGGGATCAGCAGGTCCTCCGGTTACTGCTAACTCGCTGTCACCGGACATCCTCTCTCATGTCCTCGACATGGACTCCATTGTCGGTGCATGGGCGACCATCAACGCCATGTTTGCCTCCGCATCCAGATCCAAGGTACAACACCTTCAGGGGAAACTTCACGACACCCAGAAACTCTCTATGTCTGCAGATGTTTACTTCACCAAGATGAAGGGCTTCGCCTCCGAGCTATCCGCTCTTGGAAAACCTGTTGAGGACGATGAGATTGTCAGCTACATCCTGCACGGCCTCGACAAGAACCACTACAACTCGCTCATCACCTCCGTTAATGGCAACTCCGGCACCTCTCTCGACGATCTTTATGACCAGTTGTACTCCTATGACATGCGCCACGGCGTGTCGGATCCTTCTCGCTCATTCTCGTCATCGGCCCATGTTGCCAGGCGTGACGCTCGCCCCCACGGCCGTACCCCTCCGCTGCGCGCCCGCTCTCCCCCACGAGATGGCAGTTATCGTGACCGCCGCGATGATGACCGCGGCAGCTGGTGCCGTGATGACCGCCGCGATGATGATCGTGGCCCTTGGCACCGTGATGCGCCCCATGATGACTGTGGTGCCTACCGCCGCGACGACCGCCATGATGACAGGAGGCGTCATGATCGCCGTGATGGCGGTGGCCGTCGCAATGACCGTGCGCTGATGACCCACAAGTATAGGGGATCGCAACAGTCTTCGCGGGTAGTATTACCCAATTTATTGATTCGACACAAGGGGAGCCAAAGAATACTTGCAAGCCTTAACAACTGAGTTGTCAATTCAGCTACACCTGGAAATAGTTCTTGCTCACAGAAGTTTATCAGTAGCAACAGTTTATAGTAGCAACATCAACAGTGAACAGTAGCAACAGTTTGTAGTAGCAACAACAACAGTGAACAGTAGCAATAGTAACAGTAACGGTAACAGTAGGATTCGAGTGCGGTGGGCATAGGGATGGATGGACGGGCGTTGCATGGACGAGTCTAAACATGTAACTTCAAGACCTAGGGCATTGTAGATAAATAATAATAAGCATCCAAGTACTAAACAATCATAGGCATGTGCTCCAAATATAGTCATACGTGCTCGCAATGAGAACTTGCACAACATCTTCTGTCTAGCTAGCCCGTGGCAGCAGGGCCTCTAGGGAACTACTGACAATTAAGGTGCTCCTTTTAATAGAGCACCGGAGCAAAGCATTAACACTCCGTGAACACATGTGATACTCACACCACAACCATCCCCTCTGGTTGTCCCAATTATTTTCACTTTGGAGCCTTTGGATCCGGACAATGATATGTGTACACAACTTGAAGATAAGATCATAAACAATACTATCATAATGATTCAATATAAGTTCAGATCTGAGATCATGGCACTCGGGCCCTAGTGGCAAGCATTAAGCACAACAAGTTGCAACAAAATCAAATAGCACTAATAGAGATACTAGGCACTATGCCCTAACAATTCTTATTCTGTTACATGATAGAACTCATCAAATCCCTACCATCCCCAAGCCTACAGCGGGGGATTACTCACTCATGGATGAGGGAAACATCGGTGGTTGATGGAGATGCGTTGGTGATGACGATGGCGATGATCCTCTCCTAATTCCTCGTCCCAACAGGGTGCCAGAACGGAGTTTCTGGGTCCGAATCTTGATTTCTGGTGGCGGCGGCGGAGCGGAACTCTTTTTGGAAAACTATCGAACCCCCCTGAGTTTTTAGGTCAGAAGGCAACTTATAGGCGCGAAGTGAGGCCGGTGAGTTGCCTGAGGTGGCCTCACCCCTACCAGGCGCGGCCAGAGGTGGTCCTGCGCCTGGGGTGGGTCTCGGCCCCCTAGGCCCCCTCTCTGTCTCTCCTTCTAGCTCCGTGGATCTTCCGGTGAAATATAGTTTTTGGCATATTTTATGGGATTTTTCCTGATAGTTGATTTTCTGTACAAAAACAAGACACCAAGGTAATTCTGCTGAAAACAACGTCAGTCCGTGTTAGTTGTATCCAAATCACATAAGTTTAGAGGAGAAACAATAGCAAAGTGTTCGAGAAAGTAGATACGTTTTGGACGTATCAACTGTAGGGTTTCGTAGCATGGAAAACAAAAAAATTCTACCGCATGAACACACAATCAAGATCTAATCTATGATCAAGCCAAGATCTATCTACTAGATTGTAGCAACGAGTCGATAGAATACTAACCCTCGAAGATCTAAAGCGGTTAACGAGAGCAGATTCTCGTGGGTGATGTAGTCTCCACTTGCCGATCTCAAGATCGCGTAGACGATCCTTCCGGCGCTGCGTTCAGGCAGCGCTTCCGCAGTCGGTCACACGTGGGTACTCGATGAAGACCTTCCTCTCCCTTGTTCCAGCATGTAGCAGAGGTTGTAGCACTCTCCTCGTGATTCTGACAGCATGACGGCGTGGTGTCGGAAGTAGAGGGGAGATCTCGCAGGGCTTCGCCTTAAGCTGGAGCGAGTATGGTGGAGTATGAGAGAGGACTTGGTGATCTAGGGTTTAGAGGGCACCAAGGGGAGGGTGTGGCCAGCGGCTAGGATTTGGGGAAACCCTAACTCGGCGAGTTGGGAGATCCCTAAGCGGCGGCGGCTGCACTTGTGTGGAGGCGCCAGGAGCTAGGGTTTTGGTGTGAGGGGTAGGGGCGCCCTACCCCTCCTTATATAGGTGGGAGGGGTGGCTTGGGAGGAGGGAATCCTCCTCCTACTCCTCCTCATGGCCGGCGGGTGGGAGGGAGTGGGACTTCCTGCCCAAGTAGGTTTCCTACTCTCCCTCCACCAAGCAAACTTCAGATTTGACTTTTTCAAATTGGCGTTTGACTTTCAAACTTGGATTTGATTTCTCTCTCCATATTGCCCAGCCAAGTGACCTAGTACATGATGCAACCATTCCACATTGTCATGACACATCCATGTACCCTTCCTCCGAGTGCCGGACCTTCCAGACCTTCTAGAACATTCCCGTGAAAACACCTAATCTTTCTCGAACTCCGAAACATGACTTTCCTTATATGAATCTTATTCTCCGGACCACTCCGGATCTCCTCGTGATATCCCGGATCCCATCCGAGACTCCTAACAACATTCGGCTCTTACTCATCATTCCATAACTACACAACAACATCGAATCCTTAAGTGTGTCTCCCTACGGTTCGTGAATTATGCGGACATGATCGAGACTCTTCTCCGATCAATAACCAATAGAGGAATCTGGAAATTCATAGGGCTCCCACATATTTCTACGATTACTTTGCGATTGAATGAACCACTTACATACGATACCAATTTCCCTTTGTCTCACGATAGTTTACTTATCCGAGGTTTTGATCGTCGGTATCTCTGCATACCTAGTTCAACCTCGCTACCGATAAGTACTCTTTTCTCGTTCCCTGATATGTGATCCCTTGTGATCTAGTCACATGCTTGCAAGCTAATTGGATGACATTCCACCGAGAGGGCCCAGAGTATATCTATCCGTCATATGGATGGACAAATCCCACTCTTGATCCATGTGCCTAAACCCATACTTTCCGAACACTCAATGCCACCTTTATAGCCACCCAGTTATGGTGTGGTGTTTGATGTCATCAAAGCATCCTTCCGGTGATGGTGATTAACATGATCTCATGGTTGAAGGAATTAAGTTACTATGTATCAGAAAGCTTATAGCAAATGAACTATATTAAATGACTTGATCTTTATGCTACGCTTAACTATAGGAGTATGTCCATCACATCATTATTCTAATGATATGACCCTGTTGTTAATAACATCTCTATGTTCATGATCATGAAACCATGATCATATATTAACCAACAAGCTAGTTTAACAAGAGGCTTTACTAGGGACTCTTTTATGTTTACAAATCACACAAGTATTAATGTTTCCTGTTAATACAATTATAGCATGGTATGTAAACATTTATCATAAGTATGAAGATATGATAATAACCACTTTATTATTGTCTCTTGGGCATATCTCCAACAGTCTCCCACTTGCACTAGAGTCAATAATATAGTTTCAAACCTTTGTGCATTCAACACCTATGGCTTTCTAGTGTTGTATTTACACGATTGCTAGTGGTCAACTGATCTCCGGATCCGACACTTTCAGGTCCGTGTGTAATTGCATGTCTTTGCGTCTCTACGCATCACTCATTCTCTAGTCCTTTGGTGAGACCTTTAGTTCCTTGGGGTTTAAAACATGTTGATAATACTGTCATACAATGTATCTTCATAGTACTATCCCGCTGTGAACTACACCTATTTTGATAACAAACTACTTGACACAAATGCCATCTTTTGCTGCTATAATAGCAGTCATATACTTAGCCTTTTGTTGTAGTATCTGTCACAATGTCTTAACTTTGGAATTCATCCAAATTCATTATGGAACTTACTTTCCATCATATTGTGCCACCCTTAGTTTAGATCGAGATAAACTTAATTTGTACTTTGTGACAAAACTAGTATCAATGTAATACTTTTACAATGAACTAACCATCTATTTGTCACTTCTACAAAATAATATATTCTTAGTTATTCTAAAAAGATCATAAGAATATCTTTACTATCGTCCAATAATCATCTTATGAATCATTCTGGTATACGCTCATAACATTTAGAGCATAGGACATATCTGGATTTGTACACATCACAGCATGATTGATAAAATACTCTTTGTGATTGTATCATGTATCAAAAATACTTAAATCTTTATTCAATCCTTCATGTGCAACAAGAACCTTTCTTGTAGTTTCTATATTGAACTCATTCAATATCTCATCTATGTACTTCTGGCACAACCATATTGGCGTCACAATTTATCCATATAGACTTTGATGCCAAATATTCGGGTTCTGCCTAAGCCTTTCGTCGAGATGAAATTCTTATTCTGTGTTAATAAAAAGATACATCATTTCCAATCAACAATATGTCTTCCACATAATATATTAGAAACATGTCTTAGTGCTCCCACTTAATTTCTTGCAAATGCAAGCATCTTCATCGTCTCCGATGAAAATAAACTCTTTTAACAGTTTCATCATAGTGAAGATTCCAACTCTGCAATGCTTACTTCAACCATTGAAGTTTGCATATGCTTTTAGCATCCTTTGAATTAACAAAACCCTTTGGACCGTGTCATGCACACGTCCTAGGTAACCATTCTATTAGAAGAACTTGTTTTGTTTATTCAACACATAACAAAATTATATGTCGTGGTTGCTACATTAACCCGTCTATACTAAATATCGCTTAATGAAAGATCAGATCTTGCCATAGTCAACTCTTTGAACACTGTTGTGAACTCTTTCCCAACATGTCGATAATTTCATAGATGTGAAACATCCATGTCTATTTCTTTATAGATCCAAATATGACTGTAAGGTCTTGTACCTTTCCAGAGGGTCTTTTTAAGCTCAAAGCTTGATCTCTTGTATATGGAACTATCACGGATTTATGGCTTCAAGCCATTTGACGGAGTCAGGGCCCATCATCGCTTCTTTGCATGTGGTCGGATCATTATTGTCAAATAATGATTTAACTCTCAAATCTTGGTATTTGATTGTTTACCCGACCTACTTGTTTCAATAGGAACTTAGACCTCCGTGACCACAACCTTTGGCGCACGTGAGCCATGAGCATTGTTGCTGCCCCCGGAACACTTTTCGGTGCTGCGCAACTTTGATCATATATAGCTAAGGTTCTTTTAACCTTGTCAAAGTTCTATTGTCCTCCCACTTAACTTTTCACGAAAAATTTCTTCTCAAAGAGACTTGACATTCCAATCGACAAACACTTTTGTCTTCGGTGTTATGGAGGAATACTTAACTATTATTCAAAATAACATACAAAGATATGTTCATCCGATTTTGGTTGCAAACATCTTTCTTATGCATAGCATACCAATTTTTGAGAAAGCATAACTTGGGTTTTATCCCAAACCATAACTTTATATGGTGTCAATTCAACGGATTATGATGGAGCTCTTTTCAGTGGAAAAACGACAGTCTCTAAAACTTTTAATCTTTAAATATAATGGCAGTTTATGAATTACACCTTTGATCTTACCATGTCAAACAAGGTTCAATTACATATCTCGAACGTTCCATACTCTTATGGTGTTTCGGGAAATGCAAATCCACGGAACGATTCCTTAAATATTAGGTGTTTTTATGCTAAACTTTTAACTCAAATATCTTCCTTTATGATCTTATCATAAACTATTTATATTCTAGTTACAATGATTTTGCACTTCATCTTGAAAGTCTTTGAACTTTTCAAATGTTTCATACTTTATCCTTATTAAGTAAATATGCATATATTCATTCAAATTTCCGGAGAAAGCATATGAAGTTGAAATCTATCGCTCTTGACTATACATAATGGACTTCATACAACATTATGTACAAGTTTCAATATGCTAGTCATCCGTTCCATTTGGCCTATGAACGGAGTTTTAATTATCTCTAGGAAAGTTTCACAAGCGTCATTTGATCAAAAATCAAAAGACTCCAAAATTCCATCCACATGGAGTTTCTTCATGTTTTCTTTCCAATATAATTTAAACGGCGATGTCACTTCCTAAGTGATCTTTCAATCAATTGTCTTTCGACATTTTTAGCACTTATTTTATGGATGTGATTTATCCAACTAGATTTGTAAATCATCCATATTTTATGGATTACGGCAATTAATTGAACAACCCTTTTGTTCTCATAATACCCGATAAAACAAATCTTGAAGGCAAGCTTTGATGTTAATGAGAAACATATCAACACTTTATTTGTTCTCGATGAACATCATCACATATTCTCTTGCTAGTTACTTAGGCCATTGTAGTTCATGAATTGTGTTGTTTCGTATGACGATTCACACCAACAAATTCAGTATCAAATACTTAAGAACCACATTGTTTAATAAGCAAAGAATATAGCCATAACATGTATATCTTCTATATACCTAAGCTAAACAATTCTAGTCTTTTATTTTCTGCCATATATTTATGAGATTCTCTTTCAGTATTACCTTTTCTGTTTGAAAGAATCTATCAACATCAATAGTGGAGCCATACACATGACACATAGTCCAAAGCATGTGTCGTGGTATTGCCGACGAGTACGCCATGGAGGGGTCTTCATAGTGCGTGTTTAGAGACGTGGGGTAAGGCGGACGGTTGACGGGTACGAGGTAACACAGCTTACCCAGGTTCAGATCCCACAACGGTGGCGAAATCCTACTCCTGCTATAAATCACTATAAGGGCAATACGCCGAGTTACAAAGATAGGTTCGCTGTGCGAGGTTGTATGAAGTTGTACCCTAAAGGCTCCCATAGGCCCGACTTATATAGTCGCCAGGTCCTAGGGTTACAGGGAAAAGTCCTAGTCGGACAGGTTACAGAGTCCTACACTGTCTAATACTAGTATCGTGTATCTTGTACTCCAAGGCTCCGGGTATGTTTGGTGAATCCACCGTAGCCTTCCTTTATCCAACATGGGCCTCCCTTCTGGATCCATCTAACTGGGCCGCCCAGCAGGCCATATGCCATGCTACCGTCTGTGGGCCACCCGGGTTAGCCGGATAAGAGACATGCTATAAGGATACCCTTATAGCATATCCCCAACAGTAGCCCCTGGAGAACTCCGAGATCTTGCGCCGTCTTGCCTCTTCACGTGGAATGCTTCGTCTAGATGGATGTCGGCAAATCGTCAAGCAACATCTTGTAGTCCTCCCAAAGAACCCTGCAAGGCTTTCTCCGTCTTCGACTTGTAAGCCGGAGAAATGCTGAATATTCCATCGTACTCTTCCGTAGCCGGATTGAATCCGTCCATGTCGGAATCTTCGATGTGATGGCTCATCTACCCATGTCAGCTAGGACTATGTAGGCTTAGGTCAGCGACGCCTCGTAACTCACACATGCAGAGAACACAATCATATCCAATTTTCCCGCGCGAGCGATACGAACCGTTGGCGGTGATGGTTGGAGACGTGGAGAAATTTCCGCGCACATTCGCGAACACGTCGTCTACGCGGCAACCGTCCGATCAAGCTGCACGAATCTTGACGCCGAGGATGATAAATAGTAACCGTGGGGAAATTTACACTTTTTACCTCATTCTTCTCGCGTCATCTTATTCCTCCAGCCGCGCATCTCCTCGAGCTCTCCGCGAGAAACCTCGAAAAAACACTAGCACCCATCTGCACCAGTCGCACCCAACCTTCACTCCATGGCTAGCAGCAGCACCTCCCCATCAATGGCGGCGTCGAGCGAAGCCACGGCGAAGCCGGCGAGCTACGTCATCGTGCCCCCAGAGGGTTTGGTCATCCCCACATTGGCGGTTATCGAATCCACCGGCGGCGACCCAAATTTAGCGGCGCTAGAGCCGCTGGAGGAGGAGCCAGACTCGCACAAGGGCGACTGGCGCGGCTCGGACATCACCGACCGCGACATCCAAGAGATGGTCGCCAAAGGCTACCTCCCCGCGACGGAGGGGCTCGCCTGGCGAGCGGCGCCGGCCGGCGAGGTGACACCTTCTCCCCAAGCCGGAGAAAAGGTGTACCTCAAAGCTCAGTTGGTACGCGGCGTTTCCCTGCGCATCTTCCACTTCTTCCTCTCCGTCTTAAACCACTATAGGGTCCAGCCCCATAACCTTTCCCCCAATAGTATCTTAGTACTTAGCAACTTCGCGGCACTTTGCAAGGGATACTTAGGGATAAGGCGTATGTTAGACCTTTTTGTGTACTTCTTCACCGTCAAACGTGAAGCCGGACATAGTAAGGAGGAGCTTAGGACCTGTGGCACCATAAGCTTCAAGATTCGACCTGGCCGGAGGTTCCCCGACATCGTCGGCCACGAGTCCTGCAAGAATTGGCAATGGACATACTTTTACGGCCCCAACATTCCTCTGGCGGGCCGAGAAGTAACGTACCCGGACTTCCTGGATGGAGCCGCCGCTGAAGTTTCCACGTGGAGATCCCAAGCCTCCCTTCCCTCCAACATCGACGCTTCTCGCGCTATAAGGCGGATCGAATGGTTTGTAGAGACGGTTTTGACCGGCTTGGATCTAGCCATGTGCTGGTTCATCAGGCGAATCCAACCTCTACAGCACCGCGCGAAGTACATGCACGAGTATACCAGCGACATAAGGGATAGCTTCCGCATCTTCGTGGATAACTTCTCGAGCGACTCCGTCAAGCTCCGCCTTAAGGACATCGTCAAGGTGAAGGATAAGAAGCGTGGCTTCACCATCACCTACGACATGTTCGTACACGGCAAGTTCCCAAATGTAGGTATTTATTTTCCGTATACGACATATGCTCCAGTTTTTCCATCTTGCCACTACCATCTTATCTAACACGGTGATTTCTTACTTAACAGCTTAGCGATCTAGATGAGGGCAACCTGGCTGCCCAAATATATGATCCAAAGATGAAGGAAGTCAAGGTCGTGTCCGACGACAATGTCCCGTTGGCGCGAAAGCGGAAGAGCTCCACCTCTGACGTTGCCGACAGAGGCAAGAAGAAGAAGACGGAGGGTGGAGCCTCCAAAAAGACTACCGCCGCCCTGGAGGAGGAAAAGAGAAGAGCCACCGGGATCTTTGTCAAAGCACCCCCCTAGTGTAAGCTTCTTATTCTCCGACATTGTCTATTTGTCTGTCTTGTTCCTGTACTTGTGCATTTTGCACATTTCAGGAAGAAAGCCACGACCAGCCTCAAGAAGACCTCCAAAACTTTGGGGGCTTCTTGAAATATCAAGGACATGCTGCATCCCCTGTCGTCAAGCCTTCGTCTGCTCCGACAAGCTCACAAGATAAGGAGGCACCAGGCCCTTCCGTCATGGAAGTGGATTCTGGCGCCTCTACCGAACTCGCTGTTGTCGGCGAGTAGGCGACGCAGGAGAGCACCGCTCAACAAATGGCTGAAGCTCCGGCTAAGGATGCCATCAGTGGAGGGAAGGCGGTGGTGGAAGCTGGTACTTCTGCCGAAGGCGGCGCCCTTGCTCCCCAAAAACCCTTTGAGTTCCCAAAGATAGTCTACCCGGCGCTTACGCCGAGTAACACAACTCTGGTTCTTGGAGGAGTATCGACATCTCCGACGTGCGGTCTTGAGGAGATCCTCCGACAAGCGAACATCTTGCGAGGAAATAGCATCTCCTTTGGCAAGCTGCTAGCCGAGAGAGCTACAAACCTCAAGATCATTGCACTTGTAAGTTTTACTTTGCCTTTTGCATTTCATATGAGTATCCCACTGTAGCCCCCGAGGATGTAGACGGAAAACCATAGGGTTTGCATCTATATGCTCTAAGAGTGACTAAGTTAGAAAAAACTCTCACTGTATCCCCCCAAGCATTTAGATGGAATGAACTATTCCGACTAGATGCTTTAAGAGTAGCATACGCAATGTTTATAATTTTCAATACTGTAGCCCCCAAGCCTCTAGTTGTAACTGAATTAGTTCCGACTAGATGCTTAAAGAAAAGCTAAGCAGATTCTGAGTTAAAAACTTTATACTGTAGCCCCCAAGATTCTAATCGAGAACTGAATTAGTTCTGACTAAATGCTTAAAGAAAATCTAAGCATATTGCTAAGTAAAAAACTCTCGCTGTAGCCCCCGAGCGTCTAGGTGGAAAATTTCCGACTAGATGCTCCAAGCAGACTAAACAACGGTTTAACTTTTTTCTTTTTCCACGTAACGAATGCTCGGAGGGCATGGCCAATGACAAGTATCGAAGATTTATGCAGATCTTGAAGCGAAAAAGGGTAAACGCCATCTTGAAGGAATGATCATCAAAAACAAGAGTCTGCTTTGTTTTGCGCATTCCATATTGATTTTGTGCCTTCATTCTCCGAGTACTCACTGTACTTTGTTTTCTCCTACTTTGCGTAACATGTTGCCAAGGCCAAGGACATTGTCGAGCGCCCAAGCACATCCGCAATTTGGACAATGAGAACAAGATCCTTAAGGAGGAGAGGAAAGAAATGCTGAAAATGCATGAGGATTCCATGAAAGCCTGCAGACTCCGCCCACGGAAATCAATCGCTTGAAGGAGGAGCTATGATCTTAAAAGATCAAAGCAAGCAAGCGATGAGCAAAACCAACGCCACAGCGAGGCGTTAAGCTCCTCCAACAAGAGAAAGAATCAAGTGACACCCTCCGCGTGCTAAGGCCAGCATCTTCAGTAAGTTTCCTCCGCCTTGTATTTTTATAGTCTGGATACCTTGAATTTATTGAACTCATGTGCTCCTTGTCGGAATTTGCAGCTCCTATGGGTTTAACCCGCTCGCCTCCTTCGGGCAAGGAATGCATGGTTCTTGCCGGCAACTTCATCAACACTGCCATCACCCAGGCCAAAGAGATTGCCAAGCCCCTCCAGATATACATCAAGGCCTCAGACTCCGTGGCGAAGTACTCGGAGATTCTGCGTCGAGCCCCCGAGCGTGTCACAAGCTGGAAAGCTTCATGTGCACGGGCTGGCGCAAGGATGGCACTGTCAATGGTGAAGGCACACTACGAAGGTGCCGACATCGACTCGGTGACCTCTGGTATCCCCGACGTCGATGATGACGTCAAAGAGATTGGTCATGAAGCCATCTTGTCATCACTCGCGGGTTATGACACCAGAGTTGCCGAGTTGGTGGACATCGACGTCTTCGTGCCCATGAACACCATCGACAGCGTCAACCAAGATTCCTCCGAGTCTCACCATAGTGCCGACGTTGAGGGTGATTCTCCGGCTGGTGATGATGCTGCTTCCAAGTCTCCTGCTCCAAAGGAATGAAAAAACAACTTTGTAATATTTGTTTCACCTTTGGTGTATGCGCGGAAAAAACTTGGTGATGTAACTTAAGGAGGAAAACAATGGTTGTTATGTCCTGCTACTTAAGAACTAATTTTCAGCATGTATATATTTTTTAGCAAGTGCTGGCTTATCCATTACTTTGGTTCTTATGCTTGACTTTTCGTGAGTCGGAAGACTCGTTGTCGGAACCATGCGCTTAGGTGATGATGCCCAATGGCACCATCAATAACCCGAGCACAAAATCGCCGACAACAAGTGCCGAAAGTCACTACTCCAGAATCCACATAAAAACGACAAAGAACGTGTAGACCAGAAAACTTAAGCTAACACCCGTAGGTGGAATTTTCACAAGTGCAAACGCAATACTTGTGCATAAAGGTTTTACATGATCCAAAAATGAACACTAAAGGAGGTAAAAGACTCAGAAATATGAGTGAACCAGAGAGCTTTATTTCATTGATCATATAAGAGATACACAATTAGATAAAAAATGCTAAGTGTAAAAAGGACGTAGCTGTGCTATGTTCCATGGCCGATCAAGCTCCGGGTAGTCATCATCCGGGTCACGTTTCTTACGCTTATGATCCTCGTTGGGTCTATCCTTTAATTCATGATTGTCAACAAGGTAGTAAGACCCATTGAGCAGCGCCTTGCTTATGATGAACGGTCCTTCCCATGGCTGTAGCAAAGTCTTGCACTCGGCCTCCATTGCTCTAGCTTTTTCTATGGACTTCTGCGCGTTGACCAGATCTTGATCTAGTTTAGCGCCTTGCTCCGCGATGGCATGCGCTTCCTCTAGCAGCTGCTAGCGCTTCTCGTCAAGCTGGGTCACGTTCCGGATATGAGCAACGGTTAGTGGCTCAACGAGGATATTGCCATACATCACTCTATCAGCTGGAGTAACTTGGGCTGCTGCAGACGTAGATGCTGGAGGCGGCAAGTTTGCGGTGTTATTGTTGCTCGGGCCGGCCGAAGTTCCTGGTCTGCCGTGACCGGGTTAGGCAGAGGAGGCATGACCTTTGCGCGATCAACGTCAGCAGCAATAAGTGGCCCCTTCCCCTTGTCCAGCGTTGTAGGCGAAGCTTGTCCGGGTTGATCTTCATCCATCGCCGTCCCAATGGTGACGAACACCCCTCGGGATGTGACGGCGTTGTTGGCTTGCTCGTCGCGCGAGTACTCCTCCTCCATCTCCTGCATAGCGGAGTCTAGCTCTTCTGGACTGAAGTCTATCTCCTCTGAATCTGCACTAAAATCAGCATAAAGCGCGTCAATGACAGAGTCAGAGGGTGCCAGTACTTCCTCGATGACGGGCGGTGGAGGTGCAACGGCCTCGACGATGACTGGAGGTGGTGGTGCTGCTGCGATGATGGCGGCCGGAGGCGGTGGTGGCGGTGGCTGAATTGGAGGGGCTCCGTCAATTTGCGCAAGCGCCGCTCGAGCCGCCGCCTCCGCGTAGTTGTTGATCGTGTTCACCATGCCTTGAAGGTAAGGCATCCCGACGCCACGCCGCCTTTAGAGAATGTCGAGAAGCGTGCCATGGTCCAGCCCTCCACAAAGTGATACATAGCATCCTCATTAGTAGTGGGCCGATCGCTCAGATACGGAGCCACCAGGCCAGGTAATCGCGGGGTTTTTCGCCCTCTCTCTAAACGCAGCGCGCCAGATCGAAGATGGTAACCACGCCGACGAACTTGGATCTCTGTTGTCCAGACGCACGGATGAAGCCGGCGGATTTGAAGTGATCTTCCACCTTTATATCCTGCGCAGGGGCGGTTTGGGTGGGCCTTGAATTTTTCTGATCTTTGCCGGCAAACTCCGAGGAGAGATCCGACATTGATCCTTCCGCGAACATATCCTGCCCGTAGGCGGTCCGTGCGGGTCTTGATGCTCCTCCGACTCCCAGGGAACTAGTGCCCGAGTCGGTTTTGCCGATGAAGAGGTGGATGTCTCCGATAGGAACGATCAAAAACCGCGTAGGGTTCGTCTTCGCCGGGATCCAGAACTCGTCAGGAGGGACGATCGGAACGTTGCCGAAAAAGAGAACGCGACCGATGGCTACGGTTTCGCCGATTCTGGCGAAGATCTTGGTCCTCACCCGCTGAAGAGCCTGAAGCGCCTCTTGCCCCACGGTGGGCGCCAACTGTCGTGGTATTGCCGACGAGTACGCCATGGAGGGGTCCTCACAGTGCGTGTTTAGAGACGTTGGGTAAGGCGAACGGTTGATGGGTACGAGTTAACACAGCTTACCCAGGTTCAGATCCCACAACGGTGGCGGAATCCTACTCCTGCTATAAATCACTATAAGGGCAATACGCCGAGTTACAGAGATAGGTTCGATGTACGAGGTTGTATGAAGTTGTACCCTAAAGGCTCCCATAGGCCCGACTTATATAGTCGCCAGGTCCTAGGGTTACAGGGAAAAGTCCTAGCCGGACAGGTTACAGAGTCCTACACTGTCTATTACTAGTCTCGTGTATCTTGTACTCCAAGGCTCCGGGTACGTTTGGTGACTCCACCGTAGCCTTACTTTATCCGGCATGGCCCCCCCTTCTGGATCCATCTAACTGGGCCGCCTAGCAGGCCATAGGCCATGCTACCATCTGTGGGCCACCCGGGTTAGCCGGATAAGAGACATGCTATAAGGATACCCATATAGCATATCCCCAACAACATGTATAGTTAAATACCAATGTCTTTGGACTTGTACTTTGAAGTAGATCACCATCATCAAATACTTGGTGTTCTTTCAAACTCCATTCTTTAGTAATCTTTTAGTGTAGTAAACATTTTATCAAATATTCACCCTTATCATGGAACTATTCATGATCAAGCTACTTTTAGCTTATAACGATGAATCGCGAGTATAATTTTGCTCTCCAAAACCTTTTGGAGGATTAGGACGACAAGCGTCTCCATCCTTTTTTCAAATTCTCATCAAATATGAGAACATAAACTTTGCCATATTATACTCTCTCATGTTGCAACCAAAACATTATTTCAGATATCGCAATATCTTCTACACATCATGGTTTCTGAAACAACTCTTTCAGATCCTAGATAACCTTGATATTAAAACAATCTTTTGAATATCAAGAATCATGGAGACAAACATGATACTTATATACTAACACTGGAATTGTCACTCTTGATTTAATACCAATTATTAAACTTCACGGAGTAACCGGAACTTACTGAAAGTTTGCAATAGGACTTTTAAACTTTATATTAACACTTCAAAACAATACGATACCAGTTCGTAAAGTAACTAACCAGAATTCTATAGTTCTATTATCTCAATTATAACTAAGCGTAAGGTGGTAAACGGATGCCAATGACTACAACAACTATGCAAATTCACTTTGATTTAATTTATGATAATTAGTGTTCAACTTTTAATCATATTGCTGTTGAACTCCCACTCAAAACAATATCCCTCACATTGTTTTAGTGATCACACGAACCAAATCCACCACATCAAAACCTATCATCACGAGAGTTGATGTAGCTTCAATGGCTAAAAATCAACATGTTCATCATATCTACTATATGACTCATGCTTTACCTTTCGGTGATCCGTGTTCCGAGACCATGTCTGTACACGCTAGGCTCGTCAAGATCAAACCTTAGCTTCCGCATGAGCAAATCTGGCTTGGTCACGTTGTATACACTCGCAGAATCTAACACACCCGATCATCACGTGATGCTTCGAAACAACGAGCTTTAGCAACGGTGCTTACTAAGGATGAACACTTTAAAACTTGAAATTGTGTGCTTGAGGGATCATCTTATAATGCTACCGTCGTGAACTAAGCAATACAAGATGCATAAAAGGATTAACATCACATGCAATTCATAATATGTGATATGATATGGCCTTTCTTCTTGTGCTTCCGATCTCCATCTTCAAGCACAAACATGATCTCCATCATCACCAGCATGGCGTCAAGGTCAATGGCACCGCTTCATGGTTGTCATCCACCAGCATAAACTATTACAACTACTTTGAATAATAGATACGTGGGTCTTAACGGAATTTAAAAGACAACCATATGGATCCTGCCGGTTGCCAACTTACAATAAGGAACATTGCATACATCATATATAATAACAATCATGGCCATATCACATCACAGCACACCCCTGCAAAACAAAGTTAGACGCCTCTAATTTTCTTTGCATATTTTACGTGGTTTGGGGATTTCAATAAGTGTCGTTCTAACTTACGAACAAGAACCACAACGTTGATGCTTGAACTATCAAGTGCCTGTTGTAAATTGAATCTTTACTATGATGGGAGAGACAGACACCCGCAAAGCCACTTATGCAATACAAGTTTCATGTTGAGCGTGGAGCAAGTCTCATGAACGATGTCATGTAAGGTTAGCCCGGGCCGCTTCATCCCACCATACCGCAAGATGCAAAGTACACAAGAAGCAATTGATAATAAAAGAACCACCGCCCACAATGACCATTGTGTTCTACTCGTGCAACAGATCTACATATAGGCACGGCTCTGATACCACTGTAGGGTTTCGTAGCATGGAAAACAAAAAAATTCTACCGCATGAACACACAATCAAGATCTAATCTATGATCAAGCAAATATCTATCTACTAGATTGTAGCAACGAGTCGATAGAATACTAACCCTCGAAGATACAAAGCGGTTAACGAGAGCAGATTCTCGTGGGTGATGTAGTCGTACACTTGCCGATCTCAAGATCGCGTAGACGATCCTTCTGGCGCTGCTCCAGCTCCGCAATCGGTCACACGCTCGGTACTTGATGAATACCTTCCTCTCCCTTGTTCCAAACAGCAGCGGAGGTTGTAGCACTCTCCTCGTGATTCTGGCAGCACGACGGCGTGGTGTCGGAAGTAGAGGGGAGATCTTGCAGGGCTTCGCCTTAAGCCGGAGCGATTATGGTGGAGTATAAGAGAGGCCTTGGTGATCTAGGGTTTAGAGGGCACCAAGGGGAGGGTGTGGCCAGCGGCTAGGGTTTGGGGAAACCCTAACTCGGCGAGTTGGGAGATCCTAAGCGGCGGCGACTGCACTTGTGTGGAGGCGCCAGGAGCTAGGGTTTTGGTGTGAGGGGTAGGCGCCTACCCTCCTTATAGGTGGGAGGGGCAGCTTGGGAGGAGGGAATCCTCCTCCTACTCCTCCTCATGGCCGGCGGGTGGGAGGGAGTGGGACTTCCTCCCCAAGTAGGTTTCCTACTCTCCCTCCACCAAGCAAACTTCAGATTTGACTTTTTCAAATTGGCGTTTGACTTTCAAACTTGGATTTGATTTCTCTCTCCATATTGCCCAGCCAAGTGACCTAGTACATGATGCAACCATTCCACATTGTCATGAAACATCCATGTACCCTTCCCCTCTGGAGTGTCGGACCTTCCAGACCCTTCTAGAACATTCCTGGTGAAAACACCGGAATCTTTTCTGAACTCCGAAACATGACTTTCCTTATATGAATCTTATTCTCCGGACCACTCCGGATCTCCTCGTGATATCCCGGATCCCATCCGAGACTCCGAACAACATTCGGTCTCTTACTCATCATTCCATAACTACACAACAACATCGAATCCTTAAGTGTGTCTCCCTATGGTTCGTGAATTATGCGGACATGATCGAGACTCTTCTCCGATCAATAACCAATAGAGGAATCTAGAAATTCATATGGCTCCCACATATTTATACGATTACTTTGCGATCAAATGAACCACTTACATACGATACCAATTTCCATTTGTCTCACGATAGTTTACTTATCCGAGGTTTTGATCGTCGGTATCTTTGCATACCTAGTTCAACCTCGTTACCGATTAGTAATATTTTCTCGTTCCCTGATATGTGATCCCTTGTGATCCAGTCACATGCTTGCAAGCTAATTGGATGGCATTCCACCCAGAGGGCCCACAGTATATCTATCCGTCATATGGATGGACAAATCCCACTCTTGATCCATGTGCCTCAACCCATACTTTTCGAACACTCAATGCCACCTTTATAGCCACCTAGTTACGATGTGGTGTTTGATGTCATCAAAGCATCCTTCCGGTGATGGTGATTAACATGATCTCATGGTCGAAGGAATTAGGTTACTATGTATCAGAAAGCTTATAGCAAATGAACTATATTAAATGACTTGATCTTTATGCAACGCTTAACTATAGGAGTATGTCCATCACATCATTATTCTAATGATATGACCCTGTTGTTAATAACATCTCTATGTTCATGATCATGAAACCATGATCATATATTAACCAACAAGCTAGTTTAACAAGAGGCTTTACTAGGGACTCTTTTATGTTTACAAATCACACAAGTATTAATGTTTCCTGTTAATACAATTATAGCATGGTATGTAAACATTTATCATAAGTATGAAGATATGATAATAACCACTTTATTATTGCCTCTTGGGCATATCTCCAACATCAACTCCCCCCAAGCTTAGCTTATTGCTTGTCCTCAAGCAATTCAGTTGAAAACTGAGTGCGATAAAAGAATTTTCACGAACACATTGCTTCATATGATGTAAATATTCTCAGCACAGGAGTAGATGCTTTGACAATTCATAATAAAGAGTATGCAACTAAGTCTACTCAATATCCAATGCAAGCTATGAAGAGAAACCAACTCAATAATAATAAGTAGCATGAAACATAAATATAAGCAACATTGCAATGCTCATAATAAGGTATGATAGAGTGGTATCTCGCTTGCCTTTGTTTGAAGAGCATAATATAAATGCCAATGCACCTCTGAAGTTCACATGAAGACTAGAGATAAAGATATCAGAGATACAAGCATAAAAGTCAAGATATAATTAACCATGTTTTGGAAAAAACACAAGAATGACAACTATGCTCTCAAGAAGGTGCTCATCGAATAAGTGGTGACTCAACAAGGTTGTGAAAACGGTTTTGTGAAGGCTTGAAAGGATTCCCAATGCTGAAAGGAAGGTACTCGTTAGCTTTGATCTCTCATTGCCCTATCATAGGCATCTTCATGTGGTTAAGGTGAAAGTGAGGTCCACTCTGAATTATATGCTTGACAGACCATAGACTGGAAATCCCGAGTCCCTTGAGTGTGAGGGCCACTCCGCATACTACTCAACTATGGGTCCAGGCAAGTTCTTGTCATTATAAGTATTTGCATATCATCGAGAACCGCCAACGGGGTACCCCTTGCACATGGTACATGAGCTTTCCCATAACCAAAATGACAAGGCAAGCAGACAATGAGCATCTCAGCAATCTTTTTATTTACTATATACATAGTTTTTTATTGAGGATGCTTCATAGATGACTCACTATGTTGATGCTGCAAGTTTCGACCATGATTAGGCATGGCTTAGGCTAGCGGCCCATGCCTTTCTCTAACACAGAATACAAATTCCATGGACTCACAAATCCCCCTCTCATTTCGCATCGTTGACATCCGCAAACAAAAGAGCAAGGTATCAACTAGATATAAATGTATCTAAAAGGTGTTGAAAGTGTTCCCCGTGACAGCGCGGTTCTGCTGACTCCCAGCATATAACTTTCATGGACTAGTCACAATGGTTTAGGATTATTAAGTGCACAGAGTTAAGTGTGCCATCAAGTTTGTGAGAGCTTTACTAACTAACTTTCTCAACACAGACAAACATTTTGTTTTGGAAAAAAACACGGCATATAGAATATGCACTGAAATAGCAAATGATGCTAATAGGTAGGTATGGTGGACACAGCTGGCAATATTGGTTTGGGGAGTTGGAAGCACACGTATAGCACATACTCAGTGCAAGTGAAGGCTAGCAGTGGAAAGGGAGCGGCAAACGAGAGAGCAATAGCTGTCATAATCATGCTTGCAACAAAACAGGACTAATTATGGCATGAAAGTGATATAAGAACTCTGAGGCAAAATAAATCATCGAGCATGTGCCAAGTTGATTCACATGAACAGTCAGAGGATGATACCACAATGTCATACCAAAGTATGAATGAAACAATGCAAGCAAACATTCATATGACGTGCTACAAACTATTAGCAAGATGGAGCTAATCATAGACAAACAAGAACTATTAAGCATCCATAATGACATACACCTTACACAAACAGGCTAAGCATGCTCACAATTATGAGTATATGTACAAAAATGAAACAAATAGAGTTTGTTACCAGCCTCTTACCACTCCTCGAGTTGTCTTAATCTTGATATGGGATCCCTTGTGGGATTGACCCTAGGGTGGCCCGATCTTCACGGATTTGAAGTGGGGAGTGAGGGAATACCCGATGAACACGATGAACGCAACACAAACGCAATGTAAAGATACAAACACACGCAATCACAACCCGATTCGATTTGCTCCCGTTGGCTCGAACAACCAATCCAATAGAATCCTCGGCGAGAGACCGTTAGGTAGAATCACCAAAGGAGAGATCGGCAAGCGGATGATAGAATCCAAATCAAAGGAGAGAGTAGTAACCAAGTAGAATCCCAAAGGGGAGAGACCTAGCACTATTAGAATCCTTGACGAGGAGAGACCAAACACTTGAGGAGGGTCTTGACGACTTGGAGACGAACAACCGAACTCCAAGGCCTTGTACAACTCATAGATTAACTATAGAGAGGGGTTCCCATCTAGGGTTAGGCACAAGCCTTCATTCATCATCAACTCTAGGGTTTCAAGGAGGGGGTGGGGGCTTATATATAGTCCAGCCACGAGCTAGGGTCAAAATAGATATAAACAGGGAGTTCTGGGTGTTACATGGGCCAGGCCCAAAAGGCCTTAACATGCTCAAGGCGTCGAAGGTGCCGAGACTCGGTCAATCTCGGACCTGCTCCTGAGGGGGCATCGACCGTCCGGGCTTGGTTCCTGGGTCCGGACCGGAGGACGATCCGGAAACTACGGTGTAGTTCGGAGACTCCGATGTGATGGCCGGAGACTTCGGTCTAGTGTCAGCAACTTCTTGCGTCTTCTCTTCCAAGCCTCTTGCTTGGGGGTCTTGGTTTCTGGGGTCCTCTTGTCATCTCCTCTCGGTGTCATGGTCATGGGCCTGGTCATAGCATGGGCACTTGTCTCAAGTAGGATTCCATTCACATGATAACCAAAGGAGGGTGAGATATGGAATGAGTTCACCTTTGAGGGTGTGGTTGATGTAGCATGGTGTGGACCAATGGTGAATGCCATGTGTTGGGCTGCATCAAATATTCATTATTGCTCTTCACTTGTGTGACTTGAATGATAACATGAAACCAAAATCCACTGAGAACGGCTGAACCCTGCAAAGAACTCACAAAACCAAAGAAGAACAACAAATATTTTTGGTGTTTTCGATTTTTTAGAAGGCCACCAACACAAAACCAAACAAAGAAAAATAAAACAAAAAACAAAAACTAAGACGCTCCAAGAACAACACAACTATGCATGAAACAATAAAAACGAAGTGTCTAGAAAGAGCTGAGATTTTTATTGATGAACAAGGGGATGCCTTGGGCACCCCCAAGCTTTAACGCTTGTACCTCTTGAGTAATTCCTGGGGTTACACGGAGTGGCTCCCCCCAAGCTTGAGCTTTTGTCCATTATTCATCTCATTACATCATCCTCTCTCTACGCCTGAAAATTTCCTTCATACAAAACTTCACACAATCTTCATTAGCAACATTAGTTTATTCAAAAGATATTAGACCTCTGGAAAAGCTTTGGAACAGCAAAAATTTTCATTAAAAACACAAGATACTTTATCAACTCCTTCAAGAAGCTCAATTTCCCAAAAATAACCCAAAAAGGAATCAATAAGAAGCAAATGCAAATAATGGCAGAAATATGTCAAAACAGACCAGCAGGTAGAAACCGATTTTTTTCGAAGACCTTCTGTTGCTCAAATCAAAACATGTTGAACTAACTAAAGTTAGCTAACATACTGGGGATTTATTCGTACATTTTCAGCTCAATCCGACTTACATAGACTCCTCATGAATTTTTATGGTGGAGGACAGAAATCTGTTTCGGGATAGCAACTCCCCAAATCTTACTTCCCTCTCATTAGAGGTCATTCTTGGCACAAAAAGCAAACAAAAAGGATAAGAAGAGGTCATTACTGAAGTAGTAACTTCCAAGACTCAAGTAAACTCTTGGGTTATCTCCCAACAAGTACTTTTCTTTAACGCCTTTAAGTTAGGCACGACGAAGAGCAAAGATTGGAAAGGAGAAAAATAAAAGTGAGGAAGTATAACCACTGTGAAAGCATTGTTTTGTTCATTAAAATCCTTTTGTTAACAAGGTTGATCAAGTTTTGTTACCAAAAAAATCTTATATGAAGCAAAACTTTGCAATCCACAAGGTGATTATGTTACCTCAAGCTTGATAGCAATGGTAACAATCATAATAGTTTCAAAATTTTCTTGTGGAATGGGACAATATATTTCTCCAACCTTGATGATCTAAATATTTTCAATGGAGTTTAGGTAATAGCTTTTGGCAACCTTCTTGGGGAAATATACAGTGCGCTCTTTGTCATTAATATTGAATGTTACTTTTTCTTGATTATAATTGATGACAGCACCTGCAGTATTAAGAAACGGTCTCCCAAGAATAATCGACATATTATCATTTTCAGGCATTTCAAGCACAAACAAATCATTTAAAAGCATGCAATTATGAGCTACTTGAACAGGAACATCCTCACATATACCAACAGGAACAGTGGTTGACTTATCAGCCATTTGCAAAGATATATTAGTTGGTATCAACTTTTCTAGATGGAGCCTCTTGTAGAGATAAAAAGTCATAACACTAACTCCAGCTCCCAAATCACATAAAGCAATTCTAACATAATTATTCTTAATAGAGCAAGGAATAGTTGGTATACCTGGATCACCAAGTTTCTTTGGAACCTTACCATTGAAGGAGTAATTAGCAAGCAAAGTAGAAATCTCCTCATTAGGAATCTTCCTTTTATTAGAGACAATATCCTTCATATACTTTGAATAAGGAGGCAACTTAATAGCATCAGTCAAAGGAATTTGCAAAAATAAAGGTTTCATCCACTCACAAAACTTGTTGTAGTGTTCTTCCTCCTTTGGCTTGTGTTTCTTACCTGGAAAAGGCATAGGTTTCTGCACCCAAGGTTCTCTCTCTTTACCATGTTTATTAGCAATAAAATCTTCCTTAGTGTACCTAGTGTTCTTAGTGTGCTTCTCAGGTTCTTCCTCAACTTCCTCATTATTAGGAGCATCATTTTTATCATTACCACTCTCAGTTTCAGCTTCAGAGATAGATACACTATTAGAATCTACAACAGGTTCAAGTGGTTCCTCAACTATTTTATGTTTCTTTTTCTTTCTTTTACGAGGACTACCACTATCTTCAACTTGTTGGGAATCCTATTCTATTCTTTTAGGGTGTCCTTCAGGATATAAAGGATCTTGAGTAGCCATACCACTCCTAGTTTTAATTCCATAAGCATGTTTATCTCCTGAAGCACTAACTAGCATATCCTTTTGTACCTTAGCAAGTTGATCAAGTTGGGTTTGAACCATTTGAAAGTGTTTAAAAAGAATTTTAATATCATTATAAGTTCTTTCCACAATATCTTTTAACTCATTGATAGCTCTAGAATTTTCCAATAAATGATTCTGAACTTGTTTATTAAAATTACCTTGTTTAACAATAAAAATGTCAAGTTCCTCTAAGCATTGATCATGAGGCTTACTATATGGAATATCACCTTCATCAAAGTGTTGGAGAGAGTGTACCTCAATAGTAGATGAGTGGGGAATTGGCTTACATAATTCTTCTATAGGAGGTAGATTCTTCACATCTTCAGCTCTAATACCTTTCTCCTTTAGACACTTCTTAGCTTCTTTCATCACTTCATCATTTAATGCAATAATTCCTCTCTTCTTTGGTGTTGGTGTTGGAATTGGTTCAGGAACATCTGGTTCAGGAGTAATATGCTCAGGTGTATTCAGCTCAGTTGAAGTCCAATCATCGAAATTCTTGCTTATCTTAGACATTAATTCTTCAGCATCTATAGGAGTTCTTTTCCTGAAAACACAATCAGTAAAGCTATCTAGGTAGGTCCTAGAATCATCAGTTAGTCCATTATAATAAATATCAAGCAACTCATTTTTAGGTAATGGACATCCAGGATATGCATGAATCAAGGCACGGAACCTTGTCCATGACTCAGGCAATTTCTCTTCTTCTCCCTGTTTAAAATAAAAAAGTCTCTGCAAGGCAGCATGTCTAGCACTGGGAGGAAAATATTTATGGAAGAAAGAAGCAATCAAGCAATCATGGCTATCAATGGAACTAGGAGGTAATCTATTAAACCAAGCCCTAGCTTCTCCTTTTAGTGAAAAAGGGAAGATCTTAGCAACAAAGTACTTACGCATCTTAAAATCATCAGAGAATAAATCACTCATAGTAGAAAGCTCATTCATATGAGCCACCACATTCTCATTTTCAGTACCACAAAAAGGTTCTTTCTCAACAATATCTAAATAAGACAAATCAAGAGAGAAATCATAATCTTTATCCTTAATATCTATGGGAGAAGTGGCAAACTTAGGATCAGAGGACATCTTAGGCATAATAGTACGTCTAGCAAGGAGACTCTTAATAGCACTAATACCATGTGTGTTTCTACACTCTTCAACAAATTCATCAGTGAGCTCAATGTAACCATCATTAATATCATAAATCTCACTAGCAGGTGAGCTAACATGTGTAACAGTGTCTCCACTAGGAGTTTCGGTATTTCCTAGACTAGCCATAGTAGCATCTAGAAAAGGACCTAATGAACCACTCGCATCAAGCACAATAGAAGTAACACCATGAGTATCAAAAGAAATTTTAGATTCAGCAGTAGTAGCAGTGTGTGTAGCATGATCATGTGGTGGTGGTGTGAGAATCTTACTTATAATAGACGGTGAATCAAGAGCAGCAGAGGTGCTTAGGACCGTACCTCTTCTTGTAGTGGATGGTAAAATAGGGAACTTTCCATCACGATACTTCCCCATGATGAAAGGAGTAGCAGTGAACAATAATAAATCCAAGTGAACTTACAAATAAAGCTATGATCCCCGGCAACGGCGCCAGAAAATATTCTTGATGACCCCCAAGTATAGGGGATCGCAACAGTCTTCGCGGGTAGTATTACCCAATTTATTGATTCGACACAAGGGGAGCCAAAGAATACTTGCAAGCCTTAACAACTGAGTTGTTAATTCAGCTGCACCTGGAAATAGTTCTTGCTCACAGAAGCTAATCAGTAGCAACAGTTTGTAGTAGCAACAGCAACACTGTAGTGACCTTGGATCAATAAAGATCCTAAGTCCCTGTGATTTACATGCTAGTCCCTGGATCAATAGCTATCACTCACAGTCGATGAATATCATGTAAAACACAAAGTCATTATTACACGGAGAATCCAGAGTATGAATTTTATTACAAATTTGCTTAGCATTAAGCTAGCTCAAATAACAGCGGAAACATAAAAGCAGCTTGAGTCCATCAACGCCCCAGGCTTGTCGAGTAGACTCGCGATCCCTATGCACCTTTCAATCTTCGGATTCTGCACATAATACGTGCAGCCAACAAGTTGGGTCAATACTTTGAATGTATTGGCAAATTACACCAAGGAAGAAAAGACTATCCTTACATGCAAGGCTAGTTTAGGTTGTAGAGTTTATTTGCTCAAAGCTAGTTTTCTTAAGTATAGAGAAGAAGAGAAGATTTTCCCTACTTTGTAAACTTTTGTTTAAGTAATATATGGTCGAATGGCACACGAGGATATTACTCACCAAGTGTCCAACCAACCTAGCACTTGGATATAACTCACCAAGTTCCCAACACCCTCCCAATGGCGATATGACTCACGCCTTGGGTTTTTAGAAAACTTTAAGTTTTGAAAGAGAGAGAGAGGAAGATCCTTCAGAGGCTCCATCCTTCAGATGCTCAATGTTGTTCTATTTACGTGAACACGGCTGATCGATCAGATTGCAATACTCTCGAGAGTTTGTGCACTTTACCCACAATCCACGATCAAGTCCTTTTACATACAAGACCATGGCGAGGCTTTCCCTTAGTAGCCCCTCTACCTTCTGGATCCAACCGTGCCAAGAACCTCCAAATGTTGGTACCCAGGTGAGGTTTCCCACTAAGTACTAGGCCAAGACAGAGCCCATATGTATTGTGGTTGCACTGGAAGCTTCTGAATTCTGAAACATGGCAGACTTCTTTGATTCCTGGGAGGCCGTCCTCCACCAAAATCTCACTCGTTGACCCGACAACCATTCCGCCCAGAAGAAAATTAGTTTTATTTTGAAGTGGATTTGAGAAGAAAAGTTTGCTCAAGAGAGCCTTTATGTTGGAGATATGCCCTAGAGGCAATAATAAATGTAGTTATTATTATATCTTTCTGTTTATTATAAATGTTTACATTCATGCTATAATAGTATTATCAAGGAAACATTAATACTTGTGTGATTTGTAAACTCAAATTGAATTCCCTAGTGAAGCCTCTTCATAATACTAGCTTGTTGATTAATAAATGATTGTGGTTTCCCTATCATGAAAATTGAGATGTTATTAACAACAAGATCATATCGTTAGGAGAATGATATGATGGACATACTCCTAAAGATAAGCGTAGCATAAAGATCAAGTCATTTTAATAGTTCAATTGCTATATGCTTTCTGATACATAGTAACCTAATTCCTTCGACCATGAGATCATGCTTATCACCATCACCGGAAGGATGCTTTGATGACATCAAACACCACACCGTAACTGGGTGGCTATAAAGGTGGCATTGAGTGTTCGGAAAGTATTGGTTGAGACACATGGATCAAGAGTGGGATTTGTCCATCCATATGACGGATAGATATACTCTGGGCCCTCTCGGTGGAATGTCATCCAATTAGCTTGCAAGCATGTGACTGTCTCACAAGGGATCACATATCACGGGAACGAGAAAAGAGTACTTATCAGTAACGAGGTTGAACTAGGTATGCAGAGATACCGACGATCAAAACCTCGGATAAGTAAACTATCGTGAGACAAAGGGAAAATGGTATCGTATGTAAGTGGTTCATTTGATCGCAAAGTAATCGTAGAAATATGTGGGAGCCATATGAATTTCCAGATTCCTCTATTGGTTATTGTTCGGAGAAGTGTCTCGATCATGTCCGCATAATTCACGAACCGTAGGGAGACACACTTAAGGATTCGACGTTGTTGAGTAGTTATGGAATGATGAGTAAGAGAACGAATGTTGTTCGGATTCTCGGATGGGATCCGGGATATCACGAGGAGATCCGGAATGGTCCGGAGAATAAGATTCATATAAGGAAAGTCCTGTTTCGGGGTTGGAGAATGGTTCCGGTGTTTTCATCGGGAATGTTCTAGAAGGTTCCGGAATGTCCGGCACTCCGGAGGGGAAGGGTACATGGATGTGTCATAACAAGTTGGAATGGTTGCATCATGTACTAGGTGTCATCGCTGAGCAAAATAAAGGGATAAATCAAATCCTAGTTTGAAAAGTCAAACGCCAATTTGAAAAGTCAAACGGCTATTTTGCTTGGTGGAGGGAGAGTAGGAAACCTACTTGGGGAGGAAGTCCCTCTCCATCCACCGCCGGCCAAGGAGGCCGAGTTGGGGAGGGACTCCCCTCCCCTTGGCCGCGCCCTCCCACCTATATAAGGAGGGGCAGGGCTGCCCCTCCAAGACCTACACCTTGCCCTCTCCAAACCCTAGCCCTAAGCCGCCGGCACCACCACCTCCTACTGCTGCCGCCTCCTAGGGCAAACCCTAGCCGCCAAATTGGGCTTCCCCAAGCCCTAGCTGCCGGCCTAGCCCTCTCTCCTTGGTGCGTCTAAACCCTAGATCACCGAGGCCTCTCTCATAGTCCACCATACTCGCTCCGGCTTAAGGCGAAGCCCTGCGAGATCTCCCCTCTACTTCCGGTACCACGCCGTCGTGCCGCCGGAATCGCGAGGAGAGTGCTACAACCTCCGCTACCTGCTGGAACAAGGGAGAGGAAGGTCTTCGTCGAGTACCGAACGTGTGACCGACTGTGAAGCGCTGCGTAACGCAGCCTTGGAAGGATCATCTACACGATCTTGAGATCGGGAAGAGTACGACTACATCACCCACGAGAATCCGCTCTCGTTAAACACTTTGGAATCTTCGAGGGTGAGTTATTCTATCGACTCGTTGCTACAATCTAGTAGATAGATCTTGGCTTGTTTGTTTGTATGCGGTAGAAATTTTTGTTTTCCATGCAACGAACCCCTACAAAGGGTATCGAGCCGTGTCTATATGTAGATCTGTTGCGAGTAGAACACAATGGTCATTGTGGGCGGTGCTTTTATTATCAATTGCTTCTTGTGTACTTTGCATCTTGCGGTATGATGGGATGAAGCGGCCGGGCTAACCTTACATGACATCGTTCATGAGACTTGCTCCACGCTTAACATGCAACTTGTATTGCATAAGTGGCTTTTATGGTGTTTGTCTCCCATTATAGTATAGATCCAATTTACAACGGGCACTTGATAGTTCAAACATCAACGTTGTTGTTCTTGTTCGTAAGTTAGATCGACACTTATTGAAAGCCCCAAACCACGTAAAACATGCAAAGAAATTAGAGGCGTCTAACTTTGTTTTGCAGGGGTGTGCTGTGATGTGATATGGCCATGATTGTGATTATATTTGATGTATGCAATGTTCCTTATTGTAAGTTGGCAACCGGCAGGAGCCATATGGTTGTTTCTTTAAATTCTGTTAAGACCCGCGTGTCTATTCAAAGTAGTTGTAATAGTTGAAGCTTTTGGACGACAACCATGGAGCAGAGTCATTGACCTTGATGCAATGCCGGTGATGATGGAGATCATGTTCGTGCTTGAAGATGGAGATCGGAAGCACAAAGAAGAAAGGCCATATCATATCACATATTATGAATTGCATGTGATGTTAATCCTTTATGCATATTGTATTGCTTAGTTAACGACGGTATCATTATAAGATGACCCCTCATGCACATAAATTTCAAGTTCTAAAGTGTTCGTCCTTAGTAAGCACCGTTGCTAAAGCTTGTTGTTTCGAAGCACCACGTCATGATCGGGTGTGTTAGATTCTGCAAGTGTATACAACGTGAGCATGCCATATTTGCTCATGCGGAAGCTAAGGTTTGATCTTGACGAGCCTAGCATGTACAAACATGGTCTTGGAACACGGATCACCGAAAGGTAAAGCATGAATCATATAGTATATATGATGAACATGTTGATTGTTCGCCATTGAAGCTACATCAACTCTCGTGATGATCGGTTTAGATGTGGTGGATTTGGTTCGCGTGATCACTAAAAACAATGTGAGGAATATTGTTTTGAGTGGGAGTTCACCTAGATTAATTTAACTATTAATTAGAACTCAATTTGTCATAAACTTAGTCTAAACTATTGCAAATATGTTGTAGATCAATGGCGGCCCCTACCATCAATTTTAATGCGTTCCTAGAGAAAGAAAAGTTGAAAAACAATGGAAGCAACTTCGCGGATTGGTTCCGCAATTTGAGGATTGTCCTCAATGCTGGTAATTGACCTATGTGCTGGATGCACCGCTGGGTGACCCGCCTGCAGCTGATGCTACCGATGAAGTAAAGAACGTTTACCTCGCTCGGAAGAATCAGTACTCCACAGTTCAGTGTCCTATCTTGTATGGTTTGGAATCAGAGCTTCAGAAAAGGTTTGAGAATTCAGACCCACATGATATTGTCCGTGAACTCAAATTGATTTTTGAGACTCACGCGGCAGTTGAGAGCTATGAGGCTTCTGAAAAGTTCTTTAACTGCAAGATGGAAGAGGGCAGCTCCGTTAGTGAGCATGTGCTTAAGATGTCTGGGCACGCAAACAAACTTCAAAGCTTGGGTATAGTGATTCCTAATGCTTTGGGGATTTACCGTGTCCTCCAATCACTACCACCAAGTTACAAGAACTTTGTGATGAACTACAATATGCAAAGCATGAACAAGCAGTTGCCAGAACTCTTCTCCATGTTAAAATCTGCAGAAGTGGAGATCAAGAAAGAGCACCAAGTGTTGATGGTCAATAAGACAACCAAATTCAAGAAAGGCAAGTCTAAGCAAAAGGGACACTTCAAGAAGGGTGGTAAGAAAGTTACCGCACCGACGAAGAAGACCAAGGCTGGACCTAAGCCTGATACTGAGTGCTTTTACTGCAAGGGAGAAGGTCACTGGAAGCGGAATTGCCCAAAGTACTTGGCGGATTTGAAGAACGGCAACATCAAGAAGAAAGGTATATCCGATATACATGTTATTGATGTGTATCTCACTAGTACTCGTAGTAGTGCTCGGTATTTGATCTCGGTTCGGTTGCTCATATTTGTAACTCAAACAAAATGCGAGAATAAACGGAAGCTAGCGAAGAACGAGGTGACGATGCACGTGGGAAATGGATCAAAGGTTGATGTGATCGCGGTCGGCACGCTACCTCTTCATCTACCATCGGGATTAATTTTATACTTAAATAATTGTTATTTGGTGCCTGCGTTAAGCATGAACATTATATCGGGATCTTGTTTATTGCGAGATGGTTACTTGTTTAAGTCCGAGAATAATGGTTGTTCGATTTATATGAGTAATATGTTTTATGCACATGCACCTTTGATAGATGGTCTATTCTGATTGAATCTGGATAGTGGAAATACACATATTAATAACATTGAGGCTAAACGTTTGAAATTGAGCGATAACTCGACCTATATGTGGCAATCGCTGCCTTGGTCACATTGGAGTGAAGCGTATGAAGAAACTCCATTCCGATGGACTTCTTGAATCACTTGATTTCGAATCACTTGAAAGATGCGAAGCATGTATGATGGGTAAAATGACTAAGACTCCATTTTCTGGTATGATGGAGCGAGCTACGGATTTATTGGAAATCATACATACCGATGTGTGTGGTCCAATGAGTGTAGCATCGCGTGGTGGTTATCGTTATGTTCTTACCTTCACGGATGACTTGAGTAGATATGGGTATATCTATTTCATGAAACATAAGTCCGAAACTTTCGAGAAGTTTAAGGAATTTCAAAGTGAGGTGGAGAATCAACGTAACAAGAAGATTAAATTTCTGCGTTCTGATCGTGGAGGTGAATATCTAAGTTGCGAGTTTGGCGAGCATTTGACGAAATGCGGAATACTTTCACAATTGACACCGCCGGGAACACCACAGCGTAATGGTGTGTCCGAACGTCGTAATCGAACTCTCTTAGATATGGTTCATTCTATGACGTCACTTACAGATTTACCGCTATCATTTTGGGGTTATGCATTAGAAACACCCGCATTCACTTTAAATAGGGCACCATCTAAATCCGTTGAAACGACACCGTATGAATTATGGTTTGGCAAGAAACCTAAATTGTCGTTCCTTAAATTTTCGGGTTGCGAAGCCTATGTAAAGAAGTTACAGCCGGACAAGCTTGAACCCAAAGCGGAAAAATGCGTCTTCATAGGATACCCAAAGGAAACTATTGGGTATACCTTCTATCATAGATCCGAAGGCAAAATCTTCGTTGCCAAGAATGGATCCTTTCTAGAGAAAGAATTTCTCTCGAAAGAAGTGACTGGAAGTAAAGTAGAACTCGACAAGGTTATCGAACCTTCTCTCGAACTTGCGAGTAGCGCAACACCGGAAGAAGTTCCTGTGGTGCCTGCACCAATAAGAGAGGGAGCTAATGATGATGATCATGAAACTTCGGTTGAAGTTGCTACAGTACCTCGCAGGTCAACGAGAACTCGTACCACTCCTGATTGGTATGATCCCGTTATGAGTGTCATGTTGGTGGACAACACCGATGACCCTGCGACATATGAAGAAGCAATGATGAGCCAGATTCCAATAAATGGCAAGAAGCCATGAAATCCGAGATTGGATCCATGTACGAAAACCAAGTATGGACTTTGGTGGACTTACTGGATGGCCGGAAGGCTGTCGAGAACAAATGGATTTTCAAGAAGAAAACAGATGTTGATGGTAATGTTACTGTCTATAAAGCTCGACTTGTCGCAAAAGGGTTTCGACAAATTCAAGGAGTTGACTACGATGAGACTTTCTCACCAGTAGCGAAGCTAAAGTCTGTGAGGATTATGTTAGCAATCGCTACATATTATGATTATGAGATATGGCAGATGGATGTCAAAACGGCGTTCCTCAATGGAGACATTGATGAAGAGTTGTATATGATGCAACCCAAAGGTTTTGTCGATCCTAAGGATGCTAACAAGGTATGCAAACTTCAACGGTCCATTTATGGATTGAAGCAAGCATCCCGAAGTTGGAATCAACGTTTTGATAAGGTGATCAAAAGTTTTGGTTTTATACAAACTTATGGAGAAGCTTGTATTTACAAGAAAGTGAGTGGGAGCTCTGTAGCATTCTTAATACTATATGTAGATGACATATTGTTGATTGGGAATGATGTAGACCTTCTTAATAGTGTCAAGGAATATTTGAATAATAGTTTTTCAATGAAAGATCTTGGCTAAGCAGCTTACATATTGGGCATAAAGATTTATAGAGATAGATCGAGACGTCTAATATCATTGTCACAAAGTACATATTTGGACAAAGTTCTAAAGAGGTTTGGAATGGAAGATAGCAAGAAAGGGTTCTTGCCCATGTTGCCCAATACGACCTTGAGTAAAACTCAAAGTCCAGCAACGGCAGAAGATAGATAAAGTATGAGTAAGACTCCCTATGCCTTAGTCATAGGATCTCTAATGTATGCCATGCTATGTACTAGACCCGACATTGCATATGTTGTTAGTTTGACTAGCAGGTATCAAAGTGATCCAGGAGTGGATCATTGGACAGCGGTCAAAAACATCCTTAAGTACTTGAGAAGAACTAAGGATATGGTTCTTTCTTATGGAGGTGATGAACAACTCGCTGTTAATGGTTACACCGATGCTAGTTGAAACACCGATCCGGATGATTCTAAATCACAATCTGGATACGTATTTACTTTGAATGGTGCAGAAGTTAGCTGGAGGAGTGCAAAGCAAAGCGTTGTGGCGAGATCTTCAACTGAATCGGAATACATTGCTGCTTCGGAGGCTTCACAAGAAGCGATATGGATGAAAGAGTTCATTACAGAGCTTGGTGTGGTTCCAAGTGCGCTGGACCCAATGTCTATCTACTGTGATAACATGGGCGCCATAGCCAATGCGCAAGAACCAAGGTCACACAAGAAGCTGAAGCACATCAAGCTACGTTTCCACGCTATTCGAGAACATGTCCAAGATGGTGACATAAAGATTTTAAAAGTACACACAGATCTGAATGTGGCGGATCCGTTGACTAAACCTCTCCTGAGGAAAAAACATGACCAACACCAAACTACCGTGGGTGTTCGGTATATTACCATGTAATCTAGATTAGTTGACTCTAGTGCAAGTGGGAGACTGTTGGAGATATGCCCTAGAGGCAATAATAAATGTAGTTATTATTATATCTTTGTGTTTATGATAAATGTTTACATTCAAGCTATAATAGTATTATCAAGGAAACATTAATACTTGTGTGATTTGTAAACTCGAATTGAAGTCCCTAGTGAAGCCTCTTCATAATACTAGCTTGTTGATTAATAAATGATTGTGGTTTCCCTATCATGAACATTGAGATGTTATTAACAACAAGATCATATCGTTAGGAGAATGATATGATGGACATACTCCTAAAGATAAGCGTAGCATAAAGATCAAGTCATTTTAATAGTTCAATTGCTATATGCTTTCTGATACATAGTAACCTAATTCCTTCGACCATGAGATCATGCTTATCACCATCACCGAAAGGATGCTTTGATGACATCAAACACCACACCGTAACTGGGTGGCTATAAAGGTGGCATTGAGTGTTCGGAAAGTATTGGTTGAGACACATGGATCAAGAGTGGGATTTGTCCATCCATATGATGTATAGATATACTCGTCCCTCTCGGTGGAATGTCATCCAATTAGCTTGCAAGCATGTGACTGGCTCACAAGGGATCACATATCACGGGAACGAGAAAAGAGTACTTATCAGTAACGAGGTTGAACTAGGTATGCAGAGATACCGACGATCAAAACCTCGGATAAGTAAACTATCGTGAGACAAAGGGAAATTGGTATCGTATGTAAGTGGTTCATTTGATCGCAAAGTAATCGTAGAAATATGTGGGAGCCATATGAATTTCCAGATTCCTCTATTGGTTATTGTTCGGAGAAGTGTCTCGATCATGTCCACATAATTCACGAACCGTACGGAGACACACTTAAGGATTCAACGTTGTTGATTAGTTATGGAATGATGAGTAAGAGACCGAATGTTGTTCGGAGTCTCGGATGGGATCCGGGATATCACGAGGAGATCCGGAATGGTCCGGAGAATAAGATTCATATAAGGAAAGTCCTGTTTCGGGGTTGGAGAATGGTTCCGGTGTTTTCATCGGGAATGTTCTAGAAGGTTCCGGAATGTCCGACACTCCGGAGGGGAAGGGTACATGAATGTGTCATAACAAGTTGGAATGGTTGCATCATGTACTAGGTGTCATCGCTGAGCAAAATAAAGGGATAAATCAAATCCTAGTTTGAAAAGTCAAACGACTATTTTGCTTGGTGGAGGGAGAGTAGGAAACCTACTTGGGGAGGAAGTCCCTCTCCCTCCACCGCCGGCCAAGGAGTCCGAGTTGGGGAGGGACTCCCCTCCCCTTGGCCTCGCCCTCCCACCTATATAAGGAGGGGCAGGCCTGCCCCTCCAAGACCTACACCTTGCCCTCTCCAAACCCTAGCCCTAAGCCGCCGGCGCCACTACCTCCTGCTGCTGCCGCCGCCGCCTAGGGCAAACCCTAGCCGCCGACTTGGGCTTCCCCAAGCCCTAGCTGCCGGCCTAGCCCTCTCTCCGTGGTGCGTCTAAACCCTATATCACCGAGGCATCTCTCATAGTCCACCATACTCGCTCCGGCTTAAGGCGAAGCCCTGCGAGATCTCCCCTCTACTTCCGGTACCACGCCGTCGTGCTGCCGGAATCGCGAGGAGAGTGCTACAACCTCCGCTGCCTGCTGGAACAAGGGAGAGTAAGGTCTTCGTCGAGTACCGAACGCAGTGACTGACCAAGCCGGGCTTGAACGCAGCGCCGGAAGGATCATCTACACGATCTTGAGTTCGGGAAGAGCACGACTACATCACCCACGAGAATCCGCTCTCGTTAAACACTTTGGAATCTTCGAGGGTGAGTTATTCTATCGACTCGTTGCTACAATCTAGTAGATAGATCTTGGCTTGTTTGTTTGTATGCGGTAGAAATTTTTTGTTTTCCATGCTACGAACCCCTACACTTTATACTTAGAAAAATTCATTTTCTTATGAACCCCCAATGGTACTTTACATACATATAGCATAGCAAGCAATACTTAGCAAAACATGGGAACCTATTAGGAGGGTAAAACCTAAGTATAGAGCTACTCATGGCATACTACAAAATCATCACACTTGCAAAATAATACTAAGGAAAAAATTCTACTAGAACATCCTACACATGCATACTACAGCATTTTGAAGATCACATGCATAGAATCAAAACTGGGACAAAAGTTATGAACAAGTGGTGTAACTTGCCTTGATCCGAGCAGCACTCTACACAATAGCACTCCTCAGCGCACTCCGAACAATCTAATGCAACACAAACATAGATCTAATCACAACTTGCACAAAATATGCCACAGAGATAATATGCATGCATGCAACATGGTACTCATGCAAGATTTGTTTTATAAATTGACCAATATAGTATAATTGGATTGCAGTTGTGTTAGGGATGTTATTTGTATTGATTTCCCATGGTTTTAAACAAATTTTGGGTCTTATTCTAATTCTTGGGCTCACTAGAAGATCCAACCATCTAATTAGCCCCAAATTATATCTAATGCTCTTAAGCAAGGTGCTATAATTTTGTTCAGTAGGTGTTGCAAAAACAAAGTCATCACAACAAGAATCAACTAAATCAGAGTTTTAATTATTTTTTAATAGATTAAACACTCTAATCTAGAGATTAAATTCTACACCGAAAATCCTATTGTAAACTTGAAATTTTATTGCATATCCGAGTTCTACATAATTTCAACGGTATATTATATGCTAAATTTGGCCAAATATTTTTTTCTATGAATTTCTCAAGTTTTAAACTCAATCTGCCAAATAAAGTTAACCATAACGAGAACACGACGGGTGGCAGCATCTGGTTGGGCCAGCTAAGCAGGCGGTGCTGACGCGGCGCGCTGATGCGGTGTGCTGACGTGGCGGCCACGCAGCGCAACGCGATAGGCGCATACCCTTTCGATTTTTTGCTTCTAATTTGAGTCGCAACTCGTAGATCTAACGGACGGGGATAAGACGGCACTCACGGCGGCGGCGTCAATGGCGAGATGGCGGCGGCGCTGTCGGACGTGGTCGTCGGCGACGGTACGGTGTCTCCCCGGGGCATCGGAGAAGACGACGGCGCGTGGCTCCTTCTTGCGGTCCCGCGTGCGAGATCGGCTTCGGCCTTCTCTTCCTCGTCCAGCCGCACGGATCCGCCGGTCCCAGTGATCTCCAGCGATACGTCGGCGAGCAATTCCCGACGATTGGCTACAGTAGAGAGAGGAAAAGGTATACTGGGTGAATCAGTAGTAGATGGGGAAAAGCTCCAGAGGGAGAAAGGAGCAAGGGGGGCTCCGAACCGTCTTGGCGAGGTTAGCCCGACGGCGGCCGGCGAGAGATCGATCGAGCTAGGGTTTTTAGGGAAAAGAGAAGAGGGGGGGTCGATGCGGGGCTACTTAAGGAAGGTATGTCATGGGTAAGGGGCAGGGCACGGAAGAATTGCGGAGTTCGGCTCGTTTTGATCCCGTGTCCGCCAGGGACTCGCCGTCGTCGCGAAAGGGACGGTTGACGGGTGGGTCCCGCGTGTCGGCGAGCGGAGGGGCAGCTGGCTGCTCGGGCGGGCTGCGACGGGTGTTAAGCGCTTAGGTGACGCGTTAGTGGGTAATCGGCCCAAGAGGTTAGGCAGTAGGTTTTTTTTGTACTTTTCTTTTCCATTTTTGTTTTACTAAATCTCTAATAACTTTTGCATACCAAGTCCAAAAACAATGAAACCAAATCCTAAATTTTTGTAAAAAGAAGGTGGTCAATATAGGACCAGAGGATATTATTTTTACCTAGTTTTTTGAAGGTTCAAAACAAGATTCCCTCATTAATGCACAAAGGTAGGAATTGACATTAGGGTTTTTGTCTGGGGTTTGGTGGTAGGGTTTTGATGACTTAATTTGTAGGATGCAGTGATGCAAGGATGATGCATGCTTCTAGTAACATCATATAATAAAACCTGGGATGTTACAAACCTACCTTCCTTAAGAAGAATCTCGTCCCCAAGATTCAGGTTGGCTAGCAAATAGGTGTGGGTGTTCTGCCTTCAAATCTTCTTCACGCTCCCACGTGGCTTCTTCCTCGGAGTGGTGGTTCCATTGTAATTTGCAAAATCTTATAGTCTTGGTACGGGTAATCCTTTCGGCCGTTTCCAGTATTTTGATGGGTTTTTCCTCATAGGTAAGGTCATTCTCCAACTGAACCTCGTCTAGGGGAACTGTATCTCTTAGCGGTGTTTCGGCCATCTCCGGGTGACACTTCTTTAGTTGTGACAC
Organism: Avena longiglumis; assembly: GCA_030063025.1. Lineage (NCBI taxonomy): Eukaryota > Viridiplantae > Streptophyta > Magnoliopsida > Poales > Poaceae > Avena > Avena longiglumis. The sequence continues at coordinate 453,112,337 of CP125973.1, read as the reverse complement.
ATGAAACACGTCATGAACAGTCAGTCCTTCCGGTAACTCCAACTGGTAAGCAACTTCTCCTCTATGGGCCAGAACCTTATATGGTCCTATGAATCGTGGGGCTAACTTACCCTTGATTCCGAACCTCTTAACTCCTCGTAGTGGTGAAACTCGGAGGTACACACGGTCCCCTATTTTATATGCCACATCTCTGCGTTTGGAATCAGCATAACTCTTTTGTCGGGATTGGGCTACCTTTATCCTATCCTGAATCTACCGTACCTTTTCTTCGGCATCCTTGATCAATTCAGGTCCAAAAAGACTACGTTCACCAACTCCACTCCATAACAGAGGAGTCCTACACTTCCTGCCATACAGAACTTCAAACGGAGCCATCTTGATACTTGTTTGGTAACTATTGTTGTATGAGAACTCAGCGTATGGCAGGTTATCATCCCAACTAGACCCATAGTCTAGTGCGCAAGCTCTCAACATATCTTCCAGAATCTGGTTCACCCTTTCCGTTTGGCCATCTGTCTGAGGGTGGAAGGCAGTACTGAATTCTAGTCGGGTTCCAAGATACTCATGTAGCTATCGCCAAAACATTAAAGTAAACTGGGTGCCTCTATCTGACACAATTCTCTTGGGAACACCATGCAGACTTACAATCCTTGACATGTATATGTTAGCAAGCTTAGCACTTGTATACGTGGTCTTTACGGGGATGAAGTGAGCCACCTTGGTAAAGTGGTCCACCACTACCCAGATAGAATCAAATCTAGAACGAGTCCGGGGCAACCCCGTGATAAAATCCATGCCTACCTTATCCCACTTCTAGTCGGGTATAGGTAGCGGTTGAAGTAATCCGGCAGGTTTCTGATGCTCGGCCTTAACTCTATTGCATACGTCACATAGAGAAATGTACTCGGCAATTTCTCTTTTCAGGTTATTCCACCAAAATCTATCCTTCACATCCATGTACATTTTCGTGTTACCTGGATGAATTGAGTAAGGTGAATCGTGAGCTTCTTGTAAAATCAACTTCCTGATATCGGGGTCATTGGGAACACACAAACGCTTCCCATACCAAAGGGTTCCTTGTTCGTCCAGACGAAATTCTTTTGTCTTTCCTTCATTTATTTTGACTCTTATTTCTTCCAATTCTTTATCTCCCTCTTGTGCTTCCTTGATTCTCTCTTGGAAAGTAGATACTATTTCCATAGTCGCTACGTGGCCTTTTGGTACTATTTGTAGCCTGAGATCCTTGAATTGCTTGCATAAATCCTCTGGAAGTTCCCCTGCGGTAAGTCCATTCACATAAACCTTACGACTTAAGGCATCAGCCACCACATTTTCCTTTCCGGGGTGGTACTGTAAATCCAAGTCACAGTCCTTAATTAGTTCAAGCCATCTTCTTTGCCTCATATTCAACTCCTTCTGGGTGAAGATGTACTTCAAACTCTTATGATAGGTGAATACATCACAATGTTTGCCCATGAGGTAGTGTCTCCATACCTTGAGTGCATGTACTACAGATGCAAGTTCCAAATCATGTGTGGGGTAGTTGTGTTCGTGGTTCTTGAGTTGTCGAGAGGCATAGGATACCACTTTCCCATCTTGCATCAATACACTTCCAAGTCCTTGTCGAGAAGCGTCACAATAGACTTGAAAATCCTTTTGGATATCAGGCAGACACAGTACTGGTGCCGTTACAAGGCGTTTCTTCAACTCCTGAAAGCTTGCTTCACATGCCTCGGTCCATAGGAATTTATTTTCCTTCTTCAACAGTTCCGTCATGGGTTTCGCTATTTTGGAAAAGTTTTCAATGAACCTCCGGTAATACCCTGCAAGGCCCAAGAAACTCCTAATATCTCCCACATTCTTGGGCGACTCCCATTCCGTTACGGAAGCTACTTTACTGGGATCTACGGCAACTCCTTTTGCCGACACAACATGACCAAGGAATCCCACTTCCTTTAACCAGAATTCGCATTTGCTGAATTTGGCATACAACTTGTGTTCTCTTAGTTTCTCCATAATTAGGCGCATATGTTTCTCATGTTCCTTCTCATCCTTGGAGTATATGAGTATATCATCTATGAATACCACAATAAACTTGTCCAAATATTCCATGAACACCTTGTTCATCATGGTCATGAAGTATGCCGGGGCATTGGTTAGATCAAACGACATCACGATGTACTCATACAATCCGTATCTTGTGGTGAAGGCTGTTTTGGGCACATCCTGTTCTCGAATCTTTAGCTGAAAGTAGCCTGATCGCAGATCGATCTTTGAGAACACACTGGCACAAGGCACCAGACACAATAGCATAGACTTAACACAGAAATCATCCAAGTTTAACTAAACCAAAATTTTCTTGGTATTTATCACAATTGCGATTAGCGTTCTACTATATAATTTAAAGGTGGTCCAACTACTACACATCTTCCACGCTTTCTTCTTCCTCGTCCTCGAACGAGTAGCCTTCCTGCTCTAGGGTTGTCTTGTATAGCTCCATCTCCTTTGTGGTGACGTCAAGCTTCTCTTGGAGGTTCTTTATCTCATCCTGTAGCTTCTTGGTAGTGGCTTCTAGCTGCTCCTGAAGTCCCTCCTTCTCACTTTGTAGCTCCTCCTAGACTTGACTTCTTTGCGGCTTCAAGTTGCTTTGCCAAGTCCCTCTTGGAAGCACGCACATCATTGATTACCTTGAAAATGCCTTCGGTTTGCACTTCAGTTCCATCGATCTCCTGCTTGAGTTTCCTAATTCTCTTGTTTTTATTTATCACCCTCTTCTCTTGGTTAGCGAACTTCTTCTCTTGGTCCTGGAATTTCATCTCTTGGAGATTCATTGCCTCCTCCTGCTGCTTGATCATTTCCTCCTTCTCCTTGATGAGAACGCATAGCTCATCGTTCTTTAACATCTCGAGGAAGCTACCTTTTTCAAGGTCATGGATGTGGCACTCGAAGTCTTGATATTGGTTCCTTCAGCGCTTGGTAGAAGTCCTTTCCTCAAAGGTCAATTCCATGGGAATTCCTTCCTCATCTCGTCTTCCAAAAAGACCGCCGCAGTGTCCTTGGAGAGCCTCATGATGGCGTCCACATAGGCGACCAATGAGCTGCTGCAAGCTGATGCTAAGGTCCTTCTCCTTGGAGTCGCTAACAATGTGGATTGCTATGTCTTCCTCTGGGTTCTTGCCTCGCTCCTGTCCTGGCTAGATGACTTTGACTCCCCAACAGCCGTCTTTGTGGAGTTTCTTCATTGTGCTTCCCTGGATTGTTGATAGGGGAAGGTCCAAACGCGTGAGGAGATCCATGAGGCACCCACCAAAACGAAGGGGCTCGATGTCCGCGACAGTGTCGTAGAGGAAGCTTGTCATCTTTAAGTTAGAACAATGAAAATTAGATACTTAATCGAGTACAGGAAAGCTGATACTAGAAGTGCGGAAAAAATAACTTAGTAGAAAAGCAAGTAAGGCTCATAAATAATAGGTGGTTCCAATCCTAGGGTCGCGTCCTATAGGCAACGATGTGCTTTGATAACATATGTAGTGACCTTGGATCAATAAAGATCCTAAGTCCCTGTGATTTACATGCTAGTCCCTGGATCAATAGCTAGCACTCACAGTCGATGAATATCATGTAAAACACAAAGTCATTATTACACGAAGAATCCAGAGTATGAATTTTATTACAAATTTGCTTAGCATTAAGCTAGCTCAAATAACAGCGGAAACATAAAAGCAACTTGAGTCCATCAACGCACCAGGCTTGTCGAGTGTAGACTCGCGATCCCTACGCACCTTTCAATCTTCGGATTCTGCACATAAGACGTGCAACCAACAAGTTGGGTCAATACTTTGAATGTATTGGCAAATTACACAAAGGAAGAAAAGACTATCCCTACATGCAAGGCTAGTTTAGGCTATAGAGTTTATTTGCTCAAAGCTAGTTTTCTTAAGTATAGAGAAGAAGAGAAGATTTCCCCTACTTTGTAAACTTTTGTTTAAGTAATATATGGTCGAATGGCACACGAGGATATTACTCACCAAGTGTCCAACCAACCTAGCACTTGGATATGACTCACCAAGTTCCCAACACCCTCCCAATGGAGATATGACTCACGCCTTGGGTTTTTAGAAAACTTTAAGTTTTGAAAGAGAGAGAGAGGAAGATCCTTCAGAGGCTCCATCCTTGAGATGCTCAATGTTGTTCTATTTCCGTGAACACGGCTGATCGATCAGATTGCAATACTCTCGAGAGTTTGTGCACTTTACCCACAATCCACGATCAAGTCCTTTTACAGACAAGACCATGACGAGGCTTTCCCTTAGTAGCCCCTCTACCTTCTGGATCCTACCGTGCCAAGAACCTCCAAATATTGGTACCAAGGTGACGTTTCCCACTAAGTACTAGGCCAAGACAGAGCCCATATGTATTATGGTTGCACTGGAAGCTTCTGAATTCTGAAACATGGCAGACTTCTTTGATTCCTGGGCGGCCGTCCTCCACCAAAATCTCACTCGTTGACCCGACAACCATTCCGCCCAGAAGAAAATTAGTTTTATTTTGAAGTGGATTTGAGAAGAAAAGTTTGCTCAAGAGAGCCTTTATACTTAGAAAAATTCATTGTCTTTCGAACCCCCCAACGGTACTTTACATACATATAGCATAGCAAGCAATACTTAGCAAAACAGGGGAACCTATTAGGAAGGTAACACCTATGTATAGAGCTACTCGTGGCATACTACAAAATCATCACACTTGCAAAATAATACTAAGGAAAAAGTTCTACTAGAACATCCTACACATGCATACTACAACATTTTGAAGATCACATGCATAGAATCAAAACTGGGACAAAAGTTATGAACAAGTTGTGTAACTTGCCTTGATCCGAGGAGAACTCTACACAATAGCACTCCTCAGCGCACTCCGAACAATCTAATGCAACACAAACATAGATCTAATCACAACTTGCACAAAATATGCCATAGAGATAATATGCATGCATGCAACATGGTACTTATGCAAGATTTGTTTTCTAAATTGACCAATATAGTATAATTGGATTGCAACTATGTTAGGGATGTTATTAGTATTGATTTCCCACGGTTTTAAACAAATTTTGGGTCTTATTCTAATTCTTGGGCTCACTAGAAGATCCAACCATCTAATTAGCCCCAAATTAGATCTAATGCTCTTAAGCAAGGTGCTATAATTTTGTTCAGTAGGTGTTGCAAAAACAAAGTCATCACAATAAGAATCAACTAAATCAGAGTTTTAATTATTTTTTAATAGATTAAACACTCTAATCTAGAGATTAAATTCTACACCGAAAATGCAATTGTAAACTTGAAATTTTATTGCATATCTGAGTTCTACATAATTTTGTGAATCCAACGGTATATTATATGCTAAATTTGGCCAAATATTTAATTTTCTATGAATTTCGCAAGTTTTAAACTCAATCTGCCAAATAAAATTAACCCTAACGAGAACACGACGCGTGGCAGCATCTGGTTGGGCCAGCTAAGCAGGCGGTGCTGACGCGGTGCGCTGATGCGGTGTGCTGACGCGGTGGCCACACGGCGCAACGCGATAGGCGCCTACCCTTTCAATTTTTTGCTTCTAATCTGAGCCGCAACTCGCAGATCTAACGGACGGGGATAAGACGACACTCACCGCGGCGGCGTCGATGGCGAGACAGCGGCGGCGCTGTCGGACGTGGTCGTCGGCGACGGTACGGTGGCTCCCCGGGCAGCGGAGAAGACGACGGCGCGCGGCTCCTCCTTGCGGTCCCGTGTGCGAGATCGGCTTCAGCCTTCTCTTCCTCGTCCAGCCGCACGGCTCCGCCGGTCCCCGTGATCTCCGGCGATACGTCGGCGAGCAATTCCCGACGATTGGCTGCAGTAGAGAGAGGGAAAGGTATACGGGGCGAATTAGTAGTGGATGGGGAAAAGCTCCAGAGGGAGAAAGGAGCAAGGGGGGCTCCGAACCGTCTCGGCGAGGTTAGCCGGCGGCCGGCGAGAGATCGATCAAGCTAGGGTTTTTAGGGAAAAGAGAAGAGGGGGGGGTCGATGCAGGGCTACTTAAGGAATGTATGGTGTGGGTAAGGGGGCAGGGCGCGGAAGAATCGCGGAGTTCGGCTCGGGTTGATCCCGTGTCCTCCAGGGACTCGCCGTCGTCGCGAAAGGGACGGCTGACGGGTGGGTCCCGCGTGTCGGCGAGCGGAGGGGCAGCGCGGGCTGGCGCTGGCGGGCTGGCGACGGGGGTGTTAGCGCTTAGGTGACGCGCGCGTTAGTGGGCTGGCGCAGTCGGCCCAGTAGGTTAGGCAGTAGGTTTTTTTTGTACTTTTCTTTTCCATTTCTGTTTTACTAAATCTCTAATAACTTTTGCATACCAAGTCCAAAAACAATGAAACCAAATCCTAAATTTTTTTAAAAAGAAGGTGGTCAATATAGGACCAGAGGATATTATTATTACCTAGTTTTTTGAAGGTTCAAAACAAGATTCCTTCATTAATGCACAAAGGTAGGAATTGACATTAGGGTTTTTGTCTGGGGTTTGGTGGTAGGGTTTTGATGACTTAATTTGTAGGATGCAATGATGCAAGGATGATGCATACTTCTAGTAACATCATATAATAAAAGCTGGGATGTTACAAACAGTGAACAATAGCAATAGTAACAGTAATAACAGTAGGATTCGAGTGCAGTAGGCATAGGGATGGATGGACGGGCGTTGCATGAACGAGTCTAAACATGTAACTTTAAGACCTAGGGCATTGCAGATAAATAATAATAATCATTCAAGTACTAAACAATCCTAGGCATGTGCTTCAAATATAGTCATACGTGCTCGCAATGAGAACTTGCACAACATCTTCTGTCCATCCAGCCCGTGGCAGCGGGGCCTCTAGGGAAATACTGGCAATTAAGGTTCTCCTTTTAATAGAGCACCGGAGCAAAGAATTAACACTCCGTGAACACATGTGATCCTCACACCACAGCCATCCCCTCCGATTGTCCCAATTAATATCACTTTGGGGCCTTTGGATCTGGACAATGATATGTGTACACAACTTGCAGATAAGATTATAAACAATACTATCATAATGATCCAATAATAAGTTCAGATCTGAGATCATGGCACTCGGTCCCTAGTGACAAGCATTAAGCACAACAAGTTATAACACAGTCAAATAGCACTAATAGAGATACTAGGCACTATGCCCTAATAATTCTTATTCGATTACATGATAGAACTCATCCAATCCCTACCATCCCCAAGCCTACAGCGGGGGATTACTCACTCATGGATGAGGGAAACATCGGTGGTTGATGGAGATGCGTTGGTGATGACGATGACGATGATCCTCTCCAAATTCCCCGTCCCGGCAGGGTGCCAGAACGGAGTTTCTGGATCCGAATCTTAGTTTCTAGTGGCGGCGGCGGAGCGGAACTCTTTCTGAAAAACTATCGAACCCCGCTGAGTTTTTAGGTCAGAAGGCAACTTATAGGCGCAGAGGGAGGCCGAGGAGCTGCCTAGGATGGCCTCCCCCCCTACCTGGGGTGGGTCTGGGCCCCCCCAGGCCCCCTCTCCGTCTCTCCTTCTGGATCCGTGGATCTTCTGGTGAAATATAGTTTTTGGCATATTTTTCGGGATTTTTCCTGATAGTTGATTTTCTGCACAAAAACAAGACACCAAGGTAATTTTGCTGAAAACAGCGTCAGTCCGTGTTAGCTGTATCCAAATCACATAAGTTTAGAGGAGAAACAATAGGAAAGTGTTCAAGAAAGTAGATATGTTTTGGACGTATCATGCGCCTACACCCTACGTCAACACCGACTGTCAGATATGCAAGATCCATGGGCACTCGACGAGTGACTGTTGGTGGCGTTATGCTGATGACAGGAAGGATGATGGTGGTCATGCTGAAAAGGGTGCCCATGTTGCTGCCTACTATGGTGTCGACACCAGCTGGTATCCTGATACAGGTGCCACGGATCACGTCGCCAACGAGCTAAACAAGCTCTCTGTGCATGACAAGTATACTGGGAATGATTGTGTCCGCACTGCTGAGGGCACAGGTTTGGATATTAGTCATATGGTCATTCAATATTGCACACTCCTCATAGCTCTTTTGATCTTAAAATATTCTGCATGTTCCTAGTGCAACCAAAAATCTTCTTTCTATTCATCGATTCACACTTGATAACCATGTCTTTATTTAATTTCACCCTTTCGTCTTCTTAATCAAGGACCTAAAGACCCGAAGAGTTCTGTTTAGAGGTCCATGCCATGGTGGTCTTTATCGTTGGTGCCCATGTTTCATGAGACCGCCAAGCATGCCTTCATGACAATAAAGCCATCATCTTCTACATGGCATCGTCATTTAGGCCATCTGTCTTCGTTCATTGTTCAGCAAGTTCTTAGAAGAAATAAAATAGCTTACACTTCAGATAGTACTCCCTATATTTATGACTCTTGTCAGTTGGCCAAGAGTCACCAGTTGCCATATCATGTTTCCACTAGTGTCTCTATTTCTCCTTTGGAGCAAGTATTCTCTGATGTATGGGGCCTTGCTCCTCTATCTGTTGGAAAACATGTACTATGTAATCTTTATTGATGATCTTAGCAAGTTCACATGGATATATTTGCTAAAAAAAGCGTTCTGATGTTTATCAAGCTTTTCTTAATTACCAACAGTATGTTGAACGCAATTTTGATAGGAAGATTATTACTATGCAAACTGATTGGGGAGGCGAGTATGAGAAGCTTAATAATTTCTTTCAAAAAGTTGGCATCACACATCATGACTCATGCCCTCATGCCCATCAACAAAATGGTTCATCTGAAAGAAAACATCGCCATATAGTTGAAGTTGGTCTTGCATTACTTGCTAATGCCTCTATGCCTCTAAAATCCTGGGATGAAGCTTTTCTTACAGCAACCTTTCTTATAAATTTGCTTCCTAGCAAGGTCCTTGATTTTTCCACTCTCACAGAACGCCTCCTTAATATCACACCCAACTATGATGCTCTTAGAACGTTTGGTTGTGCCTGTTGGCCTAACTTTCGTCACTATAACAAATGAAAACTTGCTTTTCGCTCTACACGGTGTGTTTTTCTTGGATATAGTCCTCTTCATAAGGGTGTTAAATGTCTTGATAACTTTTCAGGGCGTATCTACATATCTTGTGATGTTGTTTTTGATGAGAATATTTTCCCTTTTGCATATCTTCATCCTAATATCGGTGCCCTTCTTACACAATAAATCCTACTTCTTCCATCGGAAACTTCCAATGAGGGTGCACATATTATTGATGATCATATGCTTAATATTGTTCCTATTACTGATGTGGTTCAAGTTGCAGCACTTGCGGAAGAAAATATGGTTCAAAACAATGCAGAAAATCCTCCAAATGAAGACAAACAGACACTAAAAGCGAGGCCGAACATTCTCCTGCTGCGTCAGGCTCCGATCCCGAGGAGGATCTCAGCAGCCCTGTCGGCAGCGCCTCCCCACGCGCCGCGTCGTGTGCTCCCTGGCCGCGCCCCGCGCCCGCTCCTTTCTCGCCGCGTGGCGGTCTCTCGCTCGGCGCTTGTACGCCCACGCGTGCTCCTGCGTCGCCTGCCTCCGAGCGGGCCCCGTCGGTCCCCCCGTCGCCCGACCCGGCCACCCTGCCAACACCACGTGTTGCCACGCCACTAGCGTCAACACCGCCTGTCTCGCCCGCCGTGTCTGCTGCACAGGATTCCCCTGACGGATCTTCTGTGGACAGTGCTGGTGGAGCTTCTTGTGCTGCTTCGAGTAATGATGATGGTGATAATCCTACGGATGATGATGCTGCTGCTCCTTCGCCTCCTCCCTCCCTCCTGGCGTTCGTACTAGACTTCAGAAAGGTATACGACATCCTAAGAAATACAGTGATGGTACGGTTTGCTATGGTATGTTTTCCTATATAGGAGAACCCAACAAACTTTCTGAAGCTCTTGGTGACCCGTCTTGGCGTCAAGCTAAGGAGGAGGAGTACCAGGCTCTGCTAGGAACAAGACTTGGCATCTTGTTCCTTCCAGCAGCAATAAAAATATAATTGATTGCAAGTGGGTATACCGTATAAAGAGGAAGGCATATGAATCTATTAATAGATATAAAGCACGGCTGGTTGCAAAGGGTTTCAAACAAAAGTATGAAATTGATTATGAAGACACCTTCTGTCCTGTGGTGAAAATTGCCACTATTAGAACTGTTCTGGCTATGTCTGTCTCTCGAGGATGGAGTCTCTGGCAACTACATGCCAAGAACGCGTTTCTTCATGGTGTTCTGGAAGAGGAAGTTTATATGAAACAACCACCAGGTTTTGAGAACCCCCAGTTTCCGCGCTATATTTGCATACTTGATAAGGATCTTTATGGTTTGAAACAGGCTCCCTGTGCATGGTATTCTAGGCTAAGTTCAAAATTGTGTGACCTTGGCTTCTCACCATGAAAGGCTGATACTTCACTATTTCTTTTTGATAAGTCATGTATCACTATGTTTGTTCTGATTTATGTTGATGACATCATAGTTACAAGCTCATCTGATCATGCTATTTCTGACCTCCTTTGAGATCTCAATAAGAATTTTGCAATCAAAGATTTAGGTGATCTCCATTATTTTCTTGGCCTGGAAGTAAAAAAGGTGCACAATTGATTACTCTTGACTCAGGAAAATATGCCTTAGATCTTCTTGACAGAGTTGGTATGCGCAACTGTAAGTCTGCGCCCACCCCTTTGTCCTCTTCAGAGCAGTTATCTCTCACAGATGGTACTTCTCTTGGCCCTAATGATATTACCCAGTATAGAAGTATTGTTGGAGCCTTATAGTACTTAACTCTCACTCGACCCGATTTAGCTTTTTCTGTTAACAAGGTCTGTTAGTATCTTCATGCTCCAACTACAGAGCACTGGATAGCTGCCAAACGCATACTCAGATATGTGAAGGATATGCTCAACCTTGGCATTACCTTCATCAAATCTTCATCCACTTTTCTCAGTGCTTTTTCATATGCAGATTGGGCAGGATCTTGATGATAGACGGTCTACAGGTGGTTTTGCCATCTTTGTTGGACCAAATCTTGTTTCCTGTAGTGCCAGAAAGCAGGCTACGGTGTCTCGGTCCAGTACTGAGGCCGAATATAAGACATTGGCAAATGCTACGGCTGAACTTATATGGGTTGAGGCTCTTCTCTTAGAACTTGGAGTTAAACTGACAGAGAAACCAAGTCTTCGGTGTGACAATTTAGGTGCTACCTATCTGTCTGTAAATCATGTGTTTCATGCTCGCACAAAACATATTGAGATGGATTTTCATTTTGTTAGGGAACGAGTTGCTAGTAATAGTTTAGCTATTCGTTTTGTTTCTAGTAAGGATCAGGTTGAAAATGGGTTCACAAAGGCTCTACCTATCAAGTTTCTAGATGAGTTCAAGCGTAATCTCAACCTTTCTGCAGTCTGAGATTAAAGGGAGCTGTTAGAGATATAATATCAGTACGTATACGGTATGATCTAGTACACCAACCGTATACGTACACAACCTATACATGCCACTCCAGGGGCTCTTCCTAGCCTATATAAACACGCAGCCCGCACCAGAGATGGTACGGTTCCACCCACAAACATTAATAATTTTTTCTTATATATGTTGTGGCTGAGATTATTTTCCTTCTGTATGCAAGTAATATTGAACTTATATTGTTTTTCTTAGCTCGAGATCGTTACGAGCTGGATATAAACCAACTTTTACAGCTCGACCTTTGGCTTGACTCAGCCTCGAATTCAAGTATGAGTTGAGCCTAGTCTAACTCGCTCGGACTCGATTCGGTTTGTAGTCCTAGTGCTAATCAAATGGAATCTATCCATGGCTGCGTCTTTGACTTCGGTAGCACTAGGTATCTATATGATTGTGTTAACTTATCATGATACTCCTACGCCTATTAATCTATACACTCCACATCAGTCTACTAAACAAAAATCAAATTGCCCATAACACAGATTTTTCAGGAAGACAGCAAAGTACGCATTGATTAGAAGTTATAATAATGTAAGCCAATAGAGCTAGAACTAGTGTCCTACTTACTACATCTAAAGAAAAAAATACAATGCTAGTGCAGCATAGTGTACCAACTCTAACTAATCCTCCATTCATCTGCTTCCATCTGGCTGTGTCTGTGGCATGCATGTACGGCTTTTTCACCTGCCCCAGCCAGCAACTAGTTATTGTACATGGAATCTGGATAAACCTGCACTTGACCTTGATTTCGATGACTCCACATCAATCATATGGGACCCAGCACATAATCCTCACCTGCTAGCTGTTTGTCCTAGCGTAGGCAATTTTTAAGCGAACCGTTTAATTTGGTGCATGCTTCGTAGTGGCAGTATAGTATAAACCTTGAGATAGAGACATGCACGCACTTGAGGTATTAATTACATTGTGTTTGGATTAATTAATTAATTACATTGTGTTTAGATTTTTCAGTTGATTTTCATTGAGTGCCTTTTCGTAAAAAAAAGTTCTGAAAAGTTACAAAAAAACAACTCGGCACTTCCCTTTGTTCCGGAGGTGCATGCCATGATGAGAACCTGAGTCGGCCCGGCGCACGTATGGTATGCATAATGATTCCATATTTATTCTTACACATATGATTATGTAGTATCCTTTAGGCTTTAGAGGGAAAATTTGGAACCTAGGTACACCCAAGCCTATATTCTTTAAAACTCAGAAAAAAAATGTACTTGCAAGCTTTGAAAAAGTATGAAAAAGTATGCACATAGATATCGGTTAGAAACTTTGGCATGTATCTTTTGGAAAGTAATATGGTTAGTCCTAGCCTGTTTGAAAGTTTAAAAATATAACAGGGCTATACTTGAAGTTTTAACTTTCTCATGTTCCCATTTTCATGAAACTATGCTAATATGCATGCTCAATATGTATGCGTGTGTTTTTTTCTTTACCAGGGTACGTAAGAGGCTGGAAGGTTTTTAATGAGACGGCTTGTTTGCTAATATACGTGATTCTTACTTCAAAAAATATGTATGCGTGTGATTTTTTTTCACAACCTTTTAAGCTTACGAATACATTTGTTTGCTAAAATTTAGAAAGCGGGTACACCAGAACCTAGGTCTATTATAGTTTGTCCACGGCATTGACCACTACAGACGAATAATTAATTACCAAGTTAGCTGTTAGATGTATGTATATATATATTGTATTTCTCCCGTATGTTAGGGGGCTGTCTGCATATTTGCCCTGTACATGTACTATATATTGTGGCCTTTGGCCCCCAGAGGAATACAACTTTGTCTATTCCTAACATGGTATCAGAGCCACGTTAGTCTGGCCCTCTTTCTTGCCGCCACCGTCCTCGCTGCCGCCGCCTTGCCTTGCCGTCGTCGTCGCCGCCGGTCGCCGCCTGTCCTCTTTTTTTTTGTCTGGTTTTCAGACCCAATTGATCCTCGTCTTCAGATCTGATCCGGATTTGATCGCCGCCTGTTTTTTGTTCCGGATTGGTCTTCCTTGTCCCGTCAAATCACGCGGAGCCAGTATTCTACCCCCATCCGTGTGTTTCGTGCTGATTCTGCTGGTGAGTATATCTCCCAGATGTTGCGAGGTGTTCTTGCTGAGCAGGGCACTCTTGCTCAGTTCTCCTGTCCTGGCGCACATGCCCAGAATGGCGTTGCTGAGCGTAAGCATCGCCATCTTCTTGAGACCACTCGCGCTATGATGATTGCTTCTTCTCTCCCGCCGCATTTCTGGGCTGAGGCTGTCGCTACGTCGGCTTACCTCATCAATATTCAGCCTTCTGCTGCAGGGTGGTATCCCTCTTGAGCGCCTCTCTGGACAGTCTCCAGACTACTCCATGCTTCGCTTGTTTGGTTGTGTTTGCTATGTTCTCCTTGCTCCTCGCGAACGCACCAAACTGACCGCTCAGTCTGTTGAGTGTGTCTTCCTCGGATACAGTGATGAGCATAAGGGTTATCGCTGTTGGGACCCTGTTGGTCGTCGGATGCGTATCTCTCGTGATGTTACTTTTGATGAGACGCGTCCTTTCTATCCTCGTCCCACCGCTGGTACTTACCCGGTGGAAGATATCTCTTTTCTTCTCTTCCCTGACACACCTCCTTCTCCCCCTATTTTGTCTTCTTCAGGATCTCCTCCCCCTGATGTCTCTTCTTCGACACCGTCCTCTTCTGCTCCGTCTAGTTCTCCTAGTTCTCCTCGTTCTCCGGAGTCTTCCTCTCCTATTCCCTCTTCTTCATCGTCGTCTCCCGCGTCGTCTTCCTCGGATGATCTTCCCTCTACTCGTCCTGTTCGTCAGCGTCGTGCCCCCAACCGTTACTCTCCTAGTCAGTATGGTCTTTCTGTTGCCTCCGAGCCGACTTCTTATCGGGATGCTGAGCATCATCCTGAATGGCAGCTGGCCATGGCCGAGGAGATTGCTGCGCTTGAGCGCACTGGCACCTGGGATCTTGTTTCTCCTCCTCCCGGTGTTCGTCCTATCACGTGTAAGTGGGTCTATAAGATTAAGACTCGCTCTGATGGATCTCTTGAGCGCTATAAAGCGCGTCTTGTGGCTCGTGGTTTTCAGCAGGAGCATGGTCGTGACTATGATGAGACCTTTGCTCCTGTCGCTCATATGACCACCGTATGCATTTCTTCTTGCTTGCTTACGTCACACGTACGTGTGTCCCAGCTTGATGTTCAGAACGCCTTTCTCAATGGTGAGTTGCGTGAGGAGGTTTATATGCAGCCTCCTCCTGGATATTCCGTTCCTGAGGGGATGGTTTGTCGTCTTCGACGTTCTCTTTATGGCCTCAAACAGGCCCCTCGTGCCTGGTTTGAGCGCTTTGCTTCTGTCGTGACTGCTGCTGGTTTCTCCCCTAGTGCTCATGATCCAGCGTTGTTTGTTCACACTTCTCCTCGTGGACGCACTCTTCTTCTTCTTTATGTTGATGATATGATCATTACTGGTGATGATTCTGAGTATATCGCCTTTGTTAAGGCTCGTCTTCGTGATCAGTTCCTTATGACTGATCTTGGTCCTCTTCGATACTTTCTTGGGATTGAGGTTTCCTCCACTTCTGATGGCTTTTACATCTCCCAGGAAAAGTATATTCAGGATCTTCTTGCTCGTGCTGCTCTTGGGGATGAGCGCACTGTTGAGACCCCTATGGAGCTTAATGTTAAGCTTCAACCTACTGATGGTGATCCTCTTCCTGATCCGACGCGTTATCGTCATCTTGTTGGGAGCCTTGTTTATCTTGCTGTCACTCGTCCTGACATCTCTTATCCTGTTCATATTCTGAGTCAGTTTGTTTCTGCTCCTACCACTGTTCACTATAGCCATCTTCTCCGTGTTCTTCGTTATCTTCGTGGATACGATCACCGTCGCCTTTTCTTTCCTTGTTCCAGCTCCCTCCGGTGCTATTCGGACGCTTGGGCGAGTGATCCTTCGGATCGCCGTTCACTTCGCCATGTGTTTCTTGGTGGTTCGCTCATTGCTTGGAAGGCGAAAAGCAGACAGCGTTTCCGCTCGAGTGTTGAGGCTGAGTTGCGCGGCGATGGCCTTGTTGACCGAGGTGACTGGTTACGGTGGTTACTTGCAGATTTTGGGGTCTCTATTACCACGCCCACTGGTTTTGTCCGACAAGACAGTGCTATTAGTGTTGCACGTGATCCGTCAAGCATGAGCTTACCAAGCATATTGGTGTTGATGCTTTCTATACACGTGCTCGGTTTCAGTTGTCAGGCTTCAAGATGTGCCTTCAGATTGGCGGATTTCTTCACGAAGGCGCAGAGCGCAAAGATGATTTTACTCTCCAAACTCAGTGGTGTTGTGGATCCACCATGAGTTTGAGAGGGTGTTAGATGTATGTATATATATTGTATTTCCGTATGTTAAGAATACATCTGATATTCTTCAGACATATCTTATATATTGCGCTTTTATCAGGAGAATACAACTTTGTCTATTCCTAACATTAGCTATGATTTCGAGTTTAGTGGTTTGTTTACCTCTTTGATGCAATTACTTGGCTAGCAAAGTAGATGTATAGACTTGCCGGGGAGTGAACTCTTTTGCGGTTGGGTCGACCAATGAAGTGGCCTTTTCCTCAGACAGGACAGCGATGGGCATATCCACTGCGTGGTTCGCTCATGATTCAACCACCATACACGCGCCCTGACCCTGACCCAGAAAGATCGGCTGCATGCTGCACTACACTGCAGCCACTGGCCAGATGTTACCTACCTAACGAACCAAAAGAACGACGTAATAATTAGCAAGCCAAGGCGCGATGATGATTAATATGCTTGACTTTTCCCACTCCGCGGGGCCGGTGTGGTCGAGCGATCCATTGTCACTACCAGCAGGAGATTACTAGTTTCCTCGGCGGCGAGCGACGTGAAGCTAGCCCCAGCTGCCATGCCAAGTAGTAGCACACATAGACGATTAATTGGTAGATGGGTGAGCTAGCTCAAGGAGTAGTACAATCGATTAAGCACAATCATCACAATTGTTTATTAATTTGAACAGACGAAATAGTATCACAATTAAGCTCCACGCGTAGTAGTAACAATAAAATTCAGCACACGAAACAAATTGCAGCTAGCTAAACGTAGCATTTTCTTTCTGAGTAGTAGCAACTGATGGTGGATCGTCAGTGGAAGTTGTTGAGCCTCCTGCAGTTCTTCCTGATCTCCCCCTTGGATCCGGTGAGGGGCATGATGTTGCCCATGTTCACCATGGACTGCGCGAAGTGCTGGAAGAAGAGGTGCACGTCATTCGCGTACGCCTTGACGAGGGCCGCCGTCTCGGCGCTCTTGGTGAGCAGGACCTCGTCGGAGCTGAGCAGGCCCCTGCCGGCGAGGATGTTCTTGAAGTAGAAGTTGTCGAACTTGGTGGAGGTGACGACGTCGAGCGGGAAGAGGTTGTTGTCTCCGCCGGACCGGGGGCACCCTTGCCTGAGCTGCGCGGCGTAGGACATGTCGAGCGTGCTGTCGGCGAGGCCGTTGCCCGACTGGTTGTAGAGCCTCTGGCGGAAGCTGGTGCAGCGGGAGAGGCCGATGGTGTGGCCGCCGGAGAGGGCGACGACGTCGACGACGTTGAGGCCGAGGCGCTTGAACTTGGTGATGATGGTGGGGAGGGTGTTGTTGGGGGCCGGGATGCCGTTGTTGGAGCCCTGGATGCTGGCGCCCAGAGAGTCCCTACGCCCCAGAGGCACCTCCCAGTAAGGGCCGCCGACCTGCATCAGGTTAATTAATTTTATCCAAGATAAGTCACACATGCTCTGGCGGCTCCATTGTTTTGTTCAGCTAGCTCGTGCAAGCTAGTAGTAGGAAATTAAGGTGGTGGTGGTGTTCGTACAAGTATGGTGGAGTCGCGTGCGGCGAGTGCGAGGATGTCGGCGCAGGAGACGGTGCTGGGGCAGGCGGCCTCGAGGGCGGCCTTGATCTGGTCGACGACCTCGAATCCCCTCAGCGAGTTCTTGTTGGGGTTGGAGTCCTTCTCGCTGACGATGGTGGTGCTGTTGTCCAGCAGCACGGACGCGTCGCACCCCTGCAAATCAATCAAATCAGAGAGGAAGATGAAAAGGTAGTACGCTAGATTAGGCTAGGAACATGGAAGAACATTTGAGCATACTAGACTAGGCACATGCCTTGAGTTAACGTAGTTGCATGGATAGCAACGTGCATGATTTGTGCATCTGGATTAAACAATCATGCATGGTACGTACTCGACCACGCCACCAAAAACAAAATAAAGTGGTTGTCACATGCAAGGGCGAGGTAGGTAGGCTATCTCATCACTGGTGTAGTAAACAGTTAGCCTAAAACCTAGAGATTCTTTCATGCTCCTAGCAATACATCTTCCGATAAATAGATGCAATTATAGCAAAAGTGTAAAGGTGAAAGCTTTGCACGTTTAACTATGTATTCGAGCATAGTAGTAGTAGCACCCAAAGGTAACAGACAAAATGCACACCTTACTTTGCCCGACATAAACTAAATCTCAAAAGTAGTAAAGCATTTGCAGCTGAAAGACATTGCATAGACTATGTTCAGCTGAAAGCATGTGAATACTAACGTACACTAGAGCAGATACAGAGGAAGCAGAGTAGTAGTTTTTACCTTGACGAAGCAGTCATGGAAATGCATCCTGAGGAGTGAGGCGGCCATCCTGGTCTCCCTGGCGACGGCCTGCGCTACGATGGAGTGCACGATCTGCTTTGCCTGGGGGCACGAGTGGTCGTAGAACTGCGGGAAGAGGCCGCCGCCGCCGCCGTACCCGGGGTTGCCGAGGACGGCGCCGGCGAGGAGGAGGGGAGACACGAGGCAGAGCACAACCAGGCAACCCATGGAAGTCGCCATGGATCTAACTAAGGAAGAACTAGCTACTTTGCCCTGCACTACGTTCTCGCAAGTGAGACGAGAGAAGAAGAGAGCTAGTAGTACTTGATTGCTTGTGCTTCTCTGTTTGGGTGGCGAGATGAGGCGGGCAGGGTGGTGGTTTATATAGCAGGTTGGACGGGACGTGTGCAGGGACCGCGGCCGGGGAGAGGAGAAGAAGGGGTGGTTTGGAGAGCAGAGGACGCTGGGTGGTGAGATGGAGCTGGGTTGTTAGACAATCCCGTTAGCCCGGGCGATGTTTTTCAACTGCTTCGCCAATAATTCTGCCATCAAGCAACTCGTCCAGAAGGAAGTTCCGAAATGGCCCCCAAGGCATGGCCCCAGGTTGCTCGGCGCGTTAGTTCTCTGTTTCTAGTGTGCCCCTTGTTGGAGATGGAACTTTCGTGAATGCAGGTTGGATTATTATTGCAAATGATCAGCCATCACATGTGTCTCGCTTTAATCCTAGCCATGCATGATTGGGCCTCGAGGTAAACGTGATCATATCGTATGTGTAATCGAGCTTACATATACAAAATAAAGTAGTGCAAAAAGAAAAGGCGTACGTACGTAGAGCCAGGCTTTTGCTTCCGAATATTTGTTATACGAGCGAGTATATATATGCTAGGACGACGTTACAGGTCGACCGGAAGGTGGCACACTGCAATTGATTAGTGCAACGCCGTGTGCATGCAGGATTGTGTTGGCATATGCATGCACGGGGTGTGTGTTTTCCTATTGTTGCTACGGAGCCATCATCATTCACAACACACTGGGATTCGATCGTATATACTACTCCCTCCGTCTCTAAATAGATGTCTTAAATTTATCAAAATTTAGATAAATCTAGATACTATTTAGTATATAAATTTATTCAAATTTTAAAAAATCTAAAACATCTATTTTAGGACCGAGGGAGTAGTAGTAGTAGCATATTGCTGAACAAATTAGTGTGTGTGTGTGTGTGTGTGTGGGTGGGGGGGGTGGGGGGATGAAGAGACTTTGATAAACTCAACCACTACTCAAATTTAGTTTTAGCGAGTAGATAGAGGCTTTGCTTTCGTTATACATAACACTCCTATATCGATTAGTGCAGAACCGTTTGCCAGAAGCCCGACACTATACTAATCTAATCAATCAAAATCATACTACCAAATTAGGCTACGTTTCGTTGTACAAATCTGGCGCGAGCTGCCGGGCTAGCTAGCTAACACGGTACGTACGTGTGCTCGTGGATCGGTTGATACCTGCCCGGAGCCCGGCCGGTGAGGTCAAATTAGGCCGGAGACGCATGCATGCGCGATGATGCAACGCATATATATGCGCCAACTCCGAACGTACGTGTAGGAGTAGGACAATCGACAGGGCATGCATGCAGGATGCGTGAATGCGAGCGATGATTCCGATCGACCGGCGTGGCGTGGCGTCGCATGCATCTCGTGGGAGATCGAGCAGAGCAGGTTGATTCGCGGAAGGAGACTCGTTCCAACTGTCCCAACGATGCCTCGTCACCGCGCCCAGCTAGCAGCCTCTGTACTTGTGCGTTTGCAGCTAGCGTAGACGTCAGTACGTGGCCGTTTCTTCAAGGAAACAAGTCAAACAACCACCTGCATGCGTACGTGCATGGTTGTTACTTTCAGAGACTGGCTCACACATACAGATCGTGTATACGATGTTTTTTTGTTTGTTTGGAGCAACGAGCTTTTCATTATGATGAAAAATAGTTCATCAAACAATTAATACAAAAACCATTTTGCTTGATCCTACTCACACGGTTCCAAAAAGATTACGTGGCTTGCACCGAACCTACAGTAAGGACTAAAATAGCCTAAACATAGGAGAAGTGTTAAGAATATATAAATATATAGCCTAGTTCTTTCTATTAGTTTGGCATTTTGGTTCAGCTGGGTAGTGCATCAATTCAATGCAACGCGCACCTTTGAGTGTATTTTTCTATAGTATACATGCATCAAATGATGCTAAAATTTATAACTCGAGGGAGATAGAAGTGACTCCTATGTGTGCTAGGATGATCCTTCTCATGTTCCTCCTCCCTTACCCGTTTTCCTCCTATATATTCAAATATTAGCGGTGTACCAATCGTGCTTGCTCTGGATTTTTTATTTCCAAAATAAAGTATAGTACTAGGTCCTTCATATTTCTTAGAAGGTAACCAACAAAACTTTTCAAAGAATTGCAAATAATTTACCAATGATTTACAACACGTTGTTCCACCATTTACATGCATGACTTAATAAAACAACTTGAAGGATTATGAAGAGAGTGGCTAGCGTATTGTCCAGATGTTCTTTTGTACCCAACCTCAAATTGCTTGTAAGCAATCTTTAAAATAAACACATGAATGATGACGCTATTAAAGTACATTTCCTTTACAACAATGTGTAGTGTTTGGCTTTGCTGTTTCGTAGTCATAGTAGGTCAAATCTTACCTGTTTTTCTGTTCATGCTCACATATAGTAGAGTACTCCGTTAAGCATGCAAAACTTTTGACCTGAGTTTAATTAGATCCCTTG
Organism: Avena longiglumis; assembly: GCA_030063025.1. Taxonomy (NCBI): domain Eukaryota; kingdom Viridiplantae; phylum Streptophyta; class Magnoliopsida; order Poales; family Poaceae; genus Avena; species Avena longiglumis. The sequence goes on along the minus strand of CP125973.1, from coordinate 453,091,389 downwards.
GAACAGAAGCCTACAAACCGAAAACGTTAACTATTACAGATCACTGTTATGATGCTGCATGGTAGTTGATCATACAAGAAGACAAGTCGATGAAGGCTTTGTTGACTATTAGCTACAAAGGCCCTTGGCTTACAATGCAAGAAGATGGCGGTTAATTTGAAGTATTTGTCATCGCTTCTCCCTTTTCAATTGTTTGTTCACCGACACAGAAGGGAGTAGTTAGATGCATTATCTCCCTATGCTTATGAAAATAACAATTTACGCAACCTGATGAGTTGGACGATTATTTCAGTGTCTGGCCGCGTTTACACTGCACAGGATAGACAAAACGTTCAGGGGGAAAGATGGCTATATGTGTTTTACCTCCCTATAATGCTGTAAAACTTGCTTCTTGGCACTTCTTCTATATGCTTAGGCTTTCAGAGTGTATTCTAAAAAATATTCTAAAAAATATATATGCTTAGGCTTAGAAGCATAGACACAATCACACAATATGCATGGAGTATGTCAATAAACGCGTCGGCGCCAAAGACGAAAGACAACTATTCTTTGCCATATAAATACATTCACTTAGCAAACCATCATCACATCTATATATCTGTCTGCTGCCTACATTATTATTAACCAAAATAAATTTGCCCATACCGGCAAAAGAATTCAATTTGCCCATAACCATATGTTCCCAAGAAGGTAAAGTACGTACTGGTGTGTATATAGAGAGCATAAAAGATTTCTAAAAGGAGTGCCAAGAGGAGTAGATACATAGTATAGAGCATAAAATCCGATATTGATATACTCACTACGGCACACGGGCTCTTTGCCGTGTGGGCAAAAGACACGGCAAAGGCCTTTCGGAACACGTGTATACACACGGCAAATGCCACACGGCAACGTTCGCCACGGCAAAGGCCCTTTGCCGTGTGTTTTCTAAATAAGACACGGCAAAGGCTTTGCCGTGTGTCTCATGCGTAGACACGGCATAGTAAAGTAAGATAACGGTTCCCGCGGAGATGACGGTGTCTATTCTTTGCCGTGTGTCTTCTTGAAAAGTACACGACAAAGAAGTTGTCTGTGCCGTGTGTCTCCTTGAAAAGTACACGACAAAGAAGCTGTCTTTGCCGTGTGTCTCGTGGAAAATGTACACGGCAAAGAAACTGCCTTTTTTTAAAAAATAAAAAAATAATTTTGTTTCAAACTTTTTTGAATATTATTTACTTGATAATCTTATATAGAATATTTGAACCCTTTGTATGTTAAATATTATGTCAAATTGCACTCATAATCAAACTTCCCCTGTGGTCACCCATCCTAACACTACTCTAAGCCTAGCACGCTTAACTTCTTCATTCCTTCCGAATGAGCTATCAAGAAAGAAATCATACCTTGTTGCTAATACTTCCATATCAATGATATTAACTCTTGGACCATGATGTCACACATCTCAGTTTTAGATTCCAAACAATTATTTAAGTAAACAATAATGAAAAGTAATAATAATCTTGAATCCAAATAAAAAATAAAATGGTTTTATTTTATTTCATTCTTCTATTTAATATGGAATAATTCATATATTTAAATCTGTAAATCGGAATTCGACAAATAAAATGTCTAAATCGATCAGAAAAATGTGAGGAATCCAAATATGACATCCATATAATCTTATGAAAATGGGGTGGTATCATTTTGAATTATCCATTTGGTGGTTGCTTCATAAAACCCCCCGTTTTTTATGCCCGGAAAATGGAAAATGGCTTTTTGGTGCGAGGAAAAGGAAAACTTCCTTCAGCAACATTATTCGCCATTCCATAATGCACATGCATGCACGATATGAGTATATTATCACAAACTATGCCTTGATTCTAGCCATAATATTGGTCATTTGACTCGAAAGTCAGGAAACCTCGAATGAGATAGGTCATTTTGTGAAGGGTTTTTTGAGACATATTCAATATAACAAGTTTGATATTTTTACTTCCAACCATGTCACATAATATGACACCACGCGAAGGTTTCGCATTGTTTCGATCGTTTTTAAATTTTTTATGACTCTTTTAAACTATGGACAAACTTTATCGAACGACGGGTATGAATCTTCTTAGCTCAGAGCTGAGACTCTCTAAACTTTCACTGGATATTTGATAAAATAGCATATTGTGAACCTAAAAATTATTTTTGTAAAAAATCATGCCCATCAGATCATGTACCTGTAGTTCATATCTGACCCACTTCCTACCGTTTCGGCAGGAATTTGTCTTTTTCACCTGGAGTGGACGGAAAGGTTTGAGATCCCCCTGTTGGGACATTGTACATTTAAGGTGGTCTAATATTTTTGAAAAATGGGGTGATAGCATTTTAAATTATCCATTTGGTGGTTGCTTCATAAAATCTCTCTTTTTTTCGCTCAGAAAATGGAAAATGGCTTTTTGGTGCGACGAAAAGAAAAACTTCCTTCTGCAACATTGTTCACCATTCCATGAGGCACATGCATGCACAATATGGGCACATTATCATAAACTATGCCTTGATTCTAGCCATAACATTGGTCATTTGACCCGAAAGCCAGGAAACCTCGAATGACATAGGTCATTTTGTGAAGGTTTTTTTTAAACATATTCAATATAACAAGTTTGATATTTTTCCTTACAACCATGTTACATAATATGACACCACGCGAAGGTTTCGCATTATTTCGATCGTTTTTGAATTTTTTATGACTCTTTAAAACTATCGACAAACTTTGTCGAACGATGGTTATGAAGATTCTTAGCTCGGAGCTGAGCCTCTCTAAACTTTCACTGGATCTCTAATGAAATAGCATATTGTGAATCTAAAAATGATTTTTTAAAAAAATCATATCCATCCGGTCATGTACCTGTAGTTCATATGTAACCCACTTCCTGCCGATTCGGCAGGAATTTGTCTTTTTCACCTGGAGTGGAAGGAAAGGTTTGAGATCCCCCTGTTGGGACATTTTACATTTAAGGTGGTCTAGTATTTTTGAAAAATGGGGTGATAGCATTTTAAATTATCCATTTGGTGGTTGCTTCATAAAATCTCTCGTTTTTTTCGCTCAGAAAATTGAAAATGGCTTTTTGGTGCGACGAAAATAAAAACTTCCTCTTGCAACATTGTTCACCATTCCATGAGGCACATGCATGCACAATATGGGCAGATTATCACAAACTATGCCTTGATTCTAGCCATAACATTGGTCATTTGAACCGAAAGCGAGGAAACCTCGAATGAGATAGGTCATTTTATGAAGGTTTTTTTGAGACATATTCAATATATCAAGTTTGATATTTTTCCTTGCAACCATGTAACATAATATGACACCACGCGAAGGTTTCGCATTGTTTCGATCGTTTTTGAATTTTTTATGCATGTTTAAATCTATTGTCAAAATGGCGAGCATGAAGATTCTTATTCAATATAAATATCTAACTTTTGAGTGTACATAGATAGATCTTATTTTTCTGCAAATAACACCTATGCCGTGTGCCGTTGTTAACTTTGCCGAATGTATTTTCTTTGCCGTGTTCCTTTATGGGTCTTTGCCGTGTATATTTCTTTGCCGTGTTCTTTTAAAAAAATTGCCGTGTTCACGTACTTTGCCGTGTATTTTCTGAGTTACACACGGCAAAGACTGTCTTTGCCGTGTTCCGGTGCGTTTGACACACGGCAAAGACGTGTCTATACGGCAGCGACATTTTTTCCCGTAGTGACTCTACTGGTGTATATTATATTGCAGCTGTCTTTATTGGTAGAGCTAGAGTAGCTAGTGTACCAACTGCAGGGACCCAGCCTAGCTAGCCTAAACTAACCCTGTCGACTTGTCTGCTTCCGTCTGGCCGGTGGCATTTTCATCTGCCCCGCCCGGCGACTGAACGGTACTGTGAACGGAATAAGAACTTCCATGAGCCATCGAGTATTGACTTTGAGTTTGATGTGTGCGTGTCAACTTATATATTAGCCATTTCACGTTGCTCTTCTCCTTTTAGGTCAAAGCTTATGGTCCTCGCCCGTTCCTCTTCACCTGCTAGTTGTTGGCAATGATTTCATTGTTCTATCCTAAAAGGGATAACTATTTTTATGCCCCGTTAAGGATTGCACTACTCGGTTTTGTCCAACGGTCGAAACACTTTTTACTTTTGTCATTCTCGCTCTAGTCCAGCCTCGCGAATACTAACAAGGAGCATTTCGTCGAATCAACACCTTTCACCGTTACTGTGCTGATGGTGGGCTGCCGACTTCGATGATACATAGATACCACTTTTAACATGATACTCATGATACCACTGTCGCATTGGGATATTGATACACGATGTCTAGTCTCACCTTCCCAGTTTATAGGAGGTCGAAGCAGTTTATAAACTCAAAGTGAAGCAGAGATTCACACTCATGTCGGACATACCATCAGGATCTGATGGTATATCCGAGGTGGGTTTTATAACGACGATGATTTATAGATAATTTGATGATTATATCTTCAATATTTGAAGTGATGATTTATCTTGACTAACCTTGCAATAGTCAATAGTACACTTTTGCCCCCAAATATTGATAATTTTGTGAATAAAATTCAAGTTGGATTATTATAATGATGGTTTAGAGATAATTCGATGATTAAATTCTTAATATTTAAAGTGATACTTTATCTTCACTAACCATGCGATAGTCAAGACATTGTTGCCCCCAAATATTGATAATTTCATGAACAAAACAGGTTTTTTATGATGCTAGAGACGACACGTACCTTTAGGGATAATTTACACCTAACATAAACCAACTTAGTTATACAAAGAGGAAACCAGATTCCACTTCATACAAACAAAGAGTAAATTTACACGCTAACATAAACAACTTAATTAAACAAAGATGAAATCGTATTTTAGTCACACAAACAAAGAGGAATTTTACACTTGCTAACATAAACAAACTTCATTTTTGCTTGCGGGAAAGAAACAAACTTCATAAAACATCTTCATGCATAGGTGGATAGATCATACAATTATCATACTAGGATTAAAACGATGATTAACCCTAACCCTAACTCTGCTAGGGATGCTAGCATATATACTACTAGCATTCTGATATACAATAAGTACCTAAATCTAAACTACCTAAATCAGACAGCACTTGACTATAGCAGATTTGACGGTGGGAACTTACTCGACTCCGTCCAAGGGAAAGCCCATCGATGGCTGCTCTTCAACGGTGACGAGATCAACACCGACACCACGACAACCACCGACCTCAGCTCAGGCATCAGCACAACTGTGCCTATTGAGTAGCCAAGCATCGAGCCCACGCCGGCTACGGATGAATCAACACCACCTCCACCGACCAAAGAATCTGCGCCACTTGTTTTACCGCCACCTTCGCCGGGAGTCACTGTCGCCATGGTCACTGGCGGACACAGGGGGCGGGCCATACGGGCCGCGGCCCACCCAGAATTGTGGGCGGAAAAAATTAACCCCCAAGGCGAGCGTCGAGGGATCCTGGAGCGGCGAAAAAAAAGACCCAGTCTCGTCCTCTCCTCGACTGGATCTCGCACGCGAGCACTGGCAGAGCACACAGCCGACTCGTCGAGTCCTGGCCGTCCTTCACTACTCCGGCGTCGGTGTCCCGACGTGGTGCCCCCGACCCTCCTTTCCAAAGCCACTGGTCCCTCCCCGTCCCCGAAAACCCGAGCGGCCGCGGGCCGCCTCAGCCCCTCCATGCCTCCGCCCCTCCAAGCTCCGGTCGCCGCCGCTGCTGCCCTCCGCGGCTCTACTGGCTCCGCCCCTCTGGCCTGTGGCCGATGCTCCCTATCTCCACTCCAGCGGTCCAGCCGCAAGTTATAAACTGACCAGTGCTCCCTGCCTCCCTCCTCCCCTCATATTTTGATTAAATCCCTACCCTAATTGTCAAATTTCCAATGGGGAACAATTTGTCTGATGATTGATGCTCTAAATTTGTATGCTCTAAAGTCTTAATTGTCTCAGAATTTATCTGATTTGATGCCTAAACCAAAATAGTGTTTATGCTCCCATTGTAGGATTGAATATGAAGAGGAAAAACCACATTGTGGCACTTTTCGAGAAACATGGCATTAAAATTCCTTCACCGGAAGATAATTATGTGGCTCGTGGAAGATCACGTCGGTGTTATGAAGTAAAAACAAATGATGATCGTTATAGAAGAGAAGTGTATATTGGTGTTGTTGAGCAAATTATTCAAGAGCTTGACAACCGGTTTGATGAGGTTAACATGGAGTTGCTTATTTGCATGGCGGCTTTGAATCCCGTAAATTCATTTGCTTCTTTTGATAAAGAGAAGGTAATGAAACTTGCCAAATTTTAACCGGATGACATAACAAGTGTTGATTTGATGAGACTTGAATTTCAACTTGATACTTTTATCGAAGATATGAGAAGAGATGATAGGTTCAAATGTGTAAATCATCTTGGTGAGCTCTCTATTAAGCTTATTGAAACAAAAAAGCATCTTGTTTATGATATAGTCTACTTGCTTCTCAAATTGATATTGATCTTACCCGTGGGTATTTTCTGCAATAAGTCTTGTGAAGAACAAGTTGATAAATAACATGGGTGATGATCTTTTGAACCATTGCTTAGTGACATTTATTGAGCGAGATGTGTTACTGAAGGTAAGTGAAGAAGACATAGTTGATACTTTCATGACAATGTGAGAACGTAGAGTTCCCAAATAGCTATCTTGATGTCATGTAAGACTATTATATTATATTTTGGCTTGTAAGATTTACTTGATATTTTGGAATATTTGGATTGAAATGATGAACATTTGTATTGAACTAGAATGTTGTGAATCAATTATCTACTTATATTATTCGTTTGGTATTTTTTATCTTTTCCTTTTTTTTTGTATAAAGCGCTTCGCCGGCGACATGAGCGGTGAGCCGTTGGAGGCGACCAACGGGCGATTCTGGAGTCTGTCGCCGGCGGCGGAGTCCGATGACGAGGATCTTAACGGGGAGGGCGCAGAGTGCATCCGGAGAACTGCGATCTCCTACCTGGTGGCCTCCCCGAAGAGCGACCCGACAAGAAACCTCTCGGAGACGTCCTCCAGGGCGCAAAAGAGATGGAGAAAGAGAAGAGATCAGCAGGAAGCTACGTGGATCTTACACTCATCACTGGTGAGTTCATCCTCTCAGTCAATTTCTTCCACTAATGCATCTGCTTTTGCCATGGCTAGGCGTTCGTGTCGACGACCGGTTTTGGAACCAACAACCTTTCTGCTACAAGATGATCTAAATGGTTTGCCCTGGACTGAAGTGAAGCGACGCCATCGTAGATCCTGCCCTGTAGCACATCGTTTTGATAGTAGTCACCGGAGGTGATCATCGTCTTCGAAGACGATCCGTCCTGGTCGATGTGGATCTCGTGCAAGTATTTCAAATTTGGCTGGATTTTCGGGGCAAACGGGACAGACTTCCAGAAACAAAAAATCTCCTTCTCTAGGCCATATGGGCCTTACAGAGGAAGCAGCAAGGCATGGGTTACGTTGGCTTTTAAGTGTGGTAGGCGGCAGATCATTGCAATTATCATCTAGAGTTCCCGCAAAGCAGGTGTCAGCAGGATCTCGTGCATCCGCCGCCATGGCGGGTCGTGGAGGTGGTAGAGGGCCAGATGGAGGAGGAGGACAGAGATACTTTGATCAAGGTGCTGGCTCCAGTTTTGGTGGTCAAGGAGGAGGTCCACCACCGCAAGGTTTTGGAGGGAAAGGCGGCGGTCAGCCACCACCAGGTTTCGGAGGGCAGGGCGGCGGCATACCACCGCAAGGGTACCGGCAGAATGAGTTCACCGGAGATGGCCAGACGTTCGATGCAAATCTGCCTGGCTATCAAGGAAATCAAGGAGGAGGGCAGGGTTACCAAGGCAATGGCTACAATTTTTGCTTCAACGGAAACTTTCAGCCCCCATATCAAAACGATGGATTTCAAGGCGGTCCGCCGGGAGGTTTCAACTTTGTTCCAGGACCAGGAGGGGGAGATTATCGTGGTGGAAATGGCTACGCAAACAATGAATACCGACGGCCATATGATCATAGGAACAAACCTGGCCCTTACCGTGGCGCTGCAAACGGCGGCCGCTATGGTGGAAGAGGGCATGGACGCTACGCTGTCGTGGGAATAGTCACGGCAGATGCTGCAATCGGCAGCGAGTAGTAGAACGAGGGGCAAGGGCGGCCAGCCATCTGCGGTGCGAGATGAGGGCAAAGACACAGGGTTTTACCCAGGTTCGCCCCCCGGAGGGTAAAGACCTACTCCTGCTAGATTTTATTATGGAGGTGTTACAATGGGCGAGCTCGGCGGCAAGGCGGCGAGTCGCTTGGGTGTATGAAGGAACGTATCTCTACTCGCCCCATAGGGAGGTTTATATAGGCTCACCTCCCCTAGGGTTTACATATCTCAACCGATTCAGTTAAATCTTCGGTAGTCGTTTAACCTAATACGACTGGGCCCATCTACTACTTTGGGCCTTGACTTCGATCGCTCGGTGCCTTGCTAGGCTTCAATCCACTCGCCGTTATGCAGCCCACTCGCCACGGGCGATCGGGCCGGCTGGGTATACCCCGAAGAGGCATATCCCCATCGAGTCCCGAGGCCGTCGTCGATTAGGCGTGGGTGGTTCTTGGCGATCGGAGTACGGCTTGAGTAGGCATCCAAATAATCGTCGGGCTCCTGACAAAGGAGAAAACCAGTGATCCAAGTCGCGGCTTTGTAGTCGAGTCGTGAAACACTGTCATAGTGATTGAGTCGGCGAGCCGAGTGGCCGGAGTTGGACCGTCAGGCGTGGTCAAACTAGCCGTTGGGGTAATCCAACGGTAACTTTTGGCGTAATCATCGCGCGGTAACGGCTTCCTGATTTGGCGGGTAACATCCATTATATAAGGGGAATGGCAGGCAATCAGAGAGCCAACTTCTCACCACTTCTTCCGACTGCGCGTATTTTCCTTCCCTCGCATCGCGATCCAGCCGACCCAAAATCCCCCGACCCCCAACAACCTCTCGGCCATGGCCCTTTCCACCGAACCGTGGGGTAGGTCTAAGTGCACAAGGGCGCAACTGGCCTCATTCGAGGAGGCCGGGATCCTACGAGCCGGCTGTTGGCGTATTCCCGCAGCCGGAGAGACGACCCCGAACCCGCGAGAGAGGGAATTCATCTGTTTCACCAGTCATCTCGAGCGGGGGCTAGGGTTTCCTACATCCTTGTTCTTCCGGCGCTTCTGCGCCTATTACGGGATCCAGCCTTCAGATCTGGGTCCCCACAGCATCGAGCAGCTCGCCATCTTCGTGGCGTTCTGCGAATGCTACTTGGGCTGCCGGCCCTACTTCCCCTTGTGGCAAGATCTGTTCCACGGACGGATCAGACGCGAGGAAGCAGGCGGCCCAATGCTAGCCGCGGGCGGCCTGACATTCCAATTCAAGTCCAAAGCCTCATTCTTTGATCTGATGCTGCCCGCCAAGGCAGCGAGCGACTGGAAGAAGTCGTGGTTCTACGTGGACGAAGCGACCCCGGAGGACGAGGCGGCGATCCCGCGGTATTCCGCCAATCGGTCCGAGCCGCGCCATCTCCAAGTCAGCAAGCTCCCCAATGACCAGCGGATGGTCGTCGACGAGATGCTCTAGACCATCCGCGGTCTGAAAAAGAAGGGCCTCCAGACGATAAATCTGTACAACTCCTGGCTCGAGCGGCGGCTCGTCCCGCTCGCCCAGCGTGACCACTACATGTACCAGTACACGGGCCGGGGAGACTCGACGAAGGCCTGCCTCGACGAGTGGAAACTGGAGGACTACCTCCCAGCACTGAAGAAGATTACCCAGGCGGTGTACCTGGATGCGCAGGCTGGGGTCGCCCCTATACCGCGAAGCGTCCAGCTCCAACGGTAATCACCTTACTTTGACCGCGATCGCGATCTATGCGATCGGTAATTCGATTCATTCGTATTCGTGGTACTGTTCCAAGTGGTGGAAGGGTGGCTCCCTCCTTCGGACGACGAGAGCTCGGGCTCATCCGCCCAGGACGTGGGCGAGTCACCGCCCGCCAAGGGCGACGAGGACGACGATGACGAGTCCGAGGAGGAGGCCGCCCCGCTGGTCCGAAAGACCCGCGGACAACAACAGCGCGAAATCGAGGCAAGCAGAAGCCTCGAGCGTCATGATGACGACGACGAGATCCCAGAGACCACCTCGCGCCGTCAAGCCACTCCGTCGAAGAAGAAGAAGAAGGAAAAGGAGGCAAGGGCCCCCCCGAAGAAGAAGACGAAGCCATCAAAGTCGGCCTCGCCGCACTTTCGAAAGCAGCTACGATGCTCCCAGCCACCTGTGATGACGCGCCACCGGTGACAGTGCTACCGGACGCGACCGTGGAAGTGCCATTGGCTTCGATGCCTCCGCCATTCGCCCCAGTCTCTGGGCTGGGGGAGGCTCCAGCTGCAGCGGCTTCGCCTCGCAAGGAGGCTCCGGCTACAGCGACTTCGCCTCGCAAGGAGGCTCTTGCCGAGGATGTCCTAGAGGCTCCAGCTGCGGCCTCAACGACGAAGAAGCCGTCCGTGTCTTGGGCACGCGACGTCCTGGAGATGGGGCTCAGTCGCCGACTGGGCCCTGAACTGGAAAAACCGGCCGGCCTCCGTACGGGGCTACGTTTCATCCCGGTCGCCAAGTGAGTGCACTCACCCTTCCTTGCTTTTCATAACTTTTTCGCTTGTTTTTGCTTATTCGATTGATGCACAGGACCGGAGTGAAGAGGATGGGCCATCCGACCGTGGATAAGGTGCCACCCGTCGTTAGCGAGGAGGACCCTTCCCGCAAGAGGAAGGCGGACGAGGTCATCGACTCGGCGGATGGCAGCAAGAAGGCCAAGGGTGGCGACACCGTCACTGTCTCTGACGACACGGCGGTTGCACCAGCCGGGCCCATGATGGAGGCAGCGTCACGGCTGAGGGCGCTTCCTTCGAACGGCGGAGGCGACCTCCCTTGGAGCGGGTGACTCTATTGCTACCTTCCCACGCTTCGTGACCAAGGCGGCCACGGCGAGTGGAGCTGCGCCCTCGAGCCATGCTCCTGGGACCGCCGATGCTGAAGTCGACCAACGTCGTGGGCACATGCCGGCGTTACTCGCGTCCGTGTACGCGATACAACTCCATGGCATGCTTGGCGCAGCCATCCAGGTACATCCAGTCCCCGAGGATCAGGTCGGTGCTTTGCAGCGGCTTGATTCTTATAATTTCTCATATTTTTATTTTCGCATCCAGTCCCCGAGTGCGCACGCGCTAAATTTCAGCGGGTGGGCACTTAGGAATTTCTTGATCGCCAGTCCCTGAGTGCGCACTCGCTGAATTTCAGCGGGTGGGCACTTAGAAATTTTTGTTTTGATTAACCTTGTTGATGATATGCAGGGTATACAACTTGAATCGGCTGATCGATTGGCCGCAAAGCAGCGCGCGGAGAAGGAGCTGGCCATCGTCCAGGAAGCGAACAAAGGGCTTCATGCTTTTGCTGCGAAGGCAGAGGAAGCTCGCCAGGGGCTTGTCCCCGCTGGTGAATTGGCGGCGGCGCAATCGGCCTTAAGTGCCGCTGAACAGCGGATCGCCAACCTCGAGCGCGAGCTGCGGGAGGCGAAGGAAGAAGCGGCCTCGGCTGACGGGTGAGCTAAGGCCGCCATTGCAGCCGCTGAGGAGGATCGCAAGGTGTCGGAAGTCCTTATTGCTGGACTTCAGGACGACCATACATCGCTTCAATGCTTCATCACGGAACTCGCCCGCCCGCTGCTTGGTGAATACATCTTCCTTTTCCAGTGGTTGTGTCTTTTGTGGTGTCCGTCATACTCATTACTGTCTTCTACTCGCAGGTCGCATCATTGATAGCAAAGGAGAGGCGAGCTCGATCAACGCGAGGCAGTGCGTAAGTATGCTCGTTGATTCGGCGACATTGTCGGCGACGTGCATCCGTGCCTATCTCCAAGAGATATCGCCCACGGAGGTGATTCCCAGCGACCTCGTTGAGGTGTGGAAATATTTGGAGAAGGCGCCCGCGGTCGTTGAATACATGACGCGGTCGGTGTTTCGGCGCGGAGCGTCGACGGCTCTGAGCCTTGGACTCGCCCACTTCCCCGAGGATTTCGACATCGACGATGTGACGAGTGGATATCCATCGTCGACTGGCGCGGTGGAGCTGTCCGAGGTCCTCAAGTTGCAGGATCGTGCCGTCACGTACTCATAACGTGTCTGGGCGATGGGCGACCTCCTTCCGTACCAGGAGACGGTCGTCGCGCCGAACGACCCTGAGTCGCCGCACCGTGACTTCAAGGTCGAGCAACCTTTTCGCGCGGCGATGGCGGGTGAACTGACGATGTATCCGTCAAACCCGTACACGGCGTTCATCCGCAATCGCCGGGATGTTGGCGAGTCGTCATCGAAGCCTGCAGAGTAGGATGGTTTGCCTTGTGGCGTTAGTAGCAGGTCTGCCACGCGGGCATATTTTGTAACATGAAACAATGCAATACCCAATTGAATGAGACGTTGTGTCTATTTTGGTATTTTGTTGTGTGTTTGTGATTGATTTTTGAACGAGTCCCCGAGCGCGTCCGCCCTTTTTGTGGGGTTCACCTCGTACATGATGTATGTGTTGTTGTCATGTGTTTTGATGTTTTGGTCGACTCGCCCGAGCTCGAAGAGCCAGTCGCTAGGCGACTCCCTTGAGTGCTCTGTACTTTACCGTTTTCACGTGCGCGAACGAGGTCGGGTGGCCGAGTCCCCGAGTGTGGTACTTGGTAGTTCTAGGTGCGACTTGAGGGTGGTTGAGGACTTAGCGCGTTGGTGTGAGCGCGTCACTCCTGCCTGGCCCGTGGGGTCAGTCGCGTGGCGAGTCCTGGGCATGCTCTCTTACTTGGCGTTTTCCCTGACCGCTTGCAACGAACTGGTCTTCAGTCCCCGAGCGTGGTACTTAGCCGTTCGAGTCGCTATGCCAAGGATGCGGAGGACCAAGGTCGCTGTGAGAAGCGAGGGCAGTTGTCTTGGCTCGTAGAACCAGTCGAGCTAGGCGACTCCAATGGGGCTCCGGGTGGGCGTTTTTTCGTGGACGATGCAAGACCTGAGGTGATTCAGTGCTCTTACACCGCACTACTTAGCCGTACCGATCGCTATGCCAAAGGTTGACTTCTGCAATTAGCGTAACGCTGTTATTACGAGTGCGAGTGGCACAAGTCATGGAGAGTAGGCGCAATTTGCGGTAACCGTTTCTTTTTATTTCATAGCGACTGGAGAGAACATGTGTGGGGTTCTAGGAGTAGAACTTCCGGAGGAGGTTTACATTCCATGGTCGCTTGACGTCGAGTTCGCCGTCCCCGCGGACGTCGATGAGGTAGTAGGCGTCGTTGCCGATGCACGCGCCGAGCGAATGGGCCTTCCCACGGAGGGGAGAGCTTGTGCATGCCCTTCTTGTCCTGGATGAGGCGTAACACCAGGTCGCCTTCCTGGAAGGTGCAAGCTTTCACCTGCCGGCTGTGGTAGCGGTGGAGTCCCTGCTGGTAGATAGCGGTTCGTGACCGAGCGAGGTCACGTGCTTCGTCGAGTTGGTCGATCCCGTCTTGGCGGGCAAGCTCGTTTGCAGCCTCCGTATAGTGGACGACCCGCGGCGAGTCGTGTTCGAGGTCGGTGGGCATGACTGCTTCGGCACCGTAGACCATGAAGAAGGGAGTGAATCCCGTCTAAAATGGATCGTATGGGCACCTAGAGGGGGGTGAATAGGTGCTAACCAATTTTTAATACTTTTTCAATTTTAGGCTTGACACAAAGTAAATTCTCTAGATATGCAACTACGAGAATTTCCCTATATGTAACCCTAACTACTAAGCACGTAAAAGAGGAGCGAGGAAACCGTAATGGAGCACGCGGAGACACAGGGATTTGTTTTACCGCAGTTCCTTCCTTGTTAAGGGAAGTACATCTGCGTTGGAGGGGTGGGCGGTTCTAAGACCACCACGCCACAATAGGCCTCACCCTATTCTCTGATGGATCTCGCCACGAGAGGCCTGATCCACCTTCTCCACTATTGGAACCCTTCGAGGCGGAACCTTTTACAACACTATCGGGGCACACACACCCACAACCGAATTGGGGGCTCCCGGGATGACAACAAGCTGTCACAAAAACAAGGTTTATCAATATAAACAAAAACGAGGATCTAGATATTTGCAAGAAATACTAGATCGAAGGTTCTCCAAATTAATGGAGAGGAGATGAAGCGCTTGATTGCTGATGATGAAGATCGAGTTCTCCTCCTTCGATTCCCCAAGGGATGGGGCCTTTGGGTGGATCTAGGTGGAGCACTCTTGTATTAAGTTTTCAGATCTGATCTGTTCTTTTTCGAGATGAATCAAGAGTTCTGGCAGGAGGGGGATGGCTGGCTTAAATACCCCCTCCCCAGATCTGGCCATTGCACAACTTTGGGGGCGGATTATCCGCCCCCCACTTGGGGCGGATTATCCGCCCCCTGGGAAAACTCCGCCCCAAGGGTGGATTCTCCGGGGGAAACTCCGCCCCCTCTCTAGGGCTTGCGCCTTGGAGAAACTTGGAGAAGATCTTGGGGGGTGGATAATCCGGCCCCCCTGGGGGGCGGATTATCCGGCGTGGCCGGAAAGTCTGGCCAAAACTCCGCCCCCTCTCTAGGGCTTGCGCCTTGGCGATGAGCAGGGGGGAGGATTATTCGCCCCCCTGAGGGCGGATTATCCGGCCAGGCCGGAAAGTCCGGACAATATTCCGCCCCCCTTCTAGGGCTTGCGCTTGCTTGGGCAGAGGGAGGGGCGGATTATCCGCCCCTGGTGGGGCCGGATTATCCGCCCCCAAAGGCAAAGTTCTGAGCTGCAACACTTCAACACACATTAAATGATCCTTGATATTGTTATCTAACACACAAAACACTAGGGATTAAGAAATGTTCTTTCAATCTCCCCCTTTTTGGTGTTAGATGACAATACTAGGATTTGCAATGAAACCGGCAAGTGCCACCTTAGATAATGAAAGACGCTCCCCCTAGATGTGTGCATATTTAAGATTTGCATTTGAATACAAATACACACACTAGGTAGAAGACTACTTTAAGGTTTGGAAAAAATGTCATACCACCGGAATATATAGCCACGGCATACATAGATAATCCCATGAATCCATATGTCATCAAATATGCTCCATAATTCCAGAATTCCATGGGGTCCATGATAGATAAATCCAGAAATCCATGAATACCAAACATAGTACGAAACTGTGGAGTACGACATAGTCTTACACAAACAACCACAAATAGCAAACAAGTTCACGCTAGAAAAGGCACAAGCAAGCAAATAAAAACGACTAAAATCGAAGAGCTTGTGCCCGACCCTTGCAAATCCACGAGACCTAATAGAACTACTTCTCCCCCTTTGGCATCGAAACGCCAAAAATGAAGAAGAGCGATGCTAATGTCCCTGGAGATCACTCCTCCTCATCCTCGTCGTAGTCATTCCCGTCCCCTTCCTCTTCATCATACTCATCATCATCGTCATCAGCTGGAGGAGTGGGTGCCCTCGGAGGAGGAGGAAAGAGACAACTCTCAAGCTCGCCATAGTTGATCCCTGAAGTGTTCCACTGAGCGTACGGATCCGGAGCAGTGGGAGGAGGTGGATTGCCAGTGGCACCTGAGACATGGTGGAGGATAAGCTGCTGCGTGTGATCCCTCTCATGATCCCTGCGGTACGCCTCATATTGGCCCTTGTGAATGTCAATACCCATGCAAAGAATGTTCCGCTGGAACCAATTAAGCTGCTTGACAAGCATCATAATGAACGGAGCATAAGGAATGGAGAGCCGGTTGATCATAGCATCCGTCATCTCATGAAAAATATAGTCCATGACATCCAGTTTGTAACCAGTGGCTGATCCAGAGTTGGTGGCACACTCGTGAGCAAACGCAAGGAGAGGAACAAGGTGGCCACAGATCTTGTCATTGTTGCCACCACTAGGCGCGATGCAGTCCCGAAACATGCCAACAAGAGAGGCATACAAGGGAGGGAGACCAGCGAAAGTACCAGCAACACCATCAGGAGAAAGACAGGGAGCCAGTGCAGTGTCCTTGGATGGCTTCAAGGGAGTAATGATGCGGTGACCAGCGGGAGTGTCACGGCCATGGAAAGCGTACCCAAGAACCTGCCCAAAAGTGCGAAAGTCTGATCAGCATGCTAGTCCCGGTCATCCACTTCATAGTGCGGCGCTCATCACCGCAGATCACAAGTGTGGAAAAGAACTGGCGCACCACAGAAGAGTCATAATCGCACTGAATGGTCATGAGGTGGTGAAGCCCCATCTTGTTGGTCACATCCAATGCCTCAAGGAGCCGAGCCTTGGATTGAGCCTCAGTCAAGTTGATGGGACGCATGGGGCGAATCTTGATAGTAGCATAGACATCATCATGGATAGCCCGAAAGTGAGCATTCCAAAACATATTGTCCTCGGGTTGGCCATCACTGTCAACATCATCATAGTAGTCTGTCTGGCGGATGGTGGCATACTGAATGCTGTCCATAGACTTGTAATTGGGCCGAGACTGTTTGCCCTTGCGAGAAGAGGTTCGCTTAGATTTCTTACTTGCCTCGGCCATCCTTGCAGCCTCTCTTGCTGCCCTGCGGACCTCTGTTTCGTCAATAAACTTCCCTTCTACAGTGGGTTTGAGATAACGGGGACGGGGACGACGGACGAAGGTCTTGGTTGGCTTGGAACCACCTGTGAAATGCATTGAGAGAGGTAGCAAGGAGATGAGCATACACACAAGTCCAGGAGAAAGGAAACATGGAGAAAGAGTAGCAATGCAACCCCATAACCAATGATGTGCATGAGCAGAACCAGAACCAAAACAGACCAGAGTGTAACTCTCTAGGCCGGATTATCCGGCCCTGGCAGGGGCGGATAATCCGCCCCCCGCAATAAAATTCTGGATTGGCTCAGATCTACCATGGCAAAACAGATCGAGTACTAGGGTTGCAAGGCTACTGATTCTAGCATGTAAGAAACAACACCAAGAACCTTCTACAACGAGATTTCCACCAAATAGAATACATCCCATACAAAAGGAGAGAGATGAGGGAGTTACCCTCACTCATTGGAGGAAAATCGCGGAGGAGAAGATACCCGGAGGCGAGGTGAAGAAGATCCGGGGAGAGCCCGGAGAATCCGGTGGTCAAATCGACTCCGGGAGAGGCGGATGCTCCGGCGGCGGCTGGGGGGCAGAGGTAGGGTTGGGGGAGGACTGGCTGCTCTGTTTGAGTCTTCCCTCCCCGACCCAGCCTATAAGGGGCTGATTTCGCCCGGGGCGGATAATCCGCCCCCCACTTAGGGCAGAGAATCCCCCCCCCCCAGAAATTCTGGAAAACAGAATCAGTCCAGAGCACCCTAGCAAATCTCTCGATGGTGTTTTAGAGGTCTTGTGTGCAAGAATAGATGGTTCAAGGAGGGAGAGAAAGGCTTGGGTTGAGAGAATCAAACTGAGATGGTACTACGCACCCAAATTTGCAAGAATCAAATCAACCAAAAGCCAAATTTGAGTGTGTTTTCCATAAGAACAAAAGGTATGCAAGAAAATCCAACGAGACCCATGAAAAACCAACTCTTCTCGAGGAAGAGGGCAGTGGCCTAAGCCACCATGTTGGAGCGCATGGCATGACACCGCGAAGATGTATCTTGAGTTCAAAACCAATGCTCATCGATGACCCACATATCACAAAATGATATTAAGGGAAATGATGTTACTTGGGAGGGTTGGCCAATCAATTAGGACCACACTCCCCTATGTCTATGCCCGCATCTAAACCAAATACATGAATAAGAGCAAGTGAGTGTGCAAGAATAGTCAAGCCAAGCTCCTTGAATCTATGATATTTAGCTCATTCCGCAAATAACAAAATCTTGCTTCATCGAGGGGCTTCGTGAAAATATCAGCAAGTTGGTTCTTCGTGCTCACAAAGGATAGAGCAATATCTCCACGAGCAACATGATCCCGAATAAAGTGGTTGCGAATCTCTATATGTTTTGTTCTTGTATGCTGCACATGATTGTAAGCAATTTTGATAGCACTTTCATTGTCGCATAAAAGAGGCACTTTGTCAAAATTGACACCATATTCCTTTAAAGTTTGCCTCATCCATAACAATTGAGTACAAGCACTTGCAGCAGCAACATATTCAGCTTCGGTTGAGAGTGAAATACAATTGCTTTCTTTGATGACCAACACACTAGAGACCTGCCCAAGAATTGGCATGCACCGAGGTTGATTTCCTATCATCTTTGTCACCAGCCCAATCTGAATCAGTGTAACCACATAGAGAGAAACTTGAACCCTTGGGATACCATAACCCAAAATTTGGGGAATGAACCAAATATCGGGAGATTCGCTTGACTGCCACGAAGTGGCTTTCTTTATGAGCGCTTGGTACCTTGCACACACTCCTACACTTAACACGATATCGGGCCTAGATGCGCAAAGGTAAAGGAGAGAGAGCCGATCATGGATCGGTATACCTTTTGATCCGTCTTTACCCTTGGGATTGAGCTCAAGATGACACTTTGTTTGCATTGGGGTAACGCCAGTGAGATCCGTCATCTTGAACCTTTTGAGCATGTCTTGGATGTACTTAGCTTGATTAATAAAGGTTCCCTCTCTAAGTTGTTTGATCTCAAATCCAAGAAAGAACCTGAGCTCACCCATCATGGACATCTCAAACCTGTCAGTCATAAGCTTCGAAAATTCATCGTTAAAAGCTTGGTTAGTAGAGCCAAAAATAATGTCATTTACATAAAGTTGGCATACAAAAAGCTCCCCATTGACCTTATTAGTAAAAAGAGTGGGATCGATTTGCCCAACTTCGAATCCACGGTCTAGCAAAAGCTCTTTAAGGTGCTCATACCACGCACGTGGGGCTTGTTTAAGGCCATAGAGCGCCTTATCGAGTTTGTAGACATGGTTCGGAAATTTGGGTTCCTCAAACCCCGGGGGCTGCTTGACGTATACTAACTCATGTAGAGGACCATTAAGGAAAGCGCTCTTAACATCCATTTGTTGTAATTTAAAATTATGATGGGCTGCATATGCAAGAAGGATACGGATGGACTCAAGGCGAGCTGAGGAGCGTAGGTCTCGCCAAAATCAATTCCTTCTACTTGAGAGAATCCTTGAGCCACGAGTCGTGCTTTATTCCTCACAACAATGCCATTTTCATCCTGTTTATTCTTGAAGATCCACTTGGTGCCGATAACATTGCGGCAATCCTTTGGCTTTTCTACGAGCTTCCAAACTTTGTTGCGTTCGAAGTTGTTTAATTCTTCATGCATTGCAACAACCCAATCGGGGTCTTCAAGAGCATCAAAACCTTCTTTGGTTCAACCATGGAAATGTGAGCTTGATGATCACGAAGCTAGCAAGCTCTCTTGAGTGGATACCTTAAGTCGTAGATCACCAACTACCTTGTCAAGAGTGTGACCTCTTAGTTCAAGGTTGCGATCAGCACGAGCCTTGCGACGAGCCTCAATATCCTTATTGTTTCTTGGAGGAGTGGATTCAATTGTTGTATCCTTGTATTGATTACTGCCTTGCCCTTGATCTTGGTCACCGGTACGCTGTAAGATTGTTCTTTGAACATTTTCTTGGTCCGGATAATCCGCTTGGAGGGGCGGACTATCGACTGGGAGGTGAAGTACCAACCATCTTCGAGAAAGCTCGATGGAGTTGGAGATCCAGGGCGGATAATCCGCCTGGGGCCGGAGAATCCCTGGGAGCTTCGAGAGATGTTGATTTCTCCTTCGGATCCCCGATGCACGAGTTGGAGTGCGAGGCGGATCGTCCGCCTTGGAGGGGGCGGATAGTCCGGCCTGGGTCTACCAGCTTGTCCAGAGGACAGATGATCTTCAGTAGATTGTGGTGTTGGTGCAGGATTGTCTCCAACAGTAGGAGCTTGTTGATCTTGTGTAAATGAGGGCTCCACATGTGTGGAGCATTGTCCTTCCCGATCCGCCACAAGGGGTTCCTCAATGGGGCAGAAAAATCCCACGCCCATTCTTCTTATGGCATCTTGGGGTATTTCAACATCTGCATCACAAACATCAACTTGCCCTATAAAGGAGCCGTTATTTTCATCGAACTCCACACTACAAGATTCTACAACAATCCCAGTGAGCTTGTTGTAGACTCTATAAGTGTGGGATTTCAGCACCGTAACCAACAAAAATACCTTCTAAAGCCTTGGATTCAAATTTTGACAAACGGACACCTTTAATAAGAAAGAAACACTTACACCCGAATACCCTGAAGTATGAGATGTTGGGTTTGTTGCCGGTAAGTATTTCATATGGGGTCTTGTCCAAGATCTTCCGAAGGTAGAGCCGGTTTGATGAGTGACAAGCAGTGGATATGGCTTCAGCCCAAAAATTATAAGGAGACTTAAATTCAGCTAGCATAGATCTTGCCATATCCATCAAAGTCCGGTTCTTCCTCTCGGCTACACCATTTTGTTGAGGGGTGTAATGGCCGGAATATTGGTGTCTAATCCCCTCTTCGCTAAGAAACTCATTTAAAGTGTAGTTCTTGAATTCTATGCCGTTGTCACTTCTAATTGCCAAGATGGGAACATTGTGTTGACGTTGAACTTCATTGGCAAAGTCGATGATAGTTTGTTGAGTCTCACTTTTCAGCTTGAAGAAATACACCCATGTATATCTTGAGTAATCATCGACGATGACCAAGCAATATTTCTTCCCACCAAGACTTGCATGAGAAGGAGGACCAGATAAATCCACATGGAGTAATTCCAAAATCCTCTTCGATGACACAATAGTCTTCCTCTTGTGGGGAGAATCATGCATTTTTCCTTCAACACAGGCCCTGCAAACACGATCTTTGGCAAAAGAGACATTGTCTTTTAGTCCAAGAATGTGGCCACCCTTTTGGAGACTTTGCAAAGTTCTCATGTTGACATGGGCTAAACGGCGATGCCATAGCTAGCCCACGTCGGCCTTTCCGAATAGACACATCGGACCCGAAGTGGTTTTCCCCGAGAAGTCCACCACATACAGGTCATTTTCGACGTATCCAACGAAAGCGACCTTTAGAGACTTGCTCCATAAGAGTATCACCAAATCATCATCGATAAAAATAGCAAAACCCATCTTGCCAAGGGCACGAACAGAAAGAAGATTGTAGCCAAGGGTCTCAACAAGCATGACATCCACGAGAGAGATATCGTGGGCAACCACAACCTTGCCAAGACCCAATACCTGAGATTTAGACTTATCACCATAGGAGACTGTGATATTATCAAGATTTGGACGCATCTCCGTGATGATCTCCTTGCTTCCGGTCATATGACTAGTGCAGCCACTATCCAGCACCCATTTCGACCCACCGGAAGCATAGCCCTGCAAGAAAATTACTTCTTGGTTTTAGGTACCCATTTTTCAATGGGTCCTTTCATGTTAGTAACAAGGGTCTTTGGGACCCAAATAGACCAATCAATATATTCATCAAAAGGACCAACATAATAAGCATAAACATCGCCATAATCATCACAAAAGAGTTCATAATTCGGATCGTGAGACCCTGCAAAACCAATATTATTAGTCTTGTCTTTTGTGACAACCTTCTCAAGTTGCTTGTCTTTAATTGCACATTCTTGGTCTTGTTCTTCTTGGTTTTCTTCTTCTTGGACTTGGTGACATACCCAAGTCCCTCTTTACCATGATTTGGCCTTTGCTTGTCAAGGACTTCATCAAGCACACCTTTGTCCTTTGTAGTGATGTCCTTGATCACTCCTTTTTCCACACTAGCATTTTTCTTGTTACTATATGTTGAGTTGGACGAGCTAGGAGTATCATATTCGGACAATCGACTTTGAAGCTGATCATGTGACTCATTGAGGATAGAGAACTCGTTTTTCAACGCCTTGTGAGCATTGTCAAGTTTCTCCAATTCCTCGGAGAGTCTATCATGAGCAGCCCCAAAGTCAATCCTTTCCTTCTTTAACTTCTTTGCCTTGGTGACCGCATTGTCACGTTCCTTAACGAGTTTAGTCACAATTTCTTCATGTGACTCTTCCATAGACTCAAGCCTCTCTTCAAGAGAGACCCGAGCTTCTTCTTCTTCTTCTTCTTCTTCTTCAAGAGCATTTTTTAGGGATGCAATTTCCATTGCATCCTCCCTTTCAATTCTGCCCTTTTCTTCGAGGAGTGCTTCGTTTTGGGCCAGCTGATCCATAAGAGCCTCAAAACGAACTTTGTGCTCACCTTGCAAGTTAGTATAGAAATAATCCAAGGCAATAATCTCTTCTTTAACCTTAAGACTAGCAGGATCATCCATGTCTATCATAGCCTTGGGAAAGGAAGAGTTAGAAGAAGTTACCTCGGAGCTTCTTGCCATGAGACAAGTAGGATTCTTGTTGATGATGTTTTTGTTTGGAGAGTCGAAGAGTGATGTTGATGTAGATGTGGTGGCTATAGCAGCCACCTCTTGAGAGCTATCGTCCTCGTCCTCATCTTCACTCCCCGATGAATATTCTTCTTGAGCTACTAGAACAATCTTTGGTTGCTTCTTGAAAGGAGCATTTTTCTTTACAAACTGTTTCTTAAGTGGAGCTTTTGATTTGTCCTTAAAAATGAGTCTTCCTCCATTATCCTCTCTACTTTGATATGGACACTCAGCTACGAAGTGCAGCCGGTCACCACAATTAAAGCATGTTCTCAACTTGGGACCATTTTCTTTTCTTCCATAGGCTCCACTTTTGCGATCTAGTTCAGCTTTAGCCTTGGCTGGATCTTTCCAAAAGTTTCTTGCATAAAGAGCCAAGTATTGTCCGTGGATCCTTTTTATATCTTCGGGACAGTCCAGGCCTTCTACCGCATATTCATCATGATCAATCACGCTAGTCTTCAAAGCCATGTTGACCCCCTTTTGCATCCCCATAGCTCGAGCACGAGCATCTTCGGCATTCTTGGCGGCCACTTTGAATGCGGCCATTTCTTGCATTACCTCATTGGATGACATGAGGTGATAATTATGCCTACCTTGGAGACTTTTCAAATCAGTGGGCTCAAATGGCATAAGAGCACTGACATACTTGCGCTTGATCCAAGCATCATCAACATGAGCTGCACCGTGGTTTCTGAAGGTTGTAGCTATTGCCTTGAGCCTCCTATACATGTCCTCGTGGTCTTCTCCATCCAGCATATAAAATCCTTCAGCTTCATTGCTCAAGGCATCATATCTATTCCTTCTCATACTTTCATTTCCGATGAATAGCTCGGTGAGAGCATCCCAAGCTTCTTTGGCTGTGCTAAGATGCTGAATGTGTGGCATGTCTTTATCACCCACACCAAGCTGAATCATGTGTAGAGCTGTAGCATTGAGTTGGCTATCGACCACTTCTCTCCTTGAGAGATTGTTAGGATTTCCAATGTGAAGACCATTTTCGATGATCTTCCACAACTCTATGGAGGAACTGCTGTCACATCCCAAGATTTTCCAAATCTTGAAATGTGAAAATAAATGAATTAAATAAAACTTTGTTTGATTTTCAGAGCCAGAAGAAACTTTTTGAATTCAATTGGAATCTCAAACCCATTTGAATTAAATAAAATCCAAAATGCATCCTTAAAAATAAACATTTAATTAAAATGTTTTAGAATTATTATTATTGTATCTTTAAATAAAAGATTGGTTATCAAAAGAAAAGGTGGATTTATAAATAAAGATTATCTAATTAAGCCAATTAAAACCTTGGCCAAGCTTTGGGAATTAAAACATTTAGTTCTAAATAAAAATCAACAAAGGTTTATTTAAATAAAATAATAGGGAATCAATATCCAATTTTATTATGAAAGTATTTATCATTTTAAAATTAAAACATCAAGACCTACTAGAATTGTTTAAATAGGTTTAACAGTATTTCTACTATTTAATAAAACCTACTAAAATATTTTGGATCTACTTTAGATTTTAAAATAAATATCTCAATAAAATAAATCCTATTTGGATTAATAAACTAAGGCCATTTTATTTAACTATTAATGGACCCTATAATAAAATATTATTTTATTCTAACAAAGTTTTGCACATATCTTATATTCTCAAATAAAAACCTACTGATTTGGTTGTTGTAAATATTTAGAATTCAAAATGGGGAATCTAATAATTAAACCAAACCATATTTTATTAATAAACCATAACCCATTTTATTGAATAAATAAATAGAACCTAGAGAAAATTTAAATTTTTATTTTTATTTTTGAAAGTTGATTTACACTACTAAACAGAACCAAAAACACAATGCAAGGTTTAATGAGTGAATGATTGAATAAGTTGATTGAAATTTAAAACAGAAATTCAAAATAGAAAAGGAAAAATGATTCAGTACAAAAAAAAATGAAACAACAGCCAGCCCAGATGCTCACCTGTGAAGCCCACCAACCAGCCACCTCTTACCCGCAGAAAACTTTTCGACGCGTTATCAAACCCATCAAACACCGACAAGTGGACCCACCGAACGTTTTCCCACTGCCAGCGGACCCCACACTGCCACCTCCTTCTTCTTCCCCACCGCGAAGCACGCCTCTCCCTCCTCACTGCCGTTGCAGGCTTTGAATCCGCGCGATCAATTCGCCTTAATGCCGCGATAATTCCTCGTCGCGACCACGCCCTTTTAATAGCCTCACTCTCTCCTCCGTTTTCCCCCAGACACCGCCTCCCTTCTGCCTCCAGGCCGCCCCAATTCCTCTCTATACCGTTGCTACTCCGACGAGCTGTCGCAGCAATTCCGGCCAACTCCGACCACCCCTTTGCCTCTACTTCACGCGAGTGGACTCCTCTCGACCTCACGCACCTCCTAGAACTCCCAGTTCGCCCGCGGGTGCACCAGAACCCCGACTACGACAAACTCCCGACGCCGCCACGTCTGCCTTCTTCTCCGGCGACGTCTCCCAGGTGAACCAGACCGCCCCGCGCCTTCTCGTTCACGCACACATCTTCGACGTGTCCTTGCACTCCTGACTATGTGTTTTGTTTACCTCCTGATGATCTGCTGCATCGTCCTCGACAAAGAACCCGAGAGCTGCCGCCCTAAGCAACTCCATGAGCAATTCGCCAAGACCAAGGCGCCTTGCCATCCCTAGAGCACCTTGAGCTTCGCCGTGTTCTCCTGAGCCTGGTGAGCATTTTCCCTTTATCCTTAACCTCCTGTAGCATCGGCACCATCGTCGACTGACAGCTCCGCCGCTAGCCGCCCATTTTAGGTCGAGCCTGCCGCAACCGTTCGATCTAGATCGGGCGGGCACGATAGAATCATTTAAACACCGAAGGGGTACGCCTCCAGAGCCGCAAGATTATACTTGATCCAACGCACCAGAGCGTGATCCGCAGCGAACCGATACCGCCCAGTAGGAAACCGCCGCGTGTCCCCTGTTTTGTTTAAAACAGAAATTGAATCTGATTTAAATTGCAAACTTCAAATCCTTATAACTTTTGATCCACACGTCCAAATTTGACAAATTTTATATCAATAAAATCAGGAGAACAAGCCCTAAACAACCATGACCTTAGTTTTGAAAATAGTATCTGCTAGCTTGTTTGAAATTACAGAAACATTTGTGTACTTGTTTAGAGTGTAAAAATTGTTTAAAATTGATTTTAAGATTAAATCTTTTGCAAAATGGATTTATGTGACCTTACTGACCCTAGGAACCCACCCATAGTGTTAAAAAAAATAATTTTTGTGAAATTTAAGTTGAACTAGTTAACTTAGTCATTTTCTAGCCAAATAAACTCATTAAATCTTGTTATGGAAAAGTTGTTGCAAGGAAAACCTTGGGAAAATGTTATGGACCAAACTTACTGACCCAAAACACCAAGCCTTGCCAAGAGCAACTCACTTGGTGAAAAACATAAAGTTTTACTTTAAAAAGAATAATTCTCACCACATAAAATGTTGAATGGATTTTAAAATAGACTTTGGGCAAAACCCTCTAACTAATGACTTTGCCATTTTGGTAAATGACCAATGTGGACCTTACAAAGTTTATAAACCTAGTAGAGACCAACCTTGCAATAAAACCCCCTTTTCTACAAGACTTAGGAACCATTGCTTTGTGTATGTGAATTATTGTTTGAATGTTGGAATGCTACTTGATACTATGCTTGTTTGATTGTAGTGAAATTTGCAAAGTGTGAGACTAGCAAGATCAAGAAGTAACTATCATTCCCTAAACAAAAAGGCAAGTTACACTATCATACAAAATACCTACTATTTTTCATTATACTTAGTGGATTTTGTAAACATGCATGAAAATGTTTTATACTTATGCTATGCTAATCCTAATAGGAATCCCTATACACTCCTTAGTAAAATATTGAAGTTGTACATGCTTAGCCATGCTATGTTTTGAAAAGAGATACATCTTGAGATTTTACAAAGGTTGTGAAAAAGACTTGTAATTTATATAATAAAACAAGGACTCAATGAACCACCTAGGTGGTGGACACTTTATGTTTTGGAGAAGGTGGCAACAAAAGGGAACCATGTCTATGGCAATAACTTTGTGTTGTGCTCCAACTGAAAACCACCTAGGAAACTTAGAGATTGAACATGTTTCTCCAATTGTGGCTTTCGTGTACAACCACATGCTATTATGGCTCTGGCTTAGTCAACTACATTAGGGAGATCCATACATTGTCTTTAGTTACCGGACATGGGGATCTGGAATGCTTCATGGGGGCTGAAGACAAGCTAGCAATGATGTATGGGAGGACCTCTTGGAAAGACTTCGTCACATTCTCAGTCTGCCAGTTCTCCATCTTGGTGAGCACTAATCCAGTAGGCCACTGGTGGAAACAAGATGGGATTGTGTCATGTGGGTAAAGTGTACTCCTTCTGCAGAAGTTAATAAAATCTAAGTACTTAGCCGTGTCCCCGGTTATGGATAATACTGAGCAACTAAAGTTTGAACTATGGGAGATCTCGACATTCTAATTTCTAATATAAAAACTTGATGCACTTGGGGGTACCAAGGAATTCAAAGAGACTTTGTTTAACTTGTTGCACTTGGGGATTACCAAGGTGCACAAGAGCATGATATACTTGGGGTTACCAAGGAATTCATGAGTTTTGAGAAAACTTGTAGCACTTGGGGATTACCAAGGTGCTCAAGAAGTTTTGACAAGTACTTGAACACTTGAGTGTCTACCAAGGAGTTCAAGGATCTTGGAAATGAGATTTGACAAAGGACCTAAAACCCTTTTGAAAAGATAGGATAAAATATTGCTTTATGCCAATGAACCCTAAACTCTACTTAGCCAAATATGCATGTAATGATAGGATCCACTTATTAAATATAAAAGTGAAACTTGCCAATACAAATAAAATGTATTGACCCTTGTGGCTGTAACTTGTAATGTTGCAGGTTGATTGTTTTTAGGTGAAGATTGTTTGATTGACTAGGATTACAAAGTCTACAACCAACATCTGCCTGTGGCACTTTGAAGATAAAGGACCCCATGACTATAGTTATTCATTGCAATGTAATGTAATAGCCAAATGAGCTATATATGATGTAATAAAACTATGTTATTCCTGGTTATAATGTTATAATATGACCCTTGTATCTTGATATTACATCTTAACTGTGGATGCTAGCTATTGATCCAGGGACTAGCATTGTAAAACATAGGAGGGATCAACCTTATTGGGTTGGGACCTCTACAGATGGTATCAGAGCATTGTGTTGCCTGTAGGATTTGTAAACCCTAGGATTGGACAAAACCCTTAGAAAAATAGGAATTGTATATTGTTCCAAAACTTATTTACAAAAACACTTGTAACTCTTTCCTCAACCATTTTGGTTTCAACTCTACATCTCTTCTGCTTCAACTTGATGGAGAAACCTACCCTTGATCAAGGACTACACCATGTGCAAAGGATTTCTTCAAAATTTTCAACTATAATGACTTCAACATCTTCAGCATATTCCCCAAGGACTTCCAACTTGAAAACTACTAAGGACCACAAGTAAGACAAGGAAATTTTACTCAAGATTTAGAGACTGAGGGAATGCAAAATAAGAAAGAACCATCAACAACTTTGAAGGATTGTGACCAAATGTTTTCCCAAAGGAAACCATGATCTCATGCAAGGAGGATCAATCAAGAAGGATGGAAAGATCACAAGTGAACCATATAGATGGACCACCATAACTTAGTTAAGACAAAACACACCAACTCATGTGATGTAACAAAAATGTTTTATTGCCTAAGTATGTGCTTGAACCTTGAATGAGTGAAAAGTTTGTTGTGATTGCATGCACATTGCTTGTGTGGATTGTGATGTGTGTGATTAGAAATATTTCCTTAGAAATGTCTTGCCCATTCTAATCTTCCTTCAACCCAAACAGATGACTACCCCAAAGGACTCCAAGGTTGATGACACCAACACCAACCAAGCTGACAGCCTGGGAGAGCTCATAGCAACCCAACATCAGTTGAACCAATTGACAGCTCAGTTCCTAGCCAACAATAGTAATGAAGATCCAGCACTGCAAAATTTTTTGGAGTAACAATCTCAACTAATGCTTAAAGTGACTAATCAAATGATTAGCATGGAAGAAAAATTTCCTAGAAAAGAGTATGATAGCAAGGATGACAAGAATGTTGTTCTAGATGGAGCCCCAGCTTGCATTTTTTGTGGAGACAAGGATCATACTTCCAAGGAGCATGAAGGACAATGCCCCAATTGTGATGAAGACCATCCTGTTGGAGAATGCCCTACCTCTCAAGCTACTTGCTACCTTTGTGAGGGAAGTGATCATACTCCTGGCCTATGTCCCATCTATGCCATGGTAGAACAAAGGAAACAAGAAGGATCCAAGTCTACCAAAGGAAAAGGACCACTTATACCTCCAAGCAAGACAACCCAATTCAAAGGATCAAGGAAAATCAAGAAGCCCAAGCAAGACATGAGCCTTGTACAATGTCGTAAATGTAAGGAAATGGGACATTACTCCAGTGGATGCCCAGAGAACATAAAGAATAAAGGAATTGACCAAGTGTGGTGTAACAACTGTAATGAACCAGGTCACTTTGTAGCAACTTGCCCACAAGAGCCACGTAAAGAACTCAATGATATTCATTGCTTCAACTGCAAGAATCCAGGACACTATGCAAGCAACTGTCCAGAAAGGATGAAGAACAAGTTGAACAAGCCTATGGAGAAGCTCAACCTTGGTCCATGAGTCAAGCATAGGAATAGAGCAAAGGTTTAACATAGAGAAATTCCAAGACCCAAGAAGGCCAATATGTAATTTTTGTTTGAAAATATTTTAAGGGTGGTAGTACCCTAGTTGCTTTGAACTTGCTTGTAAACCCTAACCTTCCCAAATCTCGGGACGAGATTTATTTTAAGGGTGGTAGCCTGTCACATCCCAAGATTTTCCAAATCTTGAAATGTGAAAATAAATGAATTAAATAAAACTTTGTTTGATTTTCAGAGCCAGAAGAAACTTTTTGAATTCAATTGGAATCTCAAACCCATTTGAATTAAATAAAATCCAAAATGCATCCTTAAAAATAAACATTTAATTAAAATGTTTTAGAATTATTATTATTGTATCTTTAAATAAAAGATTGGTTATCAAAAGAAAAGGTGGATTTATAAATAAAGATTATCTAATTAAGCCAATTAAAACCTTGGCCAAGCTTTGGGAATTAAAACATTTAGTTCTAAATAAAAATCAACAAAGGTTTATTTAAATAAAATAATAGGGAATCAATATCCAATTTTATTATGAAAGTATTTATCATTTTAAAATTAAAACATCAAGACCTACTAGAATTGTTTAAATAGGTTTAACGAGTATTTCTACTATTTAATAAAAACCTACTAAAATATTTTGGATCTACTTTAGATTTTAAAATAAATATCTCAATAAAATAAATCCTATTTGGATTAATAAACTAAGGCCATTTTATTTAACTATTAATGGACCCTATAATAAAATATTATTTTATTCTAACAAAGTTTTGCACATATCTTATATTCTCAAATAAAAACCTACTGATTTGGTTGTTGTAAATATTTAGAATTCAAAATGGGGAATCTAATAATTAAACCAAACCATATTTTATTAATAAACCATAACCCATTTTATTAAATAAATAAATAGAACCTAGAGAAAATTTAAATTATTATTTTTATTTTTGAAAGTTGATTTACACTACTAAACAGAACCAAAAACACAATGCAAGGTTTAATGAGTGAATGATTGAATAAGTTGATTGAAATTTAAAACAGAAATTCAAAATAGAAAAGGAAAAATGATTCAGTACAAAAAAAAATGAAACAACAGCCAGCCCAGATGCTCAGCCCAGGAAGCCCACCAACCAGCCAGCCTCTTACCCCGCAGAAAACTTTTCGCACGCGTTATCAAACCCACTGAAACACTGACAAGTGGACCCCTCCTGAAACGTTTTTCCCACTGCCAGCGGACCCCACACTGCCACCTCCTTCTTCTTCCCCACCGCGAAGCACGCCTCTCCCTCCTCACTGCCGTTGCAGGCTTTGAATCCGCGCGATCAATTCGCCTTAATGCCGCGATAATTCCTCGTTGCGACCACGCCCTTTTAATAGCCTCACTCTCTCCTCCGTTTCCCCCAGACACCGCCTCCCTTCTGCCTCCAGGCCGCCCCAATTCCTCTCTATACCGTTGCTACTCCGACGAGTTGTCGCAGCAATTCCGGCCAACTCCGACCACCCCTTTGCCTCTACTTCACGCGAGTGGACTCCTCTCGACCTCACGCACCTCCTAGAACTCCCAGTTAGCCTGGTGCACCAGAACCCCGACTACGACAAACTCCCGACGCCGCCACGTCTGCCTTCTTCTCCGGCGACGTCTCCCAGGTGAACCAGACCGCCCCGCGCCTTCTCGTTCACGCACACATCTTCGACGTGTCCTTGCGCTCCTGACTATGTGTTTTGTTTACCTCCTGATGATCTGCTGCATCGTCCTCGACAGCAACCCGAGAGCTCCGTCGCCCTAAGCAACTCCGGCGAGCAATTCTGCCAAGACCAGTGCGCCCCTTGCCATCCCTAGAGCACCTTGAGCTTCGCCTTGTTCTCCTGAGCCTGGTGAGCATTTTCCCTTTATCCTTAACCTCCTGTAGCATCGGCACCATCGTCGACTGACAGCTCCGCCGCTAGCCGCCATGCCATTTTAGGTCGAGCACTGCAACTGCTCGATCTAGATCGGGCGGGCACGATAGAATCATTTAAACACCGAAGGGGTACGCCTCCAGAGCCGCAAGATTAGACTTGATCCAACGCACCAGAGCGTGATCCGCAGCGAACCGGTACCGCCCAGTAGGAAACCGCCGCGTGTCCCCTGTTTTGTTTAAAATAGAAATTGAATCTGATTTAAATTGCAAACTTCAAATCCTTATAACTTTTGATCCACACGTCCAAATTTGACAAATTTTATATCAATAAAATCAGAAGAACAAGCCCTAAACAACCATGACCTTAGTTTTGAAAATAGTATCTGCTAGCTTGTTTGAAATTACAGAAACATTTGTGTACTTGTTTAGAGTATAAAAATTGTTTAAAATTGACTTTAAGATTAAATCTTTTGAAAAATGGATTTATGTGACCTTACTGACCCTAGGAACCCATCCATAGTGTTAAAAAAATAATTTTTGTGAAATTTAAGTTGAACTAGTTAACTTAGTCATTTTCTAGCCAAATAAACTCATTAAATCTTGTTATGGAAAAGTTGTTGCAAGGAAAACCTTGGGAAAATGTTATGGACCAAACTTACTGACCCAAAACACCAAGCCTTGCCAAGAGCAACTCACTATTCTTGGGTGGGCGGTTCTAAGACCACCACGCCACAATAGGCCTCACCCTATTCTCTGATGGATCTCGCCACGAGAGGCCTGGTCCACCTTCTCCACTATTGGAACCCTTCGAGGCCGGAACCGGTGACTTTTACAACACTATCGGGGCACACACCCACAACCGAATTGGGGGCTCCCGGGATGACAACAAGCTGTCACAAAAACAAGGTTTATCAATATAAACAAAAATGAGGATCTAGATATTTGCAAGAAATACTAGATCGGAGGTTCTCCAAATGAATGGAGAGGAGATGAAGCGCTTGATTGCTGATGATGAAGATCGAGTTCTCCTCCTTCGATTCCCCAAGGGATGGGGCCTTTGGGTGGATCTAGGTGGAGCACTCTTGTATGAAGTTTTCAGATCGATCTTTCTTTTCGAGATGAATCAAGAGTTACGGCGGAGGGGATGGCTGGCTTAAATACCCCTCCCGGATCTGGCCGTTGCACAACTTTGGGGCGGATTATCCGCCCACTTGGGCGGATTATCCGCCTGAAACTCCGCCCAAGGGCGGATTATCGGGAAACTCCGCCTCTCCGGGCTTGCGCCTTGAGAAACTTGGAGAAGATCTTGGGGCGGATAATCCGCCCCCCCTGAGGGGCGGATTATCCGGCGTGGCCGGAATGTTTGGCCAAAACTCCGCCCTCTCGGGCTTGCTTGGCGATGAGTGGCGGATTATCCGCCTCGAGGCGGATTATCCGGCCAGGCCAGAAAGTCCGGACAATATTCCGTCCCCCCTTTTGGGGCTTGCGCTTGCTTGGGCAGAGGGAGGGGCGGATTATCCGCCCCTGGTGGGGCCGGATTATCCGCCCCCAAAGGCAGAGTTCTGAGCTGCAACACTTCAACACACATTAAATGATCCTTGATATTGTTATCTAACACACAAAACACTAGGGATTAAGAAATGTTCTTTCACCGTCGATCTGTTGACTGAGGTGCGGATCCCCCAGATGACAGAAGGCAACTCCTCTACCCAGCACCCGGCGGTGCGCTCGAGTGGTACTTGGAGTCGCGGCTTCAAGCCGTGGAGGATGCTTTGGTTGGCCCGTTCCACCTGGCCGTTGGATTCCGGGTGGGCGACTGACGCGAGGTCGAGCCGGATGTGGTGCTCTTCGCAGAATTCGGCCATGGCTCCCTTGGCAAAGTTGGTGTCGTTGTCCGTGATGATGCTGTTTGGGAACCCGTAGCGATATATGAGCTCGCGTAGGAATTTAGTGGCGGTCTTCCCGTCGCATTTCCGGACTGGCTTGGCCTCCACCCACTTCGTGAATTTGTCGACGGCGACTAGCAGGTGGGTGTAGCGGAGGGGCCTTCTTGAAGGGCCTACCATATCCATGCCCCACAGCGAATGGCGGTGATGGGGATTGTTTTGAGCGCCGAGCTCGTGCGTCGTCTGGTTGGCGTATTCGGCACCGGCACGCTGGACGATATCGATAGCATCGGCGTGTGCGGTGGGCCAGTAGAAGCCATGTCGCATAGCCTTGGCGACCAGGGAGCGAGCGGCGGCGTGGTGGCCGCAGTCACCGGAGTGAATGTCGTGGAGGATTTTGCGTCCTTCTACTGGTTGGATGCAGCATTGGAACACGCTGGTGACGCCGCGCTTGTGGAGCTCGCCGTCGATGATGGTGTAGGACTTGCATCGGCGAGTGATCATTCGAGCGTCTGTCTCGTCTGCCGGTACGGTGCCGGCTTCCAGGTAGGCGATGTAGGGCTTGGTCCAGTTGTTTGGCTCGTTGACGAGTGCGACTAAGGCTGCCTCTGGTTGGAGTGGGACTCCGATGTCGATCTCCCTCGGGGGAGAGATTAATGGCTTGGTGATCGTGTCGAGGAAGACGCCGGCTGGTGGTGCGAGTCGAGCCGATCCGATGCGAGAGAGTGCGTCGGCCTCCTCGTTCTTCCGCCTGTCGATCCACTCGACGGAGTAGCATGTGAAGTGTCCGCCCAACCTGTCCACTGCTTGGCGGTACGCCGCCATGGTGGGGGAGACGACATCGCAGGTGCCAGCGACTTGTCCCAAGACGAGGTCAGAATCTCCATAGCAGCGTAGGCGGTGGACATTCATCTCCTTGGCAGCTCGCATGCCGTGGAGTAAGGCCTCGTACTCGGCCATGTTGTTGGTGCAGGGTGTAAAGTCAAGGCAGAGGATGTAGCGGAGCTTGTTGCCCTTTGGTGAGGTAAGCACGATCCCTGCGCCTGCGCCGTCCGCGTTCTTGGAGCCGTCGAAGTGTAGGCTCCAGTAATGGAGGTATGGCAGCTTCTCTGGCTGCTGGGCCTCTTCCCAATCGGCGATGAAGTCCGCTAGGGCCTGCGACTTGATCGCTTTTCGCGGCTCGTATTTGATGTTGTGGACGCCGATCTCGACGGCCCACTTGGCGACCCGCCCGGTCGCCTCACGGTTGCGGATGATGTCTTGCAACGGTGCTGAGGAAACGACCGTGATCGGGTGCTCCTGGAAGTAGTGCGGCAGGCGCCGCTGAGCTCTGAAGACCGCGTATACCAGCTTTTGATACTGGGGGTACCGCTGGCGCGACTCGGTGAGGACCTCGCTGATGTAGTACACCGGTCGCTGTACTGGGCGCTCCTTTCCTTCCTCTGGTCGTTCGACGACCATGACGGCACTGACGACGCGTTCGGAAGCCGCGACGTAGACCAGCATGGGTTCTTTGTCGGCGGGGGCGGCGAGTAGCGGTGCGGCGAGTAGCACTTTCTTGAGGTCGCGAAGCGCGTCATCCGCCTCCTTGTCCCACTGGAAGGTGGGGTTCTTGCGCATCAGGCGGTATAGGGGCATCGCCTTTTCGCCCAGGCGGGGGATGAAGCGACTGAGAGCCGCTACTCGCCCGGCCAGTTTCTGGACGTCGCGTAGGCACTCGGGTTTGCCGAGCTGAGCGATCGTGTCGATCTTCGTGGGGTTCGCCTCGATCCCTCGTTTGGAGACGACGTACCCCAGTAGTTGTCCTGCTGGTACACCGAAGGTGCATTTGCCTGGGTTGAGCTTTATCTTGTATTTTCGCAAGTTGGCGAATGTTTCCGCCAGGTCGGCGAGTAGGTCGCCCTGGCGAGCGGACTTTACGACCACGTCGTCGATGTAGACGTGGATGTTGCGGCCAATTTGGCTCGCGAGGAATTCTTGCATGCACCGCTGGTAGGTCGCCCCGGCGTTCTTGAGGCCGAAGGTCATGGCGGTGTAGCAGAAGGCTCCGAATGGCGTGATGAACGCCGTCTTCTCCTCGTCCTCGACGGCCATTTTGATCTGGTTGTACCCAGAGTAGGCGTCGAGGAAACATAGCGACTCCGAGCCCGCGGTTGAATCGATTATCTGGTCAATCCGCGGGAGGACGAACTGCTCCTTTGGGCAGGCGCTGTTCAGGTTTGTGTAGTCGATACACATTCTCCAGGTCCCGTTCTTCTTCTCGACCAGGACTGGGTTTGCCAGCCACTTGGAGTACTTGATTGGCCGGATGAAGCCGGCAGCGAGTAGACGCTGCACTTCCTCGGCGATTGCTCGACGGCGTTCTTCATTGAAGGGCCGCAGCGACTGCTTGACAGGTCGCACTTTGGGGTCGGCGTTTAGCTTGTGCTCAGCGAGCTCCCTAGGGACACCGGGCATGTCAGAGGGTTTCCATGCGAAGATGTCCCTGTTCTCACGGAGGAACTCGATGAGCGCGCCTTCCTATGCTGGGCTCATGCCTGTCCCGATCGTCACCGTCTGGCTGGAGTCGCCTGGGACCAGCTCGACGGTGCGGGTGTGCGTCGTGGCCTCAAAGGTTGAGGTGTTTGCGCCCTCTGAGTTGGGCTTCTTGAGTATGGTGGGGTCGTCGTTGTTGACACCGCTCGCGTACTTGGCGAGCTCGTCGGCGTGGTTGGTCTCCGCCGCGATGACGGCGTCAGCGAGCTCGGCTCCTTTGGCCTCGCACTCGGCGGCCATGTCGGGGTCGCCGTTGATGGTGATGACGCCGCACGGCCCGGGGAGCTTCATCGCGTTGTACGCGTAGTGGGGCGCTGCCATGAATTTAGCGAACGCCTGGCGCCCCAGGACGCAGTGGTAGGGGCTGTCGAAGGGCACCAGCTCGAAGACGATCCGCTCGGTGCGGAAGTTTGCCGGTGTGCCGAAGGTGACTGGCAGCGTGACCTTGCCGATCGGGTACGCCTTCCGACCGGGGACGATGCCGTGGAATGTGGTGTGGGTCGTCTCGATCATCGACTGCGGGAGCCGCAGCCGCCTGAAGGTGTCGAGGTACAGGATGTTGATGGAGCTGCCGCCGTCCATCAATGTCTTGGGGAGCCAGTAGTCGCCGACCTTGGGCTTGACCACCAGGGCGACTCGTCCTGGGTACTCGATGCGTGGCGAGTGGTCTTGACGACTCCAGGTGATGGGCTGCTCCGACCAGTTGAGGAACTGGGGAACGTCCGCCTGGGCCACCGCGTTGACGGCGACAGCGCGGGCGATGACCTTCTTCTCGCGCTTCGTGTTGAAGCCTGTGAAGGTGTGGAGCGAGCCGGCTACTTTGCCGAATTTTCCGCCGTTTGGCGGGTCGTTGTCGGGGTCCTCCCGCGCTCGCCGTGCCTTCTCGATTTCCCTGAGGGTGTGGCAGTCGGCGGTGGTGTGCGTTGCGGGCTTCCCTTCCCTGCTATGAAACGCACATGGTTGGTTAAGGAGGGCCGCGGGGTCGAACCTTGGCTTGTTCTTGTAGTTGCCGCCGTCGCGGCGTTGTCCTCCGTCGCGGCGGAAGCTCTTGGGCTCGCGCTGCGCGTGCCCGGCGTTGGCGACGAAGTCGACTCGCCCGTCACTGCGGCGCTTGCCGGTGAGGCGAGTGCCGCTGTAGCGTAGGTCGGATCGGCGTCCGCCGTCGTTGCCGCTCGTGCGGCGTTGACCTCCTGACTCGTCGTCAGTTTCCTGGTTTGGATCTTCCTCGGCGTACCGTTTGGCGATCTCGAGGAGGTCGGGGATGTTGTCGAGTGTGCGGGAGTGTCGCTTGAGCTTGGCGACCAGGGGCTCGTAACGGCACGAGGTCTTGAAGCAATGGATCGCGGTGTCCGGGTGGATGCCGGCCGCGTTGTACCAAAGTTCTTGCCACCGTTGGACCCAATTGCGGGTCGACTCGCGGGGTCCCTGGACGCATCGCTCCAGGTCCTCGATGGTGGTGGCGCGGGTGTAGGAGCACTCGAAGTGCCTGACGAAGGCATCGCGCATCTCCTCCCAGGAGTCGATACTGTCCTGGGGGAGGGTGTTGATCCACTGCCTGCACGTCCCCTCCATCATCAGGGGGAGGTAACGAGCGGCTAGCAGGTCAGTGTGACCTGCGATCCCCATCGCCATGAGGTATGTGTCGAGCCAGACGGCGGGGTCGTACGAGGAATCGTACTTTTCTATCTCCTTCGGCGCCTTGAAGTTTGGCGGGTACTTCTCGCCTCGGATCATTGGTCCGAAGCACTTGGGTCCGAGTCGACTGAGCGACCCCATGGGCTCGCCGTCGCGGCGATTAGTTAGGGTATGTCGCAAGTCGTCGGGCTGGCGTGCGCGCCAACTTTGGTTGTTGATGATGTGGGTGCGGGCGTCGATGGGTTGCCCGTTGGCAGCGATGAGGTTAGTTGCCGGCCTGGGGTCGTTGGTGGAGAGTGCCGCGTTCGCGGGTCGGTGTTGGAGCTGCAGTGGCTCTGGTGGCGGGCAGTTGAGGGTGTTTGCCGCCGCTGGGCGGCCGCTGGAGGCCGCTCTGCTTCCCGAGGAACGCGAGTATACTCGACCTGCCGAGTCGGCGCCCGCTCTTTGCTGCTCCACGACCTTCGCGAGCAGGGCCCTGACGTATTGGATTTGTAGGGCGCCGTCGCCGGTGGCTGTGATGCTGTCGGCTGCTGCTTGGCCTGCCACGAGGTTGTCCATTGGGGTGGAGAACAGTGGGAGGCCGTTTGCGTCTCGCTCCCGTGAGGAGACTACTATCCGCTGGTCACAGGAGGTGCGGTTGGGTGGAGGTGGGCACCGCCGCCGTTGATCTGGCGGGGCGGGCGCTTCCTCCTGGTGGCGCTGCGTTCAGATCGCGTGCTCGCCACGCTGGCGGGTCGTTGCGTCGTCGGTTCGGGCGTGCCCCTGAACGGTGGGGTTCAGGCGTGACCTGATCCGCTGCTGGTGGTAGCGTGACAGCTCCTGCGCCGTCACCTGCTCGAGGCGAAATTTGTCGCGCTCAGCTTGCTCTTTGCGTACCGCCTCCGCCAGTTTTAGGCGGAGTTCCTCGACCTCCGTTGCCGTG
This sequence comes from Avena longiglumis, assembly GCA_030063025.1. Taxonomy (NCBI): domain Eukaryota; kingdom Viridiplantae; phylum Streptophyta; class Magnoliopsida; order Poales; family Poaceae; genus Avena; species Avena longiglumis. Next base: position 453,053,183 of record CP125973.1, on the reverse strand, counting down.
GCGTTAGTAGGGATTGGGGTGGAGAACGGGTCCTCCGGCGGATCGGTGTCGGTCGCCATGTAGGTCGCAGTGTGGCGACCGGTTCCGTCGTGGGGGTCGCCGGAGTTCTCCGATCCGGAGTCGAACTCGAAGATCCGGAGGATGGAGGGATCCTCGAAGTCTCCCGCGTTGGAGACCTGGGTGATGGAGCCCGCGGACGAAGCCGCGGTGATGGATCCGGCGAGTGACGCCGGGGTCGCCGAGTCGGCGTTGTCGGTGAGGGACGCATCCTCTGCGGCCGCTGACTTCCCGGCCACGTTGCTGTGGGCCGAGTTGTACTCGGAGGCGAGGCGATGGATCGTGCGGATCTGGCTCTCGGAGAGCCGATCGCGCGACGGCGACTCGCGGATGCGAGCCTAATCCTCCGAGACGATGACGTCGGTGAGACCGACGAAGAGGCTGATCGTGCCAATCGGCAGGATCACGCTGTGCGTGACGGGTCGCGCCGCCGGGACGTAGCTGCTCGGCAAGATTTGGAGCATCTCGCCGATCGCTATCATGCGGCCGGTGGCGACCGTCTCGTTGATGGGCAGATTGGATCTCGCCGCAGAACACCGGCCGGACCGGCCAGGCCCCACGGTGGGCGCCACTGTCGTGGGAATAGTCACGGCAGATGCTGCAATCGGCAGCGAGTAGTAGAACGAGGGGCAAGGGCGGCCAGCCATCTGCGGTGCGAGATGAGGGAAAAGACACAGGGTTTTACCCAGGTTCGCCCCCCCGGAGGGTAAAGACCTACTCCTGCTAGATTGCATTATGGAGGTGTTACAATGGGCGAGCTCGGCGGCAAGGCGGCGAGTCGCTTGGGTGTATGAAGGAACGTATCTCTACTCGCCCCATAGGGAGGTTTATATAGGCTCACCTCCCCTAGGGTTTACATATCTCAACCGATTCAGTTAAAGCTTCGGTAGTCGTTTAACCTAATCCGACTGGGCCTATCTACTCGCCTGGGCCTTCAGCTTCCAGTCGCTCGGTGCCTTGCTGGGCTTCAATCCACTCGCCGTTATGCAGGCCCACTCGCCAGCTCACGGGCCAGTCGGAAACGTCCTGCTGGGTATACCCCAGTAGGCATATCCCCATCATACGCTGCGACCACCAACACAGACAAGAGAAAGGGAGCAGAGAAGAGCAATGACTTGAGTTCAGAGAAGCAGGTTGATGCGGCTGGGGGCAAGGTTGCAGCTTCACCTACCCAACAGTACGTACAGAAATAGGTGTAGCCGGCTTTGGAACAGCCGGGACAGTCTCAGCAGCAATGGCATACGTTCGGACAGGGAAGCGGGTCTGGTTTGGGGACAGAGGAAGGAGCAGCTGGGGCCGGCAAGCAAAACAAGAAAAAAGAGAAGATAGTGGACAAAGTGAAGTGCTTTCGGTGTGGGTTCTTGGGGCATTTTTCAATAGAATGCACTGTTGAAGTCTGCTATTTTTGTGAGTCAGCGGAACACAAGAACGATGACTGTCATTTACATGCAATGAAGAAGCCAGTTCTAGCGTTGTATGACTATGGACATGAAGAGCTTGCCTTTGTGGAGGTTGAACCAACACCCGAATATAAGCCTAAATCCGACAATGGTCAGATGTGTAGGATTACAGTCAAGGGAGGTTCTTTAACAGCTGAAAAAAATCATTGATCGTCTTCGATGGTGTGTCGATGATAATTTCCAGTGGGATGTGCAGCCTCATGGAAAAAATGTCTACAAAACTCAGTTTCCGAGTAAACTAGAACTTCAAAGGGCCATGCGCATTGGTGTTTTTCATGTTAAAGATACATCTTGTTCCATTGAATTTGTCGAGTGGAGAACTCTGGTGAAACCTTCTGTCCGTTTGCAAGAAATTTGGGTACTTATTAGCGGTGCACCAAAGGGTATGTTTAAGAATTATCTAACCTGTTGGGGAATGGGAGGAGTCATTGGAAAAACAAAGCAAGTCGATATGGCTTATACCAGGGCAAACGGTGTTGTTCGTGCTCTAGTCAAGGTAGTAGATATTGAAAAAATTCCTTATAGGAAGCTCATCTTCCATGAAGACAAAGGTTATTACCTTACCTTTGATATTGAGACCGATGATATGTCAGAGGATGAAGATCCAAAGGATGAGGATGATAACATCAGAAAATCTAGAGAGGAGAAAGAAGATAAGCAAAAAGATCCTAAGGAGGATAGCTTGGGTAAATCAACTAAGGGGACCAAGCAATCTGAATCTACTCCTAAACCTAGAGGTGAGGGTGTGAATATTGGTTCCAAAGGTGTGCATACGGCTGCACCCGAGGGCTTGCACGGAAGTGGCTCTTTAAAGTTTAAGTCGACGGTGGACGAGATCAACGGATCGACTCCAACTCTGGTTACTAGTAGGCGCCTGTTTATCACACCGCCCAAGGGAGAAGAGGACTGTGTGCTGATTCAGGACGATGGAATGAACGCTTCGCCTCAGTCACATGGCAGCTCTCGATCGAGGTTGCTGCTGCGCGAGGGAAGCGTCCCTGCCGCGGCAGAGTTTACGCCGGCTTCTCCTGCCGCGGAAGGAGCTAACGACCTGGCAGCAACGGCTGCTGCGGCTGGCGGCCGGACAGCGACCAAGCCGTCCACGCTGGACGCTTCCGCCAGCTCTTTTCAAGCCCCTCCGCTGATCCTTACTGAGGGAGTGAAATTCGTTTCACCAACTCAGCTTTCGATCCAGGTTTTTTATGATGAGCATTTCCCCACGTTACAAGATTCTTTTTGTGTTTCTAGTGTTCAATCCGCTAAATTCAAAAAATATCTACAGGGTCCGATGTCTAAAATTAAGACGCCAAACGTGGGTCTCAATTTGATGACACAGTGCTTCTCTCCAAGTCCTGTTCAACATTCTTACGAAGATATTGTTGCATATGGGGGTATTCCGGAGAAGATGGCCAGTGGACGCTCGAGCGGGCGAATCTGAGCCCAACCGAATGCATATGATACTCAATTGGAGAGAGCCATGAAGATGGCGCAAAATTGCAATTCGCCAGGTTTGATCTCCCAACCCAATCTTTCAATTTTGAATATTTCCGATAAAGCGGTTGTGGATAGAGCTAGTAGATTAGGGGTAGAGCTAAGGGAGTCTCCGCGTACCATATCTTATTCAGTTAAGACCATTAAGGAGGTTGAGCGGGAAAGATCTTTGGTTATTTTAAATCGTAAGAAAAGTTTGGAAGAAAGTGATCCTAAGAGTATTTTGTGTCTAAAGTTTCGGGTTTATGCGATGATCTAGAGGAGGATGATCAACTTGATTTAGAGGATGGTCATACGGACCATGCCTACCATGACCAGGTCGGTTCATGCAAGAAATTGGGCACTAAGAAGATGACCCACGCTAGACAAAAAAAAGACTGCTAGGATGGCTGTTAGGAGAAGCTCTCGGCTAAGAAAGATTAAAAATTTGATTCTTAAAATGAGAACTTTTATTTGGAACAGCGAGGGCATTAGAGATACTTGCAAACATATTTTGATTCAAGAGAATATTAGAGATCACAATTTAGATATAGTGGCTATTCTTGAGACATGGAGAACTAAGTTTTCGGTTTCCTTTCTGAAAAACCTATCGGCTGGAAAGGACTTTCTATGGTTTTGCCTACCTTCACGCGGAAGGTCCGGGGGAATCCTAGTAGGAATCAATGCTGAATCACTTATGGTTCGAGACGTCGATCATGGTGATTTTTTTAGTTCGTTTGAATCTCAGATCTAAAATCGATGGTTTTGATTGGTCTTTTGTGGCTGTTTATGGGGCTGCATAGGACGCTCAAAAACCAACCTTCCTTCCTGAGCTAGCAAGAATTTGCGATAGTCCAGGGGTTCCAATGATAGTAGGTGGTGATTTCAATATCTTAAGAAGCTCATTGGAGAAAAACAGGGGTACCTTTCATGCAAGATGGCCCTGTGTTTTAATGCAATAATTCAGAGTCTAAATCTCCGCGAGCTCGCAATGTCGGGGAGACAATTCACTTGGGAAGTCGCAGAGAAAACCCAACCTACGAAAAACTAGACCGAGTTCTAGTAAGCGTGGAATGGGAAAAAAATTCCCTTAGCCTCGGTGCGAGCTCTGACCCGTAAGGGGTCGGATCACACACCACTTTTTTTAGACTCGGGATTACAAGCTCACATGGGTAACAAGTCGATTTTTTCGTTTGAACTATCTTGGCTAAGAGAAGAAGGCTTCTATGATTTGATTAAAACTCAATGGAAATCGGTTGCATATGGCAATAGTACTATTGACACTTGGCAAATAAAGATTAGACATTTTTGCCGTTTCCTACGTGGAGGGGCTAAAAATAAAAGTGGGATTTATAAGAAAGAGAGAGATAGACTCACCAAACTAATAGATGAGTTAGATATTCGGGTTGAATCAGTGCCCCTTAATTCAGTCGACCGTGAGTTACTTAGAGGGGCAAACAAAAACTAGAAAAGTTAAGAAGAGAAGAGGAATCTAAATGGGCTCAACGAGCAAAGGTTAAATTTATCCAGGAGTTACGAAATATTTCCACCTAATGGCGAATGGTAGATATAGGAAGAAAAGAATATATCAGTTAGAACAAGACGAAGGGACAATAATTGGTGAGGAGCATCTAAATTTTTTTATATCAGAATATTATAAGAAGTTATTTGGGGCACCGGCCAAAATTAACTTTACTTTGCGCAAGGATTTAGTGGATGACTTTCCTAAAGTAACACCGGAACAAAATATTATCCTAACCGCTAGTTTTTACTGAGAAGAAAGTTTTAGATGCAATTATGCAAATGGAGCATAATAAAGCATCGGGGCCGGACGGGTTCCGTGCTGAATTTTATCAAACCTTCTGGGAAGTAATCAAAGGTGATCTTATGGCTCTGTTTATACAACTGCAACACGGAGATTTGCCGCTGTATAAACTAAATTTTGGAATCATTACGTTGATACCAAAGAAGGAATATGCAATGCAAATACAACAATATAGACCAATTTGCCTTCTTAATGTGAGCTTTAAATTTTTTACGAAGGTTGGCACTAATAGAATAACAAGCATTGCACCTAAGGTCATCAAACCTTCCCAGACTGCGTTTATGCCTGGCAGACACATACTTGAAGGAGTAGTGGTACTGCATGAAACAATCCATGAACTTCATAGTAAGAAGTTGGATGGTGTGCTTTTTAAAATAGACTTCGAAAAGGCCTACGATAAAGTCAAATGACATTTTCTTCAGCAGACTTTGCGTATGAAAGGATTCTCTCAAAATTTATGTGAATTGATAAGTCAGTTTGTTGAGGGAGGATCAGCGGGAATACGGGTCAATGACGACATTGGCCACTATTTTCAAACAAGTAAGGGATTGAGGCAAGGCGATCCTCTGTCTCCACACCTTTCCAATTTAGTCGCAGATATGCTGGATATCTTAATTGCTCATGCCAAAGAAGATGGTCAGGTAGGAGGACTCATACCTCATTTAGTGGAGGGTGGAGTCTCAATTCTACAATATGCCGATGATACAATTTTATTCATGGAACATGACCTAGCGAAGACGGTTAACATGAAACTAACCCTTTGTATCTTCGAGCAACTGTCTGGACTAAAAATAAACTTTCATAAGAGCAAAATATTTTGCTTTGGCAAGGCAAAGGATTTTGAGGACCAGTACAGGCAGATCTTTGGCTGCGAGTCTGGATCCCTCCCCTTTAAATATCTTGGTATCCCCATTCATTACAGACGTTTGCTAAATAAGGAATGGAATTCGGTTGAAACTCGCTTTGAGCGTAAACTGGGATGCTGGCAAGGCAAGTTTCTTTCATACGGAGATAGGCTTGTCCTGATAAATTCGGTCCTAACAAGCTTACCGATGTTCATGCTCTCTTTCATGGAGATACCCAAAGGGGTTAGGAAGGGACTAGATTTTTATCGCTCTCGTTTCTTTTGGCAAAACGATCAATTGAAGCGAAAATATAGATTAACTAGATGGAACATCGTGTGTAGGCCGAAAGAACAAGGGGGTTTAGGAATCAAAGTCTTGGAATTAAAAAATAGATTCTTACTAAGCAAATGGCTTTATAATCTTCTCAATGAAGAGGGTATGTGGCAGGAGTTGCTGCATAATAAATACCTCCTAAACAAGACTTTGTCACAAGTGACTACGAAACCAACTGATTCTCCCTTTTGGAAAGGCCTGATGGGAGTGAAAGACGACTTCTTCTCACGAGACACTTTTAAGTTAGGAAATGGGCAGCAAGTGCGCTTCTGGGAAGACACTTGGCTGGGTGACACCCCTTTAGCATGTCAATTTCCTTCAATGTATAATATTGCTCGACGGAAAAACGTTCTTGTTGCCGATGTCATTACAGCAGCGCCTCTAAACATAGAATTTAGAAGGACTTTGTCAGGTCACAAGTGGACCGCTTGGATAGCGCTAGTTCAACGGCTTATGGTAGTAACTTTGTCTGACGGACAAGATGTATTTGTTTGGAAATTATCCACCGATGGACCTTTTTCAGTCAAATCAATGTATGCGGACTATATGAATGGGCACACAGTTTATTTGCGTAAGTATATTTGAAAGCTCAAAGTTCCACTAAAGATCAAGATCTTTATGTGGTTCTTGCATAAAAAAGTCATCCTCACGAAAGATAATCTAGCTAGACGAAACTGGATTGGTTGTAAGAAATGCGCTTTTTTTGATTCAGAGGAATCAATCAATTTATTTTTTGATTGTCCCTTCGCAAAACTAATTTGGAGAGTTATCCATTTCACTTTCAATATTCCACCCCCAACCAATGTTACGAATATGTTTGGAAATTGGTTGAATGGAGTGGACAAGATTTTAAAGAATAGAATTAGAATTGGTATTTGCGCTTTAATATGGGCTATATGGAACTGTCGAAACGATATTGTCTTTAACAAGAGCACGGACTCTAATTTTTTACAGGTTATCCGTATGGTGTCACATTGGATCCACGATTGGTCTCTCTTGCTCCCGGATGCGCAACGGGAGCCTATGCGTGCTGGATGCAGCCGTCTGGAGGCGGTTACACGGGCTATATACAGCCAGGCTGGGTGGCAGCCTTTTAAACGTCTTCATAATGCATAGACGTGTATCTATTTTATTCCGCTGGCTAATTCATGTATACACGCTATGTGATCCGTGAGATATAAACTTGTTATTTATTTTTGGATAATAAAGAGGGTTGTGTGTATCGATTGATACAGATGCCGGGTTTCGAGAAAAATAATATGTTCTTGTAGCACGCGCTATGGAGTACCTACAGTCCTACTTTTTTTTTGAACAGCTCTAGAGTCCTACTAGGTCGAGACTGAAATGGCCAGAGAGAGTTATCCTGGCTAACTTTCTTCGATGACGTTATCCAATTGACAAGAAAGTTAGCTATCTTTGTGAAGTTGAGCACGATGGATCGATGGTGACCTGCTCTTCTTGTGATGATCGAGCTCGATCTATCGATGGTGTGATCTGCTTTGTTCATGCGCATTATACCCTTTTCTCCTGAAAGCGATGTGTGTAAATGGACACACATCAGTCCACCAGTAGCCACAGGCGCGTCGTCTTGACCTAGCTAGGTGCAGAAAAAGTGGAAATGCTAGTATGTACTAAATATCTGGAGTTGTGGACAGATTATCTAACCTGAAATTACTATAACTAGCGAGATGGTTAGGATTACGAGATGATATACTATCAACTAACCACATTTGATTGCTTCTTTCCATTCCACGATCCGACATGCATGATAGTATGATCCACGGCCGTCCGGGGAGACGTACGTACGTACTCAATAGAGAGCAGCGCCGTGCGTGCCGTCCGGCAGCAAGGGCAAAAGCCACCTACAATTCTCGGCGCGTCTTTAATGCCGTCGCGACTGACTGTTTCTACACCGACTTTGACACTCCTCGTGTCGTCTGGTCGGATCAACTGCTGCTACAGCCTACATGTGCTGCCTAGCTACGAAAGATGAGTGGTCATCGTCGCTCTCTCGCTGAGCAGATAAGCCATAGTGCGCGGCGCCGCGGCGTGGGAGTATTCTAGTAGATCATAGCTAGGCCCGTGGTCTCTGGGTATAGCTAAGCCCGGCCATCTCTTTACCCACGCAAAAAATGCAGAAAATAGGGACGTTAATATATACTCTCTCCGTTTGGAAATATAAGATGTTTTAGGTTTATGAATAAGATGTATCTAGACACCTTTTAGTGTTTAGATTCATTTGAACCTATACACTAAAAGATGTCTAGATACATCTCTTTCATAAACTTAAAACATCTTATATTTATAAACGGAGGGAGTAAAAGGTGTCACGGGTATTCCTAGAAAAAAGGGAGACTTTCCTAAAGGAATGTTGAAGAGCGTGCATGTTCTAAAGGAGCACCACGTATTGACCGTAAGAGGAAGTTTGTTTTCATACTTAGAGCGAAGTACGGAAACACCCGAGTATAAGTATACGAAAGTACATGCATACTCGCAATCAAGGTACATGAAAGTACAAGTTTACTCACAGCTAAAATATAAAAGTATAACTATACTAAGAGCCAAAGTAAAATAAATACAAGTTTACTGATAACTGAAAGATTGCGGAAGTATTGATTGTATTGATATTGCAAGAACATGAGCCTTTAGGCTGTTTATATAGTACTAAAAGACTTGGGGGACACGAAGGCTACTAGAGATAGAATTGAATTACACTTAAACTACCAAATAATATACTCTAACACCCCCCACTCGGATCGGTAGTGACGCGAACAGCAGGAGCGTCGCAGACGGTCTGACTGGAGCATAATCCGAAGGTGAGGTGGTAGCCCTTGTTGCCGATGTCGATGTAGCCAGGAGTGAGAGCGTTGTAGTTGTGGTCGATGGTGCCATTGGGGAAGTTGTCGTCGTTGATGAACTCGATGATGTTGTGTTGTGGTCGATGTCGTCGTTGAGCCTGGAGAATTCGCCGTAGTAGTTGAGGTAGACGTAGTTTGAGTTGAAGTAGCTCGAACCGCAATGCCGAGCTTGCCAGACTCGGGAGCGTGTCGGGGACGAAGGCACGCGTCGGTGTCGCCAATACCGGACATGCGAAGACAGGGACCATCATGAGCCATGTTTGCCAGAGCCGGACTGAGGAGCAAAGAAATTTTTTCGTAAATGGTCGGTGTAGAAGTTGTCCGCCGTGTCGGAATAGACGAAGTGGCTGCAAGAAGAAAATTGAGCACAAACTTGTGCAAATAAAAAAAATAGACTTTGACTCTGGAGGCAAGGTCTTGGTGGACGAAGACGATGGTGGTAGATGTCGATGGCGATTGAGTTGTTGCGATAGTCGATTTTGGGGATTAGACCCGTATTTTCCGCTTGTATGAGCGCGGCGTCGCTCATGGAGAAGAAAAACTTGTTGGCGTTGACGATGACCATGATCGGTGGTGGCGGCAACGATGTGGCGATGTTGGTGTAGATGGTTGTCGGCAATGATGACCACGGTTGATGAAGGTGCATCCTTGTATTTGACGGCAAGGCGCGTACTCGGGACGTGTGTCCCGGTCGATGTTGGTGAAGACAGGCCGACGTGGTGACGACGTGAGGATGAAGAAGCCGACGCAGCGCGTGAAGGCGTCCCTTGGGGCGCCGCGCGGAGCCTCCTTGGCACGATCGTTGACGATGATTTGCCGGAGTTGAGTCGATGCCGAGGTTGAAGTAGAGGCGCGTGATGACGACATGCGGCTATGGACGACGCAATCTGATCTATGGTCGGTGAAATAAGAAGAAACGCCGGTCAAGCGGCCGACGAGAAAATTTTGGCGAAGTAAGATCTAATCTACAATTTGCACGGCCCCTGTCGTGGTATTGTCGACGAGTACGCCATGGAGGGGTCCTCACAGAGAGTGTTTAGAGACGTGGGGTAAGACGGGAGGTTAGCGGGTACGAGGTAACACAACTTACCCAGGTTCAGATCCCACGACGGTGGCGGAATCCTTCTCCTGCTATAAATCACTGTAATGGCAATACGCCAAGATACAGGAATTAGTTCGCTGTGCGCGATATGGGTTGAGTTATCCATAAATGCTCCCACAGGTCTGGCTTATATAGTTGCCAGATACTAGGGTTATAGGTAAAGTCCTAGCCGAACGGGTTATAGAGTCCTAAACGATACACAACAGGTCTAATGTGTCTTGTACACCAAGGCTCCGGGTACGCTGGTGACCCCTCCGTAGACTTCCTTTATCCGACATGGGCCTCCCTTCTGGATCCATCGAACTGGGCTGCCTAGCAGGCCATAGGCCTTGCTACCAACTGTGGGACACCCATTTATCCGGATTAGAGACATGCAATGGTGATACCCATTTAGCATATCCACAACAATAGCCCCCGGAGAACTCCGAGATCTTGCGCCGTTTTGCCTCTTCAGGTCGAGTGCTCCGTCTATATGAATGTCGGAAAATCGTCAAGCAATATACCCTGCAATGTTCTCCGTCTTTAACATGTAAGTCGGAGAACTGTTGAATCTTCCATCGTACTTTTCTCGTAGCCGGACTAAATCCGTCCATGCCGGAATCTTCAGATGGGATGGTTCACCTGCCTATGTCAGTAGAGAAACGTAGACCATAGGACAGTGATGCCTCGTAACTCACACATGTAGAGAACGCAATCATATCCGTTTTCCCGCGCGAAGGATTCGAAACGTTGGCAACGGCGGTGGGAACGTGGTGAAATTTCCGCGCACGCGCTGTCCACGCAGCAACCGTTCGATCAACTTGCACGAATCTTGATACTGAGTACTATAAACTATAACTGTGGTAATTCTTATTCTTTCATCGCATTCTTCCTCACATCATATTCTTCCTCTAGCAAACGCCTCCTCGAGCTCTTCGCGTGCACGAAGGAAAAAACCCTAGCTTTTCCCATATCATTGCCAGTCTTCCTCTGCACCAATGGCCAGCAGCAGCACCACACCGTCCATGGCGGCGACGAGCGAAGCCACGACCAAGCCGGCGGGCTCCATACACGTGCCTCCAGAAGGCGTGGTGGTGCCACGCACCGTGGTGGTGGAAACAACCGGCGATGACCATATTCCAGCAGGGCTGGAACTGCTGGAAGAGGAAGCTGACTCCCACAAGGGGGAGTGTTGCGGCTCCGATATCACCGAGAGTGATCTCAAGGAGATGCTTGCCGAGGGGTACCTCCCCACAACGGAGGGGCTGGTCTGGCGGGCGGCGCCGGCCGGCGATGTCATCCCTTCTCCCTAAGCCGGAGAAAAGGTGTACCTCAAAGCCCAACTGGTAAGCAGCGTCTCCCTCCCAATCTCCGACTTCTTCATAGAGGTCCTTAGCCACTACTGGGTTCAGCCTCAGAACCTGTCTTCGAATAGCATCCTCGCGCTTAGAAACTACGCGGCGCTTTGTGAGGGTTACCTAGGAATCAGGCCTTGGTTAGATCTGTTTATATATTTCTTCACCATTAAGAGGGAAGACGGAGTGAGCAAGGATCAACTCACAAATTGTGGAACTATTGAATGGTTTCGCAGCATAGTAAATCAAAAAAATTCTACGGATGCGAACGGAAAAGCCAAGATCTAATCTAGGAGATGCAAACAACAAGAGAGATTAGATTGGATCTTCATACCCTTGAAGATTCGCACAGCGGAACGTTCGTCGGAACATGGGTGATGTAGTCGTACTCGCTTCTCCTTCTCGCGATCCGATCCGATCTAGCACCGCAAGTGGCGATGCCTCCGGGAGATGCACACGTGCAGCACCTCGACGTCTCCTCCTTCCTCGGTCCAGTAAGTATGGTGGAGAGACGGATTGGATCTACAACGCGAGGGCGCGGTGCAAGTGGTGGAGAGTTTCTGCAGCAGGGCTTCGCCTACACGAAGTCGGGAGGAGAGAGAGAGGAGGGAAGCAGGGCGACTAGGCTTGAGGGGAAGGTGTAGGGGGGGTGCGCCCCAGCCCTCTATATATAGAGGGGTGAGCGCCAGCCCTAACCCCTCCCCCAAGCCCTAGGCCGGCGGCCAAGGAGGGAGGAGTGGGGGGCAAGGAAACCCCCCCTTCTAGAAGCTCCAAACTAGGGTTTCCCCTTGTTTGGCCGGCTGGGCCCTATGGGGCCTTGTGCCCCTGGACCAATGCGGCCAGGGCACTCCCTCATAGTCCCATGCCCCCTCCCGACAGGTGGGACCACGTTGGTCCCCCTCCGGAAGGTTCTAGAAGCTTCCGGTACAATACCGATTAACCCGGAACAATTCCAAACTCCAAAAACTGCACTGCCTTATATGAATCTTATTCTCCGGACCATTCCAGAACCTCTCGTGATATCCCGGATCCCATCCAAGACTCCGAACAAAAACTCATAAACCAATTATCCAATCTATCCTAGCGTCGAGACACGTTAAGTGTGTGACCCTTCGGGTTCGAGAACATGCATACATGATCTTCTATCAATAATCAGCGGGTCGAAACCCATATTGACTCCCACACATTCATCGATGATCATATCGGATGAACCACGATGCCAGATTCAAACAATCCCATATATATATTCCTTCGTCTCGCGATATTTTACTTGCCCGAGATTTGATCATGCGTAGTCATACCTAGTTCAATCTCGTTCACAGCAAGTACTTTACTCGTTCCGTAATCCGATATCACCGTGATTAACTCCTTAACCACATGCTTGCAAGCGGTGTTGATACCGATTATCGAGTGGGCCGAAGTATATCTCCCGACTTGGGAGGACAAATCCCATCTCGATACATACAACCCAATGTACTTTCCGATCACCGAGAGACACCTTTATGATCACCCTCTCATAGGATGACGTTTGATGACCTCAAAGCTTTCTTCGATACCAGGAGTTGTATTATCTCATGGTCTAAGGAATACAATATTTGACATAAGAAAAGCTTCGCAAAGATGAACATGATGACACGATCTAATTGCTTCGCTTAGTTTGGGTCTGTCCATCATATCATTCTCCCAATGATATGATCTCATTATTAATCGACAACTCATGTCCATGGTTAGGAAACCTTAACCATCATTAATCAATGAGCTAGTCCATAGAGGCGTACTAGGGACACGGTGTTGTTCATAAACCACACAAGTATTAAAGTTTCCTCTTAATACAATTCTAGCATGGAATATAAACATTATCATGAACAAGAATTATAATAATAACATCTTTATTATTGCCTCTAGGGCATAATTCCAACAGTCTCCCACTTGCACTAGAGTCAATAATCTAGTTTACATTTGGCAACAATCTCACACCCATGGCACTAAGGTGATGATCATGTTTTACATGTGGAAGAGGTTTAGTCAATGGATCTGCGACATTCAGATCTGTATGTACTTTGCTAATATTCAGATCTCCATCTGCTATATAATCTCGGATTATATGAAACTTGCGGTTGATATGCTTGGTCTTTGGATGATATCTTGGTTCGTTAGCGAGTGCTATGGCGCCAGTGTTGTCACACAATATCTCCAGCGGGTCCAATGCACTTGGAACCACGCCAAGCTCAGTGATGAAGTTCCTGATCCAAACTCCTTCACTTGACGCTTCTGCAGCAGCCATGTATTTCGCTTCTACTGTAGATCCCGCGATCACGCTTTGCTTGCAGCTTCTCGACTCACTCCTCCATTCAAAATATACACGTATCCTGTCTGAGATTTAGAATCATCCTTGTCGGTGTCGAAACTAGCGTCGACGTAACCTTTTACGACGAGCTGTTCATCACCCCCATAGACTAAGAACATTTCTTTAGTCATGTTTAGGTACTTTAGGATGTTCTTCACGGCTGTCCAGTGTTCCACTCCTGGATCACTTTGATATCTGCTCGTCAAACTAAGAGCATTGGACACATCCGGTCTAGTACACAGCATGGCATACATGATAGAACCTATGGCCGAGGCATAAGGCACTTTGCTCATAGCTTTCTTATCATTTACCGTAGCTGGACACTGAGCCTTGCTCAATATCTTACCTGACAACATAGGCACTGAACCTTTCTTTGCCTTATCCATTCTGAACCTTTTCAGAACTTTGTCTAGGTATGTACTCTGGCTTAAAGCTATCAGGCGTCTTTGTCTATCTCTATAGATTTTGATGCCTAATATATAAGCAGCTTCACCTAGGTCTTTCATTGAAAAACACTTGTTCAAATAACTCTTCACATCGTTAAGCATGTTAATGTCATTTCCAATAATCAATATGTCATCCACATATAGTACCAAAAATGTCACCAAGCTACCACTCACTTTCTTGTAGATACAAGCTTCGTAGCAATTTGGAACAAATCCAAAGCTCTTGATCACTTGATCAAAACGAAGGTTCCAACTCCGAGATGCTCGCTTCAGTCCATAAATGGAACGCTGAAGCTTGCACACTTTATCAGCATCCTTAGGATCGACAAAACCTTCGGGTTGCATCATATACAACTCTTCATCAATGTTGCCATTGAGGAACGCAGTCTTGACATCCATCTGCCATATTTCATAATCATGAAACGCAGCAATTGCTAACAAAATCCGAATGGACTTAAACATCGCTACGGGAGAGAAAGTCTCATCGTAGTCAACACCTTGAACTTGCCGAAAACCTTTTGCGACAAGCCGTGCTTTATAGATGGTAACATTACCATTCGTGTCCGTTTTCTTCTTGAAGATCCATTTGCACTCAACGGCCTTTCGGTCGCTAGGAGGGTCCACCAAAGTCCATACTTGGTTTTCGCTCATGGATCCCAATTCGGATTTCATGGCTTCTAGCCATTTCTCAGAGTCTGGGCTCATCATCGCTTCCTCATAGTTCGTAGGTTCACTGTCTTCCACCAACAAGACAGTCGTCTGATTCTTGTACCACTCGGGAGGGGCACACGACCTTGTCGACTGCGACGTTCAAGATGTGACATCGTCCAAGCTTCATGATCCTTGTCATTAGCTTCCTCATTGTTGGTGCAAAGCGACCTGGAACAATTTCAGGTGCTGCGCTACTCTACAATTCAAGAGAAGGTTCAACAACCTCGTCTAGCTCTACTTTCCTCCCACTCACTTCTTTCGAGAGAAACTCCTTCTCAAGAAAGGAACCGTTCTTTGCGACAAACACTTTGCCTTCGGTTCTGTGATAGAAGGTATACCCAATAGTTTCCTTAGGGTATCCTATGAAGACGCATTTCTCCGCTTTGGGTTCGAGCTTGTCCGGCATCAACTTCTTGACGTAAGCTTCGCATGCCCAAACTTTAAGAAACGACAACTTAGGTTTAGCACCAAACCACAGTTCATACGGTGTCGTCTCAACGGATTTAGATGGTGCCCTATTTAAAGTGAATGGAGCGGTTTCTAATGCATAACCCCAAAATGATAACGGCAAATCAGTAAGAGACATCATTGATCGGACCATATCTAATAGGGTTTGATTCCGGCGTTCAGACACACCATTGCGCCGTGGTGTTCCGGGTGGCGTGAGTTGAGAAACGATTCTGCTTGCTTTAAGATGCGTGAGAAAATCATAACTCAAATATTCACCTCCACGATCGGATCGTAGAAACTTAATCTTTCTGTTACGATGGTTCTCCACTTCATTCTGAAATTCCTTGAACTTTTCAAATGTTTCAGATTTATGTTTCATTAAATAGATATACCCATATCTACTTAAGTCATCAGTAAAAGTGAGAAAATAGCGATATCCACCGCGCGTCGAAACACTCATCGGTCCGCATACATCGGTATGTATGATTTCCAACAAGTCCGTTGCCCGCTCCATCATACCAGAGAACGGGGTTTTGATCATCTTGCCCATGAGGCATGGTTCGCATGTGTCAAATGATTCAAACTCAAGAGACTCCAAAAGTCCATCAGAATGGAGTTTCTTCATGCGCTTTACACCAATATGACCTAGACGATAGTGCCACAAATAAGTAGTATTATCACTATCTACTTTGCATCTCTTAGCCTCAATGTTATGGATGTGTGTTTCATCCCTTTCGAGATTTAGAAGAAATAAACCATTCACAATAGGTGCATGACCATAAAAGATGTTACTCATATAAATAGAACAACCATTATTATCCGATTGAAATGAATAACCGTCTTGCAATAAACAAGATCCAGAAATAATGTTCATGCTCAACGCAGGCACATAATAACATTTATTGAGGTTTAAAACTAATCCCGAAGGTAAAACTAAGGAGAGCGTGCCGATGGCCATCACATCAACTCTTGATCCGTTGCCAACGCGCATCGTCACCTCATCCCTCAAAGCCGTCTATTCCGTAGATCTGTTTCGAGTTACAAATATTAACCGAACCGATATCAAATACCTGTGCACTACAACGAGGGCTAGTAAGGAAAACATCAATAACATGTATATCAAATATACCTTTGATGGTGCCAGCCTTCTTGTCCGCTAAGTACTTCAGACAGTTGCGCTTCCAGTGACCCTTGTCCTTGCAATAGAAGCACTCAGTGTCCGACTTAGGACCAGACTTGAGCTTCTTCTCAGCAGGGGCAACGCGCTTGCCGCCGCCTTTCTTGAAGGGCTTCTTTGCACCCTTACATTTCTTGAAGGTGGGGGGCTTGTTGACCATCAACACATGATTATCCTTTTTGATGTCCACCTCCACAGCCTTCAGCTTTGCGAAGAGCTCGGTGATCGTATCAGTGGAACCAATCTAATTGTGAGTCACTACAAAACTTTTGTAGCTGGGAGGGAGTGATTGCAGAACCCTGTCAATCTTGAGCTCCTCTGGAATCTTGCAGTCCAGTTGCTCAAGGCGTTGAGTGTAGCCCGACATCTTAATGGCGTGCTCACTAATGGAAATCCCTTCCTCCATCTTGCAGTTAAAGAACTTCTCAGAGATCTCTTATCTCTCAGAATGGGCCTGAGTCTGAAACATGGTTTTCAGCTCCTCCAGAATATCAAAGGGCCCGGGATAGTCTTCAAAACGATTTTGAAGGTCCGATTCCATAGCAAACAACATGGTGCTCTTAATCATACCATAATCATCTTTGCGCGACTGATAGACAGCTTTCTCATCAGCCGACGCAGTAGTAGCAGGGGTGTCACCTAACGCATTCTCAAGGACATAGTCCTTTTGACCGCCAGAGAGAATGATTCTCAGATTGCGGAACCAATTGGTGAAGTTAGAACCATTGTTTCTAAGCTTTTCCTTCTCAGCAAAAACGTTGAAGTTGAAGTTGGACTTAGCCATTTGATCCACAATATTTGCAAGTATAAATTAGACTATGTTCATGATAACTAGTTCAACTTTTAATCAAATTACTAGATGAACTCCCACTAAATTCAACATCCCTGAAGTTGTTTAGTGAACATGATCCAAATTCACCACACCTAATCCGATCTTCACGAGAAGAGATGTGGCTTCAATGGTGGACAACGAAGTGTCGATCATATCATTCATATGACTCATGCTTAACCTTTCGGTTCATGTGTTCCGAGGCCATGTCTGTACATGCTAGGCTCGTCAAGTTAGACCCAAGTATTTCCGCGTGTGCAAAACTGGCTTGCACCCGTTGTATGTGAAAGTAGAGTCTATAGCACCCGATCATCACGTGATGCTTGGACACGACGAACTTTCGCAATGGTGCATACATGGGGAGAACACAGTTTTATCTTGATCTTTAAGTGAGGAATCATCTTATAATGCTACCGTCGCGATCTAAGCATAATAAGATACATAAAAGGATAAACATCACATGCATATAACTTTATGTGACATGGTATAGCCAATCTTCACGCAATGATCTCCATCTTGTGCGTGCCGGCATGATCTCCATCACTCCATCATGATTGCCTCCACCACGAATAGCAACTACAACTATTGCTAACTACTTAGCGATAAAGTGAAACTATTACATGGCGTATAAGAAGTTGACACACAGGTCATACACAATTATAAAGACAACCATATGGCTCCTGCCGGTTGTGTACTCATCGACATGCAAGTCGTGAAACATTACAAAACATGATCATCGCATACAATACACAAATCACATCTTGGGCCATACCATATCACAGAAAACACTCTCTGCAAAAACAAGTTAGACGCCTCTACTTTGTTGTTGCATGTTTTACGTGGCTTATGGCAGTAGCAAGCTAAGAACGATTCTTATCTACGGAAAGCCACAACGGTGATATTATGGTTGCCAAACTCCGGTGTTAATCCCATGACAACTATAGTGAGAGAAACTGGCATCCACCAGCCGCATGTGTGGAACAAGCCACACGTCAAGTGCGAGCCAGTCTCGTGAACGACGTCGCGTAAGGTTGGCCTGGACCGCTTCAATCTCACTATCCAGCGTCATAAGAAGAACACAAACAAGAGGCTTGCAACAGAAAACATCAACGCCCGCAACAACCATGTTGCGTTCTACTCGTGAAACACATCTACGCATAGATCTAGCTCTGATACCACTGAATGGTTTCGCAGCATAGTAAATCAAAAAATTTCTACGGATGCGAACGGAAAAGCCAAGATCTAATCTAGGAGATGCAAACAAAGAGAGAGATTAGATTGGATCTTCATACCCTTGAAGATTACGCTGTGAACGTTAGGCCGGAACGTGGGTGATGTAGTCGTACTCGCTTCGTCCTCGCGATCCGATCCGATCTAGCACCGCAAGTGGCGATGCCTCGGGAGATGCACACGCACCTCGGCGTCTCCTCCTTCCTCGGTCCAGCAAGTATGGTGGAGAGCGGATTGGATCTACAACGCGACGGCGGTGCAAGTGGTGGAGAGTTTCTGCGGCAGGCTTCGCTACACGCATCGGGAGGAGAGAGAGAGGAGGCGTGACTAGGCTTGAGGGGAAGGTGTGTGTGTGTGTGGGGGGGTGGGGGTGGTGCGCCCCAGCCCTCTATATATAGAGGGGTGGGTGCCATCCCTAACCCCTCCCCCAAGCCCTAGGCCGGCGGCCAAGGAGGGAGGAGTGGGGGGCAAGGAAACCCCCCCTTCTAGAAGCTCCAAACTAGGGTTTCCCCTTGTTTGGCCGGCTGGGCCCTATGGGGCCATGTGCCCCTGGACCAATGCGGCCAGGGCACTCCCTCATAGGCCCATGCCCCCTCCCGACAGGTGGGACCACGTTGGTCCCCCTTCGGAAGGTTCTAGAAGCTTCCGGTACAATACCGATTAACCCGGAACAATTCCGAACTCCAAAAACTGCACTGCCTTATATGAATCTTATTCTCCGGACCATTCCGGAACCTCTCGTGATATCCCGGATCCCATCCGAGACTCCGAACAAAAACTCATAAACCAATTATCCAATCTATCCTAGCGTCGAGACACGTTAAGTGTGTGACCCTTCGGGTTCGAGAACATGCAGACATGATCTTCTATCAATAATCAACAGCGGGGTCTGGAAACCCATATTGACTCCCACACATTCATCGATGATCATATCGGATGAACCACGATGCCAGGATTCAAACAATCCCATATATATTCCCTTCGTCTCGCGATATTTTACTTGCCCGAGATTTGATCGTCGGTACCGTCATACATAGTTCAATCTCGTTCACAGCAAGTACTTTACTCGTTCCGTAATCCGATATCACTTTGTGATTAACTCCTTAACCAAATGCTTGCAAGCGGTGTTGATACCAATTACCGAGTGGGCCCGAAGTATATCTCTCCGACTTGGGAGGGACAAATCCCATCTCGATACATACAACCCAACAGGTATTTTCCGATCACCTGAGAGACACCTTTATGATCACCCTCTCATAGGATGACGTTTGATGACCTCAAAGATTTCTTCCGATACCAGGGAGTTGTATTATCTCATGGTCTAAGGAATACAATATTTGACATAAGAAAAACTTCTCAAAGATGAACACGATGACACGATCTAATTGCTTCACTTAGTTTGGGTCTGTCCATCATATCATTCTCCCAATGATATGATCTCATTATTAATCGACAACTCATGTCCATGGTTAAGAAACCTTAACCATCATTAATCAATGAGCTAGTCCATAGAGGCGTACTAGGGACACAGTGTTGTTCACAAACCACACAAGTATTAAAGTTTCCTCTTAATACAATTCTAGTATGGAATATAAACATTATCATGAACAAGAATTATAATAATAACATCTTTATTATTGCCTCTAGGGCATAATTCCAACAACTATTAGTTTCAAGATTCGGCCTGTCCGGCGGTTCCCCGACATCGTAGGCCATGAGTCCTGCAAGAACTGGCAGAGGACGTACTTCTACGGCCCAGATATCCCTCTGGATGTCCGAGAAGGAACGTACCCAGACTTTGTCGATGGAGCTGCCGCTGAAGCCCCGACATGGAGATCCCAAGCCCTCCTTCCCTCTAACAACGAAGCCTCCCGCACTGTAAGGCTGATCGAGTGGCTCGTAGACACGGGTCTGACCGGGTTGGACCTAGCCATGTGCTGGTTCATTAGGCGGATTCAGCCTCTGCAGCACCGTGTGAAGCTGATGCATGAATACTCCAAGGATAGGAAGGATAGCCTCCGCATATCCGAGGATAACTTCTTGAGTGACTCCGTCAAGCTTCGCCTCAAGGACATAGTCAAGATGAAGGACAGGAAGCGTGGCTTCACCATCACCTACGGCATGTTCGAGGGCGGCACGTGCCCAGAGGTACTTGTTTATTTTTCGTGTACGACATATACTCCAGTTCTTCCGTCTAGCCTTAACCATTGCGTCTAACACTTTGGGATTCACTTAACAGCTGAAGGAACTAGACGAAGGTAGCATGGCTGCCCAAGTATTCCATTTCTGACGCTGTCGATGGAGGGAAGAAGAAGAAGACGGAGTGTGGAGCCTCCAAGAGATCCACCGCCTCCATAGAGGCGGAGAAAATAAGAATGATTGGTATCCCGTTGACCAAAGCACCAACCGTTGTGTAAGCTTCTTAACATCCGACATTGTCCCTTGCTCATCTTGTTCCTGTACTTATACTTTTGCACGTTTCAGGAAAAAGGCCAGTATAAGTTTGAAGAAGACCTCCAAAACATCAAGGCTTCTAAAAACATAAAAGAAATGTTTAGTCAGTCCTCTCCCGCCATCGCCCCTCCTACTCCAAGCGTCCAGCATGCTACCGCACCAACAAGCTCTCCAGCAAAGGTAACATCTGGAGCTTCCGCCATGGAAGTGGACCCAGGCGTTGCCGCGGAACTTGTTGTTGTCGGCGAGCAGGCGACACAAGAAAGCATATAATCTAAAGTGGATGAAGCTCCGGCTAAGGATGCCACTTGTAGTGGTAAGGCGATGGTGGAAGGCGGAACTTCTGCCGTAGGCGGTGCCACTGCACCTAAGACACCAGCAGAGTTTCCGAAGATCGTCTACCCGGTGCTTACACCGAGTACCTCATCTCTGGTTCCTAGTGCAGCGCCGACTTCTCTGACATGTGGTCTTGAGGAGCTTCTCAAGCAGGCGGATATCCTGCGCAGAAACAGTCTTGCTTTCAGCAAGATTTTTGCCGAGAGTGCTACCAACCTCAAGATCATTGCAGTTGTATATGCCTTTTGCATTTAATATGTAATATCCCACTATAGCCCCAAGGATTTAGACGGAAAACCATAGGTCTTTGTGTATGAATGCTCTAAGAGTGAATAAGCTAGAAAACTTTACACTGTAGCCCCCAAGTATGTAGTTTGAATAAATTATTCCGACTAGATACTTTTAGAGTAGCATACACAGTGTTTGTAAATTAAAATACTGTAGCCCCCAAGCTTCTAGTTGAAATAGAATTAGTTCCGACTAGATGCTTAAAGAAAGATTAAGCATATTTCCAAGTTAAAAACTCTCACTATAGCCCCCAAGCCTCTAGGTGGATATTTATCCGACTAGATGCTCCAAGTAGACTAAGTAACATTGATCCTTTTCAAAGAATGGGAATGCCCAGAGAGGTGTTGCCAACGACAAGTTCCAGAAGATGCGTGCTGATCTTGAAGCTGAAAAGGGTAAAACTGCCTTCTTGAAGGATCAATCACCAAGAGCAAGAGTCGGTTTTTCTTTTTAATTTTGCACTCAAACTTGGTCTTGCGCCATTACCCTCTGACTACTGATCGTGCGCTGTCATTTCTCTAACATGCAGAAGCTATTGCCAAAGCGAAGTATATTGTCGAGCAATCCAAGAACATAGAACTACTAGATAGCGAGAACCAAATCCTCAAGCAGGAGAGGGCTGAATCCTTAAAAATGCTTAAAGATACATTGAAGTCCGTGTAGGAGTCCGCGGACACGGAGATCAACCAGCTAAAGGAGGAAATTGCGATCCTCAAGGAGCAGAATAAAGCTGCCGTAGGGTAGAATAAACGCAACCTTGATACTTATAAGGTCCTCCGACAGGCGGAAACTCTCCAACAAGATGAGGCTAGCATCTTTGGTAAGCAATATCCGTCTTGTACTTCTGTATGCCAGGTACTCTGAGCCTTTGTTATGTTGAACTCATGTATTCCATTGCCTGGTAAGAAATGCACCTCCTATTGGTTTAACCAATACTCCTCCTCTATGAAAGGAATGCATGGTTCTTGCCGGCAACTTCATCAGCACCACCATCAACCAAGCAAAGGAAATTGCCAAGCCCCTAAACATCAACATCAAGGCGGTGGATTCTATCATGAAATACTTGGAGATTCTGCGCCAAGCCCCTGAGCGTATCGTAAGGTGGAAAGATTCATGTACCCAGGCTAGTGCAAGAATGTCGCTGCTATGGTCAAGGACCACTATGAAAATGCTGACTTCGACACGGTGACCTCGGTTCTGCCTGACGTAGACGATGACAGCCAGAAGATTGATCACAAAGCTATCTGGTCATCGCTCGTCGGCTACGACACTAGGGTTGTCGAGTTGGTTGATCCAAACACCTTTGTGCCTCTTGAGATTATTGATCCCGACCAGCACAGCTCCTCCAAGTCCCACAAGACCGCCAACTTCGATGATTATCAGGATGACTCTCCTGCTGCCGACGATGTTAGCTCAAAGTATCCTACACCAGATGAATGAAAAATACTTATTTAATATTTGTTTCCTCTGGATGTATTTATGCGGAACAAACTGCGGGTTTAACCTTAAGGCGGAAAAACAATAGCTATATGTTTTCCTTCTACTTAAGTTCTAGTTCTAGCAAGTATTTATTTTTTAAGCAAGTGCTGGCTTATCCATTACTTTGGTTTTTATGCTTGACTTTTCGTGAGCCAGAAGACTCGTAGTCGGAAATATGCGTTCAGGTGATGATACCCAATGGCACTGTCAAAAACCTAAGCAAAAAATCGCCGACTTTGAGTGCCAAAAGTCACTACTCCAGAATTCACATAAAAATAACAAATAACGTGTAAACCAGAAAACTTAAACTAACGCCCGTAGGCGGAATCTTTTGAAGGGTTTAGTAGCATAGTAAATCAAAAAAATTCTACGGATGCGAACAAGAAAGCCAAGATCTAATCTAGGAGATGTAATCAACGAGAGAGATTGATCAGATCTTCATACCCTTGAAGAAATCGCACAGCGGAAACATTCAACAGAACGTGGTTGACGTAGTCGTACTCGCCGTCTCCTCCTCGCGATCCGATTCGATCCTACGCCGCAAGTGGCGGCGCCTCCGAGAGATGCACAAGTACAGTGCAGCGACGTCTCCTCCTTTCTTGGTCTAGTAAGTATGGTGGAGAGATAGATTGGATCTGTAGCACGACGGCGTGGTGCTTATGGTGGAGAGTTTCTGCGGCAGGGCTTTGCCTACGCGTAGTCGGGAGAGAGAGAGAGAGAGGAAGGGCAGCAGTTGGCGGCTAGGGAAGGAGGAGTAGGAGGGGGAGGCTGCGCCCCTGCCCTCCTTATATGGGGGGCTGGCCGGCCCCCTTGGCCCCTCCTCCAAGCCCTAGGGCGGCGGCCCCAAGGGTGGAGTGGGGGGCAAGTTTTCCCCCTTCCTTCTAGAAGCTCCCCCTAGGGTTTCCCCTAGGGCTGGCCGGTTGGGCCTTTGAGGCCTTGTGCCCCTGGCCCAAAGTGGCTAGGGCACTTTCCCTTAGGCCCACGCAGGCCTCCGACAAGTGGGCCCATGTTGGTCCCACACCGGAGCCTTCTAGAACCATCTGGCACAATACCGATAAACTCCAAAAGGATTCCAAAATCCAAAAACTGCTTTCCTTTATATGAATCTTATTCTCCGGACCATTCTGGAACCTCTCGTGATGTCCTGGATCTCATCCAAGACTCCGAACAAAAAAACTCATAAACCAATCATCCATTCTATCCTAGCGTCGATGCACGTTAAGTGTGTGACCCTACGGGTTCGAGAATATGCAGACATGATCTTCTATCAATAATCAACAGCGGGATCTGGAAACCCATATTGACTCCCACATATTCATCGATGATCATATCGGATGAACCACGATGCCAGGATTCAATTAATCCCATATATGTATTCCCTTCGTCACGCGATATTTTACTTGCCCGAGATTCGATCGTTGGTATCGGCATACCTAGTTCAATCTCGTTCATAGCAAGTACTTTACTCGTTCCGTAATCCGATATCACTTTGTGATTAACTCCTTAACCACGTGCTTGCAAGCGGTGTTGATATCGATTACCGAGTGGGCCCGAAGTATTTCTCTTCGACTCGGGAGGGACAAAATTCCATCTCGATACATACAACCCAACAAGTACTTTCCGATCACCTGAGAGACACCCTTATGATCACCCTCACATAGGATGACGTTTGATGACCTCAAAGCTTTCTTTTGATACCAGGGAGTTGTATTATCTCATGGTCTAAGGAATACAATACTTGACATAGGAAAAAGCTTCGCAAAGATGAACACGATGAAACGATCTAATTGCTCTGCTTAATTTGGGTCTGTCCATCATATTATTCTCCTAATGATATGATCTCATTATTAATCGACAACTCATGTATATGGTTAGGAAACCTTAACCATCATTAATCAATGAGCTAGTCCATAGAGGTGTACTAGGGACACGGTGTTGTTCATAAACCACACAAGTATCAAAGTTTCCGCTTAATACAATTCTAGCATGGAATATAAACTTTATCATGAATAAGAATTATAATAATAACAATTCTAGCGATTTCCTCTACGCGCCTCCCTCCCCGTCACCGGTGCTCCTTCCTCCGCGAGCAAGCGCTACGTGCGTCATGCCCCTCTTCTTCCTCATGGTCGGCGCCCCTCTGTGACTGCCTGACGCCGTTCCCATGACGACCACCTCACCCCACCGCTGCGGCCTCTGTCTCTGTCACCTCTGCAACCGCCCCGGCCTTCCTCCGCTCCTCCCATCTGCCTGGTCATCGCCTTGTATCGGCATCAGGCCGTGGCGACGCCACTCACCAAGGTCGCCTTGGCGCCTCCACCTCGCCTCCTCTACTCTGCTCGTTCCCGCGGGCCCTGCGTGTCCCCTGCAACGATCCCGCGAGCGTCCCTGCCCCGCGTGCTTCCTCTTTGCGCTCTGCCGCTAGCGAGGCCGCCTAGCCCCGTCACCTGGGTCAGCCCAGCCACCAGAGAAGCAGGACGCCATGGCCCCGCTCGCCCTCAGCACCCCAAGGTCTCCCCCAAGCGCGACTCTGGTCGCCGTCCCACCTCCTCGCCCTCGTCGCCCTCCTCTGTCCCCTAGCAGACCACCGGAACTCGTCGCGGGACCCCGCCCTCGCCTCCTTATCCTGCAGGCCGCGTTCTCTGCGAGCCCATAGCGTGTCGCCGTTTGACTTCCGTCTTGGTCATGCCCAGGCCACGCCTACCCCGACCTCACCAAGCGCGTCTTGCCACCGGAGCGTCGCTGCCTTGCAGCTCAACACCCATCGGGCTCTCCCTGTTGTGCTTATAAGAAGAGATGATGTGGCGGTAGTGTTGTTGAGGTGAGGATGCTTGGTGCAATAGTGGTGATGTGCAAGTTTTGCACCAAACTGATGACCATCTGGATGCAAGATCGTCCACTTGGAATTCGAAGACCGATCCCGTACCCGGTGCCGCACCAAGATCTCCCTCATGTATTCGATGGTCGAACCCCGAAGACCAATCCAGAGATCCTCAAACCCCATCGAACCTCGAAACCCCAAGTTCGCCGATCCCCACATGTGTGACCACTCCCGAACCCCTATTTTATAAATTGACATATCATACTTGTTGCATATAATTGATCATGCTTTCATACATATTGTGGGTTTGGGGCCTTATGCCGATTCACCTCATAATTAAATATGGAGACTATATGCGGGGAAATCTAGTCTTATATTGGCTCTATTTAAATTTGTGTAGCGAACCGATACTATAATTTTGCCTTATTAATACAACATTAAATTGCGCGGTATCTAAATAACATGAACCATCTAATTAATTGTCGGGACCCCGGTTCCGCCTAATATTGCCTAATTGCATCGCATCCTTGCCATGGCATACATTATACATGCATCATGTCTGATCTTCTGTCGTAGTATTAAATAGTGCATCCGATGTTTCTTTTAGTGTTCTGCTTCTTCACGGATTAGGCCGATGAGTTGATGCGAGTGTCGATCCGATCTTCGGATGAACCTTCGACAATGTTTTCAGGCGAGCACCCTTCCCCCCTTTCTACCTATTTTACCTTTATAGTCTTTATTTCCTCATGTTGATCTATTTCTATCTCTGTTGCGATGCTCTAGTTTTCGTACCCGTGATATCCCTTGCAGTCATTATATTGCCTTGGACACCTCCTATTACCTGTTGTTTGGTAGATAGTCAGCCTTGCGAGTCGTAGTTGCTTGCTCAGGTGTTGTTTCGATGTTGTCAAGTACCATCGTTGTTGGAGAAATGCCTTATGCTTTATGTTGGAGACGATCATGGCTTTAATTACCGTTTAATAACTAAAACTGAAGTAGGTAAATAATGCAGAGGCACAGGTGGGCAATAGATGTTATTTGGTTTTTAATCGTCCACTTGTGTCCCGTAGGACCCGGAGTACTTGATACTTGTTCTTTGAATATTCGCACTATCCGCAATTGGTACCATGAATCCCCTTACACAGAGCTTGAGTCATATATTATTTCTTGGGGCCACAAAGTAGTTTGGGGCTTTATTGCTATCCTATACTTATGCCATGTTTTACTGCTTTATTTACTATTGCGCGTGGAGCGCCTATAATGTTTAGGAACCCCGTGCCACGTTTTCGCTATATCGACAAGCCTAGTCACACTTTCGGGTTCCCAGTTGTTTACAGCCGTCGCCACACGCCCTGGGTCCGTATCGGAGACGGCCGACTTCATTGCGGGTAGCTTAGTGGGGTGTCACCCTGAAATATTATATGAATCTTGCAATTTTTCTGTCGTGATGCCTCATTGGGTTTTCATTTGGTTTTCCCGAGGTTGATCGTGCGTGTGTTGCTATTTGTGCCCCCCTGCAGGGTAAAACTTTCTGAAAGTCGTGTCTGTGGTTATGGACGACTTGGAGCACAGTATCTCGATCATAGACAACTATAACTAAAGTAGTGCTATAAATTTGACTTTATAATGACTAGTAATCAGCTTCACTATAATGGAATGGCTAAATAAAAGTGCCAACAACTGCTGGATTTGGGTTGTCACTTGTTACCATTGTATCTGACTAGTAAGTATTGCAACTACAACGGAATGGTTAACTAAAACTACCCACTGTTTATAATATCAGGATGACTCATGCTATCTATATCTGACTAGTAATTGCTGCAACTATAACAGAATGAATAAAATTGCCAACTGCGTGAATTCCTCGGTTGACTTCCTCGTTTGGTCTCGAGGGGGAAATACCAGGATGGGTATGCTTGGTAATAGTTTCAGGTTGGATCCGAATAGGTCTTTCTTATCCCTATCTGATAGTCGCCAGTTGTATTGAGTCTCTATAGGTTGTTTAGTGCATGATGCGCTACCGCCTCAGTCCACCATACCTATGTAGGTGAGGACCGCCGAATTCTAGTCTTGCCGTGTACTGGCCTCAGTACTGACCGCTCTCTTTTTCCCTTTGCCTTTTTGTCGGCACCCGTTTTGTTTAAGAAGGTTTTAAGATCAACGTCGTTAGCAGGGTTACCCTTCTGGCTTGGCCTGGGCAGGGTTATGGACGCCATTGGTTATTCTTCAGGGATCTTCGCCCCATTTGCATCTTGTCCGTAGTCGGACGTTGTATCGTTTTCAATGTGATTTGGATCTTTGTATTGTAAATCTGTATTCTTGACTCTTTGAGTCGTTGTTGTATATATTTGTTTTGTGGGTTCCATCGTGGACTAATGTGTAATGGTATTACTTTGTTTTCCACCCACACGAGAGTGCCTGGTGGGCGCCTTTGAATCGTTTCTATGCGGGTTTGGCGGGAATCGCTAAGGCTTGCATAGGGCCGATCCGAGAGTGTTACATCTATGTAGCGGTGCCTCGAGACGCGGCTTGATTCCCTGCAGAATTAATCCATTGGCTCGCTCAACTTGCCCATTGGACTATGGATGTGCCACAGATGCAAAGTCAAGTCAGATGCCCTTCTCCCAACAATAGGCTTCCACTTCTCCGAGTGACAAGTTGATGCCGTTGTCGGTGATAATGCTATGTGGGAGACCAAATCTCACCACTAGATCCCGGACAAACCTAAGGGCAGTTGCCCCATCAAGCTTTCTAATGGGTTTAGCTTCTATCCATTTGGTGAATTTATCAACTGCTACTAGCAGATGTGTAAACCCACATGGTGTCGTGTGGCATCCCGCAAAACCACTACTAGAAAATCGCGTTGAATTTGTGCATTGCATCGTCATCGTCATGTGTTGTTTGCCTAAAACTAATCCCGCAAAGCCCGTTTTGTTTTCTAAACGCCCCATCTTATTCAAACACCGAAAACCGGGTCCCCGGAATATTTTGTTTTGTCCGCTGTCGGATTGCAAAAGCGCTGTTTGAAAATAAATATTTAATCAATTATTTTAGTGGGGCAGTCGAACGGGCCGAAGCGACCCGAACGACCACCCCAGAAAATATAAAACGGTCCACCCAACCAGCCCCATCTAAATCCTAAGTCCACCCATCCTATTCTACCCACCCCACCTCCACATCACCCCATCCTATCAGCTCCCGCCACCTCAGCTACCCTCCCCCCATCCACCAATCCCACCACGCCACCCAGACCAGCCTCCCCTCCTCTCTCTCCTCTCACCCTCTCTCCTCACAACTCACGCGCTACACACACACACGCACGCCAGAACCCCCCACCAACTGCCCCCACTCTCCCTGACCCTCCTGACCCCACCACCAGGCCACGCCCCACCTGCAGCCAACCTCTCCTCCCACACCAGTCAACCCGGGCCCCACCAGCCCCACCTACCTGACGCGCCCCGCCCACGCCCCGACAACCGCCTCCTCTCACGCGTGCACCTCCCCGCTCCTCCTCCCTCCTTCCTCCCTGCAGCACCTCCGGCCTCCGCCCTCCCTTGCCTGCCGTCTCCTCCTCCCTTGGCCAGCCGTGCCACCCCGCCGCCCTGGCCTCCTTCTAGCGCCACCACCACCCTCCCCTTGCCCAACCCGGCTCATCCCTCCAGCCACCGCCCAGGCAGGCCGCCTCCAGCGCCTGGGACCCGGCCCAGCGCCTGCAGCGCAACCCGCCCTTGAGCCCAACCGCCGTCCACCGCTGGCGGCCCGCTCCCCATGCGCCGCCACCCTCGGCTCGCAGCCCCTCCCAGCGTGCTCCTCCGGCCCGACCGCCGCCATGCCTTCGCCCGCCGCCTGCCGGTCCCGCCGCCGCCCTCGGGCTCGCATGGACCTCCGCCCGAGCCCCGCATCGCCTCCCCTGCGCGCGCCAGGCCCGCCAACCACGTCGCCCGGTCCACCTCGCGCCGCGCGTCTTCGGCCGCCTCTGCGTCCCTGCTCGCCCGCCTCGGCCCGGCCAGCGCCGCCCGGCAGCGTCGCCTCCGGCCCCGCACCGCTCGCCCGGGCCCGCCTCGCCGCGTCCGTCCGGCCGACCCAGCGCGACCTCGCCGCCCGATCGTCACCCCGCGCCCCCTCGTCGCCGGACCCGGTCTTCGTCGCCGCCAAGCACCACCACCTCGCTCCAGCCGCGTCCGCGCCGCCTCGGTCCTCCGCCGCCGGCGGCCCCTCGCAGCGCCTTCCGGCGAGCTTCCCTGCAGTGCGCGCCAAGACCGCCTCTGTTACCCCGTCAGGCCACGCCGTTCCTTGGTGGCTAATGTGGCGCCACCCGAGGGAACCACGTCGAGAAGCCGCGGAACAGGAAGATCGCCATCGGCCCGGGCCATCAAGATTGTCTCCATGGATCCCAAAGTTTGATCATGGAGCTCGAAGACCGATCCCGGAGAGCCGCAAACCCCAAGATCTACGAGAAGGGATCGATGACCGTGGACCGAGAACATCGTCATGGAACGCAAAGGTTTTCCGAGGAGCATGTACCGTGTGCCGAGGCCGAATCAAGATCTTCCCCGACGCCGAGGATGCCTAACCGGGACGGACCCGAAGACCGCCGACCCAAGTCCGGCTTCTCGGAACACCAAGATCTACCCCTGAAACCCGTGAACGCTTCCGCCGAGAACGTTACCGTCGAACCCCGAACCCCCGGACCAAGATCGTCGAGCCCCCTAATGTGTGACCCCTTTTCCCGAAACCCTATCTACAAATGAAATATAACTGTTGCATATAAATTGTTCATGCATGCATCCGTTCATGTGGTTTGGGGGCCTTATGCCGATTCACCTAATAATTAAATATGGGGCCCATATGCGAGCAAATCTAGTCTCATATTGGCCTCATTTAAACTTGTGTAGCGAACCGGTGATATATTCTGTCTTGCTAAAACAACATTTAAATTGCGGGGGTTCTAAACAACTTGAACCGTTTATTAATTGTCGGGACCCCGGTCCCGCTTAACATGACCAAATTGCATCGCACCTTTGCCATGCCATCCATCATGCATGTTTCATGCCGTTCTTCTGCCGTTGTATTAAATATTGCATCCGGTGTTATTCTAGTGTTTTGCTTCTTCGCGGATAAGGCCGTTGAGTTGATGTGAGCTTCGCCCCGTTCTTCGGTTGAACCTTCGACAATGTTTTCAGGCGAGCATCTCCCCCTTTCTACCTATCTTACTTTTATAGTATTTACTTCCCTCCTGTTGATCTTTTGCTATCTGTGTTGCGATGCTTTAGTACCGTACCTGGAATATACCGTGCAGCCCTATATTGCCTTGGACACATCCTATTATCTGTTGTTTGGTAGATAGTTGGACTTGCGCGTCGTAGTTGCTTGCTCAAGTGCTGATGTGTGTCGTCATATGCCACAATTGCTGATGTATTGCCGCAAGTTGATGTTGGAGATGATTCTAGTTTTACTTATCGTCACTTTAAGTTCTGTTTAACAACTAAAATTGAATAAGCAGAGGCATCGGTGGGTGATAGAAAATATTTGGTTTCGAGCATACTTGTGTCCCGTAAGACCCCGAGTACTTGATACCTGTTCCTTGATTTATCGTGCTATCCACATCCGGGAGGTATATGGGACCCCCGAGGCGAGCTTGATTGATCTTATTTCTTGGGGCCACAAACTAGTTTGAGGTGTTTTACTATCTGCTTATGCCATGCTACTTTCTGTATTTAAATTGTGCGAGGTGCACTTTGTCTTGTTAGGTAAGGATGTTTTCGGTATCGACAGTCCCGATTGGGGACCTGCATCGTTCTGACCATCGACGCAAACCTTGAGTCCGTCTCGAGCTTGCTTACTCCGTTCGGGTATACTCAAGGGTGGCCCCTGAAATATTTCTGAATCTGTGATTGTTCGATCGTGAAAGCCTCGTTGGGTTTTGATTTGGTTTTCGAGGTTGATCGGCGTGTGTTGCTATTGGTGCACCCGGCGGGTAAAACTTTCTGAAAGCCGTGTCATGGATATGGACGACTTGGAGCACGATCTCGATCATAGACAAGCATAACTAAAGTTCTTGCTATAAATTTGACTTATAATGACTAGTAATCAGCTTCACTATAATGGAATGGCTAATTAATACTGCCCACAATTGCTTGTTTGGTTGTCGCTCGCGACAATTGTACCTGACTAGTAAGTATGGCAACTACAACGGAAATGGCTGATTAAAAGTACCAACAACTGCTGGGTTTATGGGTTATCTCATGTTAAATGTATCGACTAGTAAGTGCCACTATAACGGACTGGTTAACTAAAAGTGCCCTTGCTTACTTTATCGTGACGATTATCTAAACTTGACTAGTAAAGTGCCGCAACTATAACTGAGTGAGTAAAACTGCCAACTGTGTGAGTTCCTCGGTTGCCTTCCTCGTTTGGTCTCGAGGGGGAAACACCGGGATGGGTTTGATTGGTGATAGCTTCAGGTTGGATCCGGTTAGGTCATTCTTATCCCTCTCTGATATCCTTGATTGTATCGAGTCTCTATAGGTTGTTTAGTGCATCTTTGCCGCTTGATCCACCATACCTATGTGGCGAGGGCCCAATTCTAGCCTCATGTCTTGGCCTCGATCTTGGCTCCTTCTTTTTCCTTCGCCCTTTGTCGGCACCCTTTTGTTTAAGCAGGTTTTGAGATCGGCGTCGTTAGCGGGGTTACCCTTCGGCTTGGCACGGGCAGGGTTATGGGCGCCATTGGTTATTCTTGAGGCTCTTAGCCCCATTTGCATCTTGTCCGTAATGGACTATCTCGTTTTCAAGGTGATTTGAATCTTTGTATATTATATCTGTATTCTTGACTCATGGAGTCGCTTATATATATCTCATTCTATGGGTCCCATCGAGGACTGTTGTGTAATGTTATTACCGTTTTCCACCCTTACGAAAGTGCTGGTGCACCTTTGAATCGTTTCTATGCGGGTTTGGCGAATTTTGCTCAAACTTGCATAGGTCCGATCTGAGGTGTTCTGAGTGGTATCGAGCTCGGGTTGCGATACCCCACAAGTCCAGCCTGTAGGATAACCTAGCTAACGGCCGAAGTAGAGTGTCAAAACTATTTTTGAAAAATCGGTTGGATAGTTCTCGTTAGGTCTGATTTTACTCCTTACCCTCTGCTGTTCCCCTCTTACCTCTACGTGTTTTGAATCCGGTCTCTTCCCTCTCTTCGAGTCCAGGAATTCTCGCGGTTGGGTTTCCGTCGTACCTTCAGGGTTTCGCTTTCTCCCCTTTTGTAACGGAGGTGCTACGATCATCAATCTGCAATTTGTCTGTTGAACCTTCCTCCAATCTTTTAATCTTGAGCTCTTTATCCAGATGTGTTCCTTGCTGGATATCAGTGTCGTTGAAAAACATATGCGAAGGACGAGCTTTGGTGAAGTTGGAGTCGACCTTGAGCACGTGTTGTTCATGCCAATGGAACCATCGCGAAACCTAATCAGTGTGTCTTTCATACGATTTCTGCTGGCAGCATCCCTTTGTTCCGGATACCACCTATGAAGATCATCAGTCTAAATCTCGAGAGTTGGGTTGCCTGATTCTCCTACCCATGTATAGAGTTGATAGTTGGGTCCGGGATGGACTGATCACCCTACCCGACTCTTACTGTTCGCTCTGTACATCGAACTGGTGGATCGATGTAACTTTTCCCTCTTCTAATGGAAGTTAGAGGTGGCCTTCTCGTTTGATACCTCTATCTTCGTCCTTTGTTTCTCCGGAGTGTTCTCTCGACGATCAGGGACAACGACCCTTTGTTGGTGGTGTCGCCGATTTCAAGATGGAGGATGAATCCTCGTTAGTGGTGTCGCGAGGAACTACGCAAAGCGGGAAGATTTAGATCGCCGACCTTTCCTTCCGGTACCATGAGGCGGATCTCGAGGGCGAGATCCATTGTTAGTGGTGTCGAATTGTGGCATCCCGCAAAACCACTACTAGAAAATCGCGTTGAATTTGTGCATTGCATCGTCATCGTCATGTGTTGTTTGCCTAAAACTAATCCCGCAAAGCCCGTTTTGTTTTCTAAACGCCCCATCTTATTCAAACACCGAAAACCGGGTCCCCGGAATATTTTGTTTTGTCCGCTGTCGGATTGCAAAAGCGTTGTTTGAAAATAAATATTTAATCAATTATTTTAGTGGGGCAGTCGAACGGGCCGAAGCGACCCGAACGACCACCCCAGAAAATATAAAACGGTCCACCCAACCAGCCCCATCTAAATCCTAAGTCCACCCATCCTATTCTACCCACCCCACCTCCACATCACCCCATCCTATCAGCTCCCGCCACCTCAGCTACCCTCCCCCCATCCACCAATCCCACCACGCCACCTAGACCAGCCTCCCCTCCTCTCTCTCCTCTCACCCTCTCTCCTCACAACTCACGCGCTACACACACACACACGCACGCCAGAACCCCCACCACTGCCCCGCTCTCTCCTGACCTCGGCCCCGCCACCAGGCCACGCCCCACCTGCAGCCAACCTCTCCTCCCACACCAGTCAACCCGCGCCCCACCAGCCCCACCTACCTGACGCGCCCCGCCCACGCCCCGACAACCGCCTCCTCTCACGTGTGCACCTCCCCGCTCCTCCTCCCTCCTTCCTCCCTGCAGCACCTCCGGCCTCCGCCCTCCCTTGCCTTGTCCGTCTCCTCCCTTGGGCCAGCCATGCAGCCACCACCCCGCCTCAGCCTCCTTCTAGCGCCACCACCACCTCCCACTTGCGCCCGGCTCATCCCTCCAGCCACCGCCCGGCAGCCGCCCGACGCCGCGGACCTGCCCCGCGCCAGCGCCACCCTCGCCATGAGCCCGCAACCGCCCACCACTGCTGCAGCTCCCGCCTCCCCATGCGCACCGCCACCCGCCTGCTCGCCCCCTCCTCCTCGGCCCGGCCGCCCGCCCGCCGCCGCCATTGGCTCCGCGGACCTCCGCCGAGCCCCCGTGATCACCGCCTCCAGCCCGCCACTCGCCGCCGGTCCACCTCCAGCGTCGCTGGCTCTTCCAGGCCTCGCTGCTGCCTCTGCCTTGCCCGGCCGGGCAGGCGCCCGCCCGCACTGCGCCTCCGGCCCGCTTCGCCCGGGCCCTTCGCCCGCCACGCCACAGACGACTCGCCGCGGCCCTTTCGTCGCCACCCTCGTCGCGGACCGGTCTTGCCGCCGCCAAGCACCACCACCTCGCTTCCGCCGCCTCGCGCCCTCGGTCCACGCGGCGCTTCCCGTGACTTCTTCCTGCGAAGCGCCAAGACCGCCTCTGTTACCCCGTCAGGCCACGCCGTTCCTTGGTGGCTAATGTGGCGCCACCCGAGGGAACCACGTCGAGAAGCCGCGGAACAGGAAGATCGCCATCGGCCCGGGCCATCAAGATTGTCTCCATGGATCCCAAAGTTTGATCATGGAGCTCGAAGACCGATCCCGGAGAGCCGCAAACCCCAAGATCTACGAGAAGGGATCGATGACCGTGGACCGAGAACATCGTCATGGAACGCAAAGGTTTTCCGAGGAGCATGTACCGTGTGCCGAGGCCGAATCAAGATCTTCCCCGACGCCGAGGATGCCTAACCGGGACGGACCCGAAGACCGCCGACCCAAGTCCGGCTTCTCGGAACACCAAGATCTACCCCTGAAACCCGCGAACGCTTCCGCCGAGAACGTTACCGTCGAACCCCGAACCCCCGGACCAAGATCGTCGAGCCCCCTAATGTGTGACCCCTTTTCCCGAAACCCTATCTACAAATGAAATATAACTGTTGCATATAAATTGTTCATGCATGCATCCGTTCATGTGGTTTGGGGGCCTTATGCCGATTCACCTAATAATTAAATATGGGGCCCATATGCGCAAATCTAGTCTCATATTGGCCTCATTTAAACTTGTGTAGCGAACCGGTGATATATTCTGTCTTGCTAAAACAACATTTAAATTGCGGGGGTTCTAAACAACTTGAACCGTTTATTAATTGTCGGGCCCCCGGTCCCGCTTAACATGACCAAATTGCATCGCACCTTTGCCATGCCATCCATCATGCATGTTTCATGCCGTTCTTCTGCCGTTGTATTAAATATTGCATCCGGTGTTATTCTAGTGTTTTGCTTCTTCGCGGATAAGGCCGTTGAGTTGATGTGAGCTTAGCGTTCTTCGGTTGAACCTTCGACAATGTTTTCAGGCGAGCATCTCCCCCTTTCTACCTATCTTACTTTTATAGTATTTACTTCCCTCCTGTTGATCTTTTGCTATCTGTGTTGCGATGCTTTAGTACCGTACCTGGAATATACCGTGCAGCCCTATATTGCCTTGGACACATCCTATTATCTGTTGTTTGGTAGATAGTTGGACTTGCGCGTCGTAGTTGCTTGCTCAAGTGCTGATGTGTGTCGTCATATGCCACAATTGCTGATGTATTGCCGCAAGTTGATGTTGGAGATGATTCTAGTTTTACTTATCGTCACTTTAAGTTCTGTTTAACAACTAAAATTGAATAAGCAGAGGCATCGGTGGGTGATAGAAAATATTTGGTTTCCGAACGCCCACTTGTGTCCCGTAAGACCCCGAGTACTTGATACCTGTTCCTTGATTTATCGTGCTATCCACATCCGGGAGGTATATGGGACCCCCCCTGAGCCAGAGCTTGATTCAGTCTTATTTCTTGGGGCCACAAACTAGTTTGAGGTGTTTTTACTATCCTGTACTTATGCCATGCTACTTTCTGTATTTAAATTGCGAGGTCTCGCACTGCATCGCTTAGGTAAGCGGATGTTTTCGCGTATCGACAGTCCCCGATTGGGGACCTCTTGTCGTTCTGACCATCGACGCAAACCTTGAGTCCGTCTCGAGCTTGCTTACTCATGGGTATACTCAAGGGTGGCCTGAAATATTTCTGAATCTGTGATTGTTCAATGTGAAAGCCTCGTTGGGTTTTGATTTGGTTTTTCCGAGGTTGATCGGCGTGTGTTGCTATTGGTGCACCCGCCGGTAAAACTTTCAAAGCCGTGTCCGCGGATATGGACGACTTGGAGCACAGTATCTCGATCATAGACAAGCATAACTAAAGTTTACCGCTATCAATTTGACTTATAATGACTAGTAATCAGCTTCACTATAACGGAATGGCTAATTAATACTGCCCACAATTGCTTGTTTGGTTGTCGCTTGCGACCATTGTACCTGACTAGTAAGTATGGCAACTACAACGGAATTGGCCGATTAAAAGTACCAACAACTGTTGGGTTTATGGGTTATCTCATGTTAAATGTATCTGACTAGTAAGTGCTGCCACTATAACGGAATGTTTAACTAAAAGTGCCCACTGCTTACTTTATCAGGACGATTATCTAAACTTGACTAGTAAAGTGCCGCAACTATAACTGAATAAGTAAAACTGCCAACTGTGTGAGTTCTCGGTTGCCTTCCTCGTTTGGTCTCGAGGGAAACACCAGGATGGGTTTGATTGGTGATAGCTTCGTTGGATCCGTAGGTCATTCTTATCCCTCTCGATATCCGCCATTGTATCGAGTCTCTATAGGTTGTTTAGTGCATCTTTGCCGCTTGATCCACCATACCTATGTAGAGGACCGCGAATTCTAGCCTCGCCGTGCTTGGCCTCGATCGACGCTCCTTCTTTTTCCTTTGCCGGCACCCTTTGTTTAAGCAGGTTTTGAGATCGACGTCGTTAGCGAGGTTACCCTTCCGGCTTGGCCTGGGCAGGGTTATGGACGCCATTGGTTATTCTTCAGGGCTCTTAGCCCCATTTGCATCTTGTCCGTAGCTGGACGCTCTATCGTTTTCAAGGTGATTTGAATCTTTGTATATTATATCTGTATTCTTGACTCATGGAGTCGCTTATATATATATATATCTGTTCTGTGGGTCCCATCGAGGACTGTTGTGTAATGTTATTACTTCGTTTTCCACCCGCACGAAAGTGCCTGGTGGGCACCTTTGAATCGTTTCTATGCGGGTTTGGCGAATTTTGCTCAAACTTGCATAGGTCCGATTCTGAGGGTGTTACATGTCGTCTGTAATGGTCCAACCATGTCTAGCCCCCAGACAGCAAATGACCAAGTTATTGGTATTGTTCGCAATTCTTGAGCTAGAACATGTGGTTGTCGAGCATAGTAGTGGCATCCCATACATGTTTCAACCAGCTTGTTGGCGTCCACCTTCGCGGTCAGCCAGCAGAATCCTTGTCGGAAGGCTTTGGAGAACAACGATCAAGGAGCGGCGTGATGCCCGCAATCTCTGAGATGAATCTCACGAAGGATTTCAATACCTTCTTGCTGGGAAAAACACTTTAGGTATACACCAGTGGTGCTTCTTTTATAGAGTTGTCCATCGATTATGGTATAGCCCTTCGCTCGACGTACTATTTGTCGACTTTCGACCTCGTCGATGGGCAAAGTTCCGTATACGAGATACTCCATGAACGGTTTTGTCCAAGCCGGAGGGACCTTTGCCACTGTGTGAACAAAAGAGTCAACTCTATCCAGGTTAGATGGATCCGCTCCCTTCACGGATGGTGTCCGTAGATGTTCCAGGAAAACGCCAGGCGGAATTGGTTTGCGCCCTGATCCAAGCTTTGATAGCAGATCAACCGCTTCATTATCCTCCCTCTTGACATACTTGACTTCGTAGCCCTCGAAGCACTTGGTTATCTCATCTACTTCGTCTCGATATGCCGCCATCATAGTGTTCCATGCGTTCTAGGTGCCAGCCACCTGCTAGGCAACCAAGTCAGAATCTCCACAGCAAATTATGCGCTTGATGTCAATATCCTTGGCTACGCGAAGTCCATGAATGAGTTCTTCATATTACTCCATGTTATTTGTAGCCTCAAAGTGGATCTGCAAAACGTAGTGCAGGTTTTCCCCTGTTGGTGAATGTAACAGTACACCAGCTCCCAAGCCGTTGAGTAGCTTTGATATGTCAAAGTGCATCACCTAGTATTTTGGCTCTGGTACAGGGGTAGCATCTGGCATCTCCATCCAATCTGCAATGAAATCCGCCAAGACCTGTGATTTGATAGAGTCGCTTCTCTTGTAGGTGATCTCGAAGGCAGCAAGCTCAATGCCCCACTTCGCAATCCTTCTTGTAGCGTCACTGTTATTGATGATGTCGAACAGTGGAGATTTGCTCACAACTGTGATAGGGTGCTCTTGGAAATAGTGCCTTAGCTTCCGAGAAGCAAGGAACACTTCGTAAGATAGCTTCTGGTAGTGCGGGTAACGCTGCTTGGACTCCGTCAAGACCTCTCTTACATAGTAAACTGGTTGTTGCACTCCGTACTCATGTGTTGGTTCTTTCCGTTCTACCACGACGACGATGTTGATTACCCGGTTGGTGGCCGCCATGTAGATCAACATAGGCTCCATAGTCTTAGGTGCTACAAGTATAGGTGCCGAGGAAAGTATCTCCTTTAGCTTCTTGAGTGCATCATATGCTTCATCCGTCCAAGTAAATTTGTCCGCCTTCTTCAGTAACTTGTACTGCGGCAGAGCCTTCTCTCCAAATCGGCTGACAAACCGGCTTACTGCTGCAACGCAGCCTGTAAGCCGTTGGATTTCCTTTAGGCATGTCGGATGGTTTATGTTTAGAATTGCTTTGATTTTCTCCGGGTTGACCTCAATTCCATGCTAGGAAACGATGAAGTCCAACAATTTGTCGGCTGGAACCCCGAAGACACACTTCTTTGGGATAAGCATCATGTTGTATTTCCGAAGATTATCAAAGGTTTCATTTAAGTCGGAGATTAAGTCGTTAGAATTTTTAGACATCACCGCTATATCGTCCACATAGGCGTGAACGTTCCGACCAATTTGATTGTGTAGGCAATGTTGCATAGTCCGCTGGTAGGTAGCACCTGCATTTTTCAGCCCAATGGGCATCGTGACATAGCAAAACGTGCCATACGGTGTGGTGAACAAAGTGGCCAATTGGTCTGACATCCTCATCTTTATCTGGTGGTATCCTGAGTATGCATCGATAAAACATAGAAGTTCCGAGCCAGCCGTCGAGTCAATGACTTGGTCAATGCGAGGCAAAGTAAACAGATCTTTCAGGCACGCTTTCTTCAAGCTGGTGTAATACACGCACATTCTTAATTCTTTGGTTCTTTTTTTTGGGACAAGTATAGGATTGGCCACCCATCAGGTGTGAAGGACTTCTCGGATAAAACTAGCCTTAAGTAACCTAGCTATCTCTTTGCCTATGGCCTGTCTCTTCTCGTCTGCGAAGCATCGTAGAGGTTGTTTCACCAGTTTGCATTTTTGATCAATATTCAAGCTGTGTTCGGCAAGTTCCCTAGGTACACCTTTCATGTCGGCAGGTTGCCAGGCAAAGATGTCCCTATTCTCACGGAGGAACTGGACGATCTTTCTTTCCTATTTAGGGTCCAGGTTCGTCCCAATGGCAGTGGTCTTGGAGGCATCGCCTACCAAAAGTCTCGATGGCGTCCTTGAAGGCGGGATCAGAGTCAGAAATCTGCTTCTTCGATGCTGGCATCTCCGTGGCATCGACCTTGCTCTGGATCTCCTTGAATTCTTCGTTGTAGAGGACAATTCTACAAAGGCTGCTTCTCCAATCTCGCAGTCCCTTGCCTTTGTAAAGCTTCCGGATACGGTGATGACTCTGTTTGGTCCAGGTATCTTAAGCTTGTTGTAGACGAAGCATGGCTTGGCCATGAAGGCGTGGAAGATGTCGCGTCCGAATATGACGTGGTACACGCTCTTGAAGGGGACCACCTCGAAGGTCATGCATTCTTGGCGGTAATTATTAGTGTCACCAAAAGCGACATGAAGCGTGATGCACCCAAGGGACCGAGCCTCCCGGCCAGGAGCGACACCATGGAACACGGTGCTGGTCCGTCTTAGGTTAGCCTCCGTCAAGTTCATCTTGTGCAGTGTATCCAGGTACATGATGTTGATGCTACTTCCACTATCCACCATGCATTTGGTGAACTCGTTGCCGTCAATCAAAGGGTTGATGACCATGGCGTATTGGTTCTCCATTGGGATGAGGTTTGGATGATCCTTCCTGTCCCAAGTGATTGGAATCTCCGACTAGCGCAGGCATTGGGGAACTGGGGGTAGGATGGCCATCAGTATCCTCATGGAGGTTTTTTGTGCCCGGACAGTAGGGGTGCCAAGGAAAGTTTGGTAGACGGCGGCCTTCTTCTCGAAGGGGTTCTTGCCTTTGCTATCGCCCTTGTCGGCGTGCTTGGGGTCAATATCCTCGTCCCTGTCACTTGAATCCTTGGACTCCTCTTCCTTCTTATTCCCTTTGCTCTTGCCTCACGGTCTGTTCTTTCGGCTTCGCTTGTAGACAGACTCCAGGTCCTCCTTGAGGTCATTGACGAACTTGCAATGGCGATTGGTCTGAGTGGCTTTTCCATTGGTGTGGAGGTATACAAGGCATGTCATATCACGGTACTCTTTGTACATTCGGGGAACGCGGAGCGCTGCCAGGGTAGTTTCACTACCTCGCTGCTGCCCTCGACCAGCCCTTGTCCTCGGCCACGCTATCTGCCATCACTTCTTCGTGCAAACGTCATGGCGACCATGTCGGAGGTTTGCTTTTATTCTGGCGGGCTCTTTCGCTTGGTGTTGTTGTTCCTCTTAGCTTGGGTTGGAATGGCTATTGCCGGCAAGGAGCCGCGAGCATCGTCGTCGGCAGCCGCGAACTCACTGGCCAACTTGATCATCTGGTTGAGATCGAACCTATGATTGTTCTGCAGGCGTTTCAACTTATGTCGGAGCAGCGTACCTTTTTCCAACCCATCGATGAAGGCGGACATGGCGGTCTGATCGTGCACTCCTGCGCAGGAATTCTTCATATCCAGCCAGCGGGAGAGGTAGGCTCGAGATGACTCGTCTTTCTCTTGCACGCATCGCTGTAGATCGCCAACAGTGCAGGGTCGCTTATACGTATCCTCGAAGTTTTTGGTGAACACTTCTTGCATGTCCGACCAGTTATAGATGGACTTCTTTCCTATATCTTCCATTCTCTCATTCTAATCCCACTTTTATTCTGATTGCGACATTTGGCAAGCATACAGAGCCCTACAACAAAGACCACACAAAGGAAAAGACTCCACTTGCGCGACAAGAACGTGTAGGACTGACCTTTGCGAAGGTTAGCCGTTTTTTAGGATTTCTGAGGTGGCACGCATGAGAGGCAGTTCACGCTGCGACACTACTAGGATGCGGACGTCGCGTCCTAGCGTTATCCTCATCCAAATGCTAGAACCAAATATTGTTGCTCACGATAATATTTAACAATCAACCTCTTTTGGAACGAAGCCTCTGTCTCATCTTGATCTCATGGGCTCATGGCATGGCACTCATCACTGTTTCTTTGGTAGACAGGGATATTACCACATGGAACTCGGGTTTCCTACTTATATGTCTATGTTTGTTCCACCGTGCGTGCACCGTCCTCAATAATTCACTGGAGGTGTTCCTACTAAAGGCGTGGTGCAACGTTGATATTTTTGAGGAAGTGGAGAATAACTGAGTAAGCATTCACGACTTGTTAAGGCTAGTCGTAATGGAAAATAC
Source organism: Avena longiglumis (assembly GCA_030063025.1). Taxonomy (NCBI): domain Eukaryota; kingdom Viridiplantae; phylum Streptophyta; class Magnoliopsida; order Poales; family Poaceae; genus Avena; species Avena longiglumis. The sequence goes on along the minus strand of CP125973.1, from coordinate 453,010,757 downwards.
CATACACTAATATCATATATAATACTAGTATATGTTATTAACCTCATAATCCATGAGTACTCATTTCCGTATACTAATCAGATAGTACATAGACGACAAGCCCGTAGACATATCACCATCATCACGCCACGCCGATCCGTCCGCCGTTGCCACTGGCACCGGACCGTCCTCCTATAATATTGTGTCTAACCTATTAGTTTGTGTCTAGTCTATTTTAATTACCCACTGTGCATTTATGTATTAGGTTCAAGTTACAATTGTTCGACTCGGGCACCTAACATAAACTCCGTAAATAGAATCCAGGTGTAGTTTATAGTTCTTCGACACAACTTTTTTTGAACTTTTTTCTAGCGGGACACAACTTTAACGAGACTAAAGATGTAGAACTACTACCATTCTCTGAATTTCACTGTCTGTTTTATCTTCAGCATGCATCATGTTGTTCTTCCACGTCATTCAACGGAATAAAATGCAAATAATGATGTCTTCTCTCCGCCGGAGATAACTTTACACGCCTTCTCTTCATTCTTTTCCCGTAGCACACAATACAATGCAAAATTTGCTGCCATACAAGCTTTTGGTTCACAGCTCAGACCCCATGGGTTCTGACAACCTCTCACTTTGCTAGATGGCTCATTAGATGATTATCTTATCTCTACTCTCATCAGATTTATCTATATATACAAGCACACATTGAACATTTAAGTACCGGTAGCTAATCAAGTATGCATAGTAAAGTCAAAATCTGAAAAGTAAATCCAAAGCATACACCATGTCCGTTAGTTACACAAAGTCATAGTTTATCAAAAGCCTAACTAGTATTTGACAGCTAGCAAGGTGAGGAGAGCAGGGATTATGAGCCTTATAGCCTAAAAAGAAACAATTCAAACCGACATGAGAATATTTATTGTACAGTATCCAAAAGTCAAGGTCGTTGTCCAGGTTCCAGGCGCAGTGGCCGGCGGGGGCAGGTGAAAAAGGGGCCGGATGGAAGAAGCGGACAAATACTAGAACGGATCCGAAAGCGTTGTTGGGTGCGTGGGACTTGTTATTGATTCATCAGTAATCCTTCTTTTTCTCCTTAGCTGTATTTTCTTTGAAGCTTTGGTGCACTAGAGCTAGCTGGCTTAACATGATTAAATCTGTGTGCTTTGCCTTCATGCATGGAGATCTGTTTTAATTATGACCAATTATATTGTGATCACATGTATTGTAGTAGTTAGATGTAGGTAGTATGCTTCCCAAATTAATAGATGATGATGGGATTCCTTGCCTTTCTCTTTCTCGAGTTCTAACAAATAAGACTAATAAATAGATAGATGCGGTGGTTAGTTGCTTCATAAACTACATGATCGAGCTGTTACTCTTTAGGTCTTTTATATTCCTTTTATTTGTATGAGTGTGGCCACCATGAAATACTTTGTGAGGGTACTAGTTTAAATATCATCTAGTAATTGGGCCATAGAAAAATGCATATGCCTCTCAAAGTGGGACGTCTCACAAGATTATTAGTGGAAAATTGGAAATACACATAGCTTTACAGTAACAAAGGATGCATTCAGACAAAGAGTATTGCAAAGTTGAGAAATACAAAACAAATAAGAACAAATCACATGTCCACCGGATAGTTGGTGAAAATACCCCTAGCTCTACGATGATTATTGGCCTCGCTAAAACAAGCTAGTTCCGGGTGCTAGGGCACCACCATAAAAAAACTACCTTGTGGCGGCCGGACTTTATGGTCAAATGCTGATGGCAGTCGTTGACTTGCTTTCAGAATTAGTGCCGCAACGATATCACAGCGAGTGTGTGGGTAGGGGTTTGAAAATTTGTAAGGTCTCAATATTGTGATGCCCTTCGACGGTGGCGGATCTGCCTCAATATGGCAAGATGGTCCAATGGTGAAATTGTTCATAGAAATATATTTATTTTTTCTTCTATGGCATATAGGTCCACCCTAGATCCACCACTGCCCCTTGGATGCGTCGGTCGCACCCCTGGATGTGATCGTTCTTCGTGGTGATGGGTTGTGCACACCGGCTAAGCAGTGCTTCGTCATGGGCATCCTCGTCCCTCAAATGTTTTACCCTTTGTTATAACCTATCAATGCTTGTACTGTAAGGTGACAACCTATTTGTTCTACCAATAGCCTCCTCCAAACAAGGTCAAGAGCCTGATCCTCTGACATTTTTTAAGTGCTCTTGCAACGCTTTTGAAGTCGAGGAGAGCAGATCGGGTTGCCGATCCATGGCTCCCATTTGGAGTCTATGATCCGACTTCAGCATCCAATAAATTTACTCCACTGCATTTTTTTCCTATGATAACTTGTGACGTTTGAGAAACGTCCCCGCACTGTACCCTTGGAGAAGAGGAAGAAGTATCGGCGTGTCCTTATGTTTTCATTCTGGAGGAGAACTAGGGAAACACCGAAACAAAAATCGCACATAATTCACAATAACACACAATTGTAGTACCAGCGATGTGCAACCAGTCTATGACGGTGGCGTGTGAGAACCACACGAGATCCTGGTTGCTTGCTTAAAGAAACGGCCGTTGAAATGTGCGCGGAGAAAATTTCCTGCCCCGCTGGCAGGTTCCCAAGTTTTAGAACATGCGAAAGAAATCCCTTCCGGGAACGGAACCTGCAGCTGGAGATACGTATCATCGCGCATCCCGGGCGTGCCCCACAGAGACAGAGTTAGTACTCCTACATTATTGCACAACCCTTTTGACCTGATCGGCGTGCATGCATGAGTGCATCAGTGTGTGTGTTAGCTAGGCAGGCAGATCGATCGGCCGGCCCCTCACATCTTACGACCAAACGTAGCCTAAATTTGTTATCATCCTACGACATTGTATACTTGGAATCCCACACGCGGGTTCTGCATTTGCAAACAAATGAGCTTTTGCTTTTGGCTTCGAACGTTGTCTAGTATGTATTTGTCAGCTAGAGGTTTCAACAATACGGGATGCTGTATTTAGGGTGTCAAGCAGGGATCTTACTATGTCCCACCTCTAGTTCATTTTATGGTTTCTACTTTAATATTAAACAAAGTTTTGAACTGAAAATTATAAAATACACTAGATGTGGGACTTTGATGAGATCCTACTTGCATGTCTAGCTGTATTCACTACAGGAACACTGGTTAGGCCGACGGCTGGGGCCGTGGGCGTAGGTCCGCTTCCCCGTTGGCGTTGGCTGGCCCGACAGTGGCCGTCGGCGTACCAGGCCGTAGGCGTATGCGTGAACCTCGTCGGCGTATACATATTCGTCGGCGTAGACGCTTGCCCGACGGTTACACGGAGCCGTCGGCCTAGGCACCATGGGGTCCACCTAGAGCAGCTAACGGACGTTAGCTCTGGGAGCTATACGCCGACGGCTATGCCGCCGGCCTAAGATGCCACGTGCCACTCTGTGGCTGCCTGCGAGTTTATATACGTCGACGGCAAAGCCGTCGGCCCAACTCTGCCACGAGCCACCCTGTGGCTGCCTGCGACTATTTGTACGCCGACGGCAACGCCGACGACAACGCCGTTGGACCTACTCTGCCAGCTGGGCCACACGCACCCTGACACCGACGGCATTCCCGTCGGGAAACCCTAAACCGTGCCATATGGTAACGTCCACGCCGACAACATTGCCATCGGCTTAGGCCCTGCCAGTTTTTCCTTTTTTTGCATTTTATTTTATTCATTCCCTGCAAATTATACATTCCCACATTCCCAGATTCCAGACACAATATACAACACATGCACATCGACACAAACATAAGATCATCATCGTCAAAAGAACATAACTAGATCATACATACATACATACATAGATACATCCTCATCCAAACAACATAGCTAGTACATCCACACATAGATACATATCTAAGTGCATCCTAACACATGCACATCCCTACACCTTCGGAGAGCTGCTCGAGAGACCCATGTCTCCCCGTGCGAAGAAAGGTGAAGGTTGACGTTGAGTAGCTGCCGTCGAACCAGCACCGGAAGAAGGAGAAGTACCGCCATGACCACCACCACCGGTAGAAGGAGAAGCACCGCCACCCTCAGCACGATGGAAAGAAGGAGAATCATCGCCACTGCCACCGCCACCACCACCACCAGCGGAAGCACCAGGAGAAGAACGACCGGTATGAACTGGTGTCATTGTTTGACACGAGAAAAACTCGTACTGGGCGCCTCCGCGAGCATGTGTGGGAGCGGTAGTTTTTCTCATGCGCACCGGGGTACGGTAAGATAAAGGAAAAGTGCGGGCGTGCCAGTGTATAATAAATACACAAAGAAAACAAAATAGGTGGGAACAGTATTTCATTAATCATTTGAGATAACAAATACAATTTCCGAGGATTTGCGCTCTGTGGCCTACTAGCGCGGCCAGCCTGACAACGGCGATTGTGTGATCTCCTGATTCCCGGGGCCTCGGAAGGCTCCCGGTTAATTACTCCTGCGGGTTACGCCGCGAGACACCTCCGATTAAGCCGCGTGGCCGTCTTCGTCGTCTTCGCTTCACGTCCTGCATAAATAGTGATGGTGGTGGTGTGTGTATGGGCAGCGGCAGAGCCCGTGTCCTCGTCGGTGCACGCGCCGCTGAAAGCGTGGCCTTTTCTCCGGCCTCGCCTGCCCTCGCCGCTGCGCCTCGTCGGTCTTGAACGGCGATGAAGAGTTGTTGATGTAGATGGATGCAGTCCGCTTAGCTAGGACTTCTTGACGACTTAGCGGCTTCGTCGGGGTGTGCAAGGGGTATGCCTCGCGAGAGTATTTTATAAGGAGACCGGTGTCGCTCGTATCGGCATGGCCGGCGTGGTCGGTTCCTTCGTCTCGGCGTGACGCCGAGTTTATGGCAGCCGGCGTGACAAGTTCCGTCTCACGGTCATTGTAGGCGCGCCGGGCTACTTGCAGCTGAAATTGGCGTGTGAGGGAGTCACATCCAGAACCAAACTGAACCTGTACGTCAAGATCGTCGCAGCGCAGCATCTGGTCTGTACGCCTACATCTGCCCATTGCAGCTCATCCAGTAAACGTGCATGCATGGCTGCGCGCGAAGCCATGCACGTATGAGCTTCAACGCTCCGTCTACTCCTGCAATCGGCACTTGTACGTCGCGTCCAGTGTATGGAATGGAACTGAACCGGATGTCCGCCAAGCCATATCCCTGCACCGAGCTGGGCCTGTACACCGGCTTGCTTCAGCCTGGAAGGTCCCGTGCGTGCTCGCTGTCCAGCACCACCTGTACACCATCTTCTCGCCGAGCGGAACCTGTTCGTTGAGCGACTTGCGACCTATTCGCCACCGAGCCGTGGGTGGACTCCGAGCTGCTCTCCTGTACGCCACGCTCTGTATGTCCGCCGCCGCGCTGTCCGAGTTGTATATCGGCAACGACCCCAGCTTCTGGTGAGCAGGTCATGATCTTGGACTATCTTCTCGTCGCCTCTGACAGCGGCGAGCCGACGGCGTGGACCTGCGTACTGACCAATGGACTGCCTGCGTGTGGCATCCCGCAAAACCACTACTAGAAAATCGCGTTGTTTTTGTGCATTGCATCGTCATCATCATGCATTGTTTGTCTAAAACTATTTCGAAACGCCTAATTTTGTTTTCTAAATAGCCCCCGTCTTTTTCAAATTAAAACATCGGTCTGTTCCGGTCTTTTATTTGTCTAAAACTATTTACAGAATTTATTTAAAGAAACCCTAGTCTAAATTTCTAGTCCTAAGTTCACCCAATCCTAATCTACCCACCACTCACAGCTCGCCACCTCACCCCTGGCCCCAATCCCTACCCACCTTGCCACCTCACCAATCCCAGACTTTTCCCCCTCTCTCCCTCTCTCACACCCAGCTCCCACCTACCCCCTCTCCCTTACACCTTGGCCCCACCCCCTGGTCAAACCCACTCCCCTCCCCACTCTCTCTCCAGCCCGGGCCCCACCCCACAGCCCCCGTTCTCCTTCCCGCGCGGCCCACACGCCACCTGTCCCCCCGGGCCCCACCCCCACTCCCCTGTCCCCGCACGCCAGCCCTGTGCCACCTCCTCCCCACGGCCGCCTGCCCCTCCTTCCCTTCCTCCCGCCTCCTCCTCTCTCTGCTCGGCCCCGTCTGCCTCACCTCTGCGCCTCTCCGCTGGCAAGATCCGCCGCCTGCCCCATCAACCCGCCACTGCCGCTTCGCCGCCTCCCGACACGGCCCGTCTTCTTCCTCCTCCTCCTCAACCTTTCCCCACCGACGCCGGCCAAGGCCCACCCCTCGGCCGCCTCCTCCTCTCCTGGCCTCGCTGCGTTCTCCTCCCGCTGCAGCGCCGCCTCGAGCTCGTCGGGCCCGACCACAACCTCCGCCTCACCGCCTCCCTCCGCTCACCGCCTCCCCGACGCTGGCCCTGCCTCGTCCTCCCGCGGCCGCCCGAGCTGGCCGTCGCCACCACCCCCCTCTCTGCGTGGCCCCGACGCACGGCCCCCACCTTGCCGGCGCCAGAGCCCCCTCTCCCTCCTCCGGCTCGGCCTCGCCGGTCCCGAGCCGACGCTCTCTCCCCACCGGCCTCCCAAGCGCCGCCCCGCCCAACCACCGCTCCCGCAACCGCCCCGCGGGCCTTCTCCTCCACCTCCGGCCGCCGCCACCGCCCGCCTCCACCCTCCGGCCTCGCCCGTCTCTCCACCACCGCCGCCCGCCGGCGACCATCTCCGCCGTTCGCCTCCTCCTCACACCCCCCTCTCGCCGCCTCACCTCGCTGCTCGGCCACGCCCGCCGTCGGCGCCCCCTCCTCCTCCTCGGGCCGAACCCGCCTCGCCTCCTCCCTCGCCGCCGGCCGCCTCCCCTTCCTGCAAGCCCCGGCCCCACCTCGCCTGGCCCCGCCACCGTCATCCTGTGGGGCCTCTGCCTCCCGTGTGTGCGTCTGTGTGTGCTCGTGTATGTGTGCCATGGGGATCTGCTTGTGCTCCCTGCGGACCGTTTTGATGCACCCCAAGATCGCCAACGACCCTCGGCACCATACCCGAGACCGGAACCCCAAGATCTATCGCCATCGGACAAGCTCGCCGCGGACCCTTGAAGCATGGATCCGATGGCCGAAGGTCTTCTACTTGGACGCCAAGATCGTCTCGATAACTATGTTTAGAAGAATGAACCTGGCGTACCCCGAGGACCCTGACGCCGTTTCCAAGTTCGCCACCGATGAATAAGGATAAAACCTCAAGGACTTCGGCAAGGAGCGGCAAGATCGCCTCACGGAATCCGAAGCGCGGACCCGACAAGATCTTCGCGACGATAAGAACGACACCGACCCGGAAGAACCCGATGCGCCCCCGACACCGAACCAAGTACTCCTTTCCGGACGCCGAGTCCGCCGAGAACCCGGATGCGACAAGATCTGCCCCGTTGTTCGAGAATGTTCCTGCCGAGACCGCTTCCGTCGAACCCTGAGCCCCTGTCGAACCCCGAACCCCCCGAAACCCCAAGTTCGTCGAGACCCCCTAATGTGTGAACCCAAACCCGAGACCTTATTTTTATTAAATGATATATAATTGTTGCATATTAAATTGTCCTACTCGCATGCATATTTGTGTGGTTTGGGGGCCTTATGCCGATTCACCTTATAATTAAATATGGGGCCCATATGCGGGCAAATCCAGTCTCATATTGGCCTCATTTAAATTGGTGTAGCGAACCGGTGCCATATTTTGCCATGTTCAAACAACATTTAATTTGCGGGGTGGATAAATAACATGAACCATCTAATTAATTGTCGGGACCCCGGTTCCGCTTAATATGACCTAATTGCATCGCATGCTTGCCATGTCATGCATCATACATGCATCATGCCCGATCTTCTGCCATTGTATTAAATAGTGCATCCGGTGTTTCTTCTAGTGTTTTGGTTCTTCGCGGATAAGGCCGTTGAGTTGATGTGAGCTTCGCCCCGATCTTCGGTTGAACCTTCGGCAATGTTTTCAGGCGAGCACCTCCCCCTTTCTACCTATCTTACTTTTATAGTATTTATTCCCTCCCGTTGATCTATTGCTATCTGTGTTGCGATGCTCTAGTTTTCGTACCCATGATATCCCTTGCAGCCTTATATTGCCTTGGATACCTACTATTACCTGTTGTGTGGTAGATAGTTGGACCTGCGCGTCGTAGTCGCTTGCTCAAGTGCTGTTGCGTGTCGCCATGTACCACAGTTGTTGGAGTATTGCCGCCTGTTTGATGTTGGAGTTGATCATGGCTTTATTTACCGTTCACTTTATTTACTGTTTAACAACTAAAATTGAAGTAAGTAAGCAGAGGCACAGGTGGGCAATAGATGTTATTTGGTTGTTAACCGTCCAGTTGTGTCCCGTAGGACCCCGAGTGCTTGATACCTGTTCCTTGATTTATCGCGCTATCCACATCCGGGAGGATTATGGGACCCCCCTGAGCCAGAGCTTGATTCATTCTTATTTCTTGGGGCCACAAACTAGTTTGAGGTTTTATTTACGATCATGTACTTATGCCATGCTTTATTTAAATTGTGTGATGTATAGCACCTGTACTGTTTAGGTAAGCGGAGTGTTTTCGCGGTATCGACAATCCCAGTTTTGGGTTTCCAGTCGTTTACAGCCACTGACGCAAACCTTGAGTCCGTCTCGGAGTCAGCTAACTTCGTTGCGGGTGTACTCCAAGGGGTGGCCCCCTGAAATATTTCTGAATCCTGTGATTGCTTTGTCGTGAAAGCCTCGTTGGGTTTTGATTTGGTTTTTCCGAGGTTGATCGAGTGTGTGTTGCTATTGGTGCACCCCGGCCGGGTAAAACTTTCTGAAAGCCGTGTCCGCGGTTATGGACGACTTGGAGAACAGTATCTCGATCATAGACAACTATAACTAAAGTAGTGCTATAAATTTGACTTTATAATGACTAGTAATCAGCTTTACTATAATGGAATGGCGAAATAAAACTGCCAACAATTGCTTGTTTGGGTGTCGCTTGCGACCATTGTACCGGACTAGTAAGTATTGCAACTACAACGGAATGGCTAAATAAAAGTACCAACAACTGCTGGGTTTTGGGATATCTCATGCTATTTGTATCTGACTAGTAAGTGCCGCAACTACAACGAAATGGTTAACTAAAATGGCCCACTGCTTATTTTATCAGGATGACTAACTATACCTGACTAGTAATTACTGCAACGATAACTGAATAAATAAAACTGCCAACGGTGTGAGTTCCTCGGTTGACTTCCTCGTTTTGGTCTCGAGGGGGAAACACCAGGATGGGTTTGTTTGATGGTAGTATCAGGTTGGTTCCGAATAGGTCTTTCTTACCCCTCTCTGGTTGCCGCCAGTTGTATCGAGTCTCTATAGGTTGTTTAGCGCATGCTGCCGCTGCCGCTTCAGTCCACCATACCTATGTAGGCGAGGACCGCCGAATTCTAGCCTCTCCGTGTACTGGCCTCAGTACTGACCGCTCTCTCTTTTTCCTTTGCCCTTTGTCGGCATCCCTTTTGTTTAAGCAGGTTTTGAGATCGACGTCGTTAGCAGGGTTACCCTTCCGGCTTGGCCTGGGCAGGGTTATGGACGCCATTGGTTATTCTTCAGGGCTCTTAGCCCCATTTGCATCTTGTCCGTAGTCGGACGCTGTATCATTTCAAGGTGATTTGGATCTTTGTATATTATATCTGTATTCTTGACTCATTGAGTCGCTGTTGTATATATCTGTTCTGTGGGTCCTATCGAGGACTGTTGTGTAATGTTATTACTTCGTTTTCCACCCGCACGAAAGTGCCTGGTGGGCACCTTTGAATCGTTTCTATGCGGGTTTGGCGAGTTTCGCTAAAACTTGCATAGGGCCGATTCTGAGGGTGTTACACTGCGATCCAACGGCGGGGAGCATCGTGCGACGTCGTGGCGAGCTCCTACAGCGAGCGGCGTCCTGGCGAGCTTCGACGGTGGCCAGCGTCCTGGCATGGCAAGCTTTATAGGCGCCGAGCAGCATCTTGGAGAGCTTTGTCGACGCCCCGGCGTGGCGAGCTCAGACGGCGGGCGGCGTCTCGGCCAGCTTCCTCGACGCCGCGGACGCATCGGCTTGTGGGCTGCATGTTGGGCGAGCTCCGGTGGCCGGCGGCGTCCTGGTGTAGCGAGCTCCGACGGCGGGCTCTGGTGGCGCTCGCTTGCATGCTCCTGCTTCTCCGTGTACCGGTAAGGCCCGTGGCGGCGATTGTGATGCTTCGCGCGAGAGCCTCAATCCGTCGTACTAGCTGTAAGGGAAAGGAAGACAAGACAGACACACGTTCATCATCCGTGCTGCTTACCATTGGGGAAGATCGGCCTCATGTCCATGGTTTCAGAAACACAAGCGATGCTTGGTTTGGCCCTACGTGAGTTCTTCGTCAGCTCCCAGATGCGGTCTCTCGATCTCGTAGCGGCCTGTGTCCTCTTTCTCTGTCCTCGTTTTTTCTCTTCCTCTGCGTCGAGGTGCAGCTCTCCTTATATAGGCAGGAGCTCAACGTCCAGATAAGGATGCGGCCGTCCTTTCCGGGAGTTTTAGCAAGCGGCCGGTTTGTTGTTTAAATATTTATCTCTTATCAGCTTCTAGAACCTCTTCCAGATATATCTTGTTAAGCCCGTGCGATTAGCTTCATGCAGGTTTAAATGTTACGGGACACCTCCCTGCCACGTCTCAACGTGAGTCCTCCTGTATGCGCAAAAATCCACCAGCTCAACAGGTAGGCGAGTACGCTTCCTGTTTGGTAGGACCTCCTCCACTCGACTCTGAAGATCGCTCAAAATATAATCTCCAGAGATTCTAGAACCGGACCCAGAGAGTCCAGAGCTGGCCAAATACCCACGCTGGGGTTAACACGTGATTTAATCATAGATTAACCGGTCACGTACGGGACTCTGTCTGTCACGTCTTCGCGTGGGTTTTCTTTCGGCTGGCTAATCCGATATATACATGTTTCATATATCATTGACAGTACGTATAAATTTTGATACAACCGTTTGTTATACGGACGCGTCTTCGGCCGGCCGGCGAACCACCGATTGAAAGTCCATGCACGTATACCTACTTGTGCTTGAGCTGAGACCGAATCCGTGACTTGAACACAAAATTCCATCGAACAAATTGCCCCCTCACCCAGCAAAATTCGAGCGCGGAGCAGATCGGATTTTAGCTTGGTGAACTTTCGTGAATCGTGTGCAGGCTGGACACAGAGTCCTATCCACAGACGCCCGGGCGTTGCGACATGTCGTGAGCTTGATTGACTCTTGTCATGGTCAGGTGAAGACCTCCTATATAGCTCCGGCCTTTCCAATCTTCTCCTCCGCACCGATACCTGCAAAAGAAACGCGAGCCCTTCTTTCTTTGCCGCCCTGTGAGCCCTCGCTTCAGCTTTGCAGAACAGGTAAACCGATCTTGCTCTTCATCTCCCAAACTCCCTTAATACCTGGATGTTAAGGACAATGCATGTTGACACCGACGGCGGAGAAGCGACCGTGTGGACGTGTACTTGGCCTCGCCGGACGGACGTGGCCGGCAATGTCGAACCCTGGCCGCGTGCAGCGCATGGACGATGCGAGGAGCGGGCTGCCCTTTTTTTTCTTCTTTCTTGATCTGTTTACTTGTTATAGTTTCCATTACGATGTGTACGGAACACTGGGTGCAGATTTGGATCGTCTAGCTGCCTGTATGTTTAATTATTCAAATTTTGTCATGTTTCTTCATCCCTGACCCAGCTGCTTTTATATACCCAGGTTAAGATGACTCACGACGGCCGTGACGACCGCACGAGGAAAACCCGCTGGTCGGACAAGGACAAGAACGAGTCCCTCGTTGCACCTTCCAGTCGGTCGAAGAAGTCCGCATCCAAGTCCGGGTCATCCAAGAGGAGGACTCCGTCCCCATCGCCGTCCGTGTCGCCTCCTGCGCTACTGAGACGATCCAAACATAAGTCAAAGGAAGTTGAGTATAAAAGGCTGACGCCGCCAAAGTCTGTGTCGCCGCCGGCTGCTCTTCCGGTGGCCACGGGGCTAGCTGCCACGGTCCCCGTTGCTCGCCGCAGTGACCGCCCGTATTCCGGCAACAAGACCGCACCTGCTCCTAGTCTTGTTGTCCTGGACTCGGGAGCTCCTTTAGCTATTCCAGGGGTATGTCCAGATAAAATCCGCCGTCCTACGTATTTCTTCATGTTCTAATGTTTAACTTCATGTTCCTACACATGATCAACTTGATGATGTATTGCCGCATGTGCCGGTGAGCGCGAGCGAGGCAGAATTAGTAGATTCCATTGTAGATGACGCCGTCAGGAGTGCTCCCGCGAATAAACCCGCAGCTATGATTCCTTCAGCAAGCGCCAACGCTACCTGGCCCGCCCCGCTAGTTGTCCTTGAGGGAAACAAGAGGCAGGTGGAGATATCGTCTGGCAGTGACGTCGAGCCGGTGCAAAAGAAAGCAAAGTCACCTCCTCCCGGTTTGCACCGGGCGCTTTTTTTTATCTTTGCAATATTTATCTTTCTCTTGTTCACCTTTGGCTATTCTTCAGTCATGACTGCAGGAGCGGTAAACCTGCAAGAGTATTACTCCTTCGAGGCCAAGGAGCTCCTAGCCTCCATCGAGGAGCACGAGAAGGCATTCGATGAAGAGGTCACCATTCTTCAGAGGATTGAGGATTCTTCTGGTGGTCCTACCCCTGCACCGCCTAGCCTTGATCTTCCGGCCGGTGGTACCAGGATGGAAAAGAGCGTCTTGCGGAACTTCCCTTCGGATCTTGCGGAAATCCAAGAGGCCTTGAGGGCGAAGCCCATAGATGAGGAGAAAACAATCCTCACAATAGAGGATATAATGCGGACTTGGACCGTGGGATATGAAGGAAAGCCCTTCCCTCCCGACCTGGAGACGGTGGTTTCTCATCTGAAGGCTGTGGTGGCTCAAATGCGGGAGGAGATGGAGGTCACGTCATGGATCTGCACCAGCTCCCGCCACGAGCAGGTGCTGGTTGGGAGGCTTGAGGCAGCGGTGCGGAGATTGATGGTGGCATGGAACAAATCAAGGGTGACCGTCCGCGCATTGAGAGACGCCTTGCTAACCCGGCAGTGTGCGTGCGAGAGGAGATCATCGCCATACATGAAGAGATGGCTGCGGGCCGGGCGTGAGGCGACGGTTTCTGACATGGAAGCAGCCGATGCAGCTCGTCTTCGGGCTCACGATGATGCAGTTCGAGTCGCGACCAATGCAGCTAGCATCCTCAGAAAGCGCTGCTCGGAGGCGGAAGCTTTGCTGACCCGCGGTGATGGACTCGCGGGTCATCCTCAAGCAGCCGATGGCCTCCTTCCGGAGGTCGCCATTATCCTGGCGTACAAGGCTCCCGAGTGAGGGGCGTTAACTATCATCACAGCCATCATAGGCTCCCTTAGTGAAGAGCATAGCATGTAGTATAGTTATCCAATCAAATTCCTTAGTCGCCACGGTTTGCTTTAGCTATCTTGAAGGATCTCCCGTTATTTCTTGTTAGAAACTTATCATCTTTATTGTAATAAAGCGACGGATTTTTCAGTACTTCTGGCTGCTTGCATTATGATGCATGTTTTGTTTCTGTTATTTTTGTCGGGCTGCTATCGATTGCCTTGTATTTTGGCTGTGGCGTTGATCAACTGGATTCACAAGGTACTGTTTGCGCCGGCCGCCTCACATGACCTTGGGTAGAAGTCCCATGCTGCTTGGTTTCACGATCTTCTTGGCTAGCAACCGCTCGTCGAACCTGCCATAAGAAAGAATAGAAAACAAAACCAAAGATTACACGTGATTTACTCTTCTGGCAGTCAGGAATCGTGCATGAGCGGCCGGCCGGCCGACAACTCCATCACCCTGTTTGCCGCATGCACGACCGTCGCACGTCCTTGCGACGCGTTTGCTTGCGTTATTGGTACCATCCCGCGCTCGAAGGAGGATGTCGTGGCAAGAATATGCAAATACATTATAGTACGTGCGGCCGGCTCCTCTTTGAGTCATCGCGTGGAGGCCCTGCAATTAGAAAACAGAAAACAACGCATATATTACGGCGTAGGCGTCCTTCTTGTGACAGCCGTGTTTGTTATGGTGACAGCCGTTTACCCCGATCCTAGAGTCAGGTCGCGGTTAACGTAATTGATCTTCCAATTTGACGCGACATGTCGCATGTCGCCGAGTGTTAGTGAAAATTAGTGCGGGCATGAACATCCGCGACTGTGAAGAAAGCTGGTTGAGACCGTGTATGGTGCTAGTGAACCAGCTAGCCCTCGCTCATCTTCATTCCGTGGCGAAAGAACGTGCCATGTCCTGAAAATAATTTTATCAATCTAGTCGGGACCGCCTAGCCCAGGCAGTGCTAGCCGACTAGACTGAAGGGTTTCATAGATTCACGCTAGCCGCACTGGCGCGCGTCACTGTTCCCGTATCTTGACGTGTTGATGTAGATGGGGCGCCGGTAAGCCGTCGACATGGAGACTCCATCCTTAAGGTGGCGAGAGCGTCGTCCCATGGGCGTCACCATTGATGACGACGTGTCAGTCGCCGAGGGCAAGGAACGCCACCAGTATTGTTGATGTAGGGCGGCATTGGGCCCTCTCGACGATGTACCTGCTCAAGCTTGATGGACAAAGCAACCAAGATAGAATAAAAGAAACGAGGGACAACATCGACAAAACATGGTTTTGGGTTTGTGTTTTTTTTAAATGTTGGCTTTCCCGTTATACACTAGCTATATGTGTGATATCCGAAAAAGCCGCCAAAGGACTTGTCATTGGTAATCGTCGCAAGACCATGACGATCATAACTTTTCCTTCCGTGTACGCCGTCTTCGGAGATGCTCCCGAGAGGCAACAGATAGTCACTCCCTAGCCCATCGCGGTACCGAGGAACCCCACAGCTCAACCATGCTCCCGACGCGACGCCCCACGAACACAGAGACTTGGGAATGGTGGATGATGGTAAATGGGCTTTGGGATGAACATTTGAGGTTTTTCATGCCTTCTTGAGGGGTGGTGAACAGCTACCTTCCGCCTTCTTTTCATGATTTTCTTGCTATTTAGAACCATTGGACTTGATTCTTGAACTTCTGGATATTCGCCCTCTTGAGAGAATTGCTTGAATGGACCACTTGGATGGTCACGGACTTCATTAGTTGCTTGAATGTGTGATTTTTTTGCTTGAATTTCCTTTGGATTTCATGCTTGCTTGCTTGTGGACCTCCTCGAGAATTTGGAAGGCAACCATTCACCTTGGTGGACTACGTCACCCTCTGGCACTTTATCTGGAGCTTTTAACGCCACGCCCTAGAGTTGTCATGCGGCCACGCACCAAATCGGGCAGCCTTTTCATGATCTTTTCCTATAGTCTTCCCTGGGGCGTGAGTCCCTATGAGCATGTTGCCCGCCTGGAAGCATGAGGGGCGTGGAGCCTCGGTACGTTGAAGTGCCCAAGAATCTTCTCCCCTGCCTCCGGAAGAATACACCTGGTACGTGTCGTGCTTAGTGGGTGCGAGAGCCGCTCCACCAGCAATTTGACACGTTGTGCCACCCTCTGACAAATCCTAGGGTAGCGAGATCTTCTATCACCAGCATGGTATGATGAGGGAAAGCCATTTTTTTTGTTGTTGGGGAAAATGAATATCCATGTTATGCAAAATAGAATGCATCATGGATCCGAGCCGACCGAAGAATTCCCCATTAAAAACGAGAAAAAAAGGCAACAGAAGAGGCAAATATTTTAGCAAAAATACTTTTTGAGAAACCTTCCGTTGATTGGAGGCATAGGCCGGGATCCTTGGGGATCGACCAGTTGGTATGCACCTCCATCGTGGACTTGCTCGATGGCGTAAGGTCCTTCCCACTTCGGCTCGAATTTTCCCTTCGTCTTGTGCATGACGACGATCGGACGCCTTAGCACCAGGACTAGTTCGCCCTTCCGGAAGACACGCTGCTTGACAAGCTTGTCGTAGGCTCTCACCATGTTCCAGCGATAGAGCTCCAGGTTTTGCACGGCGTTGAGTCGATCCTCTTCTAGGGCGTCGAGCTCCTGGAAACGCAGTTGTACCTATTCATCTTTGGTGAGTTCGTCCTGGATGGCCACCCATAGAGAGGGTAGCTCGACCTCCAATGGCAAAACTGCTTTACAACCATAGACAAGAGAATACGCAGTAGCTTGAGTTGGGGTACGGACGGTAACGCGGTACGCCCATAGAGACTTGTAGAGACGGTCCGGCCAATCTCTACTGTGTCTGGTCACCGTCTTCTTGAGTATCTTGCCCAGTGTCTTGTTGAAGGCTTCAATTGCTCCATTGGCTTGAGTATAGTAGCCGGTGGAGTAGTTCCACTTGATCTTGTATTTTGCCATGAACCTGTACATCTTATTGGACTTGAATGACTTGCCGTTGTCGGAGGTGACGCGGTGTGGTATCCCAAAGCGATGGATGATATTTCGCTCTAGGAAGTTGATGACATTGTCACTCTTCACTTCCCGCAGCGGGACAGCCTCTGCCCACTTGGAGAAGTAGTCCGTCGCTGCAAGGATGAAACGGTGGCCCCTGGAAGATGGTGGGTCAATGGGGCCGATGACGTCTATCCCCCAGGCGTCGAACAACCATGAGGGAATAGTAGGGTGTAGAGGAACCGGAGGTTGGTGCTTGAAGTCGCCATGGATTTGGCAACCATGGCATGACCTGGCTACCCGAAGGCAGTCCCTCATGATACCGGGCCAATAGTATCCAGCCAAGCGTATGGCATGGTACATTTTGGCTCATACGATGGCGCGCAGACACCGTGGTGCACCTCCTGCAAAACCTTCTCGGCCTCGCTTTGGTTAACGCACCTAAGAAGGAGCTCCTGTCCATGAGACCGCCTGTACAAGACACCAGTCTTATAGACATAGAAAGGCAATCGTCGTTGTAGTTGGCGCCTACTAACGGGGTCATCGGGGAGTCTGCCATGCTTGAAGTAGTCGAGGAATGGTTGCAACCATTCGTCTTCATACACGGCATTTGTAGTGATGGTGTTGAATTCATATTCCGTCGGGATGAGCTCCAACACAGCGGGAAGAAGCCACCTTTCTTCCATTGTTACCTGCATAGATTTATCATTTGGGAGCACTAGTGCTGCCGCCAATTTCGCCAAGGCGTCAGCTGGTGCATTCCTGCTTCGTGGGACGTGTAGAACTTCAATTTGTTGGAACTTCTCCATGAGTCTCCGAGCCGCGTCATAGTACGACACCATTTCAGGCTTACGCACCTCGTAGATTTCATTGACCTGCCTGACGATGAGCTGGGAATCTCCATAGGCTTGTAAGACACGTATTTCCATAAAAAGGGCCAGGAGCATGCCAAAGATGAGCGCCTCGTACTCGGCCTCGTTGTTGGAGCATTCTTCTTTGAGGAGGGAGAATGAGTGGTACATCACCTACCCTCGTGGAGTTTTGAACACCAGTCCTGTGCCGGCTCTCCGCCTTGGGGTCCCGTCTGGGTTGACCTCCGTGCGAGAAGCACCGTCGAAGTAGAGCTTCCACGGACCTTCGAGCTCGGCGGTGAATACCTCCTCGTCTGGAAGGTTGGAGACAAGCGGAGAGTCTTCAGGGACGGGATGCGCTGCAAGAAACTCTGCTAAGGCTTGTCCTTTAATCGCCTTCTGGGGGACAAAGGTGAGGTCGAACTCCATCATGAGCAATGCCCACTTCCCGAGTCGCCCCATTAGTGCAGGCTGACTTAGCACATACCTTATTGGATCCGCTCTTGCCACGAGCTGGATTTGGAGTGCGAGCATGTAGTGCCTCAACTTCTTCAACGCGAAGATTAGCGCCAAGCACAACTTCTCTATTGGAGAGTAGTTTCGCTCGGCACCGACCATCGTGCGGCTCAGGTAGTAGCAAGCCACCTCCTTCCCTTCGTCATTGTGTTGAGCGAGTAAGGCGCCTATAGAAGTAGGCTGCGCTGCAATGTAAAGAATAAGGGGGCGCCCTTGTATAGGAGCTGCCAATACGGGTGGACTAAGCAAGTAACTCTTGATAGCGTCAAAGCCCTCTTGACATCCTTCATCCCACACGAACGGAGCTCCTTTCTTCATGAGACTTGAGAAGGGCTGGATGTGTCTGGAGAGGTTGGAGATGAAACGACGGATGCACGCCAACTTCCCTTGCAATGCCCTCAACTCCTTGAGGTCAGAAGGGGGAGGCATGTTGAGGATCGCCTTGATCTTCTTTGGTTCTATCTCTATGCCTCGATGATGAACCACGAAGACGAGGAAGAGGCCCGATTGTATGGCGAAGGCACACTTTAGTGGGTTCATCTTGAGCTGGTGTTGACGTAGTCGCTCGAAGACGATCCGAAGGTCCTCCTGATGATCTTGGCGGTCCTTGGTCTTGACCACCATGTCGTCGACATAGCATTCCACCGAATGGTGTATGAGGTCTCCGAGGATGTATGTCATGGCCTGCTGGTATGTTGCTCCGGCATTCTTCAAGCTGAAAGGCATGACGGTGTAGTAGAAGTTGCCCTTCGGGGTCCTGAACGCGGTGTTGATGGCGTCTTCAGGGTCCATCTTGATCTGATTGTAGCCCGATGAACCATCCATAAAGGACAGTGCACCATGCCCCGTTGTGGAGTCGATGACCATCTCCGTGATCGGTAGGGGAAAGTCGTCTTTGGGGCATGCTCGATTAAGATCACGGAAGTCTTGGCAAACCCGTACCTGGCCATTCTTCTTCTCCACGGGGATGATGTTTGCGAGCCACTCAGTGTATTTGGCCTCTTTGATGAAATCTGCAATGATTAACTTATCTACTTCGGTGATGACTTGATCTTGAAACTCCGGTCGCAACCGTCGCGGTGGCTGCTTGACGGGTCGGTGTCGCGGGTCAATCGCTAGATTGTGTGTGGCGACACGTGGGTCGAGCCCTGGAATCTCCTTGTAGATCCAGGCGAAGCAATCCCGGTACTCCATCAGGAAGCTTCGATAGCCTTCTCTCTCCTCTTCTGTCAGCGTGGCGCTAACAAAAGTTGGGCGTGGATCATCTTCCGTCCCAAGATTGATTTCAACGAGCTCATCGATGGTGGGTTGTCCGCCGTCTTCTAGCTCTGGTGGGGCTGATGTAGAACCTATCTCCTCTTCGACCACGCCGAGCTCGTCGCTTCCTGAGGAGACAGACGTGGCATGACAAGTGGCCCGTGGGCCATCGCCTTTGTCCTTTGCGTCGCCGGTGTCGATGTAGTCGAGCCCGAACTTGGGGCGTATCTTGCATTCTCTCTTGATGAGATCTTCTGCTTATCTCCACCACTCATCACAGACAGCGGGTGGTGCCGGCATTCTGTTGTTTCCGCGAAGAGTGAAGCCAGCCTTCTCCAGGAGACGAGCCATCTTCGACCCGACCTTCATTGCCGTGGATAGTGCTTCTTCCGTACCATGGCAAGGTTGGGGAAGTTCAAATATTGAATCGCAGTGTTGTACCTGCGGAACCTTATAGAAAATGGTTCGGGTTCTAGACCCACATGAACTTGGGATAGCCCAAACCTCCAATGGAGAAGACACGGATATGTAGAGGGATGGGGGCTGCACTCCTTGAGCTCCCCTTGCTACTTCCTCCAAATCTTGTATTCTTCTTTTGACCACCCCTGCTTGTGCGGGCACTTGCTCCTCTTTTGGAGAGTTGCGTACCCGCAATGTGATGGCTGGTGGCGCATCACTGCTGCCGGTCCTCATCTTCGAACTTCCCTGGGCACCTGCAGAGCTTCCAAGTGTTAAACCATCAGGCTCGTGGTGCGCCGAAGTCGACGAAGATGTGGAAGCCTTGGGTGTTGGAGTTGACCTCAGCGTGATTGGTGTTGATGATGGTAATCTAGCTTTCAAAAGCAATGGGGCTGACAGGGTAGGCATAGAAGAGCCTCCTCCCGATGACGTTGGAGTAGAACTCCCCATCGCTACTGGGGAGTAGCGCTTGTTTTCGTGTTGAGTGGTTGAGGAAGATCGTATTCGTGCAGAGTGCTTGCGACTCCATGACGAAGAAACCTGTACGTCCTTTGGTGATCCTGGCATGATGAGCCGCCTTGCCTCGACTGCCGGCGTGACACCAGGTTTGACCAAGACATCAATTGTTGGTGTTGTCCGCCCGATCTTATGATCATTATCTTCAATAGGGAAGTAGTACTTCGCATCCGCATGATGCGACTCTTGGACGGTGTAGGGGTTGGTGTTTCCGTTGATGCGTTGTTGTGTGCCATTGCCGTCAAGGAACTTCAAGCATTGGTGAAGGGTAGAAGGCACCACACGATACTTGTGGATCCATGGCCTTCCTAAGAGGGCTGAGTAGGAGGTGTTCGCTTCAATGACGAAGAAGCGTACCTTGAAGCTGAATGTTGACATTTGGATCTTCACTGTGATGGCACCCAACGTTGGCTTTCCTTGATTGTCGAAGCCGCATATCATAACGTCGGTTGACTCCAAATCATCTACCGTGAAACCAGCCCTTGTCAAACTCCGAAGGGGTAGTATGTTCACGACAGATCCTGGGTCAATGAGGATTCGACGAAGGTATGCGACGCCGATGTTCCCTTCTACATAGAGTGGACGATTGTGGGCACCATCTTCTATGATATTGTCTTCCTCATAGAACGTAATCTCATTCACGAAGCAGGGGTTGGTGAAGATACGATGTTTTTCCATGCACACCTCATAGAGTTCCGGAGCTTGGAGCGCCTTGATAAGGGCTTCACGGAGGTCTGGCACCATCATGAGGGCATCATGTACACTCAGAAGCGCAGGGATCCTCTTGAGGTGGGCGATGATGTTGTAGTCGACTTCGTGTGACTTCGTCTTCCCTTCAACTTGTCCTTCTAGTGATTCATCTTGTGCGGGGGCCTCCTTTTGGGTTGTTACCTTGTCCCTTCTTGTTTGGTTGGCCTTTGGGAGTTCAGGTAGAACCTTGCCCCCACGCAAGTTCATGTTCACTTCTTCAATCTGCAAATCTTTCATGGCTCCCTCAGTCTGGAATGCCTCTTGCTCTTCAGGGGTGAACACGTCATCTGAATCGGAGCTAGCCCTATCCTTGTAGTTGAGGACGACATTGCAACTCTCAAGGGTGGATGGTTGAGGGGTTCTAGCTTCCCCTTTTGCTCCTTCTGTCTCCTCCGTCGGCGCTCGCTTCACGTCTCGCGGCATGAACCGTGCCAAAGTGGGTAGCGTGCACCTTGGTCGAGGGAAGGACTCGTCTCCCTTGGATCTTGGGACAAATCTTGGTGGAGGCCGGCGCTGACTTGGATCAAGTCGCTTGAGGATCATTGGGGAAGCGTGTGTTGATGATGCCGGACGAGGTGGTCGAGGTGTAGGGTTCCTCGAGTGCGTCCTTCGCTGAACTATGTTCCAAGGATTCTCTTTGTATGAGGTCGAGGTCACCTCCTGATGAAGAGAAGGTCTTGATGTCTTGGCAATGATGAGACTTGATAGTTGATTCTCTACTTCTGAGAACGCCGCCCATGATTCCTGGTCGTTCTTGTCTTGCCTTGATGAAGAGGGTGTAGCTACGCTCACCATGTTCACCGCTTGATAACCTGGATTGATGGCTTCTGGGTCCAAGTTGATCCTCTTCTCATTAACGGCTCTTTGGAGCCACTCCTTGAAGGCGATACAGTCCTCAATGACATGTACCACATACCTATGATATGGACAAAACAAATCATTATCCGTCATCCTCATCTGATCGGGTCTTCGAGGTTCTGGAAGGTCCAAGGCTCGATGTTCCATCAGTTGGTTGAACATGTCCTTCACTAGGTCCCTGCGAAAGATGTATTGTTTCTTGAGGAGTTCCTGCATCGTTGGTCGTTGCCTTCCTCCAACTTGCTCGCCTCTTGCGCCCAACATTGGCACGTTGCCTTGTGGTGTAGAGGAGAAGACTCTAGCAGCGTTCGCCTCCGCCGGTGCCTTCATCTTGGCACCGGTATTGGTTAGCTTGGATGTAGAGGCAAAGCGCTTGGCTGGATCGAATGTACTAGCATTCTTGTAGAGCTCCATGATCTGCGGCGATTTCTCGAACTCGAGCTTTGTTGCTGCCACCGCCGTGCTTAGAGCACTAAAGGTTCTAGGCTCGCGCCGAGAGACCTCAAGTGACCAATGTTGTTGCATCCCATGGACGCACATCGCGATGGCATCCTCGAGGTGCATCTCTCGAGCGAGCCGCACATAGTTATTGCGGAAGCGAATGACGTATTCATCGATGGACTCATCTCGTCGCTGTCGAACTTGTGCGAGCTCCACAACTGAGAAGTCCTTCATGGCGACAAAATGCTTCTTGAAGACTTCCTTCATGCCTGACCAACTTCCGATGGATGCAACCGGTAGACGGCTATACCAATGAAAGGCGGGGCCGGTTAACGATCCTGAAAATTGTCGTAGAAGTGACGAGTTGTTCGCGGTGTCGCCGCATGCCACCTCGAAGTATGCCAAGTGCTCCCTTGCATCGCCCGTCCCATCGAATTGACGGAACTTTGGTGGATGCCACCCTGCGGGGAATGACACCAGGTCGTGCCATGCTTCACAGGGCTACTCCAGCTCGCTTCCTGTGGTGCGAGGAGCATTATCGACCTTCAATTGCCTGAATCTCTCGTCCACCATTCCTTTAAGCATATCATGGTAGCCTTTTAGCATACTTTGTTGTGTCACTTCGGTGGTTGGGACGGTGGGTGTAGCCCAATGTCGAGTGTGTGCACTCGTTCCTTCATGTTGCCGTTCCTGATTGGGTGGCGCAGTCGCTAGAGTGCCAGCCTGTAGCTCCTCCACTTGCGGGTCTACCACTCCTTGTGGTACGCTTGGGGGTGGAACACCGTTGTTGTTGCTGTTGTTCATCATGAGCTCGATGAATTGGTCGAGCTTTGACGTCAGTTGGTCAATCTTCTGGCGTTGCTCTTGAATCTGTTCTTCAAGTGCGGTTTCTCGTGTGACCACTGTACTTGCTTCGTCGCCCTTCCCACCATCCACCGCCATGCGGGCGGGTGCGGTATGAAGGTCTTCAAGGCCATCTTCACAATCAGATGGCACAGACCGTGCAAGCTCATGATATGGAGGAGAGTTTGGAAGCTTCTCCAATGAGGATGAAGAAGAAGAGTCGGATAAGCTCCCCTCATCATCGATGTAGTCCGCCAGTCCGTCCTCTATAGCTAGTCCATCTGTCGCACTTCGAAGTGCAACAGACTTTAGCCATGTCTTGGCCCCGGGTCGACTCGCCATCTGCAATATCTTGTTTGAATTCTGGGGAAGTCGTGAGTTGATGTCGGTGTAGCGACGCGGTGATATGTCCGGATGATACCCCGCATCTCCTTCGGAGAGTGAGCCCTTCCCCGTCATGATAGGAAGGCATGGGGCTTTCGATCTCGCTCCATCTTGAGACGAGGATGTGGTTGGCCTTGATTCTGCCTCGGCGCCTTTGAACCATGAGTGTACATGGCTAAGGCGTGGTAGGAATGCCTTCTTGAAGTCCGCCTTCGGATTTGGCACAATCTCCTCATCCGAGGGATAGCCAAATTCGTGAGTGACCTCCGGAGGTTGCCATCCATCGCTTGACTCCATCCCCGGGCGTACCACAAGAGTGCCGCATGGGGCGAGGTTCTTTTCTGTCATCTCTTTATCCTTGTCTTGTTCTACACCTGCGAGGGAAACAAGAGAAGGTAGCACGTGGAGCATCGCGCCTTGTCCTGGGGCAACATTAGTTGTAGCCCCGGGCTCCTCTTCGTGGTTCGGGGAGGTCGTGTGGTGAGACTCCTCCACACCCTCCATTGGCGTGGCCGTCGATGCGGGTGCCTTTTGCTTCTCGGAAGATGAGGCTATCATGGCAGCCTTCACATGTTCACCGTCTTGATGTGTGGTTGCTTGAGGGAGCGAGGGTGGAGCCTCTATGTTCTTCTCCCCTGCATGCCGCGATGATGGCTTGCGTGGCTTCGGTTTTAGGCGACTGAGCAGGTAATTGTACCGCTCGTGTCGCTCCAACTCGGGAGAGATGCGGAAGCCGATCCTGTCATTTTCTTGCACGACCCCACCATCGGGTCGTACACGGACTTGGGTATACCGAAGTACCAAGTATTCTAGTTCTTTGTACAAAACTCGTCGGTTCCTTCGATGCCTCTCCCATTTGCGCTGGTTCTCCGTGGCGGCCCTGGAAGTTACACGAGGTGTGGGCCGAAGAGGTAGTGCAGCACGAGAAGCGGACGTAGACGTTTCCTGTGGTGGCTGCACTTGGAGTTGATCTCCCCGCCTCGAAGGAGAAGAGGGTCGTGGTGGAAGTGGAGCTCGCGGAGGATCCCTTGGTCGCCACACTTGGGTGGGACGAGAGTTCCTCTCATCTCCTTGATGGCGTGACCATTAATTCCACCGTGGGGGCATATTAGGATGCCTCCCATGAATGGGACGAGTTGGTGAAGGCGGACGTCGTGGCGCCAAGGTACGACGCTCATGTTGAGGACGATAGCTCGGGGCTTGCCGTGTCGTCCTGCCCCCAGCTCGTGTCGGTGATGTACGTGGCGCTTCTTGATGATGGAGCTGCCTCTGGATGTTGTCCATTTGCTCCTGGAGTTGGCGAAATTCACGCCGTAGGTCCTCGTTGCGTGGAGAAGGTGCCTCGTTTCGAAGAACGGCAAACCTGTTATCATTTGGAAAGGACCGTCCTTCAACCGTCGAAGTGTGGAGGCATGGTGCCCACATGCCTCCCTGAGAAGCATTGTGGTTGATGGTGATCGTAGGGCCTAGAAGAATGGGCTCCTTGCGTGAGCGCCGCTTCCAGAACTCCTTCATGATGGTGCGTCGCACCATCTGCTTGACCTTCAGTGGTTTGTTCGCCCATTCATCGGGGAACAAGTTATAGGGTGGGGTGATGGTGTTCGCATAGGTGAACACCTTGTCGGCCAGGTCCCCAACACCAAGGGACCAATCCTCCTCGGGCACCGCGCATTGAGCGATGCGCGAGCTTATCTGTTGTTGGAGTCGTTGTACCTTGCGGTACTTTCTCCTGTAGTTCCGAAGCGGGTGCGGGCTATCTGACAAGCGTGCGCTTGCCATCAGCCTCCTCAAGTGGTAGGAGGCGGCCTCCAAACCCTCGATGAGTTCCACCTTGATGCGCCTAGTTGTCGGTTTAGGCAGCGTTGGTGGTGGTGTCGAGGTAGGCGCGCGAAGTGACACCGCACCTGCCCGTCTATTGGCAGCCTTGATGCGGAGGCGCTGAGCCGCCTCCACGTCTCCTTTGATCTCGGCCCTTGTTGACTCCTTCAACAGGGCGCGAGCCTCGAGCATCAGCTCGCGGCGCTCCTTCTTTGCTTTGGCGGTTGCCCGCTTTTGCGCCTTGTTGTTCCTCAAGACCTGGAATTGCGTCGGGTCTTGAGCTTCGTGCATGTACACCTTGGCGCCCATCTCAACGAACACCATGGGCGGCCGCGACCCGAACTGGATCGTCATAGGCTCGGTGTAGTTGTACGGTCCTCCTGCATGAACATGATCATTGATCAGCGGGACTCAATACCTGTGCCTTGTCATGCAGTATGCTGTGTGGATGGATGAACAGGCGAAGACGATTCCGACGACCACGGCGAAGCAAAGATGGGAGGAGAATCAGGTCCCACCGGGCGTGCCAATTTGTTTGACACGAGAAAAACTCGTACTGGGTGCCTCCGCGAGCATGTGCGGGAGCGGTAGTTTTTCTCATGCGCACCGGGGTACGGTAAGATAAAGGAAAAGTGTGGGCGTGCCAGTGTATAATAAATACACAAAGAAAACAAAATAGGTGGGAACAGTATTTCATTAATCATTTTAGATAACAAATACAATTCCCGAGGATTTGCGCTCCGTGGCCTACTAGCGCGGCCAGCCTGACAACGGCGATTGTGTGATCTCCTGATTCCCGGGGCCTCGGAAGGCTCCCGGTTAATTACTCCCGCGGGTTACGCCGCGAGACACCTCCGATTAAGCCGCGTGGTCGTCTTCGTCGTCTTCGCTTCACGTCCTGCATAAATAGTGATGGTGGTGGTGTGTGTATGGGCAGCGGCAGAGCCCGTGTCCTCGTCGGTGCACGCGCCGCTGAAAGCGTGGCCTTTGCTCCGGCCTCGCCTGCCCTCGCCGCTGCGCCTCATCGTTCTTGAACGGCGATGAAGATTTGTTGATGTAGATGGATGCAGTCCGCTTATCTAGGACTTCTTGACGACTTAGCGGCTTCGTCGGGGTGTGCAAGGGGTATGCCTCGCGAGAGTATTTTATAAGGAGACCGGTGTCGCTCGTATCGGCATGGACGGCGTGGTCGGTTCCTTCGTCTCGGGGTGACGCCGAGTTTACGGCAGCCGGCGTGACAAGTTCCGTCTCACGGTCATTGTAGGCGAGACGGGCTACTTGCAGCTAAAACTGGCGTGTGAGGGAGTCACATCCAGAACCAAACTGAACCTGTACGTCAAGATCGTCGCAGCGCAGCATCTGGTCTGTACGCCTACATCTGCCCATTGCAGCTCATCCAGTAAACGTGCATGCATGGCTGCGCGCGAAGCCATGCACGTATGAGCTTCAACGCTCCGTCTACTCCTGCAATCGGCACTTGTACGTCGCGTCCAGTGTATGGAATGGAACTGAACCGGATGTCCGCCAAGCCATATCCCTGCACCGAGCTGGGCATGTACACCGGCTTGCTTCAGCTTGGAAGGTCCCGTGCGTGCTCGCTGTCCAGCACCACCTGTACACCATCTTCTCGCCGAGCGGAACCTGTTCGTTGAGCGACTTGCGACCTATTCGCCACCGAGCCGTGGGTGGACTCCGAGCTGCTCTCCTGTACGCCACGCTCTGTATGTCCTCCGCCGCGCTGTCCGAGTTGTATATCGGCAACGACCCCATCTTCTGGTGAGCGGGTCATGATCTTGGACTATCTTCTCGTCGCCTCTGACAGCGGCGAGCCGACGGTGTGGACCTGCGTACTGACCAACGGACTGCCTGCGCTCCAACGGCGGGGAGCATCGTGCGACATCGTGGCGAGCTCCTACAGCGAGCGGCGTCCTGGCGAGCTTCGACGGTGGCCAGCGTCCTGGCATGGCAAGCTTTATAGGCGCCGAGCAGCATCTTGGAGAGCTTTGTCGACGCCCTGGCGTGGCGAGATCATACGGAGGGCGGCGTCTCGGCCAGCTTCCTCGACGCCGCGGACGCATCGGCTTGTGGGCTGCATGTTGGGCGAGCTCCGGTGGCCAGCGGCGTCCTGGCGTAGCGAGCTCCGACGGCGGGCTCTGGTGGCGCTCGCTTGCATGCTCCTGCTTCTCCGTGTACCGGTAAGGCCCGTGGCGGCGATTGTGATGCTTCGCGCGAGAGCCTCAATCCGCCGTACTAGCTGTAAGGGAAAGGAAGACAAGACAGACGCACGTTCATCATCCGTGCTGCTTACCATTGGGGAAGACGGCCTCATGTCCATGGCTTTAGAAACACAAGCGATGCTTGGTTTGGCCCTACGTGAGTTCTTCGTCAGCTCCCAGATGCGGTCTCTCGATCTCGTAGCTGCCTGTGTCCTCTTTCTCTGGACATACCCCTGGAACAGCTAAAGGAGCTCCCGAGTCCAGGACAACAAGACTAGGAGCAGGTGCGGTCTTGTTGCCGGAATACGGGCGGTCACTGCGGCGAGCAACGGGGACCGTGGCAGCTAGCCCCGTGGCCACCGGAAGAGCAGCCGACGGCGACACAGACTTTGGCGGCGTCAGCCTTTTATACTCAACTTCCTTTGACTTATGTTTGGATCGTCTCAGTTGCGCAGGAGGCGACACGTACGACAATGGGGACGGAGTCCTCCTCTTGGATGACCCGGACTTGGATGCGGACTTCTTCGGCCGACTGGAAGGTGCAACGAGGGACTCGTTCTTGTCCTTGTCCGACCAGCGGGTTCTCCTCGTGCGGTCGTCACGGCTGTCGTGAGTCATCTTAACCTGGGTATATAAAAGCAGCTGGGTCAGGGATGAAGAAACATGACAAAATTTGAATAATTAAACATACAGGCAGCTAGACGATCCAAATCTGCACCCAGTGTTCCGTACACAGCATAATGGAAACTATAACAAGTAAACAGATCAAGAAAGAAGAAAAAAAGGGCAGCCCGCTCCTCGCATCGTCCATGCGCTGCACGCGGCCAGGGGTCGACATTGCCGGCCACGTCCGTCCGGCGAGGCCAAGTACACGTCCACACGGTCGCTTCTTCGCCGTCAGTGTCAACATGCATTGTCCTTAACATCCAGGTACTAAGGGAGTTTGGGAGATGAAGAGCAAGATCGGTTTACCTGTTCTGCAAAGCTGAAGCGAGGGCTCACAGGGCGGCAAAGAAAGAAGGGCTCGCGTTTCTTTTGCAGGTATCGGTGCGGAGAAGATTGGGAAGGCCGGAGCTATATAGGAGGTCTTCACCTGACCATGACAAGAGTCAATCAAGCTCACGACATGTCGCAACGCCCGGGCGTCTGTGGATAGGTCTCTGTGTCCAGCCTGCACACGATTCACGAAAGTTCACCAAGATAAAATCCGATCTGCTTCGCGCTCGAATTTTGCTGGGTGAGGGGGCAATTTGTTCGATGGAATTTTGTGTTCAAGTCACCGATTCCGTCTCAGCTCAAGCACAAGTAGGTATACGTGCATGGACTTTCAATCGGTGGTTCGCTGTCCGGCCGGAGACGCGTCCGTATAACAAACGGTTGTATCAAAATTTATACGTACTGTCGATGATCTTCTACTATATAATTTATGTTGAGGTGGTTTTCGTCTCTCCTAAATTTTCGTCCGTCGTCGTACATTTATGGAAAAACCCCTGAGAAATCTTATATCAACCCGCAGTCCCTTGTTACATGTAATGTTCGACCGCTTCCTCCGTATCTCGCTCCGGTCGCTCCACCGCGCCATGGCTGCCAGCCCCTTCCCCTACCCTGACGCATCTGCGACTCTACCTCGTGACGCCATGGCTGCCGGCTCCCTCGCCCGCTCCTCCGCGTCGATCTCGAGCCCAGATGCGTCGGCGGCTAAACCTCGCTGACGCGTGCGTCCTGCCGCCGACGTCTCTGCTGTTTCGGCTGGCTGCCGTCCTGGTCTCTTCCCCAACGCGCCGCCTGCCGCAACCTTCACGCATTCAACGTGTTCGGTGCCCGCTCGCCTCCGCCCCTTTCTCCTTTCTTTACTTGAATAAAAATCCCCTCCAGCTACAACAATCATGGGATGTGGTGACGGATCTGACTATTTTGCAGCTCAATTTCCGGTGTGGTTTCTCATTGATTTTGTACCTCTGTCATGGAATTTGTAGTCGGGGTGGGAATTGTGACCAGATGCGACGGTATTTAGAACTGGATCTGACCTCATCTCCTCGCTGCCGAACCTGACCGAGGAAGATGTGGAAGGAGATATTGAGGTGCATCATCAATGCCAGGCCTATACTGCTACACATGTGTCCGTCTATGACCTTCAGATTGAGCAGCAGAGAAGGGCATAAAAAATCTGGCCAAATGTGAGTTTATTCTGGTCATGCTTATCTTATAAACTTCAACTGTTCGGAGATTTTTTCCTTTGTCATGTGTTGTTAGCCTCAAATTCTGATTCTGTTAGGGATGGTTCAGTAGATAATGAATTGAAAAAGTTACACTACAACCATCAGAGTCATATATTAGCTACAAGACTTGTTTTAGCCTGCACTTGTTTGTGTTTATGTTCAGTCTATTTCTCAAACTCATGGTGATAGTTGCATATAGGTTTAACTGAACAAATTTGTATTTTACAACAAAATATAAAGCTTACTTGATGCTTTATGCATGAACGTAGCCATTTTATATTCATGTATGCAATAACTCTGATGGATGTTAATTTCAATGAGCTTTTCCTACCAAACATCAAGTGATTTTTTTTTGGAACCAAGTTCATGTGATTGTCATGTGTGAATATGTGTCAGATGGATGCCAATCTCATACAAAATTCCCAGATATACACCTGCACTTTTACAAGATAGCTTTGGAACGACTTTTTGAAGCAAGATATAAACACCATGAGATTAGTAGCTACTGCAAGATGCAAGACTGGCTATTGTTTACTCCTTTTGGTATGGTTCTTCTAGCCACGAGGGTTTATGTGTGGATGCATCACGCCGGAAGAACTCCCTCTGCTAAGTGATGGTGGTGGTGGCGCGGATAATGCTTTGGGAGAGAGGAGAGGTAGAGGCGACAATGGCGATGGCGATGCGGGCGGCACCGGCGGCCTTCTTCTCACCCTTCTCCTCCCCGAACCAGAAGAAGGAGCGGCAATCCGCACTTCGTCTGTGCCAGGAAGTGCTCTGCTCGTCGTGCCCATCACCGCCGTCGTCTTCGCCCCTCCCAGGTTCCTATCCCCAATCTTCATAATTTTTATTTATGTGTGACTATAATTTAGTTGATTATGTCCTGATACTATAGAGAATGAAATATAATGTAGAGCAGATTACATAGGTGCACAAACGGATAATTTAATAGTTGTTATTGGCTGGCCATCACCTGCTATTATATCATCTTAAAGATACAACGTCCTATAGATCGGATTAACTACAATTCCATGGAAAATTAAGGAATTTACATGGCACTAGGTTTCTAACTCTTTTCTCGATCTTTTGTTTTGACACATGTGCTTGCTTTTCTCCATTTTATATTTACTAATTGGGCACTTTCATATTAGGCTCCACCTTTATCTGATCTAACCATTGAATTTAGATGGATCGCTAGATCAAATAATGAGTCTCCCTGTAAACATTTTAATGTCCGGTTCTCTTCCTTCCATAAGAACGAACCTACTCCCTCCATCCAGAAATAACTAACTTGGGTTTGTCTAGATTAGAATGTATCTATACACAAAAATGCGTCTAGATACATTCGAATCTAGACAAAACCAAGTCAGTTATTTCTGGACGGAGGGAGTATTTGTATTAACACGTGTGCTTGATTTTCTCCATCTTATATTTACTAATTGGGCACTTCCATATTAAGCTCAACGTTAACCATTGATATGTGTATCTCAAGCGTGTACACGGTCTACTTCTTAGTGATAAATTAGCTCATGATATATGTATCTCAAGCGTTTAACTGCATGTTGTCTTGTTCTTAGTGATAAATTAGCTCATGATACTGTATCTCAAGCGTTTAACTGCATGTTGTCTGGTTCTTAGTGATAAATTATCTCAATATTTGCATCTCAGCGTGTACAGTGCATGATGTCTGGTTCTTCGTGAGAAAAATATGATCCTTTGTGCTCAGTCCGGGCCGATTCCATGTATCTGATGACGACGACTTCCATGTCTTCTAAAATTTGCAAGTGTCAGGCAGTTAGGGTATGGGTATGTGTAAAGCCACATGGGTAACTCTACGAGCTGCTCTGGTGGGTCAAGATGGTCAGCACTCAGCCTTCGTGATCCTCTTGGAGTTCATTTTGCTCCTGTTAATCATATGAGAATTGGACTGAA
The DNA here is from genome assembly GCA_030063025.1 of Avena longiglumis. Taxonomy (NCBI): domain Eukaryota; kingdom Viridiplantae; phylum Streptophyta; class Magnoliopsida; order Poales; family Poaceae; genus Avena; species Avena longiglumis. The sequence goes on along the minus strand of CP125973.1, from coordinate 452,979,321 downwards.
ATGTTTCAGCAAAATAGCAACATTTCGGTACTTTTTAGTTAGGTACCATAGCTGGCATTTCTTTTCGTGTGTGTAATATTTTGAATTCAATTGTTCACCCTCGTTCTGATATGTGCATGTGTGTGATTCTATCATAAATTTTAGGTACAGAGTTGTTCTAGGCTTTTAGCCCATTTCATGCTGAATGAGAGGTTACATCGGCGGCTGGCCGTGCTAGGCCGTGGTCTCTGTATTGTTGAATCGTCAGTCATCATCCTCCATGCTCCTGAGCAGAGAACCCCGAGCTTGGTGGAGAAGATCTGACTTTTGGAAATTTTGTATTGAAGATGCTCTAGAAAGAAGACGAGTAGGGGGCAAGAATGATTCTGCTACGGAAATTTGCTATCATAGTTCTTGCTTTATGTATGGGTATGAAGAGAATCTAAATTTCGCATTGCTTCCTGGTTGATTCATCTATATATGATAGATGTGTGCTTCACATGTTTGCAAATCAGTCCGCAAGCCTATAGTAGAACTACATTGGATGAAACGTAGAGAATAATCAAGAAGACATTGGTCTGGTGACTTCAAATCTACTAACATTAGAGTCTTGTTTTCTTAACAGCTAGCTTGCAGTAGTATGTAAGTACCTTTTCATATGTATGTTGAAGTTTTAAAAAAAATCAAAGACAGAAAGAGGTTGGATAGAGAATTCGACTTTGTTGACGTATGAATAGACACTGCATGTCCTTCTTTTTCGAATTTATGACAATTGTTCCATTTGTGTGTTTATATAATTTCTTTATTATCCCGTAGAAACGCACGGGAATTTTGCTAGTATATGAAACATGTATATATCGGATTAGCTGGCCGAAAGCAGACCCACGCGAAGACGTGACAGACAGATTCCCGTACGTGACCGGTTAATCTATAATTAAATCACGTGTTAACCCCAGCATGGGTATTTGGCCAGCTCTGGACTCTCTGGGTCCGGTTCTAGAATCTCTGGAGATTATATTTTGAGCGATCTTCAGCGTCGAGTGGAGGAGGTCCCACCAAACAGGAAGCGTACTCGCCTACCTGTTGAGCTGGTGGATTTTTGCGCATACAGGAGGATTGCTGAGTCCTGCATTGCCTGAGTCCTGCACGTACTCGATCGATCGTCCAGGAACAGACTCACGTTGAGACGTGGCAGGGAGGTGTCCCGTAATATTTAAACCTGCATGAAGCTAATCGCACGGGCTTAACAAGATATATCTGGAAGAGGTTCTAGAAGCTGATAAGAGATAAATATTTAAACAACAAACCGGCCGCTTGCTAAAACTCTCGGAAAGGACGGCCGCATCCTTATCTGGACGTTGAGTTCCTGCCTATATAAGGAGAGCTGCACCTCGACGTAGAGGAAGAGAAAAAACGAGGACAGAGAAAGAGGACACATGCAGCTACGAGATCGAGAGACCGCATCTGGGAGCTGACGAAGAACTCACGTAGGGCCAAACCAAGCATCGCTTGTGTTTCTGAAGCCATGGACATGAGGCCGATCTTCCCCAATGGTAAGCAGCACGGATGATGAACGTGCGTCTGTCTTGTCTTCCTTTCCCTTACAGCTAGTACGGCGGATTGAGGCTCTTGCGCGAAGCATCACAATCGCCGCCACGGGCCTTATCGGTACACGGAGAAGCAGGAGCATGCAAGAGAGCGCCACCAGAGCCCGCCGTCGGAGCTCGCTACGCCAGGACGCCGCCGGCCACCGGAGCTCTCCCAACATGTAGCCCACAAGCCGATGCGTCCGCGGCGTCGAGGAAGCTGGCCGAGACGCCGCCCGCCGTCTGAGCTCGCCACGACGGGGCGTCGACAAAGCTCTCCAAGATGCTGCTCGGCGCCTATAAAACTTGCCATGCCAGGACGCTGGCCACCGTCGAAGCTCGCCAGGACGCCGCTCGCTGTAGGAGCTCGCCACGACGTCGCACGATGCTCCCCGCCGTTGGAGCGCAGGCAGTCCGTTGGTCAGTACGCAGGTCCACGCCGTCGGCTCGCCGCTGTCAGAGGCGACGAGAAGATAGTCCAAGATCATGACCCGCTCACCAGAAGCTGGGGTCGTTGCCGATATACAACTCGGACAGCGCGGCGGTGGACATACAGAGCGTGGCGTACAGGAGAGCAGCTCGGAGTCCACCCACGGCTCGGTGGCGAATAGGTCGCAAGTCGCTCAACGAACAGGTTCCGCTCGGCGAGAAGATGGTGTACAGGTGGTGCTGGACAGCGAGCACGCACGGGACCTTCCAGGCTGAAGCAAGCTGGTGTACATGCCCAGCTCGGTGCAGGGATATGGCTTGGCGGACATCCGGTTCAGTTCCATTCCATACACTGGACGCGACGTACATGTGCCGATTGCAGGAGTAGACGGAGCGTTGAAGCTCATACGTGCATGGCTTCGCGCGCAGCTATGCATGCACGTTTACTGGATGAGCTGCAATGGGCAGATGTAGGCGTACAGACCAGATGCGCTGCGACGATCTTGACGTACAGGTTCAGTTTGGTTCTGGATGTGACTCCCTCACACGCCAGTTTCAGCTGCAAGTAGCCCGGCGCGCCTACAATGACCGTGAGACGGAACTTGTCACACCGGCTGCCGTAAACTCGGCGTCACGCCGAGACGAAGGAACCGACCACGCCGTCCATGCCGATACGAGCGACACCGGTCTTCTTATAAAATACTCTCGCGAGGCATACCCCTTGCACACCCCGACGAAGCCGCTAAGTCGTCAAGAAGTCCTAGCTAAGCGGACTGCATCTATCTACATCAACAACTCTTCATCGCCGTTCAAGACCGATGAGGCGCAGCGGCGAGGGCAGGCGTGGCCGGAGCAAAGGCCACGCTTTCAGCGGCGCGTGCACCGACGAGGACACGGGCTCTGCCGCTGCCCATACACACACCACCACCATCACTATTTATACAGGACGTGAAGCGAAGACGACGAAGACGACCACGCGGCTTAATCGGAGGTGTCTCGCGGCGTAACCCGCAGGATTAATTAACCGGGAGCCTTCCGAGGCCCCGGGAATCAGGAGATCACACGATCGCCGTTGTCAGGCTGGCTGCGCTAGTAGGCCACGGAGCGCAAATCCTCGGGAATTGTATTTGTTATCTCAAATGATTAATGAAATACTGTTCCCACCTATTTTGTTTTCTTTGTGTATTTATTATACACTGGCACGCCCGCACTTTTCCTTTATCTTACCGTACCCCGGTGCGCATGAGAAAAACTACCGCTCCCGCACATGCTCGCGGAGGCGCCCAGTACGAGTTTTTCTCGTGTCAAACAGTCATCGCGCGCGAGATAGTCGGCCAGGCATCAGGACGACCAAAGTGTGCATTGCCGGAGCATTCCGGTCCCTACATTTTTGAGGCAGAGTTAGCAACCACCAAGGCACAGGTATGTTGTAACAACTAGTTTGGCAAATAACTTACCGGGTCCCTGAGTAGAAGGTCAAAGCATATTCGTCCTTCGATAGGAAGGTTGGCTGCGGCCCTGGCCTAGGTGGCCGTGGTGGTAGAATTTCCCGCTCTCCAATGCCATAAAACCTCTCCAAAATCTGCAAGAGAGTTTAGATGTGAGGCGTTGCAGAAATAAAGATTCAAACTAGGGAATACAAGACTTGTCATATTTTGCAAAAATAAAGGTGGAAACTTACATCATCGCGTAACTCTGCCCACTCCTCGTAGGCCACTTGGGTCTGGGACCACGTCTCGAGCATCACCAAGTGTTCCGCATAAGCGGCCTTGTAGGCCGCGTCCAAAGCAGGCTACAATTTTAAAAACAATGAATCTCGTCAACTTAGCCACTCATGAACGATTTTCGGAAAGATGATGGAAATGAGAAAAACTTACATCGTCGTTCGCTCGGGAAGGCCGTCGATGCGGGATAGCGGGGTCGTCGGTGGTGAGTGTAGCCTTGATCCGCGTGAGGCTCAAAGCAGGAGTTCGCGAGATCACCCTATCGAGAGTCTTGAAACGGCCGTGCCCCGCCACGACCACCGCTCTCTCTTCGGTCTCCTCTGCTCTAGGGTCTTCCACCTCCGGATGAAAACCACTAAATGCCTCGAGGTAGTTATCACCATACTCCTTGGTAGTGCCATAGAACTTCGGAAGCGAGGGATGAGGTAGGGACAGATCGGGCCTCTTCTGCTTCATCCTCTCCCATACTTCATAGTCAGAACAAGGCCTCTCTAGATGTGTCTCCTGCATCGCCAAAGAAATGTTATGCGTATCAAGTAGGACCACGAAGGGAAATAAATACATATTATTCAATGTATATATGTATACCATATGGGCCTTGAAGCGACCATGGTTGCGGTTTCCCGCACAGTGTGTCCCCCGGAGCCACGGTTTGCCTTGTTCTGCTCGCTCAAGGCATTGAACTCGAGGTCTTCCCCGCGCTACCTCGCCGACAACGCACGCCATGCGTCCTCCTTACCATCGTCCCACGTGGGCATAACTTGAAAAAACAATACTCATTTGAAGAATGGATAATGCAATTAGCAACAACATGGAATCTGATTGACAATTTACTTACCCTGGCGTAATCTTTCTTGGTCATTTTGGGTTGGTCCTTCACATTCAAATGCTTCAGCGCCCCCTTGCCCAACTTCACGGAGCTGTAGAGACTGGTGGTGGTATGCTTCTGATTGTAGAAATGCTGTCGTGTCAACCTCTGACAAGCCCCCCGCAAAGTCTTGTCCGCCTTCTCCTGGTCCTCCGGAAGCACCCTATAGAATCTATGTAATCATAATAACAAATATTGCGAGGATCATAAGTTAGCATGGTGGGGTCATCAATTATGAACAAAACTCGAAAAGTTTTCCTTACCCAAAACTTGGTGATCACGATATCAGAAGCTTTCCCAGCATAGCCCGAGTTTTTGGTGGCCTCATAGTGCGCCCAAATGGTGGCTAGCTTTCTCTCGCCGTTGGGGACAGGAGTATAAAAGCTTGGCCAAAATTTCCTAATCAGAGCTCCAACCAAGGTGTTAGGCGCACGGGTACCTGGAGGAAATGTCCAATTGCTGCACAATAGTAAAACATTATTAGATGACAAATTGTTATAACCAAAATGAAATTACATGTTCAAAATTAGTATAGCCACTTACTCAATGTCGTTAGGCGTAATGATGGGGTTCTCCTCCTCGGAAGCAGGTTCGTCCACTGGGACACCCGATTCCCCATGAATCTTTGGCTTCTTCGGACGCGCCGACGGCCTCGACTCCTGGTCTCGGGGCTCCCCCTCCTGGTCTCGAGACTCCCCCTCCTGGTATCGATACTCCCACTCCAAGTCTTGAGACTCCTCCTCCAAGTATTGAGACTCCTCCTCCTCGTTAGGAGACTCCGAGTAAGCAGACTCGAAAGCCACGTCGCTAGAAGCGGAGGTTAGGTCACTCAAAAGGCGTAAACCTCGTACTCCACCTCGTCCTCGTCCTCCACCTCGTCCTGCGTCTCGTCCTTCCCTGGGGGGAAGTCCCCTCCTCCCTCACCTCGTCCTGCACCTCGTCATGTGATATGTCGGAAACGTATCTATAATTTTTGATGCTCCATGCTTGTTTAGTATCTACTTTGCTTTACTTGTCCACACTTTGAGGTGGTTTTTACATGTTTTCTGGTACTAACCTACTAACAAGTTGCAACAGTGCCAGATGCCTGTTTTTTGTTGTTTTTGGTTTTAGAAAATTTAGTAAAGAAATATTCTCGGAATTGGACGGGACAAATGTCAAAGTCAATTACTTTCCGTGGGGAACAAGAAATCCAGAGGGGAGCCGGAGGGGCGAGCCAGAGGGGCCACACCCCCTAGGCATGGCCATAGGTGGGCCTGCGCCTGGCTAGGGTTTGGCCACCCTGGCCGCTGCCTCGGCCTCCCCCTTCGCCTATAAGAAGCCCCCGATGCAGAAACCCTGGGGACTCGAACAATATTCCACGAAACCGTCTGTAACCGCCGCCACCATCGTCCCTAGATCGGGGGGGATATGAAGTTCTTCCCGGCACCCTGCCGGAGGGGAGATCATCCCGGAGGCCTTCTCTCCGGTATAATGAGTGAGTAGTTCCACCTTGGACTATGGGTCCATGTAGTAGATAGATGGTTGTATCTCCTCCTTTGTGCTTTCATGTATAGATCTTGTGAGCTCCGTTTATGATCAAGATCTAATCTATTTTTAATCATGCATGTTGTGTTTGCGGGGATCCGATGGATATTGAGATTATTATGTTGGTTTGATTAATGGTTTTGTCTTTATGATTCTATCATGTATGTGTTGTTTGTGATATTGCATGCTCTCTGTTGTTAGTATCTATCTTGGCCAAGTAGTTGCTAGTGACTCCAAGAGGGGGTATTTATGCTCGATAGTGGGTTCATGCCTCTAGTTTCCAAGGGAAGTGACATAAATCTCTTTGGTTGTAGATGTGTTGTTGCTAGTAGGGAGAAAACAATGGTCTCTTGTTCATGGAACATGTGGACTGTTTACCTTACACACTTTGCTTAAAGCAGTTGTCTGCTTCTTGCAACTTAATACTGGAGGGGGTTCGGATGATAACCTGAAGGTGGACTTCTAGTCATAGATGCAGTTGGATGACGGTGTATGTATCTTGTTGTATTGCCTAATCGAATCGCATATGATCTTTCTGACTAGTAATTGCATTGTTATGCCTTGCTCAGTTCCTGTCAATTGCCCTACTGTAATTTGTTTACCCTTCATGCCATGTTGTTTATCTAAGGAGAGCACCTCTAGTGAACTATGGACCCCGGTCCAATCTTTACCATCAATACATCCTCCACTGTTACTTGTTTACTTGCTGCAAACCATTACCTTCCACACCATACATTTAATCCTTTGTTACAGCAAACTGGTGAGCTTGACAACCTCACTAGTTCATTGGGGTAAAGTCTTGAGTTTGTGTTGTGTAGGTCTCCGTGTTGCTTGCAATACCTGTGTGACGTTTCCTTCATCCTTCTGGTTCGATAACCTCGGTCTCTACTGAGGGAAGACTTGCTGTTGTGCTGCTTTACACCTTGCTCTTGGGGTTTCCAACGAAGAGCTCCTACATCAACTTAGGCGCCATCAACAAGTTTTCTGGCGCCGTTGCCAGGGAGGCCAAGGACGTCTTCACAAGGGGAGTCCTTCACTTCCTTTCTCTTTACTTTTTTTTAGTTTGCTTTGTTTCTCTTGCTTGGTTTTGTTTGCCTCTTTCCAAAAAACCCAAAAAATTAGTCTAGTTTGGTTTGCTTGCTTTATTCAAAAACACAAAAAAATAGTTCCTACTCTAGTTGCCACCTTGCTGTAGCTCACCATGTTGCTCCCCAAGTTCACCCAGAAAGATCTTGCAATGGGTAGTGGCTCCATAATTGGGAAAGATAATATTGAAGAATTCTTTAGTTATGTTAGCAAGCATGAGGATATTGAGGATAAATCTATAGCAGAGCTTGCTCCTAATTATGAAATTGCTTCAACTTCTTTAGTTCATATGTTAGAGGCTAGGTTTGATAGCCTTAACCCCTTCACACAATTCTTGTTCCTAAAACTAAAAGAAGAAAAGAATGCTGAAAAGAGGGAATTCATCCTTGAAACTTTATTTAATGAATTCCATGATGTTGCTAGGGAAGCCAAAAAGGTCTTTGAGCGTTTCAACATCTTAGGCTCAGATGTAGACGTTGTGGGTATTTCTGATAAAACTAATCCTAGAGAAGAATTTAAGATATCCATACCCTTTAAGCTTGTTGGAATGCATGAAGCCTTTGAAAAGAATTTTGATTGGATTGCTCCTGAAAATCTTTTTGATGAAAGTAGTAGACCTAAGAGAGATGATAGGGAATCCTCCAAAATCCATTTGGATGTGATACCTTTCATAGTTGAAGATTTTGCAAGTATTGATGTTAATGCTTCCTCATTTGAAAATACTTGATTCTTCTTGCTTCTTGTGCCTAACTTAAAGGCGTTAAAGAAAAATACTTGTTGGGAGATAACCCAAGAGTTTCCTTGAGTCTTGGAAGTTATTACTTCAGTAATGACCTCTCCTTATCCTTTTTATTTGATTTTTGTGCCAAGAATGACCTCTAATGAGAGGGAAGTAAGATTTGGGGAGTTGCTGTCCCGAAACAGATTTCTGTCCTCCACCAAAAAAATTCGTGAGGAATCTTTGTAACTTGGATTGAGCTCAAAATTTACGAATAAATCCTCTAGTATGTTATCTAACTTTCGTTAGTTCAACACTTTTTATTTGAGAAACAGACGATGTTTGAAAAAATCGGTTTCTACCTTCTGGTATGTTTTGACAGATTTCTGCCATTATTTGCATTTGCTTCTTATTGATTCATTTTTGAGTTCTCTTTAGGTGAATTGAGCTTTTTGAAGGAGTTGCTACAATAGCTTGTGTTTTTAGTGAAAAGCCTTGTTGTTTCAAAGCTTTGCCAGTGGTGTAATATCTTTTGAATAAACTAATGTGTCTAATGAAGATTGTGTGAAGTTTTGTATGAAAGAAAAAATTCAGGTGTATTGAGAGAATGATGCAATGAGATGAAGAATGGACAAAAGATCAAGCTTGGGGATGCCACCATGGTGTCACCCCAAGAAATATCCAAGAGGTACAAGCGTCAAAGCTTGGGGATGCCCAAGGCATCCCCTTCTTCATCAATAAAAATCTTAGGTCTGTCTAGACACTTCGTTTTTATTGTTCCATGCACCGTTGTGTTGTTCTTGGAGCGTCTTAGTTTTCGTTTTATTTGATTAGGTTGTTTAGTTTGCTTGAATAAAGTAGTTTGGACCCCCGTTCTCGCTGTGTTGTTTTGCAAATAAGTTTGCTTGGCGTTGGAAAGGAGTAGTAAGTTCTTGCTTGAAGTGCAAGAGGAGCTTGCATTGACTGTGACTTAGACTTTAGCATGACATGCTAGGTGTTGTTTTAGCATTATGCTTAGTGATTATTGCTGTAGCATGTCTTGTTCCAAACAATTGGGATTGCTTAGTGTGCCTTGAAGAAATTATGTGTTGTTTTAGCATGCGAAAGCATAGTATTGTGGTATTCTCTTTTGATGTTTTTCTTGGGTTGACTTGGCACATGCTTACACCATGTTATGACTCTCACAAGTCACCATTAGCCTCTATGATCATTTAGTCCTTGACTTGTAGTATCACTCTTTGCTTTGATTAGTATGCTTTGTTGCATTGCATGATTATGGCCATTATGCTCTCTTAGTTTTTTGCTCTCAGTCTTTTGCTAGCCTCCACTTGTATGAGTAAGTTCTACTCATGCCTCCAACTCCCAAGAAACCAAGTTTTTCCAAAAGTGTCCACTATAAACTCCTATGCATGGTGTGTTACACCATTCCAAGTATATTCTTGTTTTCAACTATCTTCCAATTAAAAACTGTTTTGTTATGTGAAAACTTAGTGATTAAAGCCCTCACGAACTTGATGGCACATTTTATTCTTTGCCCCTAATAAACTTGAACAATTGTGACAACTTTGTTGTATATGCTTGCACTTATAAGTTGGAATTAGCAGAACCGTGCTGTCACGGGGAATGTTTCCAACATTGCACTTGTAATTTTGTACTCAGTTTATATCATGTTGTTTTGTCTATGGATGTCACCGGTGTGAAATAAAGAGGGAACTTGTAAGTCCATGGAGTTTGTATTCTGTGTTAGAGAAACGCCTAGGACGCTAGCCTAAGCCATGCCTAATCATGGAGGAAACTTGCAGCATCACCATAGTCAGCTATCTATGAAGAAACCTTAATAAAAACTATTCGTATAGTAAATAAAAAGATTGTTGAGATGCTCATTGTCTGCTTGCCTTGTCATTTTGGTTAGGGGAAAGCTCATGTACCATGTGCAAGGGGTACTTGATGACCCACAAGTGTAGGGGATCGCAATAGTCTCCGCGGGTAGTATTACCCAATTTATTGATTCGACACAAGGGGAGCCAAAGAATACTTGCAAGCCTTAACAACCGAGTTGTAAGTTCAGTTGCACCTAGAAATAGTTCTTGCTCACAGGAGTTTATCAGTAGCAACAGCAAAGCAACAGCAACAGTGGAACAAGAGCAACAAGAATATGAATAAAGAAACAAGTGGGATTCGAAAAGGTAGGCATAGGGATGGATGGACGGGCGTTGCATGGACGAGTCTAAACATGTAACTTCAAGATCTAGGGCATTGCAGATAAATAATAACAAGCATCCAAGTACTAAACAATCCTAGGAATGTGCTCCATATATAGTCATATGTGCTCGCAATGAGAACTTGCACAACATATTCTGTCCAGCCAGCCCGTGGCAGCGGGGCCTCTAGGGAACTACTGGCAATTAAGGTGCTCCTTTTAATAGAGCACCGGAGAAAAGAATTAACACTCCATGAACACATGTGATCCTCACACCACAGCCATCCCCTCCGGTTGTCCCAATTATTGTCACTTTGGGGCCTTTGGATCCGGACAATGATATGTGTACACAACTTGCAGATAAGATCACAAACAATACTATCATAATGATTCAATAATAAGTTCAGATCTGAGATCATAGCACTCGGGCCCTAGTGACAAGAATTAAGCACAACAAGTTGCAACAAATTCAAATAGCATAAGAGATACTAGGCACTATGCACTAACAATCATATTCGATTACATGATAGAACTCATCCAATCCCTACCATCCCCAAGCCTACAGCGGGGGATTACTCACTCATGGATGAGGGAAACATCGGTGGTTGATGGAGATGCGTTGGTGATGACGATGGCGATGATCCTCTCCAAATTCCCCGTCCCGACAGGGTGCCAGAACGGAGTTTCTGGATCCGAATATTGGTTTCTGGTGGCGGCGGCAGAGCGGAACTCTTTCTGGAAAACTATCGAACCCCCTTCAGTTTTTAGGTCGAAGGGCAACTTATAGGCGCAGAGGGAAGCCGAGGAGCTGCCTGGGGTGGCCTCACCCCCTCCAGGCGCGGCCAGTGGTGGGCCCGCGCCTGGGGTGGGTCTGGCCCCCTAGGACCCCTCTCCGTCTCTCCTTCTGGCTCCGTGGATCTTCTGGTGAAATATAATTTTTGGCATATTTTCCGGGATTTTTCCTGATAGTTGATTTTCTGCACAAAAACAAGACACCAAGGTAATTCTGCTGAAAACAGCGTCAGTCCGTTTTAGTTGCATCCAAATCACATAAGTTTAGAGGAAAAACAATAAAAAGTGTTCGAGAAAGTAGATACGTTTTGGATGTATCAACTCCCCCCAAGCTTAGCTTATCCCTTGTCCTCAAGCAATTCAGTTGAAATCTGAGTGCGATAAAATAACTTTCATGAACACATTGCTTCATATGATGTAAATATTCTCAGCACAGGAGTAGATGCTTAGACAATTCATAATAAAGAGTATGCAACTAAGTCTACTTAATAGTTATTGCAAGCTATGAAGAGAAACCAACTCAAGAATAATAAGTAGCATGGAACATAAACATAAGCAAAATTGCAATGCTCATAATAAGGTATGATAGAGTGGTATCTCGCTTGCATTTGTTTGAAGATCATAATATAAATGCCAAGGCACCTCTGAAGTTCACATGAAGACTAGAGATAAAGATATCAGAGATACAAGCATCAAAGTCATGACATAATTAACCAAGTTTTGGAACAAACACAAGAATGACAACTATGCTCTCATAGAATAAGTGGTGACTCAACAAGGTGGTGAAAACGGTTTTGAAAGGTTTGAAAGGCTTCCAAATGCTGAAAGGAAGGTACTCATTAGCTTTGAGCTCTCATTGCCCCTATCATAGGCATCTTGATGTGGTTAAGGTGAAAGTGAGGTCCACTCTGAATTATATGCTTGACATGCCATATACTGGAAATCCCGAGTCCCTTGAGTGCGAGGGCCACTCCGCATACTACTCAACTTTGGGTCCAGGCAAGTTCTTGTCATTGTAAGTATTTGCATATCATCGAGAACCGCCAACGGGGTACCCCTTGCATATGGTACAAGAGCTTTCCCATAACTAAAATGACAAGGCAAGTAGACAATGAGCATCTCAACAATCTTTTTATTTACTATATACATAGTTTTTTATTGAGGATGCTTCATAGATTACTCACTATGGTGATGCTGCAAGTTTCCACCATGATTAGGCATGGCTTAGGCTAGCGGACTAGGCATTTCTATAACACAGAATACAAACTCCACGGACTCACAAGTCCCCCTTTCATTTCGCATCGTTGACATCCGCAAACAAAAGAGCAAGGTATCAACTAGATATAGATATATATCTAAAAGGTGCTGAAAACGTTCCCCGTGACAGCACGGTTATGCTGACTCCCATCATATAATTTGCAAGCATATAACTTTCATGGACTAGTCACAATGGTTCAGGATTATTAAGTGCAAGGAATAAAGCATGCCATCAAGTTCGTGAGAGCTTTACTAACTAACTTTCTCAAAGCAGTCAAACATTTTATTTTGGAAGAAAACATGGCATATAGAATATGCACTGAAATAGAAAATGATGCTAATAGGTAGGTATGGCGGAAACAGCCGGCAATATTGGTTTTGGGGAGTTGGAAGCACGGGTAGAACTCATACTCAGTGCAAGTGAAGGCTAGCAATAGAAAGGGAGCGACAAACAAGAGAGCAATAGATGTCATAATCATGCTTGCAACAAAACAGGACTAATTATGGCATGAAAGTGATACAAGAACTCTGAGGCAAAATAAATCATCGAGGCTTACTGACTATTTATTAGTCATGTGCATGCCTGAGGATGTGACAAGTCGATTCACATGAACAGTTAGAGGAGGATACCACAATATCATACCAGAGTATGAATAAAACAATGCAAGCAAACATTCATATGACATGCTACAAACTATTAGCAAGCTGGAGCTAATCATAGACAAGCAAGAGCTACTAAGCATCTATAATGACTTGCACCTTACACAAACAAGCTAAGCATGCTCACAATAATGAGTATATGTACAAAAATGAAACAAATAGAGTTCGTTATCAGCCTCTTACCACTCCTCGAGTTGTCTTAATCTTCATTATTGCTCTTCACTTGTGTGACTTGAATGATAACAAGAAACCAAAATCCACTGAGAACGGCTGAACCCTGCAAAGAACCCACAAAACCAAAGAAGAACAACAAATATTTTTGGTGTTTTCGATTTTTTAGAAACAAGCAAACAAATAAAAACAAACCAATTAAGAAGCAAACAAAGCAAAACAAAGCAAACAAAGAAAAATCTTTTTGTATTTTTCCTTTAAGGCAAACCAAAGCAAAGAAACAAACCAAGAGAAACAACGAAAATATTTTTGGTATTTTTGTGTTTTTGAGAAAGAAGCAACAAGAACCAAAAAGAAAGAGAAAACAATGGATATACAAAGAACCAATTGAACATGATATATAAATGAGTGCGATGTCTGTATACCTCCCCCCAAGATTAGGCTTTTGGCCTAAGTGGGGCTCAATAGCGCGGGTAGTAACCCCAAGATGTTGGGTCATCACAGGAATGATCATAGTCAGGCCCCTGTGATGATGATGAAGAAGAAGACGCGCCCCAATCAAATGAGGGCTGCTGGTATGAAGACTCTCCCAAGTTGGAGGGATGAACCGAATTGTCTTCGGCATCCTCTTCAACATTCTCTTCTTGCTGGGAGAGTTCGCCCACATATGTGTCAACCTCCTCCTCCGTAAGCGACCATCCTTGCCTGTTATCAAAATTAAACAAAGCAGGTGCAGTCAAATAAACTATTTTCTCAATCCTACCTTTTCTCCGTCCTTGCTGGGCAAAAGACAATTCATACGGTAGACTTCTTATGTTATCCCCTAAGGAAACAAAATCATGCTGAATCATGGATTCAATATCAAGCCTCTCAATGGGAAACCGATAATCTCAAAAGTGAGGCTCTAAAACATGGAAAGCTAGCAACCTAGAAGCAATGAGACCTCCACAAATTCCACCCTTCTCACAGTTAGTGGTGAGACGGTGAGCTATCAGAGCACCCAGGCTATAAGATCTATTTCTATTCAGAGCAGCTGAAATAAAAGCTAGATCAAAGGAAGATAACTTTCTAGCAATTTTTCTATCAAGTATACACTTGGTAATGAAATAGACAAAGTATCTAATAGATGGGAGCTGAATGTTTTGAATTTTACCACTTTCCTTTGAGAAGTCGAAACCTTGGCAAATCTCAACATACAAATCAATAAGTGACTTGGGCCTTTCCTTGATCTTCTCATAAGATCCCCACTGAGGTACTCTAATGGCTACACAGAAATCAGCAAGAGGAAGGTCGACAGATATATTATATATTTTCTAATGGACCATGGGATTAGAAGTAGACCAAGTGAATCGGAAGTCCTGCACAAAAGCCATGGTTAGCTTAACATATTGGAATGGTTCACCTTCAACAAAGTGTTCCAACCCTGCATTTGTAACGATAGTTTGGAAATATTGGAAGATCCCCGCAGTTCTCATAAATTTATGGCATGGATATATGGAAGGAAAAACTGCCTCTTCATGATGAACCTTCATGGGCTCATGCACCATCAAGTCATATTGATTCAGTGGATAAGCACTCATCTTCCTTGCTGAAATTTTTAGACAACCATTAAACCAAGTGATTTCTAAGTTGATAAATGATGAGCAACCACTATAGGAACTTGCTAGAGGACTACACATGCATCAAAATAAAGTTTCTAAGCATAGAACAAGCATGCAAGATCAAACAACCTGTCACCTATAGCAGAAAAATACTCAAGAAACAATCTACCAATCACAAATCTAATTGAACAAGTGGAGGAGGAACATACCAAGGAGCAATCCCTTGATAAATTAGCACTTAAGATGGGCTGAACAAGGAGATCGAAAATAGCGAGCAAGAACAACAAGAACTCGAGCTTGAGCAAGTTTTCTGGTGTTTTTTGGGAGAGAGAAAGAAGGTGGCTTTGAGGAGGCAACCTGGAGGGGCCTAGGTGGGCCAGACCCCCCAGGCGCCACCTCCTGGTAGGCCACGCCTACCATGGGTGTGGGGCCCTGGGGTGGCCCCCTAGTTCACTTCAGGTACCTCTCTCCCCTTTTTTTGAGGAAAATTTATTTTGAATTTTCTGGGATTTTTCGGGAAACTTTATTTTTGGCCAATTTTCAGGGTATGAAAATTGATTTTCTCGCAGAAAAAGTTTTCTTCAGAAGAAGCAAAAGCAAACCAAAAGCCAAACTACAGGAGCTCTAAGAAACTCAAACAAGCAAACAACTAGCAAAACTAAAGCTAAAGCAATGACTAGGAAGCAGAAGAGTAAAAGAAAGAAAGAATAACCATAGTGAAAACATTATTTTGTTTATTAAAATCCTTTTGTTAACAAGGTTGATCAAGTCTTGTTACCAAAACAATCTTAGATGAAGCAAAACTTTGTATTCCACCAAGTGATTATGTCACCTCAAGCTTGATAGCAATGGTCCCAATCATAATAGTTTCAAAATTTTCTTGTGGAATGGGACAATATATTTCTCCAACCTTGATGCTCTCAATATTTTCAATGGAGTTTAGGCAATAGCTTTTGGCAACCTTCTTGGGGAAATAGAAAGTGTGATGTTTTGCATTAATATTGAATGTTACTTTTCCTTGATTACAATTGATGACAGCACCTGCAGTATTAAGAAAAGGTCTCCCAAGAATAATAGACATATTATCATCTTCAGACATTTCAAGCACAAAAAAATCAGTTAAAACCATGCAGTTATGATCTACTTGAACAGGAACATCCTCACATATACCAACATGAATAGTAGTTGACTTATCAGCAATTTGCAAAGATATATCAGTTGGTATCAACTTTTCTAGCTGGAGTCTCTTATAGAGAGAAAAAGGCATAACACTAACTCCAGCTCCCAAATCACATAAAGCAGTTCTAACATAATTATTCTTAATAGAGCAAGGAATAGTTGGTATACCTGGATCACCAAGTTTCTTTGGAACCTTACCATTGAAGGATTAATTAGCAAGCAAAGTAGAAATCTCCTCATTAGGAATCTTCCTTTTATTAGAGACAATATCCTTCATATACTTTGACTAAGGAGGCAACTTAATAGCATCAGTCAAAGGAATTTGCAAAAATAAAGGTTTCATCCACTCACAGAACTTGTTGTAGTGTTCTTCCTCCTTTGACTTGTGTTTCTTACCTAGAAAAGGCATAGGTTTTTGCACCCAAGGTTATCTCTCTTTACCATGTTTATTAGCAATAAAATCTTCCTTAGTGTACCTAGTGTTCTTAGTGTGCTTCTCAGGTTCTTCCTCAACTTCCTCATTATCAGGAGCATCATTTTTATCATTACCACTCTCAGTTTCAGCATCAGAGACAGATATACTATTAGGATCTATAGCAGATTCAAGTGGTTCCTCAACTATCTTATGTTTCTTTTTCTTTCTCTTACGAGGACTACCACTATCTACTTGTTGGGTATCCTTCTCAATTCTTTTAGGGTGTCCTTCAGGATATAAAGGATCTTGAGTAGCCATACCACTCCTAGTTCTAATTACATAAGCATGTTTATCTCCTGAAGCATTAACTAGCATATCCTTTTGTACCTTAGGATCAAGTTGGGTTTGAACCATTTGAAAGTGTTTACAAAGCATTTTAATATTATTAGAAGTTCTTTCAACAATATCTTTCAACTCATTGATAACTCTAGAGTTTTCCAATAAATGATTCTGAACTTGTTTATTAAAATGACCTTGTTTAACAATAAAAATGTCAAGTTCCTCTAAGCATTGATCAGGAGGCTTACCATAAGGAATATCACCTTCATCAAAGTGTTGGATAGAGTGTACCTCAATAGTAGATGAGTGGGGAATTGGCTTACATAATTCATCTATAGGAGGTAGATTCTTCACATCTTTAGCTCTAATACCTTTCTACTTTAGACACTTCTTAGCTTCCTTTATCACTTCATCATTTAATGCAATAAATCCCCTCTTATTTGTTGTTGGTGTTGGAACCGGTTCAGGCATAACTGGTTCAGGAGTAATAGGCTCAGGTGTAATCAGCTCAGTTGAAGTCCAATCATCTTAATTCTTGCTTATCTTGGTCATTAACTCCTTAGCATCTGTAGGACTCCTTTTCCTGAAAACACAATCAACAAAGCTATCTAGGTAGGTCCTAGAATCATCAGTTAGTCCATTATAATAAATATCAAGAAGCTAATTCTTAGGTAATGGACATCCAGGATATGCATGAATCAAGGCACAAAACCTTGTCCATGACTTAGGCAATTTCTCTTCTTCTCCCTGTTTAGAATCAAAAAGTCTCTGCAAAGCAGCATGTCTAGCACTGGGAGGAAAATATTTCTAGAAGAAAGAAGCAATCAGGGCTATCAATGGAACCAGGAGGTAATCTATTAAACCAAGCCCTAGCTTCTCCTTTTAGTGAAAAAGGGAAGATCTTAGCAACAAAGTACTTTTGCATCTTAAAATCATCAGAGAATAAAGTACTCATTGTAGAAAGCTCATTCATATGAGCCACAACACTCTCATTTTCAGTCCCACAAAAAGGTTCTTTCTCAACAATATCTAAATAAGATAAATCAAGAGAGAAATCATAATCTTCATCTTTAATATCTATGGGAGAAGTGGCAAACTTAGGATCAGAGGACAACTTAGGCATAATAGTACGTCTAGCAAGGAGACTCTTAATAGCACTAGTACCATGTGTGTTTCGGCATTCTTCAACAAAATCATCAGTGAGCTCAATGTAACCATCATTAATATCATAACTCTCACTAGACTCAGGTGAACTAACAGGTGTAACAGTGTCTTCACTAGGAGTTCCGGTATTTCCTAGACTAGCCATAGTAGCATCTAGAAAAGGACCTAATGAACCACTCGCATCAAGCATAACAGAAGTAACATCATGAGTATCACAAGCAATTTCAGATTCAGTAGTAGTAGCAATGTGTGTAGCATGAGTATGTGGTGGTGGTGTGACAAGCTTACTTAAAACAGACAGTGAATCAAGAGCAGTAGAAGTGTTTAGGACAGTACCTCTTCTTGTAGTGGATGGTAAAATAGGGAACTTTCCATCACGAGACTTCCCCATAATGAAAGGAGTAGCAGTGAACAATAATAGATCCAAGTGAACTTACAAATAAAGCTATGCTCCCTGGCAACGACGCCAAAAAATAGTCTTGATGACCCACAAGTGTAGGGGATCACAACAGTCTTCGCGGGTAGTATTACCCAATTTATTGATTCGACACAAGGGGAGCCAAAGAATACTTGCAAACCTTAACAACTGAGTTGTCAGTCCAGCTGCACCTGGAAATAGTTCTTGCTCATAGGAGTTTATCAGTAACAACAGTTTGTAGTAGAAACAACAACAGTGGAACAAGAGCAACAGTAACAGTAACAGTAAACAGTGGGATTCGAGTGCGGTAGGAATAGGGATGGATGATGGGCGTTGCATGGACGAGTCTAAACATGTAACTTCAAGATCTAGGGTATTGCAGATAAATAATAACAAGCACCCAAGTACTAAACAATCCTAGGCATCTTCTCCATATATAGTCATACGTGCTCGCAATGAGAACTTGCACAACATCTTTTGTCTAGCCAGCCTGTGGCAGCGGGGCCTCTAGGGAACTACTGGCAATTAAGGTGCTCCTTTTAATAGAGCACCGGAGCAAAGCATTAACACTCCGTGAACACATGTGATCCTCACACCACAGCCATCCCCTCCGGTTGTCCCAATTATTGTCAGTTTGGGGCCTTTGGATCCGGACAATGATATGTGTACACAAATTGCAGATAAGATCACAAACAATACTGTCATATGTTGGAATTATGCCCTAGAGGCAATAATAAAGATGTTATTATTATAATTCTTGTTCATGATAAAGTTTATATTCCATGCTAGAATTGTATTAAGCGGAAACATTAATACTTGTGTGGTTTGTGAACAACACCGTGTCCCTGGTACGCCTCTAAGGACTAGCTCATTGATCAATGATGGTTAAGGTTTCCTAACCATAGACATGAGTTGTCAATTGATAATGAGATCATATCATTGGGAGAATGATATGATGGACAGACCCAAACTAAGCGAAGCAATTAGATCGTTTCATCGTGTTCATCTTTGCGAAGCTTTTCCTATGTCAAATCTTGTATTCCTTAGACCATGAGATAATGCAACTCCCTGGTACCAGAAGAAAGCTTTGAGGTCATCAAACGTCATCCTATGAGAGGGTGATCATAAAGGTGTCTCTCAGGTGATCGGAAAGTATCTGTTGGGTTGTATGTATCGAGATGAAATTTGTCCCTCCCAAGTCGGAGAGATATACTTGCCCACTCGGTGTCGATATCAACACCGCTTGCAAGCATGTGGTTAAGGAGTTAATCACAAAGTGATATCGGATTACGAACAGTAAAGTACTTGCTGTGAACGAGATTGAACTAGGTATGACGATGCCGACGATCGAATCTCGGGCAAGTAAAATATCGCGAGACGAAGGGAATATATATATGGGATTGATTGAATCCTGGCATCGTGGTTCATCCGATATGATCATCGATGAATGTGTGGAGTCAATATGGGTGCCCAGACCATTGTTGATTATTGATAGAAGATCATGCGCATATTCTCGACACCGCAGGGTCACAAACTTCCCGTGTCTTGACGCTAGGATAGATTGGATAATTGGTTTATGAATTTTTTTCCGTAGTCTTGTATGTTATCCGGGACATCACTAGAGGTTCCAGAATGGTCCGGAGAATAAGATTCATATAAGGCGGTGCAGTTTTGGAGTTGAATTGTTCGGGTTAATCGGTATTATACGGAAGCTTCTAGAACCTTCGGAAGGGACCAACGTGGCCCCACCTTCCGGGAGGGGCATGGGCCTATGAGGGAGTGTCCTGGCTGCATTGGGACGGGGCACAAGGCCCCATAGGGCCCAGCCAATCCTAGAGAGTTTAAATCGTTTAAACTAGAGATAGGGTTTCTAGAAGAGGGAGTCCATGCCCCCACTCCTTATCCTTTGGGCTTGGGGGAGGGGCTAGGGCTGCGCCCCCCCCCTCTATATAAAGAGGGGTGGGGGCGCACCAACCCCCTACACCTCTCCTCCAAACCCTAGCCGCCTTGCTAGCTTTCCTCTCTCCTCCCGACTGTTTGTGGCGAAGCCTGCTGAGAAATTCTCCACCATATACACCACGCCGTGATGTAGATCCAATCTATCTCCACCATACTTGCTGGTCCGAGGAAGGAGGCGTCGAGGTTCTGCGTGTGCATCTTACGGAGGCACCGCCACTTGTGGTGCTAGATCGGATCGGATCGCGAGGAGGAGCGAAGTACGACTACATCACCCACGTTAACGAGCGTTCCATCTTGAATCTTCAAGGGTATGAAGATCTAATCCAATCTCTCTCGTTGTTTGCATCTCCTATATTAGATCTTGGCTTTCCCTCATCGCTCCGTAGAAAATTTTGATTTACTATGCCGCGAAACCCGTCTGGTATCGAGCTAGATCTATGCGTAGATGTGATTCACGAGTAGAACGCAACATGGTTGTTCGGGCGTTGATGTTTTCTGTTGCAAGCCTCTTGTTTGTGTTCTTCTTATGACGGGATAGTGAGATTGAAGCGGTCCAGGCCAACCTTACGCGACGTCGTCAGAAGACCGGCTCCGCACTTGACGTGTGGCTTGTACCACACATGCGGCTGGTGGATGTCAGTTTCTCTCACTATAGTTGTTATGGGATTAACACCGGAGTTTGGCAACCATAATATCACCGTTGTGGCTTTCCGTAGGTAAGAATCGTTCTTAGCATCTACTCCCATAAGTCACGTAAAACATGCAACAACAAAGTAGAGGCGTCTAACTTGTTTTGCATGGAGTGTTTTCTGTGATATGGTATGGCCCAAGATGTGATGTGTATATTGTATGCGATGATCATGTTTTGTAATGTTTCACGACTTGCATGTCGATGAGTACACAAGGAAGGAGCCATATGGTTGTCTTTATAATTGTGTATGACTGCGAGTCAACTTCTTATACGCCATGTAATAGCTTCACTTTATCGCTAAGTAGTTAGCAATAGTTGTAGTTGCTATTCGTGGTGGAGGCAATCATGGTGGAGTGATGGAGATCATCTTGGAACGCACAAGATGGAGATCATTGCTTGAAGATTGGCTATACCATGTCACATAAAGTTATATGCATGTGATGTTTATCCCTTTATGTATGTTATTATGCTTAGATCGCGACGGTAGCATTATAAGATGATTCCTCACTTAATGATCAAGATAAAAACTGTGTTCTCCCCAAGTATGCACCGTTGCGAAGTTAAATCGTTTCCAAGCATCACGTGATGATCGGGTGCTATAGACTCTACGCTCACATACAACGGGTGCAAGCCAGTTTTGCACTGTGAAATACTTGGGTCTAGCTTGAAGAGCCTAGCATGTACAGACATGGCCTCGGAACACAAGAACCGAAAGGTTAAGCATGAGTCATATGAATGATATGATCGACACTTGGTTGTACACCATTGAAACCACATCTCTTCTCATGATGATCGGATTAGGTGTGGTGAATTTGGATCGTGTTCACTAAACAACTTGAGGGATGTTGAATTTAGTGGGAGTTCATCTAGTAATTTGATTAAGTTGAACTGTTTATCATGAACATAGTCTAAATCGTACTTGCTAATACTGTAGATCACATGGCCAAATCCAACTTCAACTTCAACGTTTTTGCTGAGAAGGAAAAGCTTAGAAACAATGGGTCTAACTTCACCAATTGGTTCCGCAATCTAAGAATCATTCTGTCTGGCGAACAAAAGGACTATGTCCTTGGTAAAGCGTTAGGTGACCCCCCTGCTGCAACTGCGCCGGCTGATGAGAAAGCTGTCTATCAGTCGCGCAAAGATGATTATGGTGTGATTAAGAGCACCATGTTGTTTGCTATGGAACCGGAGCTTCAAAATCGTTTTGAAACCTATCCCGGGCCCTTTGAGATTCTCGAGGAGCTGAAAACCATGTTTCAGACTCAAGCCCGTTCTGAGAGATATGAGATCTCTGAGAAGTTCTTTAACTGCAAGATGGAGGAAGGGAGTTCCGTTAGTGAGCACTCCATAAAGATGTCGGGCTACACTCAACGCCTTGAGCAACTGGAATGCACGATTCCAGAGGAGCTCAAGATTGACAGGGTTCTGCAATCACTCCCTCCCAGCTACAAAGGTTTTGTAGTGACTCATAATCAGATTGGCTCCACTGATACGATCACCGAGCTCTTTGCAAAGCTGAAGGCCGCGGAGGTGGACATCAAGAAGGATAATCATGTGTTGATGGTCAACAAACCCTCCTTTAAGAAAGGTAAGGGAGCAAAGAAGCCCTTCAAGAAGGGCGGCGGCAAGCGCAATGCTCCTGCTGAGAAGAAGCTCAAGTCTGGTCCTAAGCCGAACATTGAGTGCTTCTATTGCAAGGACAAGGGTCACTGGAAGCGCAACTGTCTGAAGTACTTAGCGGACAAGAAGGCTGGCACCATCAAAGGTATATTTGATATACATGTTATTGATGTTTTCCTTACTATCCCTCGTTGTAGTGCCTGGGTATTTGATACCGGTTCAGTTGCTAATATTTGTAACTCGAAACAGGAGCTACGGAATAGATGGCGGCTTGCGAGGGATGAGGTGACGATGCGCGTTGGCAACGGATCAAGAGTTGATGTGATGGCCGTCGGCACGCTCTCCTTAGTTTTACCTTTGGGATTATTTTTAAACCTTAATAAATGTTATTATGTGCCTGCGTTGAGCATGAACATTATTTCTGGATCGTGTTTATTGTAAGACGGTTATTCATTTAAATCGGAGAATAATGGTTGTTCTATTTATATGAGTAACATCTTTTATGGTCATGCACCTCTTGTAAATGGTTTATTTCTTCTAAATCTCAAAAGGGATGAAACACACATCCATAACATTGAGGCTAAGAGATGCAAAGTAGATAGTGATAATACTACTTATTTGTGGCACTGTCGTCTAGGTCATATTGGTGTAAAGCGCATGAAGAAACTCCATTCTGATGGACTTTTGGAGTCTCTTGATTTTGAATCATTTGACACATGCGAACCATGCCTCATGGGCAAGATGATCAAAACCCCGTTCTCCGGTATGATGGAGAGAGCAACGGAATTGTTGGAAATCATACATACCGATGTATGCGGACCGATAAGTGTTTCGACGCGCGGTGGATATCGCTATTTCCTCACTTTTACCGATGACTTGAGTAGATATGGGTATATCTATTTAATGAAACATAAATCTGAAACATTTGAAAAGTTCAAGGAATTTCAGAATGAAGTGGAGAACCATCGTAATAGAAAGATTAAGTTTCTACGATCCGATCGTGGAGGTGAATATTTGAGTTATGATTTTCTCACGCATCTTAAAGCAAGTGGAATCGTTTCACAACTCATGCCACCCGGAACACCACAGTGCAATGGTGTGTCTGAACGCCAGAATCGAACCCTATTAGATATGGTCCGATCAATGATGTCTCTTACTGATTTGCCGTTATCATTTTGGGGTTATGCATTAGAAACCGCTGCATTCACTTTAAATAGGGCTCCATCTAAAACCGTTGAGACGACACCGTATGAACTGTGGTTTGGTGCTAAACCTAAGTTGTCGTTTCTTAAAGTTTGGGGATCTGAAGCTTACGTCAAGAAGTTGATGCGGACAAGCTCGAACCCAAAGCGAGAAATGCGTCTTCATAGGATACCCTAAGGAAACTATTGGGTATACCTTCTATCACGAACCAAGGCAAAGTGTTTGTCGCAAAGAACGGTTCCTTTCTTGAGAAGGAGTTTCTATCGAAAGAAGTGAGTGGGAGGAAAGTAGAGCTAGAGGTTATTGAACCTTCTCTTGAATTGGAGAGTAGCAAAGACCTGAAATTGTTCCATGGTCACCGCACCAACAATAGAGGAAGCTAATGACAAGGATCATGAAGCTTCGGACGATCTTGCCTTGAACGTCATAGGTCGACAAGGTCGCGTTCCCCTCCTGAGTGGTACGGCAACCCTGTCTTGACTGTCTTGTTGGTAGAAGACAGTGAACCTACGAACTATGAGGAAGCGATGATGAGCCCAGACTCCGAGAAATGGATGGAAGCCATGAAATCCGAATTGGGATCCATGAGCGAAAACCAAGTATGGACTTTGGTGGATCCTCCTAGCGACCGAAAGGCCGTTGAGTGCAAATGGATATTCAAGAAGAAAACGGACGCGTATGGTAATGTTACCGTCTATAAAGCACGGCTTGTCGCAAAAGGTTTTCGACAAGTTCAAGGTGTTGACTACGATGAGACTTTCTCTCCCGTAGCGATGTTTAAGTCCATTCGGATTTTATTAGCAATTGCTGCGTTTCATGATTATGAAATATGGCGATGGATGTCAAGATCGCTTTCCTCAATGGGAACATTGATGAAGAGTTGTATATGATGCAACCCGAAGGTTTTGTCGATCCTAAGGATGCTAGTAAAGTATGCAAACTTCAGCTTCCATTTATGGATGAAGCAAGCATCTCAAGTTGGAACCTTCGTTTTATCAAGTGATCAAGAGTTTTGGATTTGTTCCAAATTGCTCTGAAGCTTGTATCTACAAGAAAGTGAGTGGGAGCTCGGTGGCGTTTACTGCTTGTATGTGGATGACATATTGATTATCGGAAATGACATCAACATGCTTAACGATGTGAAGATTTATTTGAACAAGTTTTTTCAATGAAAGACCTAGGTGAAGT
Source organism: Avena longiglumis (assembly GCA_030063025.1). Classification (NCBI taxonomy): domain Eukaryota; kingdom Viridiplantae; phylum Streptophyta; class Magnoliopsida; order Poales; family Poaceae; genus Avena; species Avena longiglumis. The sequence goes on along the minus strand of CP125973.1, from coordinate 452,954,544 downwards.
GCTTATATATTGGGCATCAAAATCTATAGAGATAGACAAAGACGCTGATAGCTTTAAGCCGAGTACATACCTAGACAAAGTTATGAAAAGGTTCGAATGGATAAGGCAAAGAAAGGTTCGGCCTATGTTGTCGGTAAGATATTGAGCAAGGCTCGGTCTCACTACCATGAAATGATAGGGAAGCTATGAGCAAAGTGCCTTATGCCTCGTCCATAGGTTCCATCATGTATGCCATGCTGTGTACTAGACCGGATGTGTCCAATGCTCTTAGTTTGACGAGCAGATATCAAAGTGATCCAGGAGTGGAACACTGGACAGCCGTGAAGAACATCCTAAAGTACCTAAATAGAACTAAAGAAATGTTCTTAGTATATGGGGGTGATGAACAGCTTGTCGTAAAAGGTTACGTTGATGCTAGTTTCGACACCGACAAGGATGATTCCAAATCTCAGACAGGATACGTTTATATTTTGAATGGAGGAGCTGTGAGCTGGAGAAGCTGCAAGCAAAGCGTGATCGCGGGATCTACAGTGGAAGCGGAATACATGGCTGCTGCAGAAGCGTCAAGTGAAGGAGTTTGGATCAGAAACTTCATCACTGAGCTTGGCGTGGTTCCAAGTGCATTGGACCCATGGAGATATTGTGTGACAACACCGCGCCATAGCACTCGCTAAGGAACCAAGATATCATCCAAAGACCAAGCATATCAAACGCAAGTTTCATATAATCCGAGATTATATAGCGAGATGGAGATCTCAAGATTAGCAAGTACATACGGATCTCGAATGTCGCAGATCCATTGACTAAACCTCTTCCACATGTAAAACATGATCAACACCTCAGTGCCATGGGTGTGAGATTGTTGCCAGATGTAAACTAGATTATTGACTCTAGTGCAAGTGGGAGACTGTTGGAATTATGCCCTAGAGGCAATAATAAAGATGTTATTATTATAATTCTTGTTCATGATAAAGTTTATATTCCATGCTAGAATTGTATTAAGCGGAAACATTAATACTTGTGTGGTTTGTGAACAACACCGTGTCCCGTGTACGCCTCTAAGGACTAGCTCATTGATCAATGATGGTTAAGGTTTCCTAACCATAGACATGAGTTGTCAATTGATAATGAGATCATATCATTGGGAGAATGATATGATGGATGACCAAACTAAGCGAAGCAATTAGATTGTTTCATCGTGTTCATCTTTGCGAAGATTTTCCTATGTCAAATATTGTATTCCTTAGACCATGAGATAATGCAACTCCCGGTAATCTGGAAGAAAGCTTTGAGGTCATCAAACGTCATCCTATGAGAGGGTGATCATAAAGGTGTCTCGTGTGATCGGAAAGTATCATTGGGTTGTATGTATCGAGATGGAATTTGTCCCTCCCAAGTCGGAGATATATACTTCAGGCCCACTTAATCGATATCAACACCGCTTGCAAGCATGTGGTTAAGGAGTTAATCACAAAGTGATATCGGATTATGGAACGAGTAAAGTACTTCTCGTGAACGAGATTGAACTAGGTATGACGGTGCATCGACGATCGAATCTCGCAAGTAAAATATCGCGAGACGAAGGGAATATATATATGGGATTGATTGAATCCTGGCATCGTGGTTCATCCGATATGATCATCGATGAATGTGTGGGAGTCAATATGGGTGCCCAGACCCCGCTGTTGATTATTGATAGAAGATCATGTCTGCATATTCTCGAACCCGCAGGGTCACACACTTAACGTGTCTTGACGCTAGGATAGATTGGATAATTGGTTTATGAATTTTTGTTTGGAGTCTCGGATGGGATCCGGGACATCACGAGAGGTTCCGGAATGGTCCGGAGAATAAGATTCATATAAGGCAGTGCAGTTTTTGGAGTTCGGAATTGTTCCGGGTTAATCGGTATTGTACCGGAAGCTTCTAGAACCTTCCGGAAGGGGACCAACGTGGCCCCACCTTCCGGGAGGGGGCATGGGCCTATGAGGGAGTGTCCTGGCCGCATTGGGCCAGGGGCACAAGGCCCCATAGGGCCCAGCCAATCCTAGAGAGTTTAAATCGTTTAAACTAGAGATAGGGTTTCTAGAAGAGGGGAGAGTCCATGCCCCCCACTCCTTATCCTTTGGGCTTGGGGGAGGGGCTAGGGCTGCGCCCCCTCTATATAAAGAGGGGTGGGGGCGCACCAACCCCCTACACCTCTCCTCCAAACCCTAGCCGCCTTGCTAGCTTTCCTCTCTCCCTCCCGACTGTTTGTAGGCGAAGCCCTGCTGCAGAAATTCTCCACCATATACACCACGCCGTGTTGTAGATCCAATCTATCTCTCCACCATACTTGCTGGTCCGAGGAAGGAGGAGACGTCGAGGTGCTGCACGTGTGCATCTCACGGAGGCACCGCCACTTGTGGTGCTAGATCGGATCGGATCGCGAGGAGGAGAAGCGAGTACGACTACATCACCCACGCCCGGCCTAACGTTCCGGCAGGTGAATCTTCAAGGGTATGAAGATCTAATCCAATCTCTCTCGTTGTTTGCATCTCCTAGATTAGATCTTGGCTTTCCCTCTGTTCGCTCCGTAGAAAATTTTGATTTACTATGCCGCGAAACCCGTCATCATAATGATTCAATAATAAGTTCAGATCTGAGATCATGGCACTCGGGCCCTAGTGACAAGCATTAAGCACAACAAGTTGCAACAAAGTCAAATAGCACAAGAGATACTAGGAACTATGCCCTAACAATCATATTCGATTACATGATAGAACTCATCCAATCCCTCCATCCCCAAGCCTACAGCAGGGGATTACTCACTCATGGATGAGGGAAACATCAGTGGTTGATAGAGATGCATTGGTGATGACGATGGCGATGATCCTCTCCAAATTCCCCGTCCCGGCAGGGTGCCAGAACAGAGTTTCTGGATCCGAATCTTGGTTTCTGGTGGCGGCGGCGGAGCGGAACTCTTTCTGGAAAACTATCGACCCCCTCGGTTTTTAGGTCGAAGGGCAACTTATAGGCGCAGAGGGAGTCCGAGGAGCTGCCTAGGGTGGTCTCACCCCCTCCAGTCATGGCTAGTGGTGGGACCATGCCTGGGGTGGGTCTGGCCCCCAGGCCCCCTCTCCGTCTCTCCTTCTAGCTCCGTGTATCTTCTGGTGGAATATAGTTTTTGGCATATTTTCCGGGATTTTTCCTAATAGTTGATTTTCTGCACAAAAACAAGACACCAAGGTAATTCTACTGAAAATAGCGTCAGTCCGTGTTAGTTGCATCCAAATCACATAAGTTTAGAGGAAAAACACTAGCAAAGTGTTCAAGAAAGTAGATACGTTTTGGATGTATAAGTACCCCGTTGGCGGTTCTCAATGATATGCAAATACTTACAATGACAAGAACTTGCATGGATCCAAATTTTAGTATGCATGAGGTGTGGCCCTCATATTCAAGGGACTTGAGATTGCCAACTTATACTTCGTCAAGCGTATACTCCAGCTTTGCCACTTTAACCTTAACCACTTCAAGATGCTTATGATAGTGGCAATGAGGGCTGAAAGCTAACAAGTACCATAATTTTTGGAAGCTCTTTTTGAAACTTGTAATCCCTTCTTCCTTTACAAAAAGGCCTTTCTTCCACCATTATTGAGTCTCCACCTTCTACCTTTAGGCACCATTAAGAGAGCATAGTTGTCATTCTGTGTGCAGTGTTCCAAAGCTTATTAATTGATGCATATTGTGATATTACTTGTTCTTGTGCTATTTGTTTCTAGTCACCCTTGTGAACTTTGCAGGTTTCCTATGCATCTATATTTCTACTCTATGAGGGACAAGGTGCCACTATGCTATGTTTTCTGTATGTGAAACAAACAAACGTTTTTCAATGCATGTTATTCATGATCTTTGTTTGTAGCTTGCCATGTTGCATGCATAGTTACTATGTCCTACTGTTAGAACTCCACTCTTTCATGCACATGTTTAGAGTTCTTTGATCCCAGCTTTCAATGCTTGCAAATGGTTGGATCTTTATTGTGAGGGTGCATGTCACCTAAAAAATTATTCTGTTTATCAGTTACCTACTCGAGGATGTGCAGGAGTTAAGTTTGGGGATGTTGATACGTTGGAAACGTATCTATAATTTTTGATGCTCCATGCTTGTTTAGTATCTACTTTGCTTTACTTGTCCACATTTTGAGGTGATTTTTACATGTTTTCTGGTACTAACCTACTAACAAGTTGCAACAGTGCCAGATGCCTGTTTTCTGCTGTTTTTGGTTTCAGAAAATTTAGTAAAGAAATATTCTCGGAATTGGACGGGACAAACGTCAAAGTCGATTACTTTCCATGGGGAACAAGAAGTCCAGAGGGGAGCCGGAGGGGAGAGCCAGAGGGGCCACACCCCCCAGGCGTGCCCACAGGTGGGCCCGCGCCTCGCTAGGGTTTGGCCACCCTGGTCGCCGCCTCGGCCTCCCCCTTCGCCTATAAGAAGCCCCGGATGCAGAAACCCTGAGCACCCGATCAATATTCCACGAAACCGTCTGTAGAAACCGCCACCATCATCCCTAGATCGGGAGGGAGGGGATCTGAAGTTCTTCCTGGCACCCTGACAGAGGGGAGATCATCCCGGAGTCCTTCTCTCCGGTATGATGCGTGAGTAGTTCCACCTTGGACTATGGGTCCATGTAGTAGCTAGATGGTTGTATCTCCTCCTTTGTGCTTTCATGTATAGATCTTGTGAGCTCCGTTCATGATTAAGATATAATCTTTTTTGTAATCATGCATGTTGTGTTTGCGGGGATCCGATGGATATTGACATTATTATGTTGGTTTGATTAATGGTTTTTTCTTTATGATTTTATCATGTCTATGTTGTTTGTGATCTTGCATGCTCTCCGTTGCTAGTGGTTATCTTGGCCAAGTAGTTGCTAGTGACTCCAAGAGGGAGTATTTATGCTCGATAGTGGGTTTATGCGTCTAGTTTCCAACGGAAGTGACAGAAATCTCTTCGGTTGTAGATGTGTTGTTGCTACTAGGGAGAAAACAACGCTCTCTTGTTCATGGAACATTGCAGCGTTATGGTTCATAATATGCGACCTCTAATGCATATTTATCCGCGTAATGCTCGTAGACAGGAAATGACACCTAGGTGACGCGACTTGACATGGAAATGGAATCTACTGACATAAAAAATGCGAGGGAGGAGACGGAGTTCTAGCTCACCCTCGGCGGTAGAGGAAGTAGGCGACCTCCGGGACGATGACCTCCGGGACGGCGACCTCCGGGACAGCGACAGGACCTAGCGAAAAACATTTCAACACACATGAGAACATTTCATGTTGAGTAGTTGTCGTTTAGGTTTGTTTAGGTTTGCATAGTTGTGGAGCAAAGGTGCAGTGTAAAATTATTTTTTATTATCCATTATTTTCCTTTTTTTGCTAACATGTTCGCATAATCTATTTTTGCGTTTTCCATATCTTTTCAACTCTTCTTAGAAGTCAGGAAATGTGAATACAAACAACTTGGGACATACAAAATCATGTAGTTATATTTGCTAGACTGATTAATGAATGCCTTTTAATTGACATGCTTTTTAGGCAGGGGATATACCTGTGTATGCAGAGGAGGCAGTGGCGCTGGAGGTGGAGGCAGGGGTGCTGGAGGAGGAGACAGGGGCACTGGGGTGCGGCGGGGAGCAGGGGATGTAGAGGGGGTAGGAGCCGGAGGGGAGGAGGGGAGGCAGGGGAGGAAGGGGAGGAGGACCGGCGAGGAGGAGCTCGGGGGAGGCGAGGTGGAGGAGATGTAGAGGGGGGAGCGGTCAGCGGGGAGGAGGGGATGTAGGGGAGGAGAACCGGCGAGGAGGAGGAGCTCGGGGGAGGCGAGGTGGAGGGGATGCAGATGGGGGAGCGACCAGAGGGGAGGAGGGTATGCAGGGGAGGAGGACCAGTAGGGAGGAGAGGCTCGGGGGCGGGCAGGCGGGTTTAGGTCATATCTACATGGAAAACCTTCACATGATGTAGGGTTTCTCCAAAACAGTGGGTTCGATGCCCGAGGGTCCCCAAAAGAGAGGGGTTTCTAGGGTTTCCCCAACAGAGGTTTCGGTTATTCGGGGTCCATATAAAATGATATATATCTTTAATATTTTTGTTGTAGTTGTGTATTATATGTGTATTTTATTCTTTCTATTTTACATTTATGTTTTCGCATCGGGTTTCGGAAGATTCACGTCGTTATTCTACGTGGGTGGCGGGATATGCGAAGATTCGCGTGGTTAATTTAGAATCACCAATTTATTTATAAACTACATCTACATTAAAATTATAGTGGAAAATAAATAAATCAACTATAAGTATTTTATGCATTGGGGAAAAATGAAAATAAACCAGCTAGGCCTACGGCATTGCCGTCGGTGTACAGGTTGTGCAATTTCTAGGCCGACGGCCTAGCCGTCAGCGTACCTACGCACGTAACGGGGCGTCTTGGCCCGTCAGGTGGGCCGTTAACCAACGCATTACGCCGATGGCACCGTGTAGGCCGACGGTCACCGTCAAAGCTTTGCACGTTTACGCCGACGGGGTTTCTTCGCCGACGGCGGCCGTCGGTGTGTCGGTCCCTACACTGACGGCAACTGTACGCCGACGGCCGCCTGGCCCAGCTAACGAGCCCGGGCAACGACACCGACGGGTCCGACTATTTGCCGTCGGTGTATAGGTAGGTCGTCGGCGTATCTGGCGTTTCCTGTAATGATTGTCACGTGCTTTTTCGAGGGGCTAAATATTCTAAACACGGTTATACGATGAATGGTCAATTGATCTACATACAACTTGAAAACGTGTAGGGATACTCTCTTGGGAACTACTCCCTCGTTCCATAATTCTTGTTGTAGTTATAGTTCAAATGTTAGATAAAACCACACAAGAATTACGGAACAAATATACTAATTAACATCACTAGCTGAATGCCGGTGCGTTGCTATGGTCAATTTTTTTTGTCATTACACATATAGCATGCTCAAATATAAAATACACGTAACTATCCATGTATTAATTACAAATTAAAAATGTACTCTCCATAATTCAATTTATGTGTAAATAAATAAAAGTGAAACATATATATGGACATAAATTTTAAATATGGTCATATGGAACATGTTACACGGACGCGCTGCCATCTAAAATAATCGTACGAGAGGATTTCTACACTGGACCCGTCTCAATGAGTTGCACACTTGTACCGAAGCAAAACTTTTCTAAAGATTGCTTAGTTTATCAAAATGTGTTGAAGTACATATTTCGGAAGGATACTAATGAGTTTCTTCATTTTCCGCCTGCAATGTGAAATGGCTTGGCCTGAGGAGATGATCTACAACTTATCCCTCGTAGTGCATTCCAAGAGCTGAAGCTTCGTGACATGCAGATTGCCAAAAGCTTGCTGTCATCTAAGTTTCTGCAGGTGTGTCTGATATTCCTTTACTTTAAGAGTATGAAGTACAAATTTACTTCGCATTTGTTTAATTACGTATCCTTCATATAATAGGTTCTGAAGTGAATTCATGTGGCAAACGGGCAACAGAACGTTTCCTCGTTGCCCTCAACCTGCCTCGCCCGATGCTCCCTCACCAACCCCCGCCGCCTTCCCAGGTCGCCCCGCCTCCTTCTCCTGGCCGCTCCACTCCCCGGTCGAGCACGCCACCAGGAGCTCGCCCTTCCCCGCCACTGTCGCGACCCCAACGCCACGAACCTTCCGCCGCCGCCATGCCCAACCCCTCCTACCCCTCGCCTCGTAGCCGCCATCGTGCAACCACCCTGAGCCCGCGCCCCGTTCTCCTCTCCCCGTCGTCCGCCGCCAGTCGGCCGCTGGCCGCCTCCCGCCGTCGCCTCTCCCTCACCTGCCGGAGCAAGCGCGGCCGCCTTCCGCCTGCAAGCCCGCCACCGGCCTACCTCACCCACAGCGCTTGCAGTGCCAGTGGCCTCAGACGTCGTTATCCGCCACGCTGACGCTGGACTTGCCTATGTCCTCCAAGCAGGCTCCCGCAGCATGCCCTGCGCGTCGGCGCTCTCCTTCCCCGAGCGCCTGGGCCTCACCCTCTCCCCAGTCGCGGCGCCGCCGTTCCGTGGAGCCTCTCCGGCCAGCATCGTACCGTCGCCGCCTCTGCGCGCTGCCAAGACGCCATGTGCCTCTGTTTTGTAACAGTTGAGGAAGGGGAGAGATTGGTGGCGAACGAGGGGGCGCGGGGGCGGCGCTGAAGACGAGGGAGGGGATAAGGTCAGGTGGTGTTTTTGGCGGTGGCAGGGAGAGTAATTGTTTCGATCATACAGGGGCAAAAGCGTCTTTTACTGGCAGACGGAAAATTTTTGCTGGGTGACGAACGGTTCCAATCTTTTTAATAGTATAGATTTGGGTTAGACTGGATAATCCGCATGCGTTGTACTGTACATCCGAGGATAAATCCAACTCGGCCAAAAAGCCCACTATAGTCCATATAGTTTTGTTCTTCTCTCACGGGATATGTCAAGATCAAACTATGTTGCCGCCCTGTGCAACTCGGTCAGTCGGCCGTTCCTAGGGATGAAAACGGATACAAAATTGGTGCGTGAGCGTACCAAAACATTATTATGGTGCCCCTAACCCTAGGTGGCGCGGGTGCATCCGCTTGATTCGGGGAGAAGGCCAAAGAAATTACACGACCTAGATCGGGCGCATATACTTCTCTAGGATCCTTATCACGAGCAATACCTAGGGTTGAGCTTGCATGATCTTCATGTTGTAAGGAGATTGGAAGAATGATGTTGACCCCGGGGGTGAATGCTTTTTGTCGGTCGCGGTTGCACAAAGTCATAGCTCATCGATGTCTACCAACGACGAGGGATAAAAATATAGCGTACTAATCAAACATGTATAAGAATGAACGGGTACATGAAATATACATATATACTTGGCCCAAAATATACCGCCTTTGAGAGAGTCGAAAGAAAAAAAAATGGTATGCCCTTCTTAACAAATAGGTAAATTTCTACCTATATGAAGTTCAATCAAGATGCCAAAATTGGCATCCCAAAAGGAAGACAATGAAACTGCGGAAACTCGTCAAAGTTTACCTCAAAATATGTTTAGTTATGGTCTACACAAAAAAGGACAAATGTGGAGGCCAACATCGATTTTTTGGTGTACTTAGAGCCATATCTTGTGATATTAGTGTAAGACGACATTAGCACTACTAGAATTTTTTGTCGTTGCAAGTGTGAAACCTATGTGTAGTAGCTTGATGGAAGATTGATTACCGAAGCACTTGGAGACAATTGTCTAGGTGAGTAGCTAAGCTCGATCACTTATTTTATCATACGCATTGCCTAATTAACAAATGATGACAGCCCATCTCTCATCAAAAAGTAAAAAACAAATGAGAACCGAAGCTGCCCTGCTGCATCCACCCCACACGTCTTTCAATCCCATCCTCCGACTATATAAACCCCCCAATGTTCACTTCATCTCACCACCCACGACACGAGAAGCAAAGCTAGCAGCTCTCTCCTTCTATCGTCACTTGCCACATAGACATAGTGCAGGGCAAAATAAGTAGAATTTTCCTTTGCATTCGTAGGTCCATGGCGACTTCCATGGTTTTCCTGGTTGCGCTCTGCCTGGTGTCTCCCCTCCTCCTCGCCGGCGCCGTCCGCGGCAACCCCGGGTACGGCGGAGGCCTCTTCCCCCAGTTCTACGACCACTCCTGCCCCCAGGCAAAGCAGATCGTGCACTCCATCGTGGCGCAGGCCGTCGCCAGGGAGACCAGGATGGCGGCGTCCCTGGTCAGGCTGCATTTCCATGACTGCTTCGTCAAGGTCGACTCTGCTTCCTCTTGGTTACACTGTTCCGTACATGCCTGCTGAACATACTCCCCACAATTTTCATTCTTTAAATTTTCGGTTTATCAGTCAACACAATATATGACCATTTTATTTTAATATTGGCTTGACTAATCTATCGTGAGACATTTCTTGACCTTATTTCTCCCTGTTAGTACTGCAGGGGTGTGACGCGTCTGTGCTGCTGGACAACAGCACCAACATTGTGAGTGAAAAGGGGTCCAACCCCAACAAGAACTCCATTAGGGGATTCGAGGTCGTCGACCAGATCAAGGGTGCGCTCGAGGCTGCCTGCCCTGGCACCGTCTCCTGCGCCGACATCCTCGCCCTTGCCGCCCGTGACTCGACCATCCTCGTACGTTAACAAACTGATTGCTCTATTCCTAGCACGAGCTCAACAATGCAGCCAGTACCGAGAGTCTGAATCTTTGGACCAAAATTAACCTGCAGGTCGGTGGCCCTTACTGGGATGTACCACTCGGGCGGAGGGACTCTCTGGGCGCCAGCATCCAGGGCTCCAACAACGACATCCCTGCACCCAACAACACCCTCCCCACCATCATCACCAAGTTCAAGCGTCTCGGCCTCAACCTCGTCGATGTCGTCGCCCTCTCCGGTAACCCCCCTTCTTGCCCCCGTCCATTCCATCCTACGTTTTGTAAAATGCATACTGAGTTACTGACATGGCGTACATATACAGGTGGCCACACCATCGGCCTGTCCCGGTGCACCAGCTTCCGACAGAGGCTATACAACCAGTCGGGCAACGGCCTCGCCGACAGCACGCTGGACATGTCCTATGCGGCGCAGCTGAGGCAGGGTTGCCCCCGCTCCGGCGGCGACAACAACCTCTTCCCGCTCGACGTCGTCACCTCGACCAAGTTCGACAACTTCTACTTCAAGAACATCTTGGCCGGCAGAGGCCTTCTCAGCTCCGACGAGGTCCTGCTCACCAAGAGCGCCGAGACGGCGGCGCTGGTCAAGGCCTACGCGGACGACGTGCACCTCTTCTTCCAGCACTTTGCACAGTCGATGGTGAACATGGGCAACATCATGCCGCTCACCGGGCCACATGGGGAGATCAGGAAGAACTGCAGGAGGCTCACCAACTTCCACTGATCGGTTACTCATAAAATGTTGCATTGTGTGCTGAACTGTACCTTTACGTCGAGCTTTCTGTCCTGAACTATACCTGTACTGCATCGGTTTCTAGGAAGGATGTTTGATTTTAAATTTATGGAATAAATGACAGCTTCTTGATCACTCATGTCATTACCAGAAAGAGTAAAATGAAAATAGAAAGGAATAAAGTTCATACCCACATCCGAAGAACTCATAGCAGGAACCGATCGAGGACGAACACTAGTTTTACCCCACCAACAGACACGGTAACCATAAGCCAGTGTCAGATTATCAAACTTGTAAAATGATGCCATTCCTCCGAGTTTTCACACACCAGAGTTGATATCTGAGGAGAGAGGAATCACGAACCTAAACAACATTTAGGTTCAATATACATAGATCTAGAGACTACAATAAAATTACTTCCTCCGACCCATATTAGTTAACTCAAATTAGTTTGAATTTGGATAAATCTAGACACTATTTAGTATATAGGTTCATCCAAATTTTGACATCTAATTCAACTAATATGGGTTGGAGGAAGTACTACATACATAGGTAGAAACAATAATATATGTTAAAATAGTAAAATAGTTTAATGCAAATATTAAACTCGTCTCTACTTATATCGAATTTCTTAATGGATTTGTAGCTTGGCTAGTTCCCTTGCGGCGCACCTAGCCTCCCTTCGCTCCCTCCGCTGGGCGACCTCCCGGCGGTGGGCGGTGGCACAGGTCTCCGAGCAGTGCTGCTTGAAATCCCACTGTACCTGGCCGTCGCACTGCACGCACCTGCCCGGCGCCCTCCTCATCACCGGAAGAAGCAGCTGGTACTTCCCGTGCCGGTCCACATCCTCGCCAACCGGGTCGCCGAGGATGCTCTCTATGTAGGGGAGCCATGGCTCGGAGCCCGTGCACCGGACACAGTACCTGCCGTCACGTTCCTCGATGCGGAGAACGGCGGGAGAGCCGCACATGTCGTGCCCGTGGTGCGGGCAGCCGCCAGCGCAGAAGATCTTCTTGCAGACCATGCAGTATGAGTCCCTCGGCAGCCGCGTCGCGTAGTCCTCTGCGGCGATGGCGCTGATGACACCATCGCGCAGGCGCGTCGACTCCGGCGAGTCGCCGAACTCCCATGTGGCGGAGAAGACGGGACGGCCAGCGGCGTCTATGTCGACGGGGATGACGGGGTGGGACGGCCCACGGGTGTGATGAGAGCAGCAGTGCGAGCAGAAGGCGCGAAAGCAGAGCTGGCAATAGCGGTCTCTCCGGCATGTCTGCGACAGATCCTCAAACTCGAGCGGAGACGACGGCATATCCCTCCTCCCTTCTGCAGAACGAAATTACTGCCTCAAATAATCCAATCTTCGATAGTACTCCTACTCCGTTGGAGTAGTATTTCTCGAATTGTTTGGATTTGCTTGCGACGATGGGATCGCTTGCTGGGGCATGTATATGTAGACGTCCAGTCTTAGTCGGTTATTTGGTCCGACTCCGACTCGTTCACTGAGTCTTCAGTCGGTTTGTCCCGTGCAGTTTACGTGTATTGTCCGGTTGTGTGTGACTGTTTAGGTATGTTTGTTTAAGAGTGAACCTAATAATTTCTAGAGGCCCGAATTTTGAATAAAACATGTATTATTATACGAAAAATGATACAATCCCCTCGGGATCACGCGCCCCGGATCCCCCGCCTTCGGGCCATGAAAAGCTGCAGATATGCGTCCGTCTGTTCGTGTGGCGCTCGCCCGTTTTGTCTTCACACATGCCCACACCAGTGCGATGCGGTGGTCTTATTACTCACCTTAACATATTATTTTTGCTATATACTCATATATTTTTTGCTACTTTGGTATATTTTTTTGCTACAACCAATCCTTATGGTTATTTTACGTGGTCTCCGATGATGTCTCGGCGATATCCCCTTTGCTACATTAGAAAAAATATTTTGCTATATCCGTTTTATGATTTTGCTACAATAGCGTTGAGTTTTTGCTACACAATCTCTGACGAGGTCGGATCTGCTACATTAGCATAATTTTTTTGCTACCACCGTTTTGCGTTTTTGCTACACGGTCTCCGGTGAGGTCTACCGGTGAAAGTCTCCGGCGAGGTCGAATATGCTACATTAGCCCAACTTTCTTGCTACACGGTGTCCGGCGAAATCTACGAAGAGGTACAATCTGTTTTTCTATTTTTGAGCCAACCGTTTTCTGCTACAGTGTAGCAAAAGCGGGGCATTATGTAACAAAAGCGGGTCTGAGTGTAGCAAAAACGAGATTTGGGTGTGACGAGGTTTAATCTCGTCAATGCCCATTGGTATGGACTTGGGTTTTGGAGAAGATGAGGATGCTGGAGATCGTGGAACGGTTAACAGACAAGCAACCAGGGGACACGAGATTTACCCAGGTTCAGGCCCCCGGAGGGAAAACCCTACTCCTGCTTGTCTGCTCTTGATTACGGCGGAACCGAAGGTTACAGGGTGCGCAGATTCGATCTGGCGTAAGGTGTGTATGCGAGAGTATGAGTCGAGAGATCTAGATCGTGCCCTCCTGGCCTTTATATAGACTTAGGCAGGTCCCGGGCATTGTCCTAGTCGGTTACAGGTTTTAGGGTTTTACCCCTTTGAATTTCCTATCTACTCTAGTCTTGCTCTCCAAGGATTCGAAGGCGTCATGGGACTGGGCCACCCGAAAGTCTTCATGGGCCGGCGTACATTCACCGTGGGCCTTCCTTGGGCTAGACCAGGTATGCTGAGATCACGTACACGTAGGGTATAACCATGTCAGTAGCCCCCGAGTGATCAGTCGAATCGTAGATTCGACTGAGAACTCTTCAATCCTTCGGGTGCAAATATGTATTAACAGTATGTTTGTAGGGATCGTTGATGCGTGTGCCTGACTCACCCGACGGATCAGGGTCAGTTAACTGTCTTAGGACGAAACAACACGATCTTCTTCAGGTTCGAGTCCCTCAACTCGGACCTGGAACATATGCTGGCGTAATTCGACTCAGGCCGTGGAGGTCTTACAGGAGTGGAATTCCAGTGATTTCAATTAATGTACTCAATGCGTCCGTCGGGATTTTTCATCACGCCTGTTGGCATGGATTTATACTAGCAGAGCGCAGTCATGTACGTTGCCAGGCCATCAGATGATATCTGCAGGTCTTATCTTTGCGCCGCAGACGCAGCATCCGAACATTTGTCACCACGGAGGTGCTTCGGGTGGCCAAGGATATTTGTAGCTCACTCAGCGTTTTGTTGAGGCAGAGTTGCCAAGAAGCCTTTGTGTGCTGATCCGTAAGATCACAGTCGAAGAATTCATAGGGTGCGCGATCAGCGCTCCCTATGGGTGTAGCCCCCGAGTGTCTGTTCGAGTCGTAGACTCGAGAAGAGACTTTAGTTTAAGCATTGTTCAGTTGTTAAGTCCGTAGGACTCAAAAAATTTCGGATGCTTAAATCCATCCTTCCTATGGAAGTAGCCCCCGAGTCCGTAGTGGAGTCGTAGACTCGACGTAGGACTCGAAGAAATACTTTGTTGTTATTCATCTTCCGGGTGCGCGGCCAGCGCTCCTGATAGAAGTAGCCCCCGAGTATTTAGTCGAATCGAAGATTCGAGTGAGTACTCTTAGCTGTGGAGCCGAAGAATTGTAGTTGGTGCTAGTATAGCTTTTGATGACATCAGTGTTGACGATCAATGACCTCAAGCGTCTGCTACGCCAGAGATGACTTGACTGGACGAACGTGGGTCCCACTTGCTGACTTTGAATTGACCGGTCACGCGCGGCGTGGAGATAATTACGGCGTCTCCTCGATTTCCGCGCGTAGTGGACGGCGTGGTAACGACGGTTCGTTGTGATGTTGACACGTGTGCGGTCAGATCTGCCGTTGGCGTTAGGTCTTCTGGATGGACGGCTGCCGTGCGTCGTCTTCGCTGTTATAATCATTGGGGGAAACCGCGGTTTGTTTTCACCGCACCAATTCTTGTGTTCACTGCCTCCTTGCGCTCGAGCGATTCTTGCTTCGCGCTGGGATTTCCTTCCACATTTCCGTCGTTCTTTCTGCGTTTTCACCGCCGGCGCCGCCGTAGCGCAATTGGGAAACCAAAGAAATCTTCATCTGCGGTTGGGACCAGCGCCGCCGGAGGAAAGAAGGGCACCGCCGCTACTCGCGTCACCGATGGTGGCTGGCGGCGATCAGAGATGCAGGAGAGCGATCTCCGCAAGCTTCGCGAGCGGGGCCTGATCCCGCAGGATAGGGAGGCCGTCAAACTCCCCGGCAATGAGGTAATCCCCCGTCCCCCATCTGGGTATCGGGTTATGTTTCTCGCCTTCGTTTTGCGTGGGTTTTCTTTTCCAGTCCACGACTTCCTCCGTGGACTGCTCTTCTTCTATGGGATTCAGCTTCATCATCTGTCTCCCAATTCTCTTCTCCACATTGCGTGTTTTATCACTTTTTGCGAGTGCTGGCTTGGCATTGAGCCGCACTTTGGCCTCTTCCGGAAGCTCTATTCCGTGAAGAGGCAATCTGGTTCGGATGGTGTGTATCCCATTGGGGGTTTCATCATCTCCCTTAGTCCCAATCTGCTCTTCTTTTCCTTTTCCATGTCCGAATCTGTCCAGTACTGGCGGAGGCGATGGTTTTATATCCGCGACTCCGTAGTGCCCGGGCAAGATTTTGGTCTTGTTCCCTTTGACCCCTCCCAAATGATTGAGCGAAAAAGGTCTTGGAAAAACCAAATCTTGGACGGTGAGGTGGCGGAGATAGAGGCCCTTTACCGTCGGGTGGAGGATCTCCAGCTGATTCCGGAGAAGGAGGTGAACGGCGTGGACATCATCCGGACCTTTCTTGAGCGTCGGGTGCAGCCTCTCCAAGCGAGGGCGCACCCGATGTTTCTTTATTCTGGGCGCCGTGATCCGACGAGGGTTTCGGCTAAGAAAATGTCCGAGGGGGATCTTGACAGGGCCCTTCGCGCGCTGATGAAGTTCAAAGCCGGAGAAGAAATCCCGGGGAAGTCGCTAACTCCTCCGTTTTCTTCGACGTTGGCCGTACCGCGGGTGTAGATTTGTGCACGTAATGCTTTTTGTCGGCTGTGTTTTTATTTCCTTTGTTTGCTAACAAAGTTCCTTCTGATTTTGCAGAGCTTCAAAGTGCCGGGCATGGTACCGCCGTTGCCTGAAAGGTATCCGAATCCCCGGGATAATGAAGTGGTTGATTCCGTGTCCGAGCTACCGTCGGCGCGATCTCCGGCGGAGGATGCCGACGAGTCGAGTGAGGACCATACGCGCAAGCGATCACGGAGCTCCAGCGAGTCTTCGGATGCCTCGACTCCTCCGACTCCCAGAAACCCTCTGGGCCTTGAGCGTCATAGTGATGGTCATGGAGGTTCTTCCTCTCCCCTTCCTGCCATTCCTGTGCGGGCTGTAGCGCCGCACCCGCCAGCGAAGCGGAAGAAGGAAGAAAAGAAGGAGGAGAAGAAGGAAGAGAAGAAAGAGGAGAAGAGGGCCCGAAGGACTCCTCCTGTCTTTGACCTGAGCTCATTAGGATCGTAAGTTGCTTGTTGCACTATTATCCTTGTTTCTTCATGATTTTTGTGCTTGTGTTGATTAGTTCGTATGTAGGCACTCCTCCCACGATTCCTCCAGTGATGGTGGGCGAGAGATGATGGGGGAGTCGAAAATTGCGTCTCCTCCGCCTCAGACGGTGGCGACTTCAGGTGGCGCGGCTCCGGATCCTCCGTTGTAGGAGGTGCAGGTGGTTGCGCCTCAGAATTTCGCAAGCGGTTCTTCGGAGTCGCCCTCAGAGCATGTAAGTTTTCTGCTTTATGTCACGGGGGGAGCCCCCGAGTGTCTTCGTGTGCGAATGTTGTTTTTACTCCTTTGTGTTGGGCGTAGCCCCCCAAGTCCTTCTCTTACTGCAATTTCTTTTTCTTCAGCCTTTTGTGCAGGAGGCCAAGCGGCTGGTGCAGGAGCGCTTGGCGCTGGAAGCGAACCTTCGGCAGCTTCAAGGTATCTATCTGCCTTTTAGCGCCTCTCTTATTTATCCTAGTACTGTTCTTTGACACTTGTTTGTCTTGAATGCAGAGGAACATAACAATTCTCTCCGTGAGGTTGACGCTCTCAAGAAGAGCCTTGGTCAATCGAAGAAGAAGGCCGAAGCCGCCGTTGGCGCGAAAGAACGCCTCGAGCTAGAGCTGACTAAGGCAGCCAAAGCGAAGGAGCGTCTGCAGCAGGAGGCCACAGATCGTGAGGAGCAGCTGGCCACCGTTGCGGCTGCTCATGAGAGAGAGGTGGCGGCGAAGCTCATGGCTGCTGCCAAGGCTATTTCGGGTGAGTGCTAGTTTTGTACTTGTTTCTTTTTCTTCGTGTCTTCTTCTGTGCTGCTTTTCTTCATGTCTTCCTTCTTATTTTTTGTCTCAGATGCCGCGCCGAGTTCGATTCGATGCTCTAGAGCACGGGAGTGCTCTAGATGATGCTACTGTGGCGGTCGAAGACCGCTGCAGCACAGTCGTCGGCTCCCTTGCCAAGGCGAAAGAGGTCCTTGGTCGCTTCTACAACGAGCTTGTCCCGAAGGGCGCATCCCTTGATGATGTGGATGCTCTGGCGGAGGCTCTGTCAGCCAAAGCGCCTGCAGCGTACAAGCACAAGCAGAAGGGCATCGACGCGTCCGTCGGGTTGGCGATGGCCTTGGCGGCTGGAGCAGAACTGGATCTGCCCCAGATCACCTCTCGGATGCCGACGACTATGGATGGATCCGAGGTAGCCTTTGCTGCCTACTCTGCTCGCTGCAAGCGATATGGGCCCAAGCTCATTGATTTGCTGTATGAGTATGCACTGCGGCAGCAGGGCGGGGCCAAAGCTAGGCAGTCTGGCTCCGAGGCGACTCAGGGTGCCGCATCTTAGGCGTTTGTAGACGTAGGGTAGTTTGTAGTCTACTTTTGTTGTAAATATCCTTAAGAACACCATCCTTGTGCCACGTAGTGGCCTTATATGTTTTAATGAATTCTTCTGAGTTATGCTCTATCATTGTCTGAAATGTGTTTGTCCCTTTCTTTTTCTGCTGCTCTAGGTTCCTTCGGGTGCTGACCCTATTGACACCCCATCCGCAATGCCATTGCGACCATCTTTGGATGATTCCTTGCAGCTCTCTTTCCTTCGGGATTGTGTGCGTAGTCTGGAGAGGGAGTTGCTCGGGTTACGCGGTCATGCCGACGTTTGGAAGTCCAAGGCGGATCGTGGTGCAGCCAGAGAGGAGTACTTGATGGCGGAGCTGGTTCGGCTGTCCGAGCAGCTGCAATGTAAGTTGTTCTTTGGTTCGAGCTGTAGCTCAGTTCTTCGGATAAGCCTGCTGGCCTTACTCTTGTTTTGTGCGATTGTCGCAGGTGCGAATCTTGCTCCGAGGGAAGAAAAGGGCGTGTCTGTTCGGTCAATTGCTTGACTCAACAGGACATGGAGGCCGGCGGCTTCTTCTGGATGGATCGCGATCGCGCCATGGCTCTGGCGACGGTGCAGGATCGTGTTCATCAAGTTTCGCGGGTGCTCCGCCAAGTGCAGACATCGCTTTCCTCGGTGCTGCACGTCATGTTTCCTTTGGATGCCGTACCGACGAGCCTTGCGGGTCTTCTGTCGAAGTTTCGGAACGTGAGCAATGTCAAGGAGTTGGTGCGGCAACAGCTCGTCGCAGGAGTCAAGGCTGCATTGTCTCTTGTGAGGTTGCACCGGCCTGGCGTGGATTTGGCTGCTGTGGCCGCTGGGCCACCTCTTCGCCCTGATGGCGGTGAGTGGGACTTGCGTCCGCATTACGCGGCTGTAAGGCAGTATGCCGAACAGGTCATAGATTTGTTTGAGCAGCGTGCCCAGGTTATTCTTCAACATAGGTAGTACCTGTAAAAAGAGATAGATGTAAAATTTGTATATTTCGGCTGGGCGTGTTGTGCCCTTTGTTGTAAAGGTTTGTTTGTTGTGAGCATGCAGTGCTTTTGATTGGGTACGTGTCCTTTTCGTTTGCCTGACGTTGTCAGCTACTCAGGTGTACACGTTTGATCCTCAGTCGATGAAATCGTGAGGTGGGGGAGCCCCCGAGTGCGTTTGTAGCATGTAGTAAAGTTGCAAAAGTAGTGAACTGAAGATTTGGGGCAAAGACACTTAGCTTTATTTATATCGTAATGGAGGAGGTACATTTTTCGGCTGAATAGCCTTGGCTGAAAGCCTTATTGAAAGTAAAGGGGGTAGTTTGCTACGGATAGAATCGTCGCAGGTGCGCGATGTTCCATGGGTTGGAGTATGCGACTCCAGACTCCACGTGCTTGAGGCGATAGGCGCCACCTGGGATGACTTCGGTGATGACGTAGGGTCCTTCCCATGGTGACTCGAATTTATTCGGTCGCTTCTGCTTGAGTCGCAAGACAAGGTCTCCTTTGACGAAGGACCTTGTGCGCAGCCGGCGGCTGTGGTAGTTGCGGATACTCTGCTGGTACACCGCTGATCGTGCTGCTGCTATGTCCCGTGCTTCGTCGAGTGTGTCGACGGCATCTTCGAGTGCAGCCGTGAATTCCGCTTCACTGTAAGCGACGACCCGTGGGGCCTGGTGGCGTACTTCGGCTGGTAGCACGGCCTCGGCTCCGTGAACCATGAAGAACGGTGTGTAGCCTGTGGAGCTGTTTGGCGTAGTCCGTAGGCTCCACAGGACGGATGGTAGATCTTTCGTCCAGTTTCCAGCTTTTTGTTCGAGTGAACTCATGAGGCGCTTCTTGATGCCGGCGCCGACTAGGCCGTTGGCCTTTTCCACTTGCCCGTTCGTTTGCAGGTGTGCTACTGAGGCGTACGTGATGTTGATCCCAAGGCCTTCGCAGAAGTCTTGGAATTCTTTGGAGATGAAGTTCGATCCGTTGTCGGTGATGATGCTGTGCTTTACGCCGAACCTGTAGACAATGGAATCGAAGAACTTGACGGCAGTTTTGCCTTTCTGGTTGGTGCCGGCATGGCCTCGATCCACTTGGTGAATTTGTCGACTGCAACCAGGAGGAAGACGTGTCTCCCCTTCGATGATTTTGGTAGTTTGCCGATCATGTCGAGGCCCCATTGAGCAAAAGGCCAGGCTATGGGTTTGGGTCTGAGCTCGGACCCAGGTGCGTGCGGTTTGTCAGTGAACCGTTGGCATCCATTGCATCTTCGGACGATGTCCTTTGCGTCACTCATGGCCGTTGGCCAATAGAATCCTGCTCGTAGAGCTTTTGCGACAAGGGAGCGGCTGCCTGCGTGATGGCCGCAGATGCCCTCATGGATGTCTTGGAGTATGGCTTTGCCGTCGTCGATGTTGACGCACCGTTGTAGTACACCCGTGATGCTGCGCTTGTACAGCTCGCCGTTGATGATGGTGAAGGCTTTTGACCGATGAGATATGAGCCTAGCATCTGTCGGGCTGTCAGGCAGTTCTCCGTTTATCAAGAACTGGAGGTATGGTCGCGTCCAAGTTTCTTTGACTGCCATGACCTGCATTAGGTGGACCATGGCTACCTCCGTGTCCAGCTTTTCGGGTCCTTCGTGTCCTTCAGGTAGCGTAGCTCCCGAGTGTTCTGTTTCTTCGGGTGATCCCTTGGGGAATTTCCGCTTGATGGATGGCACACAGATCTGTTCGAGGAACACACCTGGTGGCACCTTTGCGCAAGTGGAGCCGATGTTGGCGAGTCTATCGGCTTCCTCGTTGCTTTCTCTTCCAACGTGCCGAAGCTCGCAACCGTCGAATTCTCCTTCAAGTGCGTTGTAGAGCGCGCGATACGCGATCATGTTTTCGGCGTGTGCGTCGCACTCATTCACCGTCTGCTGGACGACGAGGTTGGAGTCACCGTAGATGACCAGGCGCATTGTGCCGCATATCTTTGCCATCCTCATGCCATGGATGAGGGCTTCATATTCGGCCTCGTTGTTGGAGGCTCTGAATTTCATCCGAAGAACGTATTTCATCTTGTCGCCTTGCGGGGAGGTCAATATGACCCCTGCCCCTGCTCCGGCTTCACGATTGGAGCCATCAAAGTGCATCGTCCATGATTGCGACATATCTGGGGTGTCTGGCAGCTGCAGCTCCATCCAGTGTACCAGGAAATCCGGAAGGACTTGAGATTTGATGGCGTGTCGCTTCCCGTAGATGATGTCCAAGGGTGACAACTCGATGCCCCACAGGGCCACCCGTCCTGTGGCCTCTGGATTATTCAGGATGATGTTCAGGGGTGCCTCGTTGACGACCATCACTTGGTGCTCCTGGAAGTAGTGGCTCAGTCGTCGAGCCGTCATGAACACGCCATAGGCTAGCTTTTGGTAGTGAGGGTACCTCTGCTTTGTTGGTGTCAGTACCTCGCTGAGGTAGTAAATTGGGCGCTGGACCCCGTGGGTCTTGCCTTCTTCGGGTCGTTCGACCACGAGTACGGTGCTGACCACCTGGTGTGTGGCTGCTATGTACAGCAGCAGGGGCTCGCGCTCCTTTGGCGTGACCAAAACGGGCGAGGTGGAGAGGAGCCGCTTGAGGCTTTCGAATGCGTCGTTGGATTCTGGTGTCCACTCGAACTTGTCTGCCTTGCGCAGCAGCTGGTAGAATGGTAGGGCCTTCTCGCCCATGCGGCTGATGAACCTGCTTAGCGCCACTACTCGTCCTGCGAGCTGCTGGACGCCTTTTAGGTTTTTCGGCTTCTCCATCGTCATGATGGCTCTGATTTTCTTCGGATTCGCCTCGATCCCTCGTTGAGAGATGAAGTACCCGAGAAGCTGACCCGATGGGACGCCGAAGGCGCAATTTTCGGGATTGAGCTTGATCATGTAGAGATCAAGGTTGTCGAACGTCTCGCGGAGATCGTCGATAAGTGTCCTTGCCTCCTTGGTTTTTATTACTATGTCATCGACATAGACTTGGACGTTGCGACCGATCTGGTCCTTGAGACAGGCCTGCATGCATCGCTGGTACGTGGCACCCGCGTTCTTTAGCCCGAAGGGCATTGTGTTGTAACAGAATACTCTGAACGGTGTGATGAACGATGTTTTATCCTGATCTTCGACCTTGAGTCGAATCTGGTTATAGCCTGAGTAGGCGTCGAGGAAGGAGAGTTTCTCGCAACCTGCAGTCGAATCGATGATCTGGTCGATCCGAGGAAGAGGGAAGTGGTCCTTTGGGCAGTGCTTGTTTAGTGACGTGAAGTCCACGCACATCCGCAGGATGTCTGTGTCCTTCTTTGGGACCATCACTGTGTTTGCAAGCCACTCGCTTTCCTTGATTTCCCTGATAAAGTCTGCGGCGAGCAGTCTATTGATTTCCTTGCCGATAGCTTCGTCAGGCTCCGGCGGTCTTCGGATGGACTTGCTGGCTTGGTGTCCGGAAAGACATTGAGTGCGTGCTCGGCGAATTCACAGGAACTCTGGCATGTCCGCAGGACACCAGGAAGATTTCCAGCTCATGGAGGAATTCGGAGCGCCTTCCTATCGGTCGAGGTCGTTGGCGATCAGGGCCATCTTGGAGGCATCCGTCGGATGGACTTGTACTTTCTTTGTGTTGACGGTGGAGTCGAAGGACATGTCAGGTGCGTTCTTCCTTGTGACTGGGGGTACCCCATTGTCTGTCACTTCACGGAGCCTTACAAGCTCGTCTTGCATGCCGAAAGACTGGGAGATTTTGTTGAAATCCATGTCGCATTGGTCCGATCGGGTGAAGCTCCTGTGGACTGTGATGACGCCCCTTGGTCCTGGCATCCTGAGTAGTAGGTATGCGTAGTGTGGGACGGCTAGGAACCTTGCGAATGCTACACGCCCCAGGATGGCGTGGTATTGCGACGGCCAGTCCACCACTTCGAATTCTAGACGCTCCTGCCGAAAGTTGTTCGGCTTCCCGAAGATGACGTCGAGTCCTATTTTGCCCAGGGGGAATATGCCCTTCCCTGGGAAAATGCCGTGGAACGTTGTGTCTGATTGTTCCAGACTGCATTGCGGGATCCGCATAGCTGCTAGAGTGCTTGCGAACATTAGGTTGATGCCGCTGCCGCCGTCCATGAAGACGCGACTCATATCGAAGCCTCCGATCTGTGCCTCCAGCACCAGGGCAGCATGACCTGGGCGAGGGATCTGGCAAGGGTGATCCGCGCGAGTGAATGTGATGCAGGACTCCGATCCACTGAGGTACTCAGGGATTGCAGGCGGAGTTGCCACGGCCAAGTTGATTTGTCGGGTGATTTTCTTCTGCACCCTATTTGTGGGGCGTCCCTTCTGGATCATATTTAATGCTCCTTTTGGTTGGGGGTACCCGATCCCGGCGTTGTTCTGCGCTGGTGCGACTGGTTGGTTTGGGCCTCCAATAGGCGGCGGCGGAGGAGCTCTATGTGCTACTTCTCCTGGGGCAGGCGCGTTTCCGAACGCGGGGATTGGTGCTTGTTGCCTCATCTGCACCATGCTTTCGCTGAGTTTCTGGAACTCGCGGCAGTCCTTGAGCATGTGGCTGGCTTTCTTTATGCCATCCTGTTTGTCTATATAGAAGTGGATGGTGCATGGACCCGAAAGTTTTTCGAATGCTGAGGGTCCGTTGTTGCGGTCGCGGCGTTGCCACGACTGTGCTGGTCGTCCACTGTCGTGGAAGTTTCCTCCGCGGTATCCTCCGCTGTTGTGGCTGTTGTCGTTGCGGCGGTCGGCGTAGCCGGTCGCGGTCCTCGTAGACGCGCGATCTCTGCTTGCTGCGGCATTCACGTCTTTGGCCATAATCGTCCTCTTCATCCGATTGTGCTTGGTGAATGCAATCTTCGCCGTCGGCCCACCTGTTGGCGATGTCCATGAGGTGGTCGAGTGTCTTGGGCTTGACGCGCCCAAGTTCCTCCTTGAAATCTTGGAGTTTGACGCCGTCTCTGAAGGCGTCGATGTCCCTCTCTTCGGAGATATGTGTTGTGGAGTTCTTGGTGGTAGACCAGCGTAGTATGTACGAGCGAATAGATTCACCCGTTATCTGAGTGCAGGCTCGCAACTCTTCGATTGAGGCGGGCCTCTTGCTGGTGCCCTTGAAATTTCGGATGAAGCTGTAAGCTAGCTCCTCCCAACTTCCGATGGACCCTGATGATAAGCTGCTGAGACAAACCCGCGCTGCGCCTATCAGCTGCAGCTGAAGGCATTGCATGGTGGTTTCTTTGTTACCACCGTGCAGCTTGACGGATGACAGATGGTCACTGAGCCAAGATTTTGGATCTAGCGTGCCATTGAACTTCGGAGTATCTGAAGGAATCTTGAAATTGCGTGGCATCTGTGTTCGCCGAACAGATCTGCTGAAGCATCGAGCTCCACAGAGTTCTCCTTCATCTTCATCCATCTCGGACTCGGACGAGCATGCGCGTTTGGCTCGTGCTTTGTCGATTTTGCGCTGTGTAAGCGCGTCTCTGGCGTCGTAGTCGCGTTTATGGCGATGCGAGCTTTTCTTCCTTCGAGGAAGGTCGTGCTCCTCTTCCTCTTCGGATGAAGGGGTGGGGCTCCGGCCGCGCCTGGCCGGAGCTTTCTTCTTTGGCTCCGCAGGAGCGTCTTCGTGGAGTGCAGCTCCGACGAGTCCGAGTCCGGTGAGTGCGGACTTATGCATGGATCTTTTCGGGTCCCCTTCCGGAGGTTGATGGGCCGCGAGATACGCAGTGGCTGCCATGATCGCAGCTTGCGGTGTCTTTGGGATGATGTTGTCGTCGGCATCCATATCCATGAACGATGTGTGGAGAGGTCGGGTCACATCACGGCGCTCCTTGGGATCCATGTTCTCCACCCGCGAGCGGTGCTTATTTCCCTGGTTTCCATTCGTGCTAGAGCCGGCTGCCATGGCGGAGAGCGCAGCTCGTCGCGCGCTGGACTCAGAGGTTGTCTGCTTGCGTTTGTCGAGCGTTTCCTGCATCTTGACTTGCTTCTTGTGCTCCTCGATGAGGAGGTAGTGGTATGCCATTAGTAGATCACATGGGGAGTCCACAGGCAGGACTATGTCGCTTGCGACGGCACGGCGTGCCTGGACCATCCTTCTTTGCTAAGTTGGATGACGTGGCCGTTGTTTTCCCCTTCGGGTGGGGGGGGGTACTAGCTTCTTCTGTTCCTGCCGTTTCCGCCGTTTCTGTCCTGCGGGTTGGGGTTCGTGTTGGGCGGAAGGTTAGGCGTTTGCTGCTCCTAGATGACTGCGGCGCATTGGTAGCGCTCGTAGATTGGTCCGCTGCTGCCGCAGCTTTCAGATCCGGAACCGTAGGTCCCTTCATCCGAAGGTGGATTGCACAGATCGGAGTTGCAGCTGCTGCTGTCGTAGAACTCATCTGTCGATGGTGATGTGCGCAGCACGGGGTGTGGAGCCCACGAGGCGGGCCTGATTGATGGCACGGGTACCCGCTCAGGAAGGCGGAGGGTGCCAGTTTGTCCCACCTGGAAGCAGAAGCTCCCGAACAAAATTTCGAGTCCGTCGCCTACGGGCTCGAAATCCTTCATGGTGGCCGGCGAGTGGGCGGTGAAGTCGAAAGTGCCGAAGAGGAGGTGATTCTCCGTCGCCGCGGAGTTGTAGATCGATCGGGTCAGGACCGTCACGATCGCACAATCAGCAGCCCCAATTCCCACAAACGGCGCCAATTGACGAGGTTTAATCTCGTCAATGCCCATTGTTATGGACTTGGGTTTTGGAGAAGATGGGGATGCTGGAGATCGTTGAACGGTTAACAGACAAGCAACCAGGGGACACGAGATTTACCCAGGTTCAGGCCCCCGGAGGGAAAACCCTACTCCTGCTTGTCTGCTCTTGATTACAGCGGAACCGAAGGTTACATGATGCGTAGATTCGATCTGGCGTAAGGTGTGTATGCGAGAGTATGAGTCGAGAGATCTAGGTCGTGCCCTCCTGGCCTTTATATAGACTTAGGCAGGTCCCGGGCATAGTCCTAGTCGGTTACAGGTTCTAGGGTTTTACCCCTTTGAATTTCCTATCTACTCTAGTCTTGCTCTCCAAGGATTCGAAGGCGTCATGGGCGTGGGCCACCCGAAAGTCTTCATGGTCTGGCGTACATCCACCGTGGGCCTTCCTTGGGCTAGACCAGGTATGCTGAGATCACGTACCCGTAGGGTATAACCATGTCAACGTGTCAGCAGAAGGACCCGTGGGATTTTTCGGAAATATCCCCCGATGGACGCGTAGTACTGCCCTTATTATACTTATATGACATCGTATTTATCCTGCTTCGGGGAGGAAAAACCCCACCAACACTATTCCCATGCCATTCCTCAGTCGGTAAGAAAGAGAATCACACATAACCACTAAAAAAAGCATAGCTAGGCATTTTTTAGGCGGGGCCAAGCCAAAATAGACCGACGCATAAAACCTAGGTCTGAGCCCGGCTCAATTGTTGGGCCTAAATTTCAGGCCCATGATCGGCCTGACGAACATGAAGAAAACCACCAGGCCGTTGGCCAGGCCTTCCCTATTTTGCAGGGCTGAGCCTGGTCCGAGTTGCCCACCGGCCCGCAGATGCTAGTCCTAGACCTAACCATTTTCAGGCCAGGTCGAGTCGATCGGACCAGGTTTTCTATGCCTAGGTTTAGCAAAGAGTAAACTTTTTCTTTTGATAGGGCTTCATGTGTGTTGGTCCGAAAGACAACTGTACAAATACCATCTTTAGCATATCCCCGAGAGCATATTCACATCCCCTTCCCAAAGCGGCATCCAATAGGGTTTCGTGTTGTGGCGGAAAAACACCCGCACCGCTAGCCCCAAACTTTGTCGGCATTGCAGGTGAACCAAGAAATTGTTCGACCCTCCAGTCCCCCCACCCAACACACACATGGAGCGGGATGGGGTGCCAGTAACTCACGACAAGTTGGATAGGCTACACAGACCTCCTTTGGCAGCGACCAAATCAAACCCACCCCATCCTGGCCTGCCTCACTCTCTCTTTTCTCCCACCTCCACAAGTCGCCGCCGCCCAACTTCGACGTGCTCCTCTCCATAGCCACCCATCGTCAATGTGTTGTGCTGCCCTAGGCCCCTTGTTTGGGACCCGATAGAGACTGGTGATGGATGTGAAATATAGCCATCTTTATTCGTGTTTAAACCTTATTTTAAATCAATAAATTGACTAAATAATTCTCTAGCCTTGTTACTAATTACTAATTATTGCAAAGATGTGCAAATCCTTCTCTTGATTTGTGATTTGCAGAAAATTATGCCTTTATGACGAGATCAGGAGGAATTATTGAACAATATATCGTTACCAACACAACCAAGTACCGGGGTCAAAAAGGAAATTCCAGGAGGTATAACGAGCATCGGTACGGGCAAGTCCCGCCCATACCATCTACCCTTACTGCACGTCGACGTCTTTCTTAGGTCAAATGCAACTACTTATGTGGAGGAAGCGACACCATTCGAGGAGAGATGCACCCTCCAGCTGCCACATAACCCATTCGTCATTCAGGTCTCATCCATCACACATCGAAGGAGATCAACACCACCATAGTTCATCACATCCTAGAGGATTGGTGGCCATAGTTCCATGAGGCTTGCAGGAAAGATGTTGAGAGAGCATTTAGTATGCTCCAAGCTCATTTTGCTATCGTCAGATACCATGGTCTTAGCTGGTCAACATCTTAGATGTGTCGGAAATATTCCCAAGAGGCAACAATAAATTTGTTATTATTATATTTCATGTTTATTATAAGTGTTTATTCTCCATGATATAATTCTATTAACTGGAAATCAAATATATGTCTGGATATATAAATAACATTGTGCCCCTGGTAAGCCTTTAATGGACTAGTTTGTTGATTAAGTAATAGTTAAGGTTTTCTAACCATGGACATGTGATGCTATTTGATAACGAGGTCGTATCATTAGGAGAATGATGTGATCGATAGACCTAAATTTGAGCATAGCATTTAATCATGTCACTAAGTTTAATTGTTGTAGCTTTCGTAAACGTCAAGTATCATTTCCTTAGACCATAAGATAATGTTACTCTCTAGTAGTAGAAGAATGCTTCGTGGACATCAACCATCACTTCTTCATTGGGTGATCATAAAGGTGAATTTTTAGGTGTCTGTGAGGGCAGGGCCGAGCAGGTTCGCTCGGGTGTCGGATCTCTCCCCTGAAGGAATTGGCCTCCCAGCTCTGCGCCATGGCCGGAACCACATATCGCTGCTCTAAAGAAGAAGAAGGCGACGTCAATAAGAACGGGGAATGGATGAGGGCGCCAATGATTCAAGTCTACATGGCAGCCACAATGCGACATCACGGTCAAAACTGACAGGAGGGGGCCCAACATGACGGGCGTTAGCGTGATTTTCGTGTTCAAACATTATGTTGAATTCGTGCCGAAAAATACCCTCTAGGAAATTGGAACCCAACTAGGTAGTTCAATCAAATAACAAGCAACTCGGACCCCTCTATGCCTTGGCACCTCAACTTTTGGGCCACAAATTTAAAACCAAGGCCAAACCCAACCTAGAGGGGGGCTAGCGGGGGCACCGGATGGACCTGAAAATGCCGCGGGACAGCCCTGGCAGTGGGACAAAGACGCCTCGTCCACAGATCCCCTTCGTTCCCACCCTTTCTGCTGCTTCCCGCATTGTCTTCCCTTACTTTTCCCCGCTATATCTAGGTGTCCCTCCCTCCCTTCACCTCCCGCCACCGCCATGGAGAGGCCCAATCTCAATTTCTAAAAATCGACTGGAAGAAGGTCAGCTCTTCTCTTCTAGTCAATGATGCTGGCAAAGAAATTGATCTTAAGCCGTATATAAAGAAGGCAAGGAAATTTTCTCGCATGTTGATGTATATTGACACGGGTTAAGAGTTCCCTAATGCCAAGGCTTCAACTGATACTCCATCTGCAAGCGCTGCCGCTACCTCCAAGCCTACTGCAGATGCTCCTTTGGCTAGCGTCACCACTTCAGCCAAAAAATCTGCTTAGTTGTAATTTCTGTTCAATTCGCAATTGTAAAAGACTTTGTTATGTACTTTATTTTGTTGCATGCTCCCTTTGAAGACGATGTTTCATCCTTGTATATATTGCTCCCTTATTGTGGGTTCCTATGATTGCAGCCGAATATTTGAGTTTTTTCGTCTTGCTATATTCTGTTCCAGATGCTGTCTGATATCACTGGTCCTTCGAATGATCCCTCTGATATAGTGTCAAGCGCAACGTCCAACATGGTCACTTGCGTAATTGACCCTCTTTTGTATGCTGAGAAGATCCGGCGCATAAAACGGCTGGAAACTGAACTGTGGGCTGTGCAAGCCGTGGTTGATGTTGCCCAGTCAAAAACCCGAAAAACTTTGGAACGTGAAGCTTTTATGCTGGAAGAAAT
This sequence comes from Avena longiglumis, assembly GCA_030063025.1. Lineage (NCBI taxonomy): Eukaryota > Viridiplantae > Streptophyta > Magnoliopsida > Poales > Poaceae > Avena > Avena longiglumis. Next base: position 452,925,254 of record CP125973.1, on the reverse strand, counting down.
CTCTCGCATGAGCGAGAAGATGCTCTATAAGTGTTTCTCTCCAAGCCCCCATGTATTTTTGCATGACTCAAAGGTTGTAACATGAATATTTGTACTCTCTCAGGCATCCGATTGAGCAATGTGGAAGAAGGTCATCAACTGCGCCCTCGAATGAATGCGTTGATAGAAGCCTCTCAAGGAACTAACAATGATTTTTGGACTAACCACAAACGTGCTTTCACGCTTGCACTTCTCCAGGATCGGGTGTCCGAGGTGGAGGAATTCGTCGAATGTTGTCGCCAAGAATTGGCCATGATTTATAATGCCATGTTTCCTCGAGACGTACAACCTTAGGGCCTAGCTGAACTGATGGCGAAATTTTAGCGGGGCGAGAGGATCCGCCACTATATCAAACTTGAATTAGTTTCTAGTGCAAAGTTAGCCTTTGCGTGGGTTCATGCCCATTATCCCACTTTGGACTTGGATTTCATATCTCATCATCTTCCTGGTTCGCCAGATGCTACCTTTACCATGGCTTCTTATTATCAAGCTGCTCGTCGTCCTGCTATTCGGATCATCCAAAAAATGCTGGATGAAGACGAAGATTTTTTCCTTAACTTTGAGTTGTAAAAAGTTACTGCACATAAGATGCAAAAGATCTATATGTAAATTACGTTCTGTAAAATGTGATGCGTGCATGCTTGTATGTTTGTTGTTTGTCAGATTTTGACTTATTCCGCCTGTATGCGAGACCCTTTCGTTTGCCTGACGCCCTGGGGCCGAGTCAGCTATTCAGGTCAAGGCTATTTAGACTGGACGGTATAGCCGAATATTTTGTAGGGCTTTTCCGCGAAGCCTCCGAGGTGACATGTTTTTTTAAAACACTTGTGATATGAGGAGCCCCCAAGTGTCGGGTGGGTGATAAAAGATAGATTCGAAGTATGAACAATATAGACTGAGTTTCAGGAACTTAGCTTTATTGATCTGCGGGTACGGAGGTATATGTGACGTAATCGCCTGGCTGTAGGCCTTATTGTATATAAAACAGAAGTCTTTGACTAAGAATCCTGGCCGTAGGCCTTATTGAATGTAAATTGCAGAAAGTAAAAAGATCCTAGGCATAGAATCGTCGCAACTGCGCAACATTCCACGAGTTGGAGTACTTACCTCTGGTCTTCTTGTCTTGAAGCTAATATGGCCCGCTGGGGATAACTTCGGTGACGATGAAAGGCCCTTCCCACGGGGATTCTAGCTTGCGGTGACCATCTTGTTTGAGGCGAAGGACCAGGTCCCCAACGACAAAGGACCTAGGACACAATCGACGGCTATGATAGTTGCGCAGATTTTGCTGGTATTGTGTTGCTTGTTGTAGAGCAGCATCTCTTGCTTCGTCGAGTGCATTGACATCGTCTTCGAGTGATTCTTGTGAGGCTTATTAATCACTATGATGACCCGAGGAGAGTCATGAGTTAGTTCGACTGGAAGCATGGAATCAGCACCATGGACCAGAAAGAAAGGGTTATCTTGTGTGATAGTATTTGGAGTTATTCGCAGGCTCCATAGGACGGAGGGTAGTTCGTCTACCCAAACACATTTTGCTCTATTGAGTGGGTCTAATAGCCTTTTCTTGAGGCTTCTAGTGATGAGACCATTGGCTTATTCGACTTGCCCGTTTGTTTGCGGGAGAGACATTGAAGCGTAGCTGATGTTTATGCCCATATATTTGTAGTAGTCCTTGAACTCATTGGATGTGAAATTTGTGTCATCGTCGGTGATGATGCTACAGGGTACCCCAAAGCGAAAAACTATCGACTTGATGAATTTGACGGATGAAGTTGCATCTTGGATGGTTACAAGTACTGCCTCTATTCACTTTGTGAATTTGTTGACTACGACTAGCACAAATACATGACCACCAGACGAAGATTTATGGAGTTTTCCGACCATATCCACGCCCCACTAGGAAAACAACCAAGCCAATGGTATGGGGGACAATTCTGATGTTGGTGCGTTGGGCTTATTCGCAAAGCGCTGGCGTGCCTCGCATGTGCACACGATGTCTATGGCGTCTTGGACCATTGTTAGACAATAAAACCCCGCCCGGAAGGCCTTTGCTGCAATTGCGTGGCTACTTGTGTGGTGTCTGCAGATTCCTTTATGTATATATTTGAGGATGAGATGCCCTTGTTAGGGTGTGACACAACGTTGAAGTACTCCTGAGATGCTCCATTTATAGAGTTCACCATTGACAATCCTGAAGGCCCTGGTATGTCGGGCGATGCGTCTTGCTTCAACTGTATATTCAGGGAGTTCACCGTGCATCATGAACGCCACGTACGGCTGCATCCATGTGGTTTCTATTACCATCACTTCTGCGGGTTCCTCTATTTCTTCGTGGTCTTCCATGATATATTCTTCGGCTGGCGCAGCCCCTGAGCCCTTTGATGACTTGGATTTTTTGCCCGTGGTTTCTGTGGTAGCTTCCTTGATCTTATTGGGTATAATGGAACTCTCTATGATCTCCTCCCAGAAAACCCTAGGTGGTGCGGGAAGGCACAAGGATCCAATGTTCACCAGATTGTTGGCCTCCTTGTTGCTTGCTCGGCTGATATGAGACACCCCACACCTATCAAAGTGGGCCTCCATGATGTTGTATAAGTCTCGATATGCGATCATGTTTTCGCTAACAGCGTTGCACTTGTTCATCACTTGCTGGGCTACGAGGTTTTAGTCGCCAAAGATTTTTATGCGAGTTGCACCGCACGCTCCGACCATACGCATACCGTGAAACAGGGCCTCATATTCGGATTCGTTGTTTGAAGCGTTGGTGAAGCGCATATGCAGAATATATTGCATTTTGTCGCCTTGTGGAGAAATCAGGATCACGCCCCCTCCTGCACCTTCTGTTTGCTTGCATCCATCGAAGTACATTGTCCATGCGCTGGATAGGTCTAGGGACCCGCACATTGTAGCTCTGTCCACTCCGTGATGAAGTTAGACAATACTTGGGATTTTATCGCCTTCCTCTTCTCGTACATGATATCTCGAGGGTATAGTTCAATGCCCTAAAGAGAGACATGCCCTGTAACTTCCATGTTATTCAGTATGTTGGAGAGAGGGGTCTCATTGACGACCACTATCGGATGCTCTAAGAAGTAGTGGCGCAGTTTGCGCGTTGTCATGAAGATGTCGTATGTGAGTTTTTAGTAATGAGGATACCTTTGCTTCGAAGGCGATAAAATTCACTGAGGTAATACACCGGCTTCTGGACGCCATGATTTTTCCCCACTTCAGGTCCCTCGATGACTAAAACTGTGCTGACCACCTAGTTCATGGCGGCGGTGTAGAGCAGCAAAGGTTCTTTCTCCTTTGGCAACACGAAGACAGGTGATGTCGAAAGTGTTTTCTTGAGTGCTTCAAACGCTTACTGTCCCTCGTCGGTCCACTTGAATTTCTCTGACTTTTTCATGAGTTTGTAGAAGGGGAGAGATTTTTCTCCTAACCGAGCGATGAATCTGCTTAAAGCTGCCATGCGTCCTGCCAATTGCTGAACACCACGAAGATTTGTCGGCTTCTTCATTGTCATTATTGCCTGGATTTTCTCTGGTTTGCCTCTATCGCTCTTTTTGACACCAGGTATCCAAGGAGTTCTCCTGCTGGAACTGCAAAGGAACAATTCAATGGGTTGAGCTTGATGTGGTACTTGTCGAGATTGTCAAATGTTTCCTGAAGGTCACTGATAAATGTAGGGGTTCGTAGCATGGAAAACAAAAAAAATTCTACCGCATGAACACACACAAGAAAGATCTATCTACTAGATTGTAGCAATGTGTCAATTAGAGTACTCACCCTTGAAGATTCCAAAGCGGTTAACAAGAGCAGATTCTCGTGGATGATGTAGTCGTTCACTTGCCAATCTCAAGATCGCGTAGACGATCCTTCCGGTGCCGCGTTCCGGCAGCGCTCCCGCAGTCGGTCACACGTTCGATACTAGATTAAGACCTTTCTATCCCTTATTCAAATAGGCATCAGAGGTTGTAGTTCTCCCCTCGCGATTCCGGCAGCACGACGGCGTGGTGTCGGAGTTAGAGGGAAGATCCCACAGGGCTTCGCCTTAAGCTAGAACAAGTAGGATGGTGTAGAGGGGTTCCCCGGTGTTCTAGGGTTTAGAGGCCGGCTAGGAGGAGGCGTGGGCCGGCGGCGGCTTGGGCGGCGACTGGCGGCGCGGCAGCGGGGTGGGGTTGTGGTGGTGTTCTGTTGGAGGGGCATCCCCCTTGCGGTGATCCAGCATACCACTGCATGATGTAGTACACTATAGTCGTAAACATAACACCAATGAAACACTGTTCACTAGTATTACATCCCTCAGAGTGGTACAACAGAAACACAGTAGGTCCAAGACATGACTATAGGTTACAAATCAACTCTTTACACAAGATCCATAGAACACTCTAGGTTAAATAGAGAGAAAGAAACTTCTTACAAAGAAGAATCAGAAATAAACAACTCCAAAACTATAATACTATTAAGATTAATAGCTTAACTAATGGTCTGACATTGCTGCTATTGCAATACACTACAGAAATAGGTTCTATGGCTAGAGATTCTATTCTTATCTAATCAGCGACTTCGTCTTCACTTAGTTGCTGTATATGTTGACTTTCTTGACTTCATTGAAGAGCTTTACCTTTTGATGATGATTCCAGGAGTATGACTTGATGTAGTTATCGTCTTTACTGGCTTTAGAATCTAGCAAGGGTTAATAATATACGTTGAGTACGAGCGTACTCAGCAAGTTCACTAGAAAAGGAGTGTTTGATGCACTATAACTATAGCCACAGACCATAGGTCGTAGGCAATGCAAGTTTTCATAAACATTTCTTCAAAGGTTGCTTTTATTCTGAAAAGCTATGTCCGTCAGCCTTCACGGGTTTACTAGAACCTTCATGGGGTTCCTTTCCCGCCGCGTTCGCAGCTCCTTCCCGGAACAGGGAGTAACAAGCTACAGTTCTTACACTCTGTAGAGGTGCGTTACATTTCCCATGAGAGATCAAATCCTTGTTGCACAACCGGGCGGTCATTTATGTCCACACTTCCTACGGTGTGGGGCCCAGAAGATGATTCAAGCCAATCACTGTCCCCTTCGCGACTTCACATGCCTCCTTGGTGTACACCATTCCCACATATTGAATTACGACAATGGTTTGTACAAACCGTTAGATGCCAGAACTATCGTGGGACGTTGATGGTTCCCACCCATATGCTGCATATCCTCTACGAATTACCAATTAATATGCATGCTACGAGTGATAACAGCCACGACCTGCACATCCGGCTACATGCGAGTGGAAGAAGATACATCTGACTTCTCCGTCCCATTCCAAATCTCATGGTTAACGCGTGATATACGGCGCAAGAATCACTGGCGACATTGGTTGTTAAGTCCTAGATAATATGTTCCTTTACCACCGGAACTTTCATAGTAGGTTATTACCTCATGGTAAATAACCAATAATCATATTATTATGAAAATAGTGTTTTTTGACCCTTTTCAAATGCAGGTGATGACAACACTAGATTTGTAAAAGACCTTATAGAAAATAATCAAAGGACATGAGCAAGTGTGAACTTTCCTTTTGTGATTGCAAGATTATGCACTCACGGTATTCAAGACAATATAAGATCCAATTTCTGAAATCGGCATCATTGGTCCGGTAAGGACTAATGTTTAAAGAAGCAAGATGCAGTTATGCATAAGTAATGATATGCATTTTGTAAAACTCCCAAAGTGAATACCCAATGTTTTGAGTGAAGTGAATTTAGGTGATTCTTTTAAGAGTTGGTTTATCTTCAAATTTTACGTTATAAGTAATGACATTTATAAGGAACGTAAGTGATACAGGTAAAGTATAAAGTAATGTGATTATATTAATTGTCATTTGGTGACTAAGATAAAAGTCCTTGGTTTTAATTGTTAAGAGTTAAAGAATTTATTATGAGATTATTGTTTGAAGTGGCAAAAAGAATAACATTTGAAGAAAAGATTTCCTTCCTAAGGTTTAAATAACCCTGATAGGTTTTAGAATATGATTGATAGAATGTGATTGATGTTGTTTATGCTTGCTTGAATAATCTGGACTTGAGATGTTTTATCTCTTAAGTTAAACAGACCAAAGTTAACTATAAAAATATAAGTGATTTATTAGACCTGATGTTTATAAGCTTTGAGACTAAAGTTAACTTTAAAAGGTTAAGTAAACTTATATTTTAATTATTCCCAAGTTTTAGATTTATGATAGGTATAACTAAGGTGTGGAATTATTCACTTTATATTTAAGTGAATGATTTAGATTAAATTTGTTTTGCTTATTAAGAAAATACTTCTATTTATTTAATGGGAGCATAATTAGATTATCTTAGTAATTTGTTAGAATTTAAAGTCATTTTAATAATGGTTAAGATATAATGATTATTCACTATATTATATAAATGGGTGATACCCAATGTTTATTTTAAAAGGATTCTTAATAAGATTTTTAAAAGAATATTTTAAAGTTAAAGGCTATACTTAAATTTGATTATGAATTTAAGTTATAGGTTTAGAATTTAGTACAAAGACACTAATTGCTCAAGGTTTTATAAATACTATGAGTATTTCTTACTTAAGAATTGTTTTTAAAGAATTCACAAAATAGGTATTAGGTAAGGATTTATTATTTAAAATATTAAAGACTTTCTTAATAATATATTTAATATTTTTCTAGTGTAATATATTTATTCAAGACTTTAAAAATGAATTTTATTTATTTTTAAGTATTATCTTTATTTTTATAAAATTCATCAAAGAATTAAGTGTCTTTAAATATTTGCTTTATGTTTTATTTGTAAAACTCTAAGTGAGTATTTTTATAAAATAATAGAGTTATTTTGATACACAAAAATGATTCTTTATTTATTTTTACGGTTTTAGTTTTATTTTATAAAATTTTATTTAAGATTTAATGGTGTTAATAATTATTTTACTTTAAATTTATTTTAAACACTTAAAATTATATTTTTATTAGGTAGATATTATTTTTGTGGTCATTTTGATATATCATATGTATTTTTAGGATTTTTATATATTTTTCTAGGGTATAAATTATGTTCAGGGTTAGTTTGGTCATTTAGTGATTTGATAAATATTTTATTTTCTTATTTTTTTCTTTGGAATTGGGCCAGGCTCACCAACTGGCCCATCTGGGCCCAACTTGGCCCCACTAATCCTGGCTCGGGGTCACTTTGACCCCGACCCACTCTCATCCCCTCACCCAACACATGCGAGCACGCACACACCGCCCCCCTCCAGGATGCTTGCGATGCCGCCACTGCCGCCAGCGCCGCCGCCTGCCTCACCGGCCATCGCTGGCACCTCCCAGCGCCGCTAGGCCTCTATCTCCTCCTTTGATTTCCCTCTTCTATGGTGCCTAGTACCCGTGCGACCTCTCCCTGGGAGGAACCCTAGCCTCCCAATGTGTACGTCGTCGCCTGGCGCTGCTCCCCCGATTTCGGCTGTGCACGACGCCGTGGGTGTTGATGTTGGTCACCGGGGCTTCGCCGTACTCTATTATCCCAGCTCCTCCCGTTCGATATGGAAGTAAAGCTAGGTATCGCTCGCCCCATTCCATGGGTTGGCGTTAGGGTTTCAGTTCTTTCCTTTACTGTATTTTTGTGATGGTCTGATGGTGGTTCGGGGTGATTTGGTGCTGTGTTAGTGGTGTTCTGATGGTGGTGAAGCTGAGGTTCTTCCTCTTCTATTCTGATGCCGGTGGGATGGCAGCAGATGCAACCCCGGCGTCGGAACTACGGGCCATTGATGTGGTGTTGAAGGTTTCTTCAGGTTGGCATCATTCTGACCGTGCTGGCACTGCCCCTTTGAGGTCATCGTCTACTCCCTGGTACGCCTTTTTGTACCCCTCCTCCTTCTCTCTTCTGTAGTGAGGTATGACAATTGCCCCCTTTTTGTTTAGGTTCTGATCCATGGAATATACCCTCATTGCTTGATTTGGCTAGCTTCAATGATTATACAATTGATTTAGGATTAGCTAGCATTGTTCTAGTTGTTCTTTTGATAATGGTTATGTTGAATGATAGTGTCAATTTATTGTATGGTGGTGTGTTTGTTATCAGTATACTTAGGACTTGCCTGGAATATAGAATATTACTAAGTACTATGCTGCTGTTTACCTTGGTATCTGCAGTTACAGAGTGTCACAATTTATAAGGGTGAACATTTGGTTTGCTTAATTGCTTCTTGTGAAAACGGTATGATCCCAGACTAGTCTCCACACATGATGCTTTTTAAATAATAAGAAGAGTCTACCTTTGTTTGACTAAACAACCAAGTATGTTTAAAATATATTGGTGCTAGCTCCTATTCTTTTAAGATAAAGAATGCATATTGTTTTCTTTGTGCAAAAGTGAATATGATAAGTAGGAGCATGTATATGGTTGTTATTTGGACATATACTGATGGTAGTGATAAGATGGTACTAGTCCAGATAAATAAGTTGTGCATGGATAGCCATTGATTATTTATAGATGGTATATCTTTTTATTTTGTCATGAAATATTTGTATATATACTTAGATGAATCTTTGATTCAGTTCTATGATTAGTGCTTCTTTGTCTCAATGTGATCTCGAGCCATTCTTACTTGTAAAACAAAATGGTATTTATAATAATATTTTTGTTGAGGAATGATTCCTAACTAACTAGCTAGGAAAATAATTTGAACACCCTGGTTGCTTACAAATTGTTTTGAATGAACCAATGATGATTTGGTTATGCATACATATGCACTTGGGCCTGGGGTGATGCTTCTATGCTTGACTGTATATTTGATTTGGTGAAGTAATTACTAAATATGAATATTGATTCCTAGGAATTCTGACTAGGAATATGATGTAAATCCATTTGGGATGATTTCCCTCTATTGACTCTTACTAGATTACGAAGGGCAACATGATAGTGAAGCATTTGCATGATTTTAATTTCTGGTGGGAAGAAATAATTTGATAGTCCTAATGATTCATTTCGGTGGCTTCTGCTAGCTATAGAACTCTATCGAGGTGCCTCTATTGAGTGTGCACAATGGTGATGCATAACACATGATCTGCTACTAAAACTTGATTGCTTACTAGAGATCATTTTTAGATGATTTGTTGCTAAAGATTCTTTGGGAATACCCTTGGCCTGTGATGCAAAGGCTGAGGCACTAAGCTTAAATAAGAACATATACTTACTTTGTGGCTTCAATTCTCTATGAGGAACTTTGCATGGCATTTCCATGCAAAACTGAGAGAAGCAATCCTCTTATCTTCCTAGACATGTTCTAGTTGCAGGGTAATTGGATTTGGTTGTTACACTTCTCTTTTTCTTAACCCTCAAAGATGCCTTTTCAAAATTGAATAAGAACAGATGCTACAAAATCTAGCTATATTCCCATCTACCTTATTGTTTGTAGTGTTGACAGATGAGGTGGTGCTGGAGGCTTGTCCTTGTGATGGATCTTGATCAGTTGCTACTGTACCTTGATATCCTGCTCACCTCCCCTTTTACTACATCATCCACTACAGCAGCCATAGCCTGGCTTTCTCCACCTTGTCCTTGCCATTGGATGGCTTCTTGCAGCAACCATGGTGTAAGTGATATGGTGGTGATCTGGCTAATATCTTGGTTGATGAGATGGGGATGAGTTGATGTGAATCTAATGAGAGCTAATGATAAGATGGTTTCTTGCTGTTCTGATTGTATGTGTTTGTGTGTGGAGAGGGGATATGGTAGCAACTCTACGATGGCTAGTGCTATTTCTCCACTTGTTGTTTCCTTGTGGTGGTGACAGCACACTAATGCATGCTGGTGCGTAAGCTGTCTGCTTAACTGTTGTGAGTTGAGGATCAGATCAAGTACACTAGATCTTTTGCTGGAATTAGTACCTTTCCTTTTACCTGTTACTAGTTTGGTGAAACTTGCCCCATGCATGTGATGCATAGACTGAGGCTACACATCTGATAAGAACAGATGCTTTATTTGGTGAAACTTGCCCCTTCAATTAAAAGCTCAATGATGTGTCCAACAGTGCATTTCACTGTCAGACTGAGAGAAAAACTAACCAACATAACCCTTTTTTTATTTCTGTTTTGTTTTCTTTCTTGTTTGTCTTGTAGGAGTAAAGAATGTGAAGAGTTGAAGAACAGAAGACATAGGACTAACTAGGGAAATAGTTTAGGTTTTACTTTTTTATTCTTTTACAACTTTATTTGATTCTTAAATATTGTATTCTTTTATTAATGTAATAAAGTTCATTTTTCTCTTTGTTAGTTGAAGCTTGTAAGGATTTGTATCTTATTTAATAAAGTTTACTTATTTCCTTTTTCTTTTACAATTCTTTTGTAAAGACAATGTCATATTTATTTTGTTGTAATAAAGAGCTCTTTTATTTATTTCAGTAATGTAATTCCTGATACTATACTTTTATTCATTTATTGTAAAAGATCAATGTAATACTATAGGTATATATATTAATAAATAAATCTTTTTATATCATTTTCTTTTGTAATCACTTCAATTCAAGTTATTAAGTGTTTCTAATTTCCATTTGTGAATTTTATAAATTCATTTGAATTTCATATTTGAAATTCAATTACATGCTTGAGCAACTTTCCCCCTAAGCAAGGAATTATATAAAGGTCCTGTCGAAATCTAGTGCACTTGCTCTGAAGTTTCCATCAGTACAAGAGAGATCTCGATCCCTCTATAGCTCTTTTAGTTTTGCGCGAAAATTTCCCGGATTTTCCTATGCATGAATGCAATGCACAAACCTGTGTCCTCTATAATTCTAGGTGCTAATCCTGGGATGTTACACCCCTCCCCTCTATTTATGAGAGGGAGGGGAAGCTAGGGAGGTAAGGTCGAATCCTCCCCCAACTCCCTCTCCTCCTTGGCGCGTGGTGGAGGGAGAGGATGTTTCCTCTCCTCCCTCCTGACCTCTCCTCCCTCCAGATAAACTGTCCCAGTTTGACTTTTCAAACTTGCCTTTTCACTTTAAATTTTGGAGTTTGATTTCTCTATTTTATTTGCACAACCCTTTGACCTAGGACATGATGCAACCATTCCACTTTGTCATGACTCATTCATGTACCGTTCCCCTTCCGGTCTAGTGAACCTTCTAGACCCTTCTAGATAATTCCGGTGAAAACACCGGAATCATTCCCGAACTCCGGAATTGCACTTTATTTATAGGATTCTTATTCTCCGGACCATTCCGGATCTCCTCGTAATATCCCGGATCTCATCAGAGACTCCGAACAACATTCGGTTTTCTTACTCACATTCCATATCTACAAAACAACATCGAATCCTTAAGTGTGTCTCCATATGGTTCATGAGTTATGCAGACATGACCGAGACTCTTCTCTAATTAATAACCATTTGAGGAATCTGGAAATTCATATGGCTCCCACATATTTCTACGATTACATTGTGATCGGACGAGCCATTTACATACGATACCAATTTCCCTTTGTCTTGATATAATTTACTTATCCGAGGTCTGATCATCGGTATCTCTGCATACCTAGTTCAACCTCATTACGATAAGTACTCTTTACTTGTTCCTGTGATATGTGATCCCTTGTGAGCTAGTCACATTCTTGAAAGCTAATTGGATGACATTCCACCGAGAGGGCCTAGAGTATATCTATCCGTCATATGGATGGAGAAATCCCACTCTTGATCCATGTTCCTCAACACATACTTTCCGAACACTTAATGCCACCTTTATAACCACCTAGTTATGAAGTGTGTTTGATGTCATCAAAGCATCCATCCGGTGATGGTGATTAGCATTATCTCATGGTCGAAGGAATTAGGTTACTATGTATCAGAAAGCTTATAGAAAACGAACTATTCAAATGACTTGATCTTTATGCTACGCTTATCTATAGGAGTACGTCCATCATACCATTCTCATAATGATATGATCTTATTGTTAATAACATCTCAATGTTCATGATCAGGAAACCATGATCATATATTAACCAACAAGCTAGTTTAATAAGAGGCTTTACTAGGGACTCTTTTATGTTTACAAACCACACAAGTATTAATGTTTCCATTTAATACAATTATAGGATGGGATGCAAACATTTATCATAAGCATGAAGACATGATAATAACCACTTTATTATTGCCTCTTGGGCATATCTCCTATAGTCTCCCACTTGCACTAGAGACAATAATCTAGTTTCAAATCTTTGTGTATTCAACACCTATGGCTTTCCCGTGTTGTTTGTACACAATTGCTAGTGGTCAACTGATCTTCAGATTCGACACTTTCAGGTCCATGTGTAATTGCATGTCTTTGCGTCTCTACGCATCACTCATTCTCTAATGAGATGGCTTTGTATAAATTTGGTATTTTGGTGAGACCTTTAGTTTCTTCGGGTTAAAGCGTGTTGATAATATTGTCGTACAATATATCTGCATAGTACTATCCCGCTGTGAACCACACCTAGTTTGATAACAAACTACTTGACACAAATGCCCTCTTTTGCTGCTTTAATAACAGTCATATACTTAGCCTTTTGTTGTCGTATCTGTCACAATGTCTTAACTTTGGAACTCATCCAAATCCATTATGGAACTTACTTTCCATTATATTGTGCCACCCTTAGTTTATATTGAGATAAACTTAATTTGTACTTTGTGACAAAACTAGTATTAATGTAGTACTTTTACAATGAACTAACCATCTATTTGTCACTTCTACAAAAATAATGTATTCTTAGTTCTTCCAAAAGATCATAATAATATCCTTACTATTGTCCAATGATCATCTTATGAATGATTCTAGCATATGCTCATAACATTTAGAGTATAGGACATATCTAGATGTGTACATATCACAACAAAATAATGTACTTTGTGTTTTCATCAAGTAAAACTACTTGAATCTTTGTTTCACTTACCAAGTGTCCATGCACTTGAATTTCGATTCAATCCTTTTTGTGTGACAAGAACCTTTCTTGTCATTTCCATATTAAACTCATTCAATATCTCAGCTATATACATTTGGCACAACCATAATAATGTCTCAATCTATCCATATAGATATTGATGCCAAACATTCGGGTTTTGCCTAAGTCTTTCATCGAGATGAAATTCTTAACTTTTGTGTTAATAAAAGATACATCATTTCCAATCGACAAGATGTCCTCCACATAATGCATTAGAAATATGTCTTATCTCTCCCACTTAATTTCTTGCAAATGTAAGAATATTCATCATCTCCAATGGATTTAAACTCTTTTAACAGTTTCATCATGGTGAAGATTCCAACTCCGCGATGCTTATTTCAACCATTGAAGTTTGCATACGCTTTTAGCATTCTTTGAATTAACAAAACCCTTTGGATCGTGTTATGTACACGTCCTAGGTAACCATTCTATTAAAAGAACTTGTTTTGTTTATTCAACTACCACATAACAAAATTATATGTAGTGATTGCTACATTAATCCATCTAGACTAAATATCGCTTAAAAGATCAAATCTTGTCATAATCAACTGCTTGAACATTGTTGTGAACTCTTTCCCAACATGTCGACTATTTCATAGATATAAAACATCCATGTCTATTTATTTATAGATCCAAATACGACTTTAAGGTTTTTACACCTTTCCAGAGGGTCTTCCAAGTTTAAAGCTTGATTTCTCGTGTATGAAACTATCACAGAATATATAGCTTCAAGCCATTTGATGGAGTCAGGGCTCATCATCGCTTATTTGCATGTAGTCGGTTCATCATTGTCGAACAACGATGATTTACTCTCAAACCTTAGTATTTGATTGTTTACCCAACCTACTTGGTTCAATAGTAACGTGGAACTCCGTGACCACAACTTTTGAGGCACGTGAGCCATGAGCATCGTTGCTGCCTCCGGAACACTTTTCGGCGCTGCGCAACTTTGCACATATATCTAAGGTTCTTTTAACCTTATCAAAGTTTCTAAAGCTTTAATCTTTAATCTTTTAGTATTTTCAGTGTAAAAGCGGTAGTCTCTAAAGCTTTAATCTTTTAAATATAATGGCAGTTTTATAAATTATACCTTTGATCTTACCATGTCAAACAAGGTTTTATTACATATCTCAAACACTCCATACTCATATGGTGTTTCGGGAAACGCAAATCCATGGAACGATTCGTCAAACCTTAGGTGTTATGCTAAACTTGTAACTCAGATATCTTCCTTTATGATCCTATCATAAATTCTATATTTTCTTCTTACATTGATTTTTGCACTTCATCTTGAAAGTCTTCGAACTTTTTCAAATGTTTCACACTTCATCCTTATTAAGTAAATATTTATATATTCACTCAAATTTTCAGAGAAAGCATATGAAGCTGAAATTCATAGCTCTTGACTATAAATAATGGACTTCATACATCTATATATACAAGTTCCAATAAGTTAGTCTCTCGTTCCCTTATGGCCTATGAACAAAGTTTTAATTATCTCTAGGAAAGTTTCACAAGCGTCATTTGATCAAAATCAAAAGACTCCAAAATCCCATCTACATGGAGTTTCTTCGTGTTTTCTTTCCAATATAATTTAAACTGCGATGTCGCTTCTTAAGTGATGTTTCGATCAATTGTCTTTCAACATTTTTAGCACTAGTTTTATGGAAGTGATATCTCCAACGAGATTTATAAATCATCCATATTTTATGGATTACACCAATTATTTTAATAACCCTTTTGTTCTCATAATACTTGTTTAAAATAAAAACTATTGGAACAAATCTTGAAGGTATGATTTGGTGTTTAATGAGCAATACAAGAACGCTTTATTTTTTTATGAACATCATCACATATTATTTTGCTAGTTACGTAGGCCATTGTAGTTCATGAATTGTATTGTTTCGTATGACGATTCACACCAACAAATTCAGTATCCAATATTTAAGATCCACATTGTTTAATAAGAAAAGAATATATCCATAACATGTATATCTTCTATATACCTAAGCTCAACAATTCTAGTCTTTTTCTTCTGCCAAATATTTCTCCAGAATTCTCTTTCAGTATTTCTTTATCCTTTCAAAAGAATCTATCAACATCAACAATGGCGCCATATTCATGACACATAATCCAAAGCATGTATAGTTAAATACCAATGTCTTTGGACTTGCACTTTGAAGTAGATCACCATCATCAAATGCTTGGTGTTATTTCAAATTCCATTCTTTAGTAATCTTTTAGTGTAGTAAACATTTTACCTACATCTTATATTCATCCTTATCATGGAAATTTCCATGATCAAGCTACTTTAGCTTATAACGGTGAATCACGAGTACAATGTTGCTTTCCAAAACCTTTGGAGGATTAGAGCAACTAGCGTCTGCAAATTCTCATGAAAATATGAGAACACAAACTTTTCCATATTATACTCTATCATGTTGCAACCAAAACATCGTTTCAGATATCGCAATATCTTCCACACATGATGGTTTCTGAAAAAATCTTTTAGCTCCTAGATAACCTTGATATTAAAACAATATTTTGAATATCAAGAATCATGGAGATAAACATGATACTTATATACTAACACTGGAATTGTTAGTCTTGATTTAATACCAATTATTAAACTTCATGGAGTAACCGGAACTTACTGAAAGTTTGCAATAGGACCTTTTAAACTTTAGATTAACACTTCAAAATAATACAATACCAGTTCGTAAAGTAACTAACCAATATTCTATAGTTCTATTATCTCAATTATAAATAAGCGCAATGTGGTAAACGGATGCCAATGACTACAACAACTATAAAAATTCAGTTTGATTTAATTTATGATAAATAATGTTCAACTTTTAATCATATTATTGTTGAACTCCCACTCAAAACAATATCCCTCACATTTTTTAGTGATCACATGAACCAAATTCACTACATCAAGTCCGATCATCACGAGAGATGATGTAGTTTCAAAGGCGAACAATCAACATGTTCATCTTATCTACTATATGACTCATGCTTTACCTTTCGGTGATCCGTGTTTCGAGACCATGTCTGTACATGCTAGGCTCGTCAAGATCAACCTTAGTTTCTGCATGATCAAATCTGGCTTGCTTCTGTTTTATGCACACGTTGATTCTATCACACTCGATCATCACGTGGGGCTTCGAAACGAAAAGTCTTGGTAACGGTGCTAACCAAGGGTGAACACTTTACTTGATAATTTTGTGAGAGGGATCATCTTACAATGCTACTGTCGTGATCTAAGCAATACAAGATGCATAAAAGGATTAAAATCACATGCAATTCAAAATATGTGATATGATATGGCCTTTCTTCTTGTGTTTGCAATCTCCATCTTCAAGCACGAATATGATCTCCATCATCAACAGCGTGGCGTCAAGGTCAATGGCACCGCTCCATTGTTGTCATCCACCAGCATCAACTATTACAACTACATTGAATAATAGACACTGTAACATCCCAGAATTCATCAAATGCAAAATCATATATTGCATTCATATCATCATAGCATTTAGAGCTTGCATAATTTTTTTCAAATTTTGAAACCAAATAAAACCATATTTCTGCCCTTTTTATTATATACATATGAGGCATGGTTTTATTTTTATTTTCAAAAGACCAAAGTGTTTTTGAGTGGTTAGATGTGTTTGTCAAACTTTTGAATGCTAGGATCATAGTACAAAAGTTTGGAGAAGATTTGAATTCAAACAGATTTGAATTAGGGTTTCAAAACCTTTTCTAAAAATCAAAACAGAAAAGAAAAAGGTTAAAGAAAAAAATAAAACCGGCGCCGCCTATCTATCCCAGCAACCTATTCGTCCCATATATCCCACCCGGGTTCCCCCTCCCCCTCTCTCTTCCTCACACACCCGCGCTGCACCCTCTCGTTGACAGCATGGCCCCACTGCCACCTCACCCCTTCGTCCCCAAATTTCGCGCGACGACCAGCTCCGCCGCTACCGTTTCTACAAATCAACGCGCGTTGATTCCTTTGATTGTAGGCGTTAATCCCTCCCCCTCGAGTAGCTTGTTAACCCCCTCTTCCCTCGCATCATTTCCCCTCACTTAGCACCACCAGAGCGCCCCCGGGCTGCCAGAAATTGAGCTCGCACTGCCGCTGCCCGACGCACTCCGACGAGCTATTCCGGTGAGCATAACGCGCCCCTCTGCCCCCCGTTCACGCGAGTGTGTTCCTCTTGTTCTTGCGCATCTAATCGTGCATCTGGTTTGCCCCAATTCACCCCAGGTCGACGTCCCCATTATCAGCTGCAAGCACCCGAGCCTCCGTCCAACTCCGACGAGGGATTCCGGTAAAGTTCGAGCGCCCCTTACCCTCTGATTCAAACCAGCATGTGCGCCGTGACATTGTGCACTTCCTAATGCCATTTGTTTGCCTTCTAGTGACCTAGGCCGTTGCCTTCGTCTCCACTAGCATGCACCCAACGCCAGTGAGATCTCCGACGAGCTCCCGCGTCCACGATAGTGCGCCCCTGTCCAAACCACGACCACCTTGAGCTTCCTCGCATCCATGCAACGCTGGTAAGCATCTGCACCATCCCCTACCCCCTCTAGAATCGTTGGCGTGTCACCGACAGTGCGTCATCGCTGCCAGCGCCATCAGCGCCGCCCCGCTATGGTCGCACCGTTCAGATCCGTTGGATCTAGATCCTACGACGTAGATTAAATCACTTACTGAACCGTTACGTTTAGATCTGGCGCGTTGGATCTGACTTGATCCAATGGCGTGGAAGCGTTATCCGCGCGAAGCGGTATCAGCGAATTAGACGCTGCCACGCGTATGTGAATTAGATTTAAATCTGTTTTTTGAATCTATTAGTGATTTAAACTTGTAAAATTCATATCTTTTGGTCTGTTTGTCCAAAAATTGCAAATAATATATCAATGGATTCAGAAAATTAAGCCCTACACACCTATGGTATTGAATTGGTCATTTGATTCTGGAAAAATAGGATTATTTGCAGAAGGATTTGTAGGGCTATTTTGCAAATAAAAATTATTTGGAAAATTGTTTTAAAGTAAATTTGAGTTTGTTTAGACTTTAGAAGGTTTATTTTGTGTTCAGTACTGTTTGGTTTGACTTGTTTAGTGTATAAAATCATTCCATTGCATTTGCATGCATTCATATGTATTTTTGTTTGAATATTGAAATGTGAATATGGTGTTATGATATTATGTGTAGATTTTGGTGAATGTGGTGATTGTGATTGTGAGGACTATTGCTATTCCCCTAGCTACCAAGGCAAGCGATGCTTCATATTTTTTCCTACTATTTTATCTATGCAAGTGATATTTTGAGTAGGAAATTGCATTGGAAATTTTCTAAGTATATTCTATGCTATGCCTTGGGAAATCCTAGTAGATGTTGTCTTAGTAGTTTTTCCTTAAGTTAAAAAACTTGTTATACTAGTATGCTTAGCTTAGCTAGTAGAAAACAAGGGTGGATTATTCATGCTATGAAATATTTCCAAGTCTATGACTTGTGTTTTTTATTAATAAAACAACTATTTGAATGAATCGCCTGGGTGGAATGGTATGGTTGGTTTATGTTGAGTGGTTACACAAGGCCCATGTATATGGTTTACCTTGTGTATCACACTTGTGGATTGCCACCCAGGAACAAAGGGATTTGATATGTTTAGTGTTGAGAAGCTTCTAGTGCAACCACATGGCATATGGCCTCTGCCTTGACCAACTAGGTTGCAAGAACTTAGCCAGATGGACAGTTGGTGGTAGGGTTGATAGGATGGAACGCGTCCATGGTGGTCTAAGGGAATGCTTCTGAAAGTCTCGTATCGATGCATGTCGAGTCTTGTGGGGAAATTGCACCACCTCTCGACAAGGTAAAACCTAAGTACTTAGCCGTGTCCTCGGAAATGGACTATTTGAGCATCAAAGACATTGAAGTGATCAAGAATCTCCTCATCCCAATTTCTCTAAGTTAAAACTTGAGGTTGAACAAGGGTAAAGGTTCACCAATGTCTGTTGGTGGTTCCTTGGGTGTTTTTTTCAAACAAAAACTTAGTGTTTTCAACTAATAATAAAAACCTTATTTTGAGCAAAGCTAGCCTAAACTACACTTAGCCAAATTCATATAGATGTTAGATACTACTACTCTACTATGGTATCACTTGCCAATACAATTCCAAATGTATTGACCCTCTATGGCTGTAACTTATGATGTTGCGAGTTACTCTGATGGAGACTAGGGTTGTGAGTCTACACTCAACATGTTTGCCTATGGCACGTGAAGATGAAGACTTATAGTCATTTGCATTATGTTATGAACTCTATGTAATAGCCTTGGGCTATTGAGTTGTAAAGACTATGTTATCTCTAGAATGACAATGTATTAATGACCTTTGTATCTGTGTACTTCATCTTAAACTGTGGATGCTAGCATTTTGATCCAGGGACTAGCATTGCAATCACAGGGGCCTTTACCTTTAAAAGGTGGGGTCTTACAGGTGGTATTAGAGCACTGTGTTGCATGTAGGATTATGACCCTAAGATGGATTAGACTAAGGAAACCACTCGGAAAAAATGCAACTTTTTTCAAAAATTCCACACTTGTATTTTCTTCTCGTAAACCTCTCCTAATCTTCTTTCTCATCTCTATTTGTAGATGGCCGCAATCAACAAAGCCATCAAGAAGGGATCACTCATGACCATGACCTTAGAATGTGAGACGGAGTTTCCCAAGGCACTCAAAAACTCATGGTTAGCTTGGTAATACATGGTGAGGCCGTATACAAGGGATTCCAAGTGATGGATGAAGGAGAAGAATATTGGTGGGTACAACTCCACTTGTACAAAAACAAGGGGGACAACTACAAGGAGTCGGGATTCTGCATGGTCACCAACTCAGAAATGCATATGTCATTCTTTGACTCTGCAAGGAATGCAGCTTGGAATGCTATCAAAGAGCTTGGTGAAAGACTCAAGTGTAGAATTCTCAACACTCAAAATGACCTTAGAGAGGATAAGAAGTATACCCAAGACTTAGATACCACCATAAAACGTCTAAGGGAAGCTATCATAGACTTAGCATATGAGTGAGAATTGTGACGTACTCCTATAGTTGGACCACCACACTTGTTGTTTTCCGCGTTAATAATTTTGATCATACCAACCTATGTGGTATGACAAAAAATTGTCTAAGTTATGATTGAACCTTCTAGTGTGTGATAGATTATTGTATGCCATGACTTGTGTGTTTCATTGTTGAATGTATGCTTTTGGCTTTTGTTTCCCTATCTTATTTTTTCCCTTTACTTGTGTTGTTTCTATTTTTTTATCTATCTTATGCAACAGATGCCTAGCTTGGTTATCAGCACCGCCTAGGAGTTCAAGGGAACTCGTTTTGGTTCTCGTATTGTGGAGCTCACTAGTTTGCTCAATCTCCCCCTCCCTAGCATTAAGGGACTTCAGCTTACGAAGTTCGAGAGGAAGGATCTATGGGGATTTAGAGTATCACAGCCTAGACGCCAGTCGGAGCCACCCACCGAGGAGATTGCCTTCAAGTTGATGCACGATAACAAGGAGAAGGGACTCGATGTTGTCATGCAGGAGCTACTTGGACGCCTTTGTGGACGTCACTCCACCGAGCTTAGGGGCCTCTACTTCCACCCATTTGGGAGACGTGACAAGGAGGGAGAGGCAACAGTGTATGATGATGCTACTAGAGATACTATCGAGCCATTACGTTTGTATCTTCAAGACCTAGAGAGCCTCGTTAGACACCTCGACACTAATAGGACCAACGTCATGCTTAGCAATGACGAGCTACAGGTTCAGTTGAGGGAGAAGGACAAGGCCTTCGCGGAGCAGGATGAGATCATCAAGTAGATGGAAGCTAGGTTCGAGAGCCAAGACAAGAGGTTCAAGAATCAAGAGAAGAGAGTGCAAGATAGGAACAAGAAGATCAAGGATATGAGGGCCGAGATAGAGCTCAAGGACCTTGAGCTAGAGACTCGACAGGGAGTGATAGAGAGGCTGCGCTTGCAGAAGAGAGCCCTTCGGGCAAAGATCGATGCCTTGACCACCAATGTGGAGGAGTACAAGACAGCCATGGAGACAGCCGGACTTACTCTAGTCGACGAGGAGGTCGACATGGAGGAGTAGTGTTGACTACTCGGCTATCTATTTATCTATCATCCTTTCATTTATCGAGTCGCAATGATCATCCAACATGTGGATGGCTTTGCGAGCGTGTTTACTTTTGCAAAACTTGTTGTTTACGTTGTTTAAACTCTAAGTTTACCTTATGCTTGTTTATTGGTGATTGTTGATATGGGATGTATTGTGCATGTTAGCATCTATGGGTTATATCTCATTACTTATCCTTATTGAAACCACAGATGCATCCCCGTCATGCCAACCCCAACACTAACAACAATAACAACAATGGAAATGAGATGCAGCAGCTGATGACAACCCAGATTCAGTTGATGCAAATGATGACCCATTTTATGGCAAATCAAAATTACAACCAGAACAACAACAACAACAACAACAACAACAACAACAACAACAACAACAACAACAATCAAAACAACCCACTAGCCTTTGATATGCTTACGAGGTTTTTGAGGTTGAGTCCTGCCAAGTTCTCGGGAACCACTGATCCCATGGTAGCCAATGACAGGCTATGTTCTATGAATAAGGACTTGGTCACTGTGGGCTGCACTGATGAGGAAAAGGTCAGATTTGCATCACATTTGCTTGAAGGACCAACAACCACATGGTGGGATAATTTCCAAATCACCACTCACATTGAAGATGTGACTTGGGCAATATTTGAGGATGGTTTCCGCACTACTCATATCTCATCAGGAGTGATGAGTTTGAAGAAGAAGGAGTTCCACAATCTTAAGCAACGTCACCGCAGTGTGGCAGAATATATTGAGGAGTTCAACAATCTGGCACGCTATGCACCGGATGATGTTGACACCGATGCTAAGAGGAAGGAAAAATTCCTCGAAGGACTAAATGATGAGATGTGCATGCATCTATCTGTTGCAGATGTCCCAAATTATCAATCACTGTGTGACAAGGACACCATCTTGGAGAGCAAGATGAAACAGGTGGAGAACGGGAAGAGGAAGCATCACTTTGATAAGCATAGTTCTGAATTGTCACACAAGCGTTCCCATGGTGATGATAGTGGAGGTTTTGGGTCCCACAAGCATGGGAAGTATAACAGCCACCACAACAGTAACCGTCACCATGACAACAAGCACCATCACAGTCATGACAATGATAGATATAAGAACCACAAGAGCCATCACAGTGGGAATGGCAATGGAAGTCAACCTACTAAGAGAGACATCAGTTAGGTTGAATGCTTCAAGTGCAAGAAAATTGGGCACTATGCAAATGAATGCCCAGAAAAGAAGGATGATGGAGCCAACAAGACAAACCCTTTCCAGAAGGGTCAAGTGAACCACATCAATGTGGAGGAAATCTATGAGGAATCTGATGTTGTGGCTGGTAAGTTCAAGCTTAATTCTTTTCCAGCACTTGTTATTTTTGATACCGACACATCGCATTCGTTCATATCAAGAGCATTTGTTGATAAAAATGGACTTTCAACTGAAACTATTGGATGTCCTATTAAAGTAAGCTCTCTAGGTGGAGAGATGATAGTAAATTTTGGATGTCATGATCTAGTGATAGAGTTTGGAAAGTATAATTTTCCAGTTAGTCTGATAATCCTAGATTCCCAAGGATTGGATGTAATATTGGGCATGGATTAGATGACTAAGTATGAAGGAGTATTAGATTTTACCAATCGTACTGTTACACTCACAACCCCGGATAAGAAAAGTATTAGGTTCAAGTCTAACTTTGAATCTCAAGGGAGTAAGTTAAATTCTCTTAAGGGGGTTAGCATGGATAGTGTGCCAGTTGTGAAGGAATATCCAGATGTGTTTCTGGAGGAGTTGCTAGGAATGCTACCAGATAGAGATGTGGAGTTTCTGTTTGACTTACTACCAGGATCTGGACCAATAGCAAAGAGACCCTACAAGATTTCAGTTGATGAGTTGAAAGAACTCAAGAAACAACTTGGAGAACAGTTGCAGAAAGGATTTATTTAACCAAGTTCTTCGTCTTGGGGTGCACCAGTTCTGTTTGTTGAAAAGTAGAACAGAAGTCAAAGACTATGCATAGATTATCGTTCACTCAATGAGGTGACTATAAAGAACAAGTACCCTTTGCCTAGAATCAATGATCTATTTGATCAGTTAGAAGGAGCCCGTGTGTTCTCAAAGATTGATCTCCGATCAGGCTATTTTAAGCTAAAGATTAGAGAACAAGACATACCTAAGACTGCTTTCACCACTAGGTACAGATTGTATGAGTATACTATGATGCCATTTGGACTAACAAATGCACCAGCTTATTTCATGAATATGATGAACAAGGTGTTCATGGAGTTTCTTGACAAGTTTGTTTTCGTATTCATCGATGACATATTGATCTATTCCAAGAGCAAAGAAGAGCATGAGGAACATTTGAGTTTGATTCTTGAGAAACTCAGGGAACACAAGTTATATGCCAAGTTCAGTAAGTGTGAATTTTGGTTGAATGAAGTTGGATTTCATGGACATATTGTGTCAGGAGATGGTATAGCTGTCGATCCCGCAAAGGTGTCATCTGTAACTGAGTGGGAATCTCCGAAGTTAGTTAAAGAAGTTCGTAGTTTCCTAGGCTTGGCAGGGTACTATAGAAGGTTCATTTAGAATTTCTCGAAAGTAGCTAAGCCAATGATGGAGTTACTTAAGAAAGAAAAGAAGTTTGATTGGACTAAAGGATGTGAAATCAGTTTCCAAGAATTGAAGAAGAGACTAGTGTCAGCACCAGTCTTATGTCTGCCAGATTTGGAGAAGGATTTTCAAGTCTATTGTGATACATCTCACCAAGGATTGGGTGGAGTTTTGATGCAAGAAGGGAAAGTTGTGGCTTATGCCTCGAGACCACTCAAAACTCATGAAGTGAATTATCCTACTCATGACTTAGAGTTAGCCTCTGTTGTCTGATGGGGATATGCCTACCGGGGTATATACCCAGCAAGACGTTTCCGACTGGCCCAGGAACTAGCGAGTGGGCCTGCAGGACGACGACTAGATCGAGACTTGGCGTGGATCCAAGCGACTGGAAGCCGAAGGCCCAGGAGAGTAGATAGGCCCAGTCGGATTAGGTTAAACGAGTATCGAAACCTTAACTGATTCGGTTGAGATATGTAAACCCTAGGGGAGGGTGAGTCTATATAAACCTCCCTACAGGGCGTGTAGAGGATACGTTCCATCTTCCGCCCAAGCGACTCGCCGCCTAGCCGTCGAGCTCGCTCCATTGTACCTCCATCATAATACAATCTAGCAGGAGTAGGTCTTTACCCTCCGGGGGGCTAAACTGGGTAAAACCCTGTGTCTCCGCCCTCATCTCGCACCGCAGATGGCTGGCCGCCCTTGCCCTTCGTTCTACTACTCGCTGCCGATTGCAGCGTCTGCCGTGGTCATTCCCACGACAGTGGCACCCACCGTGGGGCCTGGCCGGTCTGGCCGGTGTTCTGTGGCGAGATCCAATCTGCCCATCAACGAGTCGGTCGCCACCGGCCGCATGATAGCGATCGGCGAGATGCTCCAGATCTTGCCGAGCAGCTACGTCCCGGCGGCGCGACCCGTCACACACAACATGATCTTGCCAGTTGGCACGATCAGCCTCTTCGTTAGCCTCACCGACGTCATCGTCTCGGAGGACTCGGATCGCATCCGCGAGTCGCCGCCACACGACCGGCTCTCCGAGAGCCAGGTCCACACGATCCATCGCCTCGCCTCCGGGTACAACTCGGCGCACAGCGACGTGGCTGAAAACACCGCGGCCGCGGAAGACGCGGCCCTCAACGACGACGCCGACTCGGTGACTCCGGCGTCACTCGCCGGATCCATCACCGCGGCTTCGCCCACAGGCTCCATCACCCAGGTCTCCAACGTGGGAGACTTCGAGGATCCCTCCATCCTTGGGATCTTTGACTTCGACTCCGGGTCGGAAAACTCCGCCGATCTCCTCGACGAAACCGGTCGCCACGCCGCGACCTACATGGCGACTGGCACCGATCTGCCGGAGGATCCCTTCTCCACCCCGATGCATCCTAACGCCATGGCAACGCAGGTTGAGAAACTCCGCCTGAAGCTGGCGGAGGCAGTCCGCAAGGAGCAAGCTGAGCGCGAAAAATTTCGCCTCGAGCAGGTGACGGCGCAGGAGCTGTCACGTTACCATCAGCAGCGAATCAGGTCGCGCTTGAACCCCACCGTCCAGGGGCGCGCCTTGAACTTCGACGACGAGAACGACCCGGCCTGCGTGGCCGAGCGCACGATCTGCGAGAATGCGCCACCAGGAGGAAGCGCCCGGCCCCCACCAGGGTCGACGGCGATGGGCGCCCCACCTCCACCCAACCGCGCACCCCCCAGGGACCAGCCGCGGATAGTAGTCTCCTCACGGGAGCGAGACGCGAACGGCCTACCACTGTTCTCCACCCCGATGGACAACCTCGTGGCAGGCCGAGCAGCGGCCGACAACATCACGGCCACCGGCGACGGCGCCCTACAGATCCAGTACGTCAAGGCCCTGCTCGCAAAGGCGGTCGAGCAACAAAATGCAGGCATCGACTCACAGGGGAGGATGTACTCGCGTTCATCGGGCATCAGAGCGGCCTCAAGTGGCCGTCCATTGGCGGCAAACACCCTCAACTGCCCGCCACCCGAACCACTGCAGCTCCAACACCGACCCGCGAACGCGGCACTCTCCACCAACGACCCCAGGCCAGCGACCAACTTCATCGCCGCCAACGGTCAGCCCGTCGACGCCCGCACCCACATCATCAACAACCAGAGCTGGCGCGCACGCCAGCCCGACGACCTGCGACACACCCTAACCAATCGCCGTGACGGCGAGCCGATGGGGTCGCCAAGCCGACTCGGGCCCCGGTGCTTCGGACCGATGATCCGAGGCGAAAAATACCCGGCAAACTTCAAAGCACCGAAGGAAATAGAAAAGTACGACCCTTCGTACGACCCCTCCGTGTGGCTGGACACCTACCTCATGGCGATGGGGATCGTAGGCCACACCGACCTGCTAGCCGCCCGCTACCTCCCCCTGATGATGGAGGGAGCGTGCAGGCAGTGGATCAACACTCTCCCCCCGGATAGCATCGACTCCTGGGAAGAGATGTGCGATGCCTTTGTGAGGCACTTCGAGGGTTCCTACACCCGCGCCACCACCATAGAGGACCTGGAGCGATGCGTCCAAGGACCCCGCGAGTCGACCCGAAGCTGGGTCCAACGGTGGCAACAGCTATGGTACAACGCGGCCGACATCCACCCGGACACCGCGATCGACTGCTTCAAGACCTCGTGCCGCTACGAGCCCTTGGTCGCCAAGCTCAAACGAGCATATCGCACACTCGACAACATACCAGACCTCCTCAAGATCGCCAAAAGATACGCGGAGGAACACCCCAACCAGGAAACCGACGACGAGTCGGGAGGTCAACGCCGCACGAACGGCAACGACAACGGACGACGGTCCGACCTATGCTACAGCAACACTCGCCTCACAGGCAAGCGCCGCAGTGATGGGCGAGTCGACTTCGTCGCCAACGCTGGGCACGCGCAGCGCGAGCCCAAGAGCTTCCACAACAGAGAAGGGAAGCCCGCCACGACGGAGGACAACGCCGCGACGGCGACAACTACAAGGTGAAACCAAGGTTCGACCCCGCGGCCCTCCTTAACCAGCCTTGTGCGTTCCACAACAGAGAAGGGAAGCCCGCCACGCACATGACCGCCGACTGCCACTCTCTCAAGGAGATCGAGAAGGCACGGCGAGCACGGGAGGACCCCGACAACAACCCTCCAAACGGCGGAAAATTCGGCAGTGTGGCCGGCTCGCTCCACACCTTCACAAGCTTCAATATGAAGCGCGAAAAAGAAGGTCATCGCCCGCGCCGTCTCCGTCAACGCGGTGGCCCAGGTGGACGTTCCCCGGTTCCTCAACTGGTCGGAGCAGCCCATCACCTGGAGCCGCCAGGACCACTCGCCACGCATCGAGTACGCAGGCCGAGTCGCCCTGGTGGTCAAGCCCAAGGTGGGAGATTACTGGCTCCCCAAGACATTAATGGACGGCGGCAGCTCCATCAACATCCTGTACCTGGACACCTTCAGGCGACTGCGGCTCCCGCATTCGATGGTCGAGACGACCTACCACGTTCCACGGCATCGTCCCCGATCGGAAGGCGTACCCGATCGGCAAGGTCACGCTGCCAGTCACCTTCGGCACACCATCAAACTTCCGCACCGAGTCGATCGTCTTCGAGCTAGTACCCTTCGACAGCCCCTACCACTGCGTCCTGGGGCGCCAGGCGTTCGCCAAGTTCATGGCAGCGCCCCACTACGCGTACAACGCGATGAAGCTCCCCGGGCCGCGCGACGTCATCACCATCAACGGCGACCCCGACATGGCCGCCGAGTGCGAGGCCAAAGGAGCCGAACTCGCCGACGCCGTCATCGAGGCAGAGGCCAACCACGCCGACGAGCTCGCCAAGTACGCGAGCGGGGTCCACAACGACGACCCCACCATACTCAAGAAGCCCAATTCGGAGGGCGTCAACACCTCAGCCTTCGAGGCAACGACGCACACCCGCATCGTCGAGCTGGTCCCAGGCGACTCCAGCCAGACGGTGACGATCGGGACGGGCATGAGCCCAGCATAGGAAGGCACGCTCATCGAGTTCCTCCGTGAGAACAGGGACATCTTCGCATGGAGGCCCTCTGACATGCCTGGTGTCCCTAGGGAACTCGCTGAGCACAAACTCAACGCCAACCCGAAAGTGCGACCCGTCAAGCAGTCGCTGCGGCCCTTCAATGAAGAGCGTCGCTGAGCCATCGCCGAGGAGGTACAGCGTCTACTCGCTGCAGGCTTCATCCGGCCAATCAAATACTCCAAGTGGCTGGCAAACCCAGTCCTAGTCGAGAAGAAAAATGGGACCTGGAGGATGTGTATCGACTACACAAACTTAAACAGCACCTGCCCGAAGGAGCAATTCGTCCTCCCGCGGATCGACTAAATAATCGACTCCACCGCAGGCTCGGAGTCGCTGTGTTTCCTCGACGCCTACTCTGGGTACAACCAGATCAAAATGGCTGTCGAGGACGAGGAAAATACGGCGTTCATCACGCCATTCGGAGCCTTCTGCTACACCGCCATGACCTTCGGCCTCAAGAACGTCGGGGCGACCTACCAGTGGTGCATGCAGGAATGCCTTGCGAGCCAAATTGGCCGCAATATCCACGTCTACATCGACGACGTGGTAGTGAAGTCCGCTCGCCAGAGCGATCTACTCGCCGACCTGGCGGAAACATTCGCCAACCTGCGGAAATACAAGATAAAGCTAAACCCAGGAAAATGCACCTTCGGTGTACCAGAAGGGCAACTACTGGGGTACATCGTCTCCAAGCGCGGGATCGAGGCAAACCCCACCAAGATCGACACGATCGCTCGACTCGGCCAACCCGAGTGCCTGCGCGACGTCCAGAAGCTGGCCGGGCGAGTCGCGGCTCTCAGCCGCTTCATCCCCCGATTGGGCGAAAAGGCAATACCCCTATACCGCCTGATGCGGAAGAACCCCGCCTTCCAGTGGGACAAGGAGGCGGACGACGCACTCCGCGACCTCAAGAAGGTGCTACTCGCAGCACCGCTACTCGCCGCCCCCGTCGACAAAGAACCCATGCTGGTCTACGTCGCGGCTTCCGAGCGCGTCGTCAGCGCCGTCATGGTCGTCGAGCGGCCAGAGGAAGGAAAGGAGCGCCCGGTACAACGACCGGTGTACTATATCAGCGAGCTGCTCACCGAGTCGCGCCAGCGGTACCCGCAATACCAGAAACTGGTGTACGTAGTCTCCAGAGCACAACGACGACTGCCGCACTACTTCCAGGAGCACCCGATCACGGTCGTCTCCTCAGCACCGTTGCAGGACATCATCCGCAACCGTCAGGCAACCGGGCAAGTCGCCAAGTGGGCCATCGAAATCGGCGTCCACAACATCAAGTATGAGCCACGAAAAGCGATCAAGTCGCAGGCTCTCGCGGACTTCATCGCCGACTGGGAAGAGGCCCAGCAGCCGGAAAAGCTGCCGTACCTCCACTACTGGAGCCTGCACTTCGACGGCTCCAAGAACGCAGACAACCCAGGAGCAGGGATCGTGTTGACTTCCCCGAAGGGCGACAAGCTCCTCTACGTCCTCTGCCTCGACTTCACCCCCTGCACCAACAACATGGCCGAGTACGAGGCACTACTCCACGGCATGCGAGCTGCGAAGGAGATGATGGTCAACCGCCTACGCTGCTACGGGGACTCCGACCTCGTCGCTGGGCAAGTCGCTGGCACCTGCGACACCGTCTCTCCCACCATGGCGGCATACCGCCAAGCAGTGGACAAGCTGGGCGGACACTTCGCAGGCTACTCCGTCGAGTGGATCGACAGTTGGAAGAACGAGGAGGCCAACGCACTCTCTCGTATCGGGTCGGCTCGACTCGCACCACCCGCCGGCGTCTTCCTCGACACGATGACCAAACCGTCCGTCTCTCCCCCAAGGGAGATCGACATCGGAGTCCCGCTGCAACCAGAGGCTGCCCTGGTTGCACTCATCGCCGAGCCAGAAGATTGGACTAGGCCGTACATCGCCTACCTGGAGGGAGGCACCTTGCCGGCAGACGAAACAGACGCTCGGATGATAACACGACGCTGCAAATCCTTCTTCATCATCGACAGCGAGCTTCACAAGCGCAGCGTGACCGTCGTGTTCCAACGCTGCATCCAACCCGCCGAAGGACGCAAGATCCTCCACAACATCCACTCCGGCGACTGCGGCCACCACGCCGGAGCCCGCTCTCTGGTCGCAAAGGCTATGCGACACGACTTCTACTGGCCCACCGCACACGCCGACGCCGTTGACATTGTCCAGCGGTGCGCCGGGTGCCAGAAGTACGCCAACCAGACACACGTGCCGGGCTCAGCGCTCAAGACAATCCCCATCACCTGGCCATTCGCCGTGTGGGGCATGGACATGGTAGGCCCTTTCAAAAAGGCCCCCTCTGGCTTCACCCACCTCCTGGCCGCGGTCGACAAATTCACAAAGTGGGTGGAGGCCAAGCCAGTACGGAAATGCCACGGGAAGACAGCCACCAAATTCCTACGCGAGCTCATATATCGCTACGGGTTCCCAAACAGCATCATCACGGACAACGGCACCAACTTCGCCAAAGGAGCCATGGCCGAGTTCTGCGAGGAACACCACGTCCGACTCGACCTCGCGTCAGCTGCCCACCCAGAGTCCAACGGCCAGGCGGAACGGGCCAACCAGAGCATCCTCCACGGCCTGAAGCCGCGGTTCCAAGTACCACTCGAGCGCACCGCCGGGTGCTGGGTCGAGGAGCTACCCTCCGTCATCTGGGGTATCCGCACCTCGGTCAACAGGTCGACAGGGTTCACCCCTTCTTCATGGTGTATGGCGCCGAGGCAGTCATGCCCACCGACCTCGAGCACGACTCGCCAAGGGTCGTCCACTACACGGAGGGTCAGGATGGAGTCGATCAAATCGACGAGGCACGCGACCTAGCTCGGTCCCGCACTGCCATCTACCAGCAAGGACTCCGCCGCTACCATAGCCGGCGGGTGAAAACTCGCACCTTCCAGGAAGGCGACCTGGTGCTGCGCCTCATCCAGGACAAGAAGGGCATGCACAAGCTCTCCCCCCAATGGGAGGGACCATTCGCCATCGGGCGAGTACTCGGCAACGACGCCTACTACCTCACTGACGTCCGCGGAGACGGAAAACTCGACGTCAAGCGACCATGGAATGTAAAACTCCTACGGAAGTTCTACTCCTAGAACTCCACATATGTATCCTCCAGTCGCTATGAAATAAAACATATTGGTTACCGCAAATTGTGTCTACTCTTCGTGTCTTGTGCCACTCTCACTCGTAGTAACAGCACCAAGCTAACTGCAGGAGTCAACCTCTGGTACAGCGATCGGCACGGCCAAGTAGTGCGCTACGAGGGCACTGGATTACCCCAGGACTCGTAACGTCCACAAAAAAGCCTACCCGGAGCCCCATTGGAGTCGCCTAGCTCGACTGGCTTAACGAGCCAAGACAACTGCTGTCGCTCCTCACAGCGACCATGATCCTCCGCGTCCTCGACACAGCGACTCGAACGGCCAAGTACCACGCTCGGGGATTGAAGACCAGTTCAGCGCGAGCGACTAGGGAAAAACGCCAAGTACGAGAGCGTGCCCAGGACTCGCCATGCGACTGACCCAACGGGCCAGGCAGGAGTGATGCGCTCACTCTGACGCGCCCAGTCCTCACCCACCCTAGAGCCGCGACTAGAACCACCAAGTACCACGCTCGGGGACTCGGCTACCCGACCTTGTTCGCGCAAGGGAAAGCGGTGAAGTAAAGAGAACTCATGGGAGTCGCCCTGCGACTGGCTTTCCAAGCTCGGGCGAGTCGACCTCAATAACAAAACGCTCAAAACCACAAACACATAAACAAACGAGGTAAACCCCATAAAAAGGGCAGACGCGCTCGGGGACTCGTTCAACCCTCAATCTCAAACGAAGTCAATTCACAAAATAACACGATATCCCATTATAGCAGATCAAAGTTGTTAAAAAATACATGTTGCGCCTAATGGCCGAACTGCTACTAACGCCCCAGGGCACAATGTTTTACTCCGCAGGCTTCGACGATGACTCGCCGCCACCCTTGCGGTTGCGAATGAAGGGAGTGTACGGGTTCGACGGGTACGTCGTCAGATCACCCGCCATCGCCGCACGGAAGGGCTGCTCGATCTTGAAGTCCCGGTGCGGCGGCTCGGGGTCGTTGGGCGCGACGATCGTCTCCTGATAAGGAAGGAGATCGCCCATCGCCCAGACACGATCGGAGTATACCGCGGCACGGTCCGTCAGCTTCAGCATCTCGGTAATCTCCACCGAGCCCGTCGACGATGGGTAGCCACTCGTCACGTCGTCCAGATCGAAATCCTCCGGGAAGTGGGCGAGCCCAAGGATGAGCGCCGTCGCCGCCCCGCGCCGGAACGCCGACCGCGTCATGAACTTGACGACCGACGGCGCCTTCTCCAAGTATCGCCACACTTCTACGAGGTTGCTGGGAATCACTTCCGTGGGCGACATCTCCTGAAGATACGCCCGAATGCAAGCCGCGGACAAAGTGGCCGAGTCGACCAGAGTGGCCACACACTGCCGCGCGTCGTACGACTGCGCCTCCTCCGCGCTGTCGATAATCCGACCTGTGGACAGAGAGTGGCAGTGAGTACACCAAAGTTCACACAATGCAAATATTACAGGCAGAGGCAGGCACTTTTACCAATCAAAGGACGAGCGAGATCCGTGATGAAGCTTTGAAGAGAGGAGTAGTCGTCTTGTAGCCCAGCAACAAGGGCGTCAGAGACCTTACGCTCCTCAGCGGCGGCCGTAACAGCAGCCTTGGCCCGCCCATCCGCTGAACTCGCCTCCTCCTTCGCTTCCTTAAGATCGCGCTCAAGGTCGGCGATCCGCTTCTCAGCCGAGCTCAACGCAGATTGAGCCGCCGTCAATTCACTCGCCGGTACAAGGCCCTGGCGGACCTCCTCTGCCTTCGCAGCAATCGCCTGGAGTCCCTTGTTCGCCTCTTGAACGGTGACAAGTTCCTTCTCCGCGCGACATTTCTCAGCAAGCCGGTCGGCTGATTCACGTTGCAAACCCTGTGCAAAAGCCAAACAGTTAACAAAAATGAAATCCTAAGTGCCCACCCGCTGAAATTCAGCGACTGGACACTCGGGGACTGGAGATCAAAAATCCTCAGTGCCGACCCGCTGAAATTCAGCGACTGGACACTCGGGGACTGGAGGCCAAAAATCCTAAGTGCCCACCCGCTGAAATTCAGCGAATGGACATTCAGGGACTGGAGATCAAAAATCCTAAGTGCCCACCCGCTGAAATTCAGCGAATGGACACTCTGGGACTGGGCACGAGAAATAAAAACAAAACACCAAAAGAATCTGACCACTGCAATTCAGTGGCCCGATCCTCGGGGACTAGACATACTTGGATGAATGCGCCAAGCATGCCATGAAGCTGTAGCGCGTCCACGGATGAGAGAAGAGCCGGAGTGTGCCCGCGACGCTGCTCGACCTCCGTTTCGGCGACCCCAGGTACGCGGCTCGATGGCGTGGTACCACTCGCCATAGCCGCTCAGGCCATGAAGCGGGGGAAGGTCGCGATGGATGCGCCAGCACCAAAAGAGGCCGGCTCGGCCATCCCAGGCGAGGAAGCACCCTCCTTGATCGTCAAGACCGCCTCCGCCGCAGGATCACTCGGAGCAATCGTTGTGTCGTCAGACACCGTGACGACATCGTCGCCCTTGGCCTCCTTGGCACTGTCTATGGGGGTAGCGACCTCATCAGCCTTCCTCTTCCGAGAGGGGTCCTCCTCGGCGACGACTGGCGGCACTTTGTCCATGGACGGGTGGCCTATCTTTTTAACTCCAGTCCTGCAAATTGGTTACATGGGCAAAGTGGTCCGAGTATGACGAAAAGCAAGGCAGGAGAATAAAACTTACTTGGCGACTGGTATGAACTGCAGCCCCGTGCGGATGTTAGCCGGCTTCTCCAGTTTGGGGCCCAGCTTCCGACTGAGGCCCATCTCCAGAACGTCATGCGCCCAAGACAAGGACGGCCTCTTCATTGACGAAGCCGCAATAGGAGCCTACGAAACGATTTCGGCAGGAGCTCTCCTGGGAGGCAAATCTGCCGCGGCCGGAGCAGCCCCCGACCCAGAGACTGGGGCGAACGGGGGAGGAATCGAGGCCAGAGGTACCTCACTCAGGGCGGCGGTGGCTTCCGGTGCTGCCGTCGTCTGCGGTGCTTCATCCCTGGCCAGGCTGGTGGCGTCGGAACTACTCGCCGAACGCGGCGGAGATGCCTGTCTCACTGGCTTCGTCTTCTTCAGAGGGGCCTTCACTTCCTTCTTCTTCTTCTTCTTCTTCTTCTTCTTCGACGGGGTGGCCTCACGACGCGAGTTGTGCTCAGTAAGCTCGTCGTCGTCGTCATGACGCTCAAGGCTTCTACTCGCCTCGAGTTCGCGCTGACGCTGCCCGCGAGTTTTGCGAACCAGTGGGGCGGCTTCTTCCTCAGATTCTTCGTCATCACCGCTCCTGTCGCTCACGGCGCCGCCCTTGGTGGGAGGCGACTCGCCCCCGTCCTGGACGGATGAGCTCGAGTTCTCGTCGTCCGCGGGCGGAAGCCACCCTTCCACCTCTTGAAATAACTGCAGCAAGCATGAAGTAATATCAATACAACCGCGACAGCATCAACTGCGACTGCGAATGGTAGAAAGTGACTTATCATCAGGGCTGGATGCTTCGTGGTGTAGGGGGCAAACCCAGCCTTCGTGTCCAGGTACACTTCCTGGGTGATCTTCTTCAACGCCGGGATGTAGTCCTCGAGTTTCCACTCGGCGAGGCAGGATTTCGTCGAGTCTTCCCGGCCCGTGTACTCGTACATGTAATGGTCACGGCGGGCCAGGGGAACGAGTCGCCGCCCAAGCCAACAGTTGTACAAATTGATGGTTTGAAGACCCTTCTTCTTCAGGCCGCGGATGGTTTGAAGCATCTCATCCACGACCATCCGCTGGTCTGTTGGGAGCTTGCCGACTTGGAGTCGGCGTGGTTCGGGCCGGTCGGCGGAGTACCTTGGGATCGCCACCTCGCCGTCTGGAGTCGCTTCGGTGACGTAAAACCAGGACTTCTTCCACTCGCTTGCCGCCTTGGCAGGTAGCATCAGGTCGAAGCAGGAGGCTTTCGACTTCAGCTGGAATGTCAGGCCACCCGCCGCCAACATTGGGCCGCCTGATTCTTCACGACTAATCCTCCCATGGAAAAGATCTTGCCATAGGGGGAAGTAGGGCCTACAGCCCAGGTAGCACTCGCAGAACGCCACGAAGATGGCGAGCTGCTCGATCTCGCGGGCCTGTCCAATGGCGAATCTCAGAAGGCGCAGGAAGAAGAGAGATGTGGAAACCCAGCCCTGCTCCGGTGGCGGTGAAGCGACGGATTATCCTCGCTGGTCAGAGTCACCTCTCCGGCCGCGGGGATGCGCCACTTGCCGACGCGCAGGATCCCGGCCTCCTCGAAAGACGCCAGTAGCGCTCTCGTGCACTTGGACCTGCCCCACGGCTCGACAGAGGGGGCCATTGGCAGAAAGTTTCGAGGGGGTCGGAGGATTTTGGATCGATTGGATCGCGATGCGGAGGAAAACAGGGATGCGCGAAATCGGAGGAAATGACGAGAGGGTGGTTCTCCGATCGCCTACCATTTCCTTTATATAGCAGTTGTTACCCGCCAAATCAGGGAGCTGTTACTACGCGGTGATTACGCCAAAAGTTATCGTTGGATTACTCCAACGGCTAGTTTTGACTGCGTCTGACGATCCAACTTCATCCATTCTACTCGCCGACCCGATCACTTCAACAGTGACTAAATATTTCGCCGACCCGTTCGCCGAGCTACGACCAGAATGACTAGTTTTTTCCTTTATTCAGGAGACCGCCGTCGATTTGACTGGGTGTCCGCATTGGGCCCGTATGCTCCGACTGCCAGCAACCACCTGCGCCCAATTGATGATGGCCTCGCGGACTACTGATGGGGATATGCCTACCGGGGTATATCCAGCAAGACGTTTTCGACTGGCCCAGGAACTAGCGAGTGGGCCTGCAAGACGGCGACTAGATCAAGACTTGGCGTGGATCCAAGCGACTGGAAGCCTAAGGCCCAGGAGAGTAGATAGGCCCAGTCGGATTCGGTTAAACGAATACCGAAACCTTAACTGATTCGGTTGAGATATGTAAACCCTAGGGGAGGGTGAGTCTATATAAACCTCCCTACAGGGCGTGTAGAGGATACGTTCCATCATCCGCCCAAGCGACTCGCCGCCTAACCGTCGAGCTCGCCCCATTGTACCTCCATCATAATACAATCTAGCAGGATTAGGTCTTTACCCTCCGGGGGCCGAACCTGGGTAAAACCCTGTGTCTCCGCCCTCATCTCGCACCGCAGATGGCTGGCCACCCTTGACCTTCATTCTACTACTCGCTGCTGATTGCAACGTCTGCCGTGGTCATTCCCACGACATTGTCCATGCACTCAAAACATGGAGACATTATCTTTTGGGAAAGCATTGTGAAGTGTTCAAAGATCACAAGAGTTTGAAGTATATTTTCACTCAGAAGGAACTCAATATGAGACAAAGAAGGTGGCTAGAGCTCATCAAGGACTATGAATTGAGTTTGCAATACCATCCCGGTAAAGCAAATGTTGTAGCAGATGCTTTGAGCCGTAAGGTTTATTTGAATGGCCTCACTAAAGGAGAATTGCCAGATGATTTGTGTGCTCAATTCAAAGAGCTAAGATTGGAGATAGTGCCTGAAGGATATCTCATGCCATTGGAAGTGCAACCAACATTGTTGGACAAGATCAAAGAAGCCCAAAAGTTGGACAAGGAAATAGAGGAGATTAAGAGCAAAATTAGTAAAGGGAAGGCTAAAGGATTCCATGAAGATGAACAAGAAACTTTATGGTATGGAAAGCGTATCTGCATTCCGCAAGATCCGGAGCTTCGGAAATTGATTCTGCAAGAAGCACACAATTCACCATATTCTATTCATCAAGGTAACACCAAAATGTACATGGATGTGAAACAAAGATTTTGGTGGAACAATCTCAAGAAATATATTGCGGAACATATTGCCTTGTGTGATGTGTGTAGTCGAGTAAAGGCGGAACATCAAAAACCGGCAGGGTTACTGCAACCACTACCTATTCCTGACTGGAAGTGGGATAAGATTGGTATGAATTTTATCACCGGATTGCCAAGGACTAGGTCCGGATATGATTCTATTTGGGTTGTCGTGGATCGCCTAACTAAAATGGCTCATTTCGTACCCGTGAAGACTACTTATACAAGTGCTAAATTGTCTAAGATCTATATGAACATGATTGTATGTCTGCATGGAGTACCTAAGAGTATTGTGTGTGATAGAGGAACGCAGTTCACTTTGCATTTTTGGCGACAACTGCATGAATCATTGGGAACAAGGTTAGAATTTAGCACAACTTTTCACCCTCAGAATAATGGACAGACAGGAAGGACCAATCAGATTTTAGAACATATGTTGAGAGCTTGTGCATTAGACTATGGTGCTAGCTGGGATGAAAGTCTGCCTTACGCAGAATTCTCTTACAATAACAGCTATCAAGCAAGCATAGAGATGGCTCTGTTTGAATTTCTTTATGGAAGGAAGTGTACTACGCCATTACTATGGAGTGGAGTAGGAGAAAGAAATTTGTTCGGACCAGAACCTGATCAAGGAAGCTGAAGAGAAAGTCAAATTGGTAAAGGACAGATTGAAGATAGCCTAGTCCCGACAAAAGAGCTACGCAGATCACAAGCATAGATAAGTCACCTATGAGGTAGGTGATAGATCTTATCTTAGAGTATCACCACTTCGTGGTGTGAAGAGTTTGGAGTCAAAGGAAAATTGGCACCAAGATATGTTGGACCATTTAAAATTTTGAGCCCCAAAGGAGAAGTGTCTTATGAGAGAGAATTGCCAGAATCACTGTCTGCTGTTCACAATGTGTTTCATGTGATTCAGTTGAAGAAGTGTCATTCGGAGATGGAAGAAACTTCATTGAAGGACACTATACCTTTAGAAGAGGTTCAGTTGGAGAGTGATCTTACTTATGAGGAGAAACCTATCAAGATTCTTGAGACTGCAGAAAGAGTTACTCATACTAAGACTACCAAATTCTGCAAAGTACAGTGGAATCATCATACCGAGGAAGAAGCCACTTGGGAAAGAGAAGATGACCTTCGCAAAGATCACCCTCACCTATTTGCTAGCCAATCCGGATCTCGAGGGCGAGATTCATCTTAAGGGGTTTAGATTTGTAACATCCCAAAATTCATCAAATGCAAAATCATGTATTGAATTCATATCATCATAGCATTTAGAGCTTGCATAAAAAATTTCAAAGTTTGAAACCAAATAAAACTATATTTATGCCCTTTTTATTATATACATATGATGCATGGTTTTATTTTTATTTTCGAAAGACGAAAGTGTTTTTGAGTGGTTAGATGTGTTTGTCACACTTTTGAATGCTAGGATCACAGTACAAACGTTTGGAGAAGATTTGAATTCAAACAGATTTAAATTAGGGTTTCAAAACCTTTTCTAAAATTCAAAACAGAAAAGAAAAGGTTAAAGAAAAAATAAAACCGGCGTTGCCTATATAGCCCAGTAACCTATTCGGCCCATCTAGCCCACCCAGGTTCCCCCTCCCCCTCTCTCTTTCTCACGCGCCCGCGCCGCACCCTCTCACTGACAGCACGACCCCACTGCCACCTCACCCCTTCGTCCCCAAATTTCGCGCAACGACCAGCTCCGCCGCTGCCGTTTCTACAAATAAACGCGCATTGGTTCCGATTGATCGCAGGCGGTAATCCCTCCCCCTCGAGTAGCTAATTAACCCCCTCTATCCCCGCATCATTTCCCCTCACTCAGCACCACTAGAGCGCCCCCTGGCTGCCAGCAATTGAGCTCACACCGCCGCTGCCCGACGCACTCCGGCGAGCTATTCCGGTGAGCATAGCACACCTCTTTGCCTCTCGTTCATGCAAGTGTATTCCTCTTGTTCTTGCGCATCTAATCGTGCCTCTGGTTTGCCCCAATTCGCCCCAGGTCGCCGTCCCCATCATCAGCTGCAAGCACCCGACGCTCCATCCAACTCCGACGAGGGATTCCGGTAAAGTTTGAGCGCCCCTTACCCTCTGATTCAAACTAGCATGTGCGTCGTGACCTTGTGCACTTCCTAATGCCATTTTTTTGCCTTATTGTGACCTAGGCCATCGCCTTCATCTCCGCCAGCACGCACCCGACGCCAGTGAGATCTCCGACGAGCTCCCGCGTCCACGACAGTGCACCCCTATCCAAACCATGACCACCTTGAGCTTACTCGCATCCACGCGACGCTGCTAAGCATCTGCACCATCCCCTACCCCCTATAGACTCGCCGAAATGTCACCGACAGTGTCTTCGCTGCCGTCAGCGCCATTAGCGCCGCCCCTCTATGGTCGCACCGTTTAGATCTGTTGGATATAGATCCTACGCCGTAGATTAGATCACTTACTGAACCATTACGTTTAGATCTGGAGCGTTAGATCTGACTTGATCCAACGGCACCGAAGAATGATCCGCGCGAAGCGGTATCAGCGAATCAGACGCTGCCACGCGTCTGTGAATTAGATTTAAAATCTGTTTTTGAATCTATTAGTGATTTAAACTTGTAAAATTCATATCTTTTGGTTTGTTTGTCCAAAAATTGCAAATAATATATCAATGGATTCAGAAAATTAATCCCTACACACCTATGGCATTGAATTGGTCATTTGCTTCTGAAAAATAGGATTATTTGCAGAAGAATTTGTAGGCCTATTTTGCAAATAAAAATTATTTGGAAAATTGTTTTAAAGTAAATTTGAGTTTGTTTAGAATTTAGAAGGTTTATTTTGTGTTCATTACTGTTTGGTTTGACTTGTTTAGTGTAGAAAATCATTCCATTGAATTTTCATGCATTCATATGTATTTTTTGTTTGAATATTGAAATGTGAATATGGTGATCACCGGACCATAGAAATCAACGATGACCTGACCTATCCCGAAGTACCCATCCGTATTCTGGGTGAAGCTTTCAAAACTACTAGAACCCGAAGCATCTAGTTTCTCAAGATTCAGTGGAGCAACCACACAGAAGAGGAAGCTACCTGGGAGTGCGAAGATCATATCAGAACGGAGTTTCCCGATCTCTTCGAATCCTAGGTAATCTTTTTCGTCCTTTTTCAAATCTCGGGACGAGATTTTGTTTAAGGGGGGAAGGTTCGTAACATCCCAAAAATATTAAACTTGGATCATCAAACTCTAATCATCAAATCTAGGGTTAACAAAAAAAATTTCAATTAAAAATATGAAAACATTCATCTGTGTATGTATTACAATTTGGATTCTTTTGAATTGCCATGGTTCTGTGTTTATTTTTTTGTAAAATGATTCTTAGGTGAAATAAACATCATCTAAACAATCCCCAAACTTTTCCCAAAGGCAAACAAATCAAAACAAACAAATTAAGTGAATGGTCACTTTGGCCAATTTAACTCCCATGCCTACTTTGGCTATCCCTAACTTTCAGAACTTAACAGAAACTTGTATGGATCTTTGCACCCCTTGATAGTACTCATAACAAGGTACCAAGGCCCACTTTGTGATCATCCAAAAACATTTAAATGCTTAGTTTAAGTGAAAGTTTAAAATTGAATCTATTTCATATGGGAAGATCCCACTATTTCAAAAACCACTCAAACAAGCTCAATTCTCAAAACCCAAGCATCCACGCCTGTTCGCCGCCACGCGGACCACGCGCGCTGTGCGCCATCAAAACTTCCGTTGGACACGCTCAGAGCACCGAAGCGTTCTGACCGATCAGCACCGCCCCACGTCTCGCCACCACGCCATTGAGCTTCGCCAGGGAGCACAGCACCGCCCCTACCCTCGCCCACGCCGATAGCCCTCTGTGCCGTCGACCACGACGAGCTCAGCCCGTGCCCGTCGGTTCCCTCTCTCCATTATAAATAGATGCCTCCCCCGCTCGATTTCTTCACACCATTCCACTCCCCTCTCATCCAGAACCACCCCACCTCACTCCCGGAGCAAGGTGAGCAGCGCATCGCCGGAATTTCACCGGAGCCCGCCGCTGCTGGAGAAGAAGGAAGCCATCGATTGGAGCTGCCCCAGGAGGAGCTTCCGGTGCCAGGAGAATCGCCGTCGTCGACTTCATCGTTTGCCCCCATCGCCGACCCTCGCCTGAACCCCGGTGAGCCTCCCACGACCCCCACGTGCCGCGTTTGGGTTCTGTCTCGTCGGCGCTGCCCGACGTGGACGATGAGCCACTGACTGGTGGTACCCCCTGTCAGCTGAGCCCCGCGCTGCGGAGTGACACTGGGCCGGCCCAATAACCCTTCCCGCGCAGCCTACTCGTTTGAATTTAGCTTTTTCTATTTATATTCAAACTTAGTTCTGTACCCAGTTTCAAAAATCAATGCAGCTCGATTCAGTGAACCAAATTGAATGAAACCAATTTTGTTAGAAAGGTATTGAAATGCTTAATCCAAGCCTGTTGGATTCAAATAATTTGGATCTATAGATCAACCTTGGTAAAAATAATAAGTCAGAAGCTTTTCTACATTCAAACATTTTTCAAATTTCAACCATAATAGCTTTTGAGTTGATTCCAACTCTCAAAAATCACATTTGATCATACCTAGAATATATAAAAACATATGGGTTTACTTACAGAAATAATGTTCAAGTAATAAAAGCATGCCACATATGCATTTCTAGCCACTTTAATGATTTAAAATAAAAAGGTTAAACCCTATTAAATTGTGACACCACTTTAAATCACATTCCCATGTACTGAAATATGTGGTGATGACATGTGTCAACATGATCCCATGTTTGGTTTGGAGAATATTAAATCTTAAGTAGTTTTTCAATGAGTAGAAATTACTTTTCTAAAAATAAATAAATAAGACAAATGCTTTATTCTTGTGATATTAGTGATGATGCTAGATCATCTATATAGCACCTTTGTGTGATGATTGAAAGTAGTTAAGTATTGTTTGGTGATTGTGTACCTCGTATTTATTCATAGACGCTAGTACCGACGAAGGATACGAGGAGGAAGGAGGATACTACGAAGAATAAGCCGAGGAGAACTTGAACCACTACTCTGCACAAGGCAAGCTAACACTTGCAAGATACTCTACTTTAGCAAGCCTTACTAATCAACTTGACCTATGCAAACAAATACTTGCTTGTTACCATGCCAACTATATTCCTTAAGCATATGTGATCATACCCACTTGATACCCCCTCCTAGTTTTACTCTCAAGCTTTCTACTTTATTTCTTTATCAAAGCTATTACTTAGAGTCTACTTAAGTGACTTGTAGATTCTAGGAAGATAATTGAAGGTTGCATAAAGAGCATTAAATTTGGCCTAAGCTAGATAATCTTGATGTCATCCTAAGGCTTGACTGGAAATTTATATACCTTAGTATGGGTTCCCTCACGGCCATGGTCTGAGCTGAGGCTACCTTGTGAAGATTGTCCACCTGTGCAGTACCCAATATGACAGTTGGTCATGGTTGGGAGGCCAAACTCACAGGAGAGGGCTTGTAATTGAAAGGTTAGGATTGATTATCCAAATACTGAGTATGGTGAATTCAGGATTTGTTCCTGACGGATGTATCGAATGTTGTGGTGAAAGTGTACCATCTCTGCAGAGTGTCAAACTATTCGAATAGCCGCATCCGCGGTTATGGACAGTTGGAGTGGCCATACTGTTCCCCCATCAGATGTTTTCAAAATGACTTGTGAAATGAATTGAGATTTTGACTTGACCACAACAGAGTCGTGATATGAAATACAAGTTCCCACTTAGGTGTTATAAAATTTCATCTAACTTTTCTTGCTTCTGAACTTAGTAGAGGTAAATCTGGATTTTTGCAAAACAACCCTAGAGCTTAGTGTCCTACTACAAAAATTCCCTTCACTTGTTAGTATTAGTTTGCGAGTACTTAAAGAGTACTCATGGCTTTGTCCCTGGCTATTCCCGTGGCCAGACTATGAAGAGGAGTACCAGGACGATGTACCCCAGGAAGGTTATGACAACTAGGATCATCTCCCATTGTCAGCATTGCCTGTGACCCCGAAGATGGAACATTGCCTACGCTACCTTTATTATTATGTATTTCCGCTTCTTGAGTTGTATTAAGAACTGGATCATGAGATCCTTATTTTTGTAAGACCTTATGTATGGTTTGTAATGGATGATGTACTGTGGTATCCAAATCTGTTATGTCTCGCAAAAATGGTAATCCTGGATTGCGATGTATGGCATAATAGGCATCTGGGATTAAAAATCCGGGTGTTGACAAGTTGGTATCAGAGCCATCCTGACCATAGGAGACCCTAGTTAGACTGGACGTTTGAATCAAAAACTTAGTTTCAAAACCAAAGGAAGAAAATATTTACAAAAACTTATTCCCATTCTTATCACCTTGTTTCTTTCATAAAAATTCATAATCCTCAAAAACTCTTGCAAAATACCTAAAATTCGACACACTTGATCACTCTACTAACTTACTCATCCTATATTCTTATAGATGGACGTGAAGTACAGAAAGTTTGATCAGTTGGGGAATGGAGGAGACCTTATCTTTGAGCGGGATTTGGACCAGCTTTCGGAACTTCTGGAGCGTCCGCACCCCGAGTTCTTCGGAGCTCAGCTCAATGATCAAGGAGGAGAAGATCTGTAGTGGCTAATTGTTTCAAGTATCCGAGGAAAGATTGAACCTCCCACTACCGAGGGAATCTAGTTCACCTTGCGAGAAAACAACTGGCTCGATGGAATTGCCAGGGCCATGTAGGAAGCTCTTGCTCGCCTGTGTGGGCAGAGTATCAACCAGATCAAGGGTACCCGCTTTGAGCTTTGTCCAAGGCGTGATGCTATGGGACAGCCACTGGAAGCCCCATACCAACACGAGCTGAAGACTCAGTTGGACCACCTTAGCGTCATGATGTACGATCGTCAGCAGGAATTGGCCAATTGCCGTGACTACTCCAACCACAAGTCTGCCATCATCAAGACGAAGGATCAGACCATTGCCATGCTAGCGAAGGATCGCAAGTCTCGCCGCCGTTAGCTCGACAAGAAGGAGCGCATCATTGCCCATCTTTGCCACCGTATCTCGGATTTGGATGAGACCACCCACGAGAGAGACATGTAGTTGGAGGAAAGAGAGAATGCCGGAGAGGATCTTCGTGGAGACCCCTACTCCTATCTCAGCGATGATGATGATTTTCTGGAGGATCAGGCTATGGACTTCTTCACCGATGAGGATGATTTCGCCTTCATCGATGACGATGAGGATGATGAGGATGACGACTACACCGACTCTAAGGAGTAGTAGCACTTGAGCACTAGCGTAGTGAGTTGTATTCGGTCCCACTATATCATAGTTTCCAGAATGGTTCTTAAAACCATCTGTTTACCTTTGTTGTGGTGTGTGTTTGTACCGTGTGCTATGAATGAATGAAAAGCAAGTTGCTAGAAAATCTGAGTCAAACTTTAAAAACTTTTCAAAGTCCCTGAACCTTAGAAATTTCCCTCTTTTCTCATGATCCA
Source organism: Avena longiglumis (assembly GCA_030063025.1). Classification (NCBI taxonomy): domain Eukaryota; kingdom Viridiplantae; phylum Streptophyta; class Magnoliopsida; order Poales; family Poaceae; genus Avena; species Avena longiglumis. Next base: position 452,880,753 of record CP125973.1, on the reverse strand, counting down.
TCTCAATCTTCAAATGCCACGCGGAGGAAGTGGTTCATCCCTGGACCCGATGTTGCAGATCCTGCAAATGTTGGTTTCTGACCGCGAAGCTGAAAGAGATGAAAGTCAAGACAACCTAAACACCCTTCAACAGATAGCTCAGCTGGCCGACAACAATCAAGGCCAAGAAAATTAGGACAACCATGGATCTAAGCTCAAGAATTTCCAGAACACCAACCCACCTATTTTCACTAAGTCAAAAGAGCCCTTAGACGCCGATGATTGGCTGCAAACCATCGAGAACAACCTAGAAGTCGCCGAAGTGGAAGCTAACCAGAAGGTTCTATTTGCCACCCACTATCTAGTCGGAGATGCAAGGGCATGGTGGAACAGCGTTCGTGCAATGACCGGAGGACAGATGATGACCTGGGAGGAATTCAAGGTCAAGTTCAACAGAACCCATGTGCCACAGGGTTTGATCAAGAGACTGAGAGATGAGTTTAGAGAACTGAAGCAAGGACGGATGACCGTAGTGTAATACCGTGACAAATTCTTGTCATTAGCTAGGTATGCCCCGGATGAGATCGACACTGAAGCCAAGAAGAAAGAGAGATACCTGAATGGTCTGCACGATGAGATGCAGACTGTGTTGGTCAATATCACCTTTGCTGATATTGAAGCCCTTGTCGACTCTGCCATCCAGATGGAAGGAAAGATCAACCAAGCCAATGAGAACCGCAAGCGTCGCATGATGCATCAGCCAGGAACCCATCAGACCCCAAAGTATCGCCCTAACCCATCTCCAGGATTTGCTCCGAGAACCAACAGACCCCCGATGAACCGTCCGACCTATCCCAACCGTGGAAACCCAAGGCCTGGAGGAAATCACAACAACCCCGGCAACTCTAGCAATTTCAACCGTGCACCACCCAAGTTCAAGAACAACAATGCTACCGCCAACACCAACACTGCCCCGAGGACTGGAAGCAATGATGTGCCTGTTGCAGCAAAGGACAAGTCGCAAGTGACTTGTTATGACTGTGGATATAAGGGTCACTACTCCAATGAGTGCCCCAAGAAGAATGCCGCAGCCCCTAATGCAAATGCCCCAGCTCAGCAGCAGCATCGTGTTGCCCCAGGGAATTCACTCAACCGCAACGGTCGTCTTTTTCTCATGCATGCTGAAGAAGCCCAGGAAGCGCCAGACGTCGTGCTGGGTATGTTTTCTATTAATTTAGTACTCGCTAGAGTGTTGTTTGATTCTGGTGCATCGCACTCATTTGTCACCGAAGAATTTGCATGCACTAGTAAGATTCAACCAACAAAACTGAAGCATGTTATGATTGTTCAAATCCCCGGTTCAACCACCAAAGCTAGGCAAATTTGAAAAGCCGTCCCTATCCGAATCCATGGCATAGATTTTTATGCTAATCTGATAGTACTCGGAACTAAAGGTTTGGAAGTAGTACTAGGAATGGATTGGATGTCCAAACATAAGGGATTAATTGACTATGCCAAGAAAGCCATAACCATGACCAGTACAGCCGGAATATCAGTCGAGCATGTATCTAAAACCTTACCTCGTCAATTCAAGTGCAACAAGAGTATAGCCCAACCTACCATTGACCAAGTCCAGATAGTCCGTGAATACCCCGATGTATTTCCAGATGTTTCGCCCGGTATGCCCCCAGATCGGGATATCGAGTTTATCATTGAACTAATCCCCGGAACAGGACCCATAGCCCAGAGACCATATAGTATGAACCCTTCTGAACTAGCAGAACTGAAGAAGCAACTGGATGCCATGCTGGAAATTGGATTGATTCAACCAAGTGCGTCACCATGGAGATCACCTGTCTTATTTGTGGACAAGAAGGATGGAGGTAACCGTTTGTGTACGGATTATCGGAAGTTAAATGACGTCACTATCAAGAACAAATACCCATTGCCCAAGATAGAATATTTGTTTGATCAGTTGACCGGTGCCAAAGTGTTTTCTAAGATTGATCTTAGAACAGGCTATCATCAACTCAAGATTCGTGCAGAGGATATTCCAAAGACTGCCTTTACCACCAGATATGGATTATACGAGTATACCGTCATGTCGTTTGGATTAACCAATGCCCCCGCTTATTTCATGAATCTCATGAATAAGATTTTTATGGACTTCCTAGATAAGTTTGTCGTTGTTTTCATCGATGACATTCTAATTTATTACAAATCAGAAGAAGAACATGAGCTACACCTATGGACCATTCTTGGAACCCTTAGAGAGCGTCGGTTGTATGCCAAGTTTAGCAAATGTGAATTCTGGTTACAGGAGGTAGGATTCCTCGGCAACATTGTATCAGCCGGAGGAATTGCCGTTGACCCTGCAAAGGTGAAAGATGTCGAAGATTGGCAAGCCCCAACCACTCACACCCAAGTTCGTGCATTTCTCGGATTGGCAGGATATTACCGCAAGTTCGTAGAAGGATTCTCGAGTATCGCCAGACCCATGACCCAATTGCTGAAGAAGGACAAGAAGTTTGAATGGACCAACAAATGTGAAGCGAGTTTTCAAGAACTCAAGAGGATATTGATTTCAGCCCCAATCTTAATCATGCCAGATATCACAAAGCCCTTTGATGTGTATTGTGACGCATCCAAGATCGGTCTCGGATTTGTGCTAATGCAAGAAGGCAAAGTCATATCTTATCTATCTCGACAACTTAAACAACACGAGCAAAATTACCCAACCCATGACCTCGAACTCGCAGCTGTAGTTCTAGCCCTGAAGACATGGATGAATTACCTGATGGGAAACCGTTGTGAAATTTATTCCGATCACAAGAGCCTGAAGTATGTATTCACTCAGAAGGAGCTGAATATGAGACAGATAAGATGGATTGAGCTAATCAAGGATTACGATCTGGACATTCACTATCACCCCGGTAAAGCCAACGTGGTAGCGGATGCCCTTAGCAGATTGCCGTGCCGCTTGAACTCCATGATTTTGAAGGATCAACCAAGCTTGCACAAAGAGATGGAAGATTTCCGAATGGAATTAGTAAGTGAAGGATTTTTGGCTAGCATAGAACTTCAACCCACTTTGATCAGCCAGATCAAAGAGGCGTAGAAAGTAAATGCTAGTATCAACTGAATCAAGCGTCGTATCGGTACAGGCAAAGTACCCGGATTCACCGAAGACGAAGAAGGAGTTCTGTGGTACAAAGGACGCCTTTGTGTACCAGCAGATTCTGAGTTGAAGGAAGTTATTCCGAAGGAAGCTCATGATACTCTTTATTCTATCCACCCCGGAGGAACGAAGATGTATCAAGATTTGAAGGAACAATTTTGCTGGCATAAGATGAAGAGAGAAATCGGAAGCTATATCGCCAAGTGTGATATATGTCAGAGAGTCAAGGAGGGACATCAAAGACCCGCTGGATTGTTGCAACCATTGCAGATTCCGGAATGGAAATGGGATTCCGTTGGAATGGACTTTATCACCGGATTGCCTACTTCTAGTAGGGGAAATGACTCTATCTGGGTCATAGTGGACAGATTGTCCAAAGTCGTCCATTTTTTACCCGTCAAGACCACATATCAGAGTTCGAAGCTAGCGGAGTTATACATCACTAGAATCGTCAGTTTGCATGGAGTCCCTAAGAACATCGTATCGGATTGAGGAACTCAGTTTACCTCGAGATTCTGGAAGAAAGTCCAAGAAGGTTTAGGAACCCGACTAGATTTCAGCACAACTTATCACCCTCAGACCTACGGACAAACGGAGCGAGTAAATCAAATAATCGAAGATATGTTGAGAGCATGTGTGTTAGCGTATGGATCTAAGTGGGAAGACTGTCTGCCGTTTGCAGAATTTTCGTACAACAACAGTTATCAAGCTTGTTTGCAAATGGCCCCATTTGAATTCATGTATGGAAGGAAGTGTCGCACCCCTTTGAATTGGTCGGAAGTAGGAGAGAGTCAGATTTTCGGACCCGATATCCTACGAGAAGCAGAAGAGAAGGTTCATAAGATCCGTGAGCACCTCAAGACAGCCCAGTCAAGGCAGAAGAGTTACGCCGAAAAGAGACGTCGAGACCTCGCCTTCAACGTAGGAGATTTTGTGTATCTGAAAGTGTCGCCATTGAAGGGAATGGAGCGTTTCCAGTTGAAAGGAAATTTAGCCCCCAGATATATCGGCCCCTTCAAGATTCTGAACCGTCGAGGATAAGTGTCGTATCAATTGGAACTACCCGAAAAGATGTCAGCCGTGCACAATGTGTTCCATATCTCATTACTTCGCAAGTGCCTCGAAGTCCTAGAGAAGACTGAAGTGTTCAAGAATATTGATCACCGGACCACAGAAATCAACGATGACCTGACCTATCCCGAAGTACCCATTCGTATTCTGGAAGAAGCTTTCAGAACTACCAGAACCCGAAGCATCAAGTTTCTCAAGATTAAGTGGAGCAACCACACAGAAGAGAAATCTACCTGGGAGCGCGAAGATCATCTCAGGACGGAGTTTCCCAATCTCTTCAAATCCTAGGTAATCTTTCTCGTCCTTTTTCAAATCTCGGGACGAGATTTTTTTAAGGGGGAAAGGTTTGTAACATCCCAAAAATATTAAACTTGGATCATCAAACTCTAATCATCAAATTTAGGGTTAACAAAAACTTTTCCAATTAAAAATATGAAAGCATTCATATGTGTATGTATTACAATTTGGATTCTTTTGAATTGCCATGGTTCTGTGTTTATTTGCTTGTAAAATGATTCTTAGGTGAAACAAACATCATCTAAACAATCCCTAAACTTTTCCCAAAGGCAAACAAATTAAGTGAATGGTCACTTTGGCCAATTTAACTCCCATGCCTACTTTGGCTATCCCTAACTTTCAGAACTTAACAGAAACATGTATTGATCTTTGCACCCCTTGATAGTACTCATAACAAGGTACCAATGCCCACTTTGTGATCATCCAAAAACATTTAAATGCTTAGTTTAAATGATAGTTTAAAATTGAACCTATTTCATATGGGAAGATCCCACTATTTCAAAAACCACTCAAACAAGCTCAAGTTTCAAAACCCAAGCATCCACAGAACCCTCAGCACATGCCTAGCACACCCACAAAAAATCTTTTCAAAATTCAAAACTTAATTTCATGCGGCCATTTCATCAAACAAGTTGCAAATTCAAATCAACAAAATCAAAAACACTATGTTGAGCGGTGTTTTGGGCCTAACTTGTTCCCTCTCTGGTTACAACTAGACTTAACAGATCATCTAGCAACCTTAACTAATCTCTAGCACCACTATAAGCTGGCCATTGTCATCAATGGTGAGCAGGCCGAGAGCACCATTGCCACCCCATGGTCGACAGCGAGCTACGAGCAACACTAGCCTCGCCAACCTTGTCTGGGAGCTAGCCAGCACCCCACCGCCACTCCCTGTCCCAGCCTCGAGCAATGCCAGCCACTGGACCACATGCCCAAGCCATGCCAAGCTTCTCTGCGAGCATGCCGAGAGCGCGCCCATGCGCCACCCTCGACACACGCCCATAGACCGCGCGCCGCCTTCGCCGCATGCACGCGTGATCACCACCACCCAAGCAACCCCGCAGACACGCCCATTCACCGCCGCGCGGACCATGCGCGTTGTGCGCCATCAAAACTTCCGTCGGACACGCCGAGCAGAAGCGTTGCCCGACCGATCAGCCCCACGCCTTGCCACCACGCGTTGAGCCGCCAGGAGCAGCCGCCCCCCCCTCTTGCGCATGCCGATAGCCCTCTTTGCCGTCGACCATGACGAGCTCAGCCCGCCCCCGTCGGTACCCTCTCGCCACTATAAATAGAGACCTCCCCCGCTCGATTTCTTCACACCATTCCACTCCCCTCTCAACCAGAACCACCCCACATCACTCCTGGAGCAAGGCAAGCAGCGCATCGCCGGAATTTCATCGTAGCCCGCCGCTGCTGGAGAAGAAGGAAGCCATCGATTGGATCCGCCCCAGGAGGAGCTGCCGGTGCCAGGAGAATCGCTGTCATCGACTTCGTCGTTTGCCCCCATCGCTGACCTTCGCCTGAGCCCAGTGAGCCTCCCACGACCCCCACCTGCCGCGTTAGGGTTTTGTCTCGCCGGCGCTGCCCGACGTGGACGATGAGCCGTAGCCGTTCGATTAGACTTAGATCGTGTGGCCGAGATCGCCCCGTACCGCTTCGCATGTTATGAGCCACTGACTGGTGGTACGCCCCTGTCAGCTGAGCCCCGCGCTGCGGAGTGACACTAGGCCGGCCCAATAACCCTTGACGCGTAGCCCACTCATTTGAATTTAGCTTTTTCTATTTATATTCAAACTTAGTTTTGTACCCAATTTCAAAAATCAACCCAGCTCGATTCAATGAACCAAATTGAATGAAACCAATTTTTTTAGAAAGGTATTGAAATGCTTAATCCAAGCCCGTTGGATTCAAATCATTTGGATCTATAGATCAACCTTGGTAAAAATAACAAGTCAGAAGCTTTTCTACATTCAAAATTTTGTCAAATTTCAACCAAAATTGCTTTTGAGTTGATTCCAACTCCCAAAACTCACATTTGATCATACGTTTCAGAATATATAAAAACATATAGGTTTACTTACAGAAATAATGTTCAAGTAATAAAAGCATGCCTCATAGGTATTTTTAGCCAGTTTAATGATTTAAAATAAAAAGGTTAAACCTTATTAAATTGTGACACCACTTTAAATCACATTCCCATGTACTGAAATATGTGGTGATGACATGTGTCAACATGATCCCATGTTTGGTTTGGAGAATATTAAATCGTAAGTAGTTTTTCAATGAGTAGAAATTACTTTTCTAAAAATAAATAAATAAGACAAATGCTTTATTATTGTGATATTAGTGATGATGCTAGATCATCTATAGAGCACCTTTGTGTGATGATTGAAAGTATTTAAGTATTGTTTGGTGATTGTGCACCTCATGTTTATTCATAGACGCTAGTACCGACCAAGGATACGAGGAGGAAGGAGGATAGTACGAAGAAGAAGCCGAGGAGAACTTCAACCACTGCTCTGCACAAGGCAAACTAACACTTGCAAGATACTCTACTTTAGCAAGCCTTACTAATCAAGTTGACCTATGCAAGCTAATACTTGCTTGTTACCATGCCAACTAATGCCTTAAGCATATGTGATCATACCCACTTGATACCCCCTCCTAGTTTTACTTGCAAGCTTTCTACTTTATTTCTTTATCAAAGCTATTACTTAGAGTCTACTTAAGTGACTTGTAGATTCTAGGAAGATAATTGAAGGTTGCATAAAGAGCATTAAATTTGGCCAAAGCTAGATAATCTTGATGTCATCCTAAGGCATGAGATTGAACCTAGTTAAACTACACTTGTTTACCACCCCTCATTAGTACTCACTCCCACTTGTAGATGCTAGTGCTAATCATAAAACTTGATCAACTTTAGATGGGAATACTTGGTGGAAAATGGTTATGAAAACCTTAGAATGATGAGTCATTCTACTGAGATGTTTTGACATGTGTTTCCGAACTCCAAATGATTTTGATGATGAAAATGTTGAGGCATGAGCCTTAGCCTTTTATAAAACTGATGGTTGTCTGGATGCGATACCATTCCAATTTTACCGTACAACCACAATACCCGAAAATTGGCTAGGGCTTGACTGGAAACTTATATACCTTAGTATGGGTTCCCTCACGGCCAAGGTCTGAGCTGAGGCTACCTTGTGAAGATTGTCCACCTGTGCAGTACCCAAGATGACAGTTGCTCATCGTTGGGATGCCAAACTCACAGGAGAGGTGCTTATACTAGGTCTTGTAATTGAAAGGTTAGGATTGATTATCCGCATACTGAGTATGGTGAATTCAGGATTCGTTCCTACGGATGTATCGAATGTTGTGGTGAAAGTGTACCATCTCTGCAGAGTGTCAAACTATTCGAATAGCCGCGTCCACGGTTATGGACAGTTGGAGTGGACATACTATTCCCCCGTCAGATGTTTTCAAAATGACTTGTGAAATGGATTGATATTTTGACTTGACCACAATAGAGTCGTGATATGAAATACAAGTTCCCACTTAGGTGTTATAAAATTTCAACTAACTTTTCTTGCTTCTGAACTTAGTAGAGGTAAATCTGGCTTTTTTGCAAAACAGCCCTAGAGCTTAGTGTCCTACTACAAACCCCCCCCCCCCTTCACTTGTTAGTATTAGTTTGCAAGTACTTAAGGAGTACTCATGGCTTTGTCCCTGGTTATTCCCGTGGCCAGACTATGAAGAGGAGTACCAGGAAGATGTACCCCAGGAAGGTTATGACAACTAGGATCATCTCCCATCGTCAGCATTGCCTGTGACCCCGAAGATGGAGCATTGCCTACGCTACCTTTATTATTACGTATTTCCGCTGCTTGAGTTGTATTAAGAATTGGATCATGAGATCCTTATTTGTGTAAGACCTTATGTATGGTTTGTAATGGATGATGTACTATGGTATCCAAATCTGTTATGTCTCGCCAAAATGGTAATCCTGGGATTGCGATGTATGGAATAATAGGCATCTGGGATTAAAAATCCGGGTGTTGACAAGTTGGTATCAGAGCCATCCTGACCATAGGAGACCCTAGTTAGACTGGACGTTTGAATCAAAAACTTAGTTTCAAAACCAAAGGAAGAAAATATTTACAAAAACTTATTCCCATTCTTATCACCTTGTTTCTTTCATAAAAATTCATGATCCTCAAAAACTCTTGCAAAATACCTAAAATTCGACACACTTGATCACTCTACTAACTTACTCATCCTATATTATTATAGATGGACATGAAGTACAGCAAGTTTGATCATTTGGGGAATGGAGGAGACCTTATCTTTGAGCGGGATTTGGACCAGCTTTCGAAACTTCTGGAGCGTCCGCACCCCGAGTTCTTCGGAGCTCAGCTCAATGATCAAGGAGGAGAAGATCTGTAGTGGCTAATTGTTGCAAGTCTCCGAGGAAATATTGAACCTCCCACTACCGAGGGAATCAAGTTCACCTTGCGAGAAAACAACTGGCTCGATGGACTTGCCAGGGCCATGTAGGAAGCTCTTGCTCGTCTGTGTGGGCAGAGTATCAACCAGATTAAGGGTAGCCGCTTTGAGCTTTTTACAAGGCGTGATGCTACGGGATAGCCACTGGAAGCCCCATACCACCACGAGCTGAAGACTCAGTTGGACCACCTTAGCTTCAAGATGTACGATCGTCAGCAGGAATTGGCCAATTGCCGTGACTACTCCAACCACAAGTCTGCCATCATCAAGATGAAGGATCAGACCATTGCCATGCTAGCGAAGGATCGCAAGTCTCGCCGCCGTCAGCTCGACAAGAAGGAGCGCATCATTGCCCATCTTCGCCACCGTATCTCGGATTTGGAGGAGACCATCCACGAGAGAGACATGTAGTTGGAGGAAAGAGAGAATGCCGGAGAGGATCTTCGTGGAGACCCCTACTCTTATCTCAGCGATGATGATGATTTTATGGAGGATCAGGCTATGTACTTCTTCACCGACGAGGATGATTTCGCCTTCATCGATGACGATGAGGATGATGAGGATGACGACTACACTGACTCCGAGGAGTAGTAGCACTTGAGCACTAGCGTAGTGAGTTGTATTCGGTCCCACTGTATCATAGTTTCCAGAATGGTTCTTAAAACCATCTGTTTACCTTTGTTGTGGTGTGTGTTTGTACCGTGTGCTATGAATGAATGAAAAGCAAGTTGCTAGAAAATCTGAGTCAAACTTTAAAAACTTTTCAAAGTCCCTGAACCTTAGAAATTTCCCTCTTTTCTCATGATCCATCTCAATCTTCAGATGGCACGCGGAGGAAGTGGTTCATCCCTGGACCCGATGTTGCAGATCCTACAAATGTTGGTTTCTGACCGCGAAGCTAAAAGAGATGAAAGTCAAGCCAACCTAGCCACCCTTCAGCAGATAGCTCAGCTGGCCGACAACAATCAAGGCCAAGGAAATCAAGACAACCATGGATCTAAGCTCAAGAATTTCCAGAACACCAACCCACCTGTTTTCACTAAGTCAGAAGAGCCCTTAGACGCCGATGATTGGCTGCAAACCATGGAGAAAAACCTAGAAGTCGCCGGAGTGGAAGCTAACCAGAAGGTTCTATTCGCCACCCACTATCTAGTCGGAGATGCAAGGGCATGGTGGAACAGTGTTCGTGCAATGATCGGAGGACAGATGATGACCTGGGAGGAATTCAAGGTCAAGTTCAACAGAACCCATGTGCCACCGGGTTTGATCAAGAGAATGAGAGATGAGTTCAGAGAACTGAAGCAAGGACGGATGACCGTAGTGGAATACCGTGACAAGTTCTTGTCATTAGCTAGGTATGCCTCGGATGAGATCGACACTGAAGCCAAGAAGAAAGAGAGATTCCTGAATGGTCTGCACGATGAGATGCAGACTGTGTTGGTCAATATCCCCTTTGCTGATATTGAAGCCCTTGTCGACTCTGCCATCCAGATGGAAGGAAAGATCAACCAAGCCAATGAGAACCGCAAGCGTCGCATGATGCATCAGCCAGGAACCCATCAGACCCCAAAGTATCGCCCTAACCGATCTCCAGGATTTTCTCCGAGAACCAACAGACCCCCGATGAACCGTCCGACCTATCCCAACCGTGGAAACCCAAGGCCCGGAGGAAATCACAACAACCTCGGCAACTCTAGCAATTTCAACCGTGCACCACCCAAGTTCAACAACAACAACGCTACCGCCAACACCAACACTGCCCCGAGGACTGGAAGCAATGATGTGCCTATTGCAGCAAAGGACAAGTCGCAAGTGACTTGTTATGAATGTGGATATAAGGGTCACTACTCCAATGAGTGCCCCAAGAAGAATGCCGCAACCCCCAATGCAAATGCCGCAGCTCAGCAGCAACGTCGTGTTCAGCTAGGAAGAAGGTTTGCTGCAGGGAATTCACTCAATCGCAACGGTCGTCTTTTTCTCATGCATGCTGAAGAAGCCCAGGAAGCGCCAGACGTCGTGCTAGGTATGTTTTCTGTTAATTCAGTACTCGCTAGAGTGTTGTTTGATTCTGGTGCATCGCACTCATTGTCACCGAAGAATTTGCATGCACTAGTAAGATTCAACCAGCAAAACTGAAGCATGTTATGATTGTTCAAATCCCCGGTTCAACCACCCAAGCTAGGCAAATTTGTAAAGCCGTCCCTATCCGAATCCATGGCATAGATTTTTATGCTAATCTGATAGTACTTGGAACTAAAGGTTTGGAAGTAGTACTAGGAATGGATTGGATGTCCAAACGTAAGGGATTAATTGACTGTGCCAAGAAAGCCATAACCATGACCAGTACAGCCGGAAAATTAGTCGAGCATGTATATAAAACCTTACCTCGTCAATTCAAGTGCAACAAGAGTATAGCCCAACCTACCATTGACCAAGTCCAGATAGTCTGTGAATACCCCGATGTATTTCCAGATTCGCCTGGTATGCCCCCAGATCGGGATATCGAGTTTATCATTGAACTAATCCCCGGAACAGGACCCATAGCCCAGAGACCATATAGTATGAACCCTTCTGAACTAGCAGAACTGAAGAAGCAAATGGATGCCATGCTGGAAATTGGATTGATTCAACCAAGTGCGTCAGCATGGAGATCACCTGTATTATTTGTGGACAAGAAGGATGGAGGTAACCGTTTGTGTACGGATTATCGGAAGTTAAATGACGTCACTATCAAGAACAAATACCCATTGCCCAAGATAGAAGATTTGTTTGATCAGTTGACCGGTGCCAAAGTGTTTTCTAAGATTGATCTTAGAACAGGCTATCATCAACTCAAGATTCGTGCTGAGGATATTCCAAAGACTGCCTTTACCACCAGATATGGATTATACGAGTATACCATCATGTCGTTTGGATTAACCAATGCCCCCGCTTATTTCATGAATCTCATGAATAAGATTTTTATGGACTTCCTAGATAAGTTTGTCATTGTTTTCATCGATAACATTCTAATTTATTACAAATCATAAGAAGAACATGAGCTACACCTATGGACCATTCTTGGAACCCTTAGAGAGCATCAGTTGTATGCCAAGTTTAGCAAATGTGAATTCTGGTTACAGGAGGTAGGATTCCTCGGCAACATTGTATCAGCCGGAGGAATTGCCGTTGACCCTGCAAAGGTGAAAGATGTCGAAGATTGGCAAGCCCCAACCACTCACACCCAAGTTCGTGCATTTCTCGGATTGGCAGGATATTACCGCAAGTTCGTAGAAGGATTCTCGAGTATCGCCAGACCCATGACCCAATTGCTGAAGAAGGACAAGAAGTTTGAATGGACCAACAAATGTGAAGCGAGTTTTCAAGAACTCAAGAGGAGATTGATTTCAGCCCCAATCTTAATCATGCCGGATATCACAAAGCCCTTTGATGTGTATTGTGACGCATCCAAGATCGGTCTCGGATGTGTGCTAATGCAAGAAGGCAAAGTCATATCTTATCTATCTTGACAACTTAAACAACACGAGCAAAATTACCCAACCCATGACTTTGAACTCGCAGCAGTAGTTCTAGCCCTGAAGACATGGAGGCATTACCTGATGGGAAACCGTTGTGAAATTTATTCCGATCACAAGAGCCTGAAGTATGTATTCACTCAGAAGGAGCTGAATATGAGACAGAGAAGATGGATTGAGCTAATCAAGGATTACGATCTGGACATTCACTATCACCCCGGTAAAGCCAACGTGGTAGCGGAAGCCCTTAGCAGATTGCCGTGCCGCTTGAACTCCATGATTTTGAAGGAGCAACCAAGCTTGCACAAAGAGATGGAAGATTTCCGAATGGAATTAGTAAGTGAAGGATTTTTGGCTAGCATAGAACTTCAACCCACTTTGATCAGCCAGATCAAAGAGGCGTAGAAAGGAAATGCTAGTATCAACTGAATCAAGCGTCGTATCGGTACAGGCAAAGTACCCGGATTCACCGAAGACGAAGAAGGAGTTCTGTGGTACAAAGGACGCCTTTGTGTACCAGCAGATTCCGAGTTGAAAGAAGTTATTCCGAAGGAAGCTCATGATACTCTTTATTCTATCCACCCCGGAGGAACGAAGATGTATCAAGATTTGAAGGAAAATTTTTGCTGGCATAAGATGAAGAGAGAAATCGGAAGCTATATCGCCAAGTGTGATATATGTCAGAGAGTCAAGGCAGGACATCAAAGACCCGCTGGATTGTTGCTACCATTGCAGATTCTGGAATGGAAATGGGATTCCGTTGGAATGGACTTTATCACCGGATTGCCTACTTCTAGTAGGGGAAATGACTCTATCTGGGTCATAGTGGACAGATTGTCCAAAGTCGTCCATTTTTTACCCGTCAAGACCACATATCAGAGTTCGAAGCTAGCGGAGTTATACATCACTAGAATCGTCAGTTTGCATGGAGTCCCTAAGAACATCGTATCGGATCGAGGAACTCAGTTTACCTCGAGATTCTGGAAGAAAGTCCAAGAAGGTTTAGGAACCCGACTAGATTTCAGCACAGCTTATCACCCTCAGACCGACGGACAAACGGAGCGAGTAAATCAAATACTCGAAGATATGTTGAGAGCATGTGTGTTAGAGTATGGATCTAAGTGAGAAGACTATCTGCCGTTTGCAGAATTTTTGTACAACAACAGTTATCAAGCCAGTTTGCAAATGGCCCCATTTGAATTCATGTATGGAAGGAAGTGTCGCACCCCTTTGAATTGGTCGGAAGTAGGAGAGAGTCAGATTTTCGGACCCGATATCCTACGAGAAGCAGAAGAGAAGATTCATAAGATCCGTGAGCACCTCAAGACAGCCCAGTCAAGGCAGAAGAGTTACGCCGACAAGAGACGTCGAGACCTCGCCTTCAACGTAGGAGATTTTGTGTATCTGAAAGTGTCACCATTGAAGGGAATGCAGCGTTTCCAGTTGAAAGGAAAGTTAGCCCCCAGATATATCGGCCCCTTCAAGATTCTGAACCATCGAGGAGAAGTGTCGTATCAATTGGAACTACCCGAAGAGATGTCAGCCGTGCAAAATGTGTTCCATATCTCATTACTTCGCAAGTGCCTCGAAGTCCTAGAGAAGACTGAAGTGTTCAAGAATATTGATCACCGGACCATAGAAATCAACGATGACCTGACCTATCCTGAAGTACCCATCCGTATTCTGGAAGAAGCTTTCAGAACTACCAGAACCCGAAGCATCAAGTTTCTCAAGATTCAGTGGAGCAACCACACAGAAGAGGAATCTACCTTGGAGCGCGAAGATCATATCAGGACGGAGTTTCCCAATCTCTTCAAATCCTAGGTAATCTTTCTCGTCCTTTTACAAATCTCGGGACGAGATTTTACTTAAGGGGGGAAGGTTTGTAACATGCCAAAAATATTAAACTTGGATCATCAAACTCTAATCATCAAATTTAGGGTTAACAAAAACTTTTCCAATTAAAAATATGAAAGCATCCATATGTGTATGTATTACAATTTGGATTCTTTTGAATTGCCATGGTTCTGTGTTTCTTTGCTTGTAAAATGATTCTTAGGTGAAATAAACATCATCTAAACAATCCCCAAACTTTTCCCAAAGGCAAACAAATCAAAACAAACAAATTAAGTGAATGGTCACTTTGGCCAATTTAACTCCCATGCCTACTTTGGCTATCCCTAACTTTTAGAACTTAACAGAAACATGTATGGATCTTTGCACCCCTTGATAGTACTCATAACAAGGTACCAATTACCACTTTGTGATCATCCAAAAACATTTAAATGCTTAGTTTAAATGATAGTTTAAAATTGAACCTATTTCATATGGGAAGATCCCACTATTTCAAAAACCACTCAAACAAGCTCAATTTTAAAAACCCAAGCATCCACAGAACCCTCAACACATGCCTAGCACACCCACCAAAAATCTTTTCAAAATTCAAAACTTAAGTTCATGCGGCCATTTCATTAAACAGGTTGCAAATTCAAATCAACAAAATCAAAAACACTATGATGAGCAGTGTTTTGGGCCTAACTTGTTCCGTCTCTGGTTACAACTAGCCTTAGCAGATCATCTAGCAACCTTAACTAATATCTAGCACCACTGTAAGCTGGCCATTGTCATCAATGGTGAGCAGGCCGAGAGCACCATTGCCACCCCATGGTCGACAGCAAGCTACGAGCAACACTAGCCTTGCCAACCTTGTCTGGGAGCTAGCCAGCACCCCACCGCCACTCCCTGTCCCAGCCTCGAGCAATGCCAGCCACTAGACCACATGCCCAAGCCATGCCAAGCTTCTCTGCGAGCATGCCGAGAGCGCGCCCGTGCGCCACCCTCGACACATGCCCATAGACCGCGTGCCGCCTTCGCCGCATGCACGCGTGATCACCACCACCCCAGCAACCCCGCAGACACGCCCGTTCGCCGCCGCGCGGACCATGCGCGTTGTGCGCCATCAAAACTTCCGTCGGACACGCTCAGAGCGCCGAAGCGTTCCGACTGATCAGCACCGCCCCACGTCTTGCCACCACGCCGTTGAGCTTCGCTAGGGAGCACAGCACCGCCCCCTACCGTCCCCCACGCCGATAGCCCTCTTTGCCGTCGACCACGACGAGCTCAGCCTTCCCCCGTCGGTCCCCTCTCGCCACTATAAATAGAGGCCTCCCCCGCTCGATTTCTTCACACCATTCCACTCCCCTCTCAACCAGAACCACCCCACCTCACTCCCGGAGCAAGGCAAGCAACGCATCGCCAGAATTTCACCGTAGCCCGCCTCTGCTGGAGAAGAAGGAAACAATCGATTGGAGCCGCCCAAGGAGGAGCTGCCAGTGCCAGGAGAATCGCCGTCATTGACTTCGTCGTTTGACCCCATCGCCGACCTTCGCCTGAGCCCCAGTGAGCCTCCCACGACCCCCACCTGTGGCGTTAGGGTTCTGTCTCGCCGGCGCTGCCCGACGTGGACGATGAGCCGTAGCCGTTCGATTAGACTTAGATCGTGCAGCCGAGATCGCCCCGTACGACTTCGAGTGTATGAGCCACTGACTGGTGGTACGCCCCTGTCAGCTGAGCCCTGCGCTGCGGAGTGACACTGGGCCGGCCCAATAACCCTTCCCGCGCAGCCCACTCGTTTGAATTTAGCTTTTTCTATTTATATTCAAACTTAGTTCTGTACCCAGTTTCAAAAATCAACCCAGCTCGATTTGGTGAACCAAATTGAATGAAACCAATTTTGTTAGAAAGGTATTGAAATGCTTAATCCAAGCCCGTTGGATTCAAATCATTTGGATCTATAGATCAACCTTGGTAAAAATAACAAGTCAGAAGCTTTTCTACATTCAAACATTCTTCAAATTTCAACCATAATAGCTTTTGAGTTGATTCCAACTCTCAAAACTCACATTTGATCATACCTTTCAGAATATATAAAAACATATGGGTTTACTTACAGAAATAATGTTCAAGTAATAAAATCATGCCACATAGGCATTTCTAGCCACTTTAATGATTTAATATAAAAAGGTTAAACCTTATTAAATTGTGACACCACTTTAAATCACATTCCCATGTACTGAAATATGTGGTGATGACATGTGTCAACATGATCCCATGTTTGGTTTGGAGAATATTAAATCTTAAGTAGTTTTTCAATGAGTAGAAATTACTTTTCTAAAAATAAATAAATAAGACAAATGCTTTATTCTTGTGATATTAGTGATGATGCTAGATCATCTATAGAGCACCTTTGTGTGATGATTGAACGTAGTTAAGTATTGTTTGGTGATTGTGCACCTCATATTTATTCATAGACGCTAGTGCCGACCAAGGATACGAGGAGGAAGGAGGATACTACGAAGAAGAAGCCGAGGAGAACTTCAACCACTGCTCTTCACAAGGCAAACTAACACTTGCAAGATACTCTACTTTAGCAAGCCTTACTAATCAAGTTGACCTATGCAAGCTAATACTTGCTTGTTACCATGCCAACTAATGCCTTAAGCATATGTGATCATACCCACTTGATACCCCCTCCTAGTTTTACTTGCAAGCTTTCTACTTTATTTCTTTATCAAAGCTATTACTTAGAGTCTACTTAAGTGACTTGTAGATTCTAGGAAGATAATTGAAGGTTGCATAAAGAGCATTAAATTTGGCCAAAGCTAGATAATCTTGATGTCATCCTAAGGCATGAGATTGAACCTATTTAAACTACACTTGTTTACCACCCCTCATTAGTACTCACTCCCACTTGTAGATGCTAGTGCTAAGCATAAAACTTGATCAACTTTAGATGGGAATAATTGGTGGAAAATGGTTATGAAAACCTTAGAATGATGAGTCATTCTACTGAGATGTTTTGACATGTGTTTCCGAACTCCAGATGATTTTGATGATGAAAATGTTGAGGCATGAGCCTTAGCCCTTTATAAAACCGATGGTTGTCTGGATGCGATATCATTCCAATTTTACCGTACAACCACAATACCCGAAAATTGGCTAGGGCTTGACTGGAAACTTATATACCTTAGTATGGGTTCCCTCACGGCCAAGGTCTGAGCTGAGGCTACCTTGTGAAGATTGTCCACCTGTGCAGTACCCAAGATGACAGTTGGTCATGGTTGGGAGGCCAAACTCACAAGAGAGGTGCTTATACTAGGGCTTGCAATTGAAAGGTTAGGATTGATTATCCGCATACTGAGTATGGTGAATTCAGGATTCGTTCCTACGAATGTATCAAATGTTGTGGTGAAAGTGTACCATCTCTGCAGAGTGTCAAACTATTCGAATAGCCGCATCCGCGGTTATGGATAGTTGGAGTGGCCATACTGTTCCCCCGTCAGATGTTTTCAAAATGACTTGTGAAATGAATTGAGATTTTGACTTGACCACAACAGAGTCATGATATGAAATACAAGTTCCCACTTAGGTCTTATAAAATTTCAACTAACTTTTCTTGCTTCTGAACTTAGTAGAGGTAAATCTGGCTTTTTGCAAAACAACCCTAGAGCTTAGTGTCCTACTACAAAAACCCCCTTCACTTGTTAGTATTAGTTTGCGAGTACTTAAAGAGTACTCATGGCTTTGTCCCTGGCTATTCCTGTGGCCAGACTATGAAGAGGAGTACCAGGACGATGTACCCTAGGAAGGTTACTACAACTAGGATCATCTCCCATCGTCAGCATTGCCTGTGACCCCGAAGATGGAGCTTCGCTTATGCTACCTTTATTATTACGTATTTCCGTTGCTTGAGTTGTATTAAGAACTAGATCATGAGATCCTTATTTGTGTAAAACCTTATGTATGGTTTGTAATGGATGATGTATTGTGGTATTCAAATCTGTTATGTCTCGCAAAATGGTAATCCTGGGATTGCGATGTATGGCATAATAGGCATCTGGGATTAAAAATCCGGGTGTTGACATATGAACTCTATGTAATAGACTTGGGCTATTGAGTTGTAAAGACTATGTTATATCTAGAATGACGATGTAATAATGACCTTTGTGTCTGTCTACTTCATCTTAAACTGTGGATGCTAGCATTTTGATCCAAGGACTAGCATTGCAATCACAGGGGCCTTTACCTTTAAAAGGTGGGGTCTTACAGACACGCAGGTCTTAACGAAATTAAAAAACAACCATAAGGCTCATGTCAGTTGCCGACTTACAATAAGGATCATTGCATACATCATATATAATCACAATCATGGCCATATCACATCACAGCATACCCCTGCAAAACAAAGTTAGACGCCTCTAATTTTTTTGCATATTTTATGTGGTTTGGGGTTTTCAATAAGTACCGTTCTAACTTACGAACAAGAACCACAACGTTGATGTTTGAACTATCAAGTGCCCATTGTAAATTGAATCTTTACTATGATGGGAGAGACAGACACCCACAAATCCACTTATGCAATACAAGTTGCATGTTGAGCGTGGAGCAAGTCTCATGAACGATGTCATGTAAGGTTAGCCCGGGCCACTTCATCCCACCATCCCGCAATATGCAAAGTACACAAGAAGCAATTGATTATAAAAGCACGACCACCCATAATGACCATTGTGTTCTACTTGTGCAACATATCTACATATAGACACGACTCTGATACCACTATAGGGGTTCGTAGCATGAAAAACAAAAAAATTCTACCGCATGAACACACACAAGCCAAGATCTATCTACTACATTGTAGCAACGAGTCGATTAGAGTACACTCACCCTCGAAGATTCCAAAGCGGTTAACAAGAGCAGATTCTCATGGGTGATGTAGCCATTCACTTGCCGATCTCAAGATCGCGTAGACGATCCTTCCGGAGCCGCGCTCCCGCAGTCGGTCACACGTTCGGTACTCGATGAAGACCTTCCTCTCCCTTGTTCCAGCAGGCAGCGTATGTTGTAGTTCTCCCCTCGCAATTCCGGCAACATGACAGCGTGGTCTCGGAGTTAGAGGGAACATCCCGCAGGGCTTCGACTTAAGCCGGAGCGGGTAGGATGGAGTATAGGGTTTCCTCGGCGTTCTAGGGTTTAGAGGCTATAGAGGATGAGGTGTGGGATGGCGAAAGCTTGGGCGGCGACGGCGGCACGGTGGCGCTGGGCGGCGACGGCGGCTGGTGGCGCAGCAGCGTGGTGGGGTTGTGGTGGTGTTGTGTTGGAGGGGCAGCCCCTCCCCTCTATTTATGAGAGGGAGGGGCAGCTAGGGAGGGGAGGTCGAATCCTCCCCCAACTCCCTCTCCTCCTTGGCGCGTGGTGGAGGGAGTGGAGATTTCCTCTCCTCCCTCCACCAGGATACATTGTCCCGGTTTGACTTTTCAAACTTGCCTTTTCACTTTCAATTTTGGAGTTTGATTTCTCTCTTTTATTTGCATAGCCCTTTGACCTAGGACATGATGCAACCATTCCACTTTGTCATGACTCATTCATGTACCCTTCCCCTTCCGGTTTGGTGAACCTTCTAGACCCTTCTAGATAATTCCGGTGAAAACACCGGAATCATTTCCGAACTCCGGAATTACACTTTCTTTATATGAATATTATTCTCCGGACCATTCCAGATCTCCTCGTGATATCCCGGATCCCATCCGAGACCCCGAGAAACATTCGGTTTTATTACTCACATTCCATATCTACTAAACAACACTGAATCCTTAAGTGTGTCTCCCTACGGTTCATGAATTATGCAGACATGACCGAGAATCTTCTCCGATCAATAACCAATAGAGGAATCTGGAAATTCATATGGCTCCCACATATTTCTACAATTACATTGCGATCAAATGAACCATTTACATACGATACCAATTTCCCTTTGTATCGTGATACTTTACTTATCCGAGGTCTGATAGTCGGTATCTCTGCATACCTAGTTCAACCTCGTTACCGATAAGTACTCTTTACTCGTTCCTATGATATGTGATCCCTTGTGAGCCAGTCACATGCTTGAAAGCTAATTGGATGACATTCTGTAACACCCTCAGAATCGGACCTATGCAAGTTTGGGCAAAATTCACCAAACCCGCATAGAAACGATTCAAAGGTGCCCACCAGGCACTTTCGTGCGGGTGGAAAACGAAGTAATAACATTACACAACAGTCCTCGATGGGTCCCACAGAACAGATATATAACAGCGACTCAAAGAGTCAAGAATACAGATATAATATACAAGATCCAAATCACCTTGAAAACGATAGGGCGTCCAGCTACGGACAAGATGCAAATGGGGCTAAGAGCCCTGAAGAATAACCAATGGCGTCCATAACCCTGCCCAGGCCAAGCCGGAAGGGTAACCCTGCTAACGGCGTCGAGCTCACAACCTGCTGAACAAAGGGGGTGCCGACGAAGGGCAAAGCAGAAAACAAAGAAGGAGCGTCAGTACTGAGGCCAGTACACGGCGAGGCTAGAATTCGGCGGTCCTCGCCTACATAGGTATGGTGGACTGAGCGGCAGCGGCAGCATGCACTAAACAACCTATAGAGACTCGATACAACTGGCGTCAATCAGAGAGGGGTGAGAGAGACCTATTCGGATCAAACCTGATACTATCATCAAACAAACCCATCCTGGCGTTTCCCCCTCGAGACCACACGAGGAAGTCAACCGAGGAACTCACACAGTTGGCAGTTTTACTTATTTAGTTATATTGCGGCACTTTACTAGTCAGGTTTAGATAATCGTCCTGACAAAGTAAACAGTGGGCACTTTTAATTAACCATTCCGTTATAGTTGCAACAATTACTAATCAAATACAGATAGCATGATATAAACCCAAAACCCAAAGTTATTGGTACTTTTATTCAGCCAATTCGTTGAAGTTGCAATACTTACTAGTCGATACATTTGTCGCAATGGCGACAACCAAACAAGCAATGGTGGGCAGTATTAATTAGCCATTCCGTTATAGTGAAGCTGATTACTAGTCATTATAAGTCAGATTAATAGCATAAACTTTAGTTATGCTTGTCTATGATCAAGAAACTGTGCTCCAAGTCGTCCATATCCATGGACACGGCTTTGAAAGTTTTACCCGCCGGGTGCACCAATAGCAACACACGCCGATCAACCTCGGAAAAACCAAATCAAAACCCAACGAGGCTTTCACGATGAACAATCACGATTCAGAAATATTTCAGGGGCCACCCTTAAGTAGAATCCATAGCAGTAAGCAAGCTCAGACGGCCTCAAGGTCTTTGGGTAGACGGTCGTGAACATCGGGAACCCCAAACGGGCTTGTCGACACCGCGGAATCGTGTCCCGATCCTAAGCGATGCGATTGTGCATACCTCGCAATCGTAAATAAAGCAGTAAAACATGGCATAAGTACAGGATCGTAAATAAAACCTCAAACTAGTTTGTGGCCCCAAGAAATAAGACTGAATCAAGCTCTGGCTCAGGGGGGTCCCATATACCTCCCGGATGTGGATAGCGCGCAAAAATCAAGGAACAGGTATCAAGTACTCGGGGTCTTACGGGACACAAGTGGGCGTTCGAAAACCAAATATTATCTATCACCCACCGATGCCTCTGCTTATTCAATTTTAGTTGTTAAACAGAAATTAAAGTGAAGATAAGTAAAACTAGAATCATCTCCAACATCAACATGCGGCAATACATCAACAACTGTGGCATATGACGACACACATCAGCACTTGAGCAAGCAACTACGACGCGCAAGTCCAACTATCTACCAAACAACAGGTAATAGGATGTGTCCAAGGCAATATAAGGCTGCAGGGGATATCACAGTGCGAAACTAAAGCATCGCAACACGGATAGCAATAGATCAACAGGAGGGAAGTAAATACTATAAAAGTAAGATAGGTAGAAAGGGAGATGCTCTTCGAAAACATTGTCGAAAAGTTCATCGAAGATCGGTGAAGCTCACATCAACTCAACGGCCTTATCCGCGAAGAAGCAAAACACTAGAAGGAACACCGGATGCAATATTTAATACAACGGCAGAAGATCGGCATGATGCATGTATGATGAATGTCATGGCAAAGGGGCGATGCAATTAGGTCAGATTAAGCGGAACCGGGGTCCCGACAATTAGTTAAAATGGTTCAAGTTATTTAGAACCCCGCAATTTAAATGTTGTTTTACATGGTAGAAGATAGCACCGGGTCCGCTACACAAATTTATATGAGGCCGATATGAGACTAGATTTGCCCGCATATGGGCCCCATATTTAATTATTAGGTGAATCGGCAAAAGGCCCCCAAACCACATGATAAGATGCATGCATGAACAATTATTATGCAACAGTTATATAGGTGACATTTATAAATTAGGGTTCTCGGATAAGGGGTTCACACATTGAGGGGTCTCGACGAACTTGGGGTTCCGGGGTTCGGGGTCGGGGTCGAGGTCCAGGGTTCGATCTCGGGGTCCAGGGTTCGACGGATCTTGGTCCGGGGTTCGGAGTTCGACGGGGTCGTTCTCGGGTTACTGGGGTAGGTCTTGCCGTGCTGCGTAGGCGTTCTCGAGGTCGATGGCGAGCTTGTCCGGTACCGGGGTTTTGGTTGTCGGTGTCGGACTTGGCTTGGTGTCGGGGGCGAATCGGGTGCTTCCGGGTCGGTGTCGTTCTGATCGTCGGGCAGATCTTGTCGCATCGGGGTCTCGATGTCCGGGGAGCAGAACTTGGGTCGGTGTCGGGCGCGTCGGATTCTTCCGGGTCGATCTTGCCGTTGAGAAGATCTGGTCGGGTCCGCGCCATCGAGTCGGCCTTGGCGTCCGGGAAGAAGAACTTGGCGTTGCATGTCGAGGTTGTCGGGTGTCGGACTTGGTTGTGGCGTCGATGGTCTTACGTGGCCCGATGTCTCCATGTAGGAGATTCCCGGGCATCTTCGGTCCTCGGATCCGAGAGGGAGGACTTGGGTTGGCATCGGATCGGTCTTGTGCTCGGATAGAAGTACTTGTCGTCCTCGTGGTCGATCTTGTCTATTAGAAGATCTTGGCAGATCACCTCAGGAGCATCCAGTCATCCGACTGCCGATGGCTGTAAGGCGCGACACTAGAATCTTCGGGCACCCCACGGGGATCACCTGGTCGGCCGTGATCTGTGGCTCGTGATCACAGTAGGAGGAGTCTTATAGGGTTTCCATTGAGTAGGAACAAAAGAAACAGGGACATGAACACTCCACGGCGTGCATAGGACAAGCAGCCAACAACACATGGGCGAAAACAAAGGACACATGCGGGAGGAGCAGAGCTCGTGCACGCGGCAGAGGACAGCCAAGGTGCTCGAGGGCACGAGACGAGACGATGCAGCGAGGATGACGCGAGGAGGGGCCGTGCTCGGGAAAAGGCAGCACGCTGCCGAGGTTGACCGCTCGCAGGGCACGACGAGAGGGCGGCGGCCTGCGGTCGCCGGCGGAGCCGTGGAAGAGGCGCGGGGCTGGCAGGGTTCACCGGCTCGGAGGCGGGGACGGAGGAGAAGTGGAGGCCGTGGCGGAGGGAAGGCGACAAGGAGCAGACTGGGGGAGGGCTTGAACACAGCGGCGCCGCTCGGTGCGTGGGGTGGAGAGGCTCTGACCAGGGCTCCTGTCAGGAGGTAGCCTTGCGGCATCTGGAGAGGAGAGCCCGGGTCTAGAGGCGGCGAGGCAGGGGAAGGCGTGAACGAGGACGGCGGTGGGGCAGGAGGGCGACACGACAGGCGCGGCGGCGGGGAGCCCGCGAGCTTGCCCGCGGCGGTGAGGAGGCGAGGAGGGTCGCAGGGCGGCGACGCTTCTGGGAACCAAGCAACGACGGGGAGGGGGGTTGCAGGATCGATCCTTGACGCGTGGGGGCTAGGGAAGCAGGCGTCGGTGGTGGATCCAGATCAGGCTCCAGGGAGGCATTCCTGGCGGCGGGGAAGGAACGGGAGGGGAGGAGAGACAGGGACGGGGACGCGAGCGATCGAGAGAGGTGGGTCCGGGAGCGTGCGATGCGTGTGTGCGTGTGTACCAGGCTGGGTGTGTGCGGGAGGTTGGGTAGGACGCATCTGCAGGTGGGGCCAGGGGCGGGCTCGATGCAGAGAATGCGTGGGGTGGTTGGTGGCATCGCTGGGTGGGTACGCGAGCGCCAGTGAGCGAGATCGCCGCCTGGCGGCAAGGGAGGGATAGGATAGGTGGGGGTTGGGGTAGATTAGGGTTTGGTCTAGATAGGGACTAGGGTTTTATTTTCTGGGTTGTAGGTGGGCCACGGTTGGGCCTTTGGGCCTGGCCGGTTGTCTGCCTCCCCAGACAAAAATAGATAGTTTATTTATTTAGTTTATTTTAAATAGTCTTTTGTAAATAGTTTTTAGGCAAACCGAGATATCCGGAACACCAGAGTTTTGATTTAAAAATAACGAGGAAGGTAATTTAGAAAATAAAGATAAGATTTTTAGCAAAGTTATTTAGTGCTGAAAATATGCATGATGATGACGATGCTCAAATGCCATGTGGCATGATGACATGAGCATGAGGTCATGATGATGCAATGCACAAAAACAACGCGATTTTCTAGTAGTGGTTTTGCGGGATGCCACAATTCGACACCACTAACAATGGATCTCGCCCTCGAGATCCGCCTCACGGTACCGGAAGGAAGGTCGGTGTTCTCCGTCTTCTCTCTTCGTGTAGATCTTCACGACACCACTAACGAGGGTTCATCCTCCATCTTGAAATCTGCGACACCACCAACAATGGGTCGTTGCTCCTGATCGTCGCGAGAGCACTCCGGGAACAAAAGGTCGAAGGTGGAGGTATCAACAATTAAAGCCACCTCTAACTTCGATGGAAAGAGGGAACCGATGCATTCTCTTCCAGTTCAATGTACAAAAGCGAATAGAAAGGGTAGTCGGCATGGGGGCCAATCCATCACGCACCCAAACTATTACTTTGCACAATCAGTGGAAAAGCGTGCAACCATTCACGGAATCAGACTGAAGATCTCGACAAGCGAGGTTCGGAAACAAAGGAGGGATGCAGACTCTGCATCGGATCTGGCATAGATGAGGTCGTCGCGTCGGAAAACACCGGAAGGCACAAACAAAGAGCAAAGGACGGCACCACAGACGAAGGATTCCTCGGATAGCATGAAGACCAGATGTAGCCACACCGTTATCGAAGAAGGATGAGAAACCCTAAAGGTACGACGGAAACCCAACCACGAGAATTCCTGGACTCGAAGAAAGAGACGAGAGCGGAGTCAAAACACGTAGGGGTAAGAGGAGAACAGCAGAGGGGTAAGGAGTAAAATCGGACCTAATCAGAACTATCCAACCGATTTTCAAAAATAGTTTTGACACTCTACTTCGGCCGTTAGCTAGGTTATCCTACAGGCTGGACTTGTGGGGTATCGCAACTGCTGAGCTCTGATACCACTCTGTAACACCCTCAGAATCGTACCTATGCAAGTTTGGGCAAAATTCACCAAACCCGCATAGAAACGATTCGAAGGTGCCACCAGCACTTTCGTGCGGGTGGAAAACGGTAATAACATTACACAGTCCTCGATGGGTCCCACAGAGCAGATATATACAGCGACTCAAAGAGTCAAGAATACAGATATAATATACAAGATCCAAATCACCTTGAAAACGATAGGCGTCCAGCTACGGACAAGATGCAAATGGGGCTAAGAGCTCAAGAATAACCAATGGCGTCCATAACCCTGCCAGCCAAGCCGGAAGGGTAACCCTATGGCGCCGAGCTCACAACTGCTGAACAAAGGGGTGCCGAAGGGCAAGCAGAAAACAAAGAAGGAGCGTCGATCGAGGCCGATGCACGGCGAGGCTAGATTGCGGTCCTCGCCTACATAGGTATGGTGGTGGCGGCGTGACGGCATGCACTAAACAACCTATAGAGACTCGATACAATGGCGTCAATCGGAGAGGGGTGAGAGACCTATTCGGATCAAACGATACTATCATCAAACAAACCCATCTGGCGTTTCCCCTCGAGACCACACGAGGAAGTCAACCGAGGAACTCACACGGTTGGCGCTTTTATTTAGTTATATTGCGGCACTTTACTAGTCAGGTTTAGATAATCGTCCTGACAAAGTAAACAGTGGGCACTTTTAATTAACCATTCTGTTATAGTTGCAACAATTACTAATCAAATACAGATAGCATGATATAAACCCAAAACCCAGCAGTTATTGGTACTTTTATTCAGCCAATTCGTTGTAGTTGCAATACTTACTAGTCAGATACATTTGTATGGCGACAGCCAAACAAGCAATGGTGGGCAGTATTAATTAGCCATTCCGTTATAGTGAAGCTGATTACTAGTCATTATAAGTCAAATTAATAGCAGTAAACTTTAGTTATGCTTGTCTATGATCAAGAAACTGTGCTCCAAGTCGTCCATATCCGCGGACACGGCTTTCAGAAAGTTTTAACCCGGGTGCACCAATAGCAACACACGCCGATCAACCTCGGAAAAACCAAATCAAAACCCAACGAGGCTTTCACGACTGAACAATCACAGGATTCAGAAATATTTCAGGGGGCCACCCCTTAAGTAGAATCCGCAACGGAGTAAGCAAGCTCCGAGACGGCCTCAAGGTGCTGGGTAGACGGTGTGAGCACTGGGAACCCCAAACGGGCTTGTCGACACCGCGAATCGTGTCCCGATCCTAACAGACAAAGCAGTGCGTTACCTCGCACAATCGTAAATAAAGCGATAAAGCATGGCATAAGTACAGGATCGTAAATAAAACCTCAAACTAGTTTGTGGCCCCAAGAAATAAGTGAATCAAGCTCTGGCTCAGGGGGTCCCATATACCTCCCGGATGTGGATAGCGCGCAAAAATCAAGGAACAGGTATCAAGTACTCGGGGTCTTACGGGACACAAGTGGGCGTTCGGAAACCAAATATTATCTATCACCCACCGATGCCTCTGCTTATTCAATTTTAGTTGTTAAACAGAAATTAAAGTGACGATAAGTAAAACTAGAATCATCTCCAACATCAACATGCGGCAATACATCAGCAACTGTGGCATATGACGATACACATCAGCACTTGAGCAAGCAACTACGACGCGCAAGTCCATCTACCTACCAAACAACAGGTAATAGGATGTGTCCAAGGCAATATAAGGCTGCAAGGGATATCACAGGTACGGAAACTAAAGCATCGCAACACAGATAGCAATAGATCAACAGGAGGGAAGTAAATACTATAAAAGTAAGATAGGTAGAAAGGGGGAGATGCTCGCCTGAAAACATTGTCGAAAAGTTCATCTGAAGATCGGGGCGAAGCTCACATCAACTCAACGGCCTTATCCGCGAAGAAGCAAAACACTAGAAGAAACACCGGATGCAATATTTAATACAACGGCAGAAGATCGGCATGATGCATGTATGATGAATGTCATGGCAAAGGGGCGATGCAATTAGGTCAGATTAAGCGGAACCGGGGTCCCGACAATTAGTTAAAATGGTTCAAGTTATTTAGAACCCCGCAATTTAAATGTTGTTTTACATGGTAGAAGATAGCACCGGGTCCGCTACACAAATTTATATGAGGCCGATATGAGACTAGATTTGCCCGCATATGGGCCCCATATTTAATTATTAGGTGAATCGGCAAAAGGCCCCCAAACCACATGATAAGATGCATGCATGAACAATTATTATGCAACAGTTATATAGGTGACATTTATAAATTAGGGTTCTCGGATAAGGGGTTCACACATTGAGGGGTCTCGACGAACTTGGGGTTCCGGGGTTCGGGGTCGGGGTCGAGGTCCAGGGTTCGATCTCGGGGTCCAGGGTTCGACGGATCTTGGTCCGGGGTTCGGAGTTCGACGGGGTCGTTCTCGGGTTACTGGGGTAGGTCTTGCCGTGCTGCGTAGGCGTTCTCGAGGTCGATGGCGAGCTTGTCCGGTACCGGGGTTTTGGTTGTCGGTGTCGGACTTGGCTTGGTGTCGGGGGCGAATCGGGTGCTTCCGGGTCGGTGTCGTTCTGATCGTCGGGCAGATCTTGTCGCATCGGGGTCTCGATGTCCGGGAGCAGAACTTGGGTCGTGTCGGGCGTCGGATTCTTCCGGGTCGATCTTGCCGTTGAGAAGATCTGGTCGGGTCCGCGCCATCGAGTCGGCCTTGGCGTCCGGGAAGAAGAACTTGGCGTTGCATGTCGAGGTTGTCGGGTGTCGGACTTGGTTGTGGCGTCGATGGTCTTACGTGGCCCGATGTCTCCATGTAGGAGATTCCCGGGCATCTTCGGTCCTCGGATCCGAGAGGGAGGACTTGGGTTGGCATCGGATCGGTCTTGTGCTCGGATAGAAGTACTTGTCGTCCTCGTGGTCGATCTTGTCTATTAGAAGATCTTGGCAGATCACCTCAGGAGCATCCAGTCATCCGACTGCCGATGGCTGTAAGGCGCGACACTAGAATCTTCGGGCACCCCACGGGGATCACCTGGTCGGCCGTGATCTGTGGCTCGTGATCACAGTAGGAGGAGTCTTATAGGGTTTCCATTGAGTAGGAACAAAAGAAACAGGGACATGAACACTCCACGGCGTGCATAGGACAAGCAGCCAACAACACATGGGCGAAAAAAAACAAAGGACACATGCGGAGGAGGCAGAGCGTGCACGCGGGAGGGACAGCCAAGGTGCTCGAGGCGAGGGCACGAGACGATGCGATGCGAGAGGATGACGCGAGGAGGGGCGTTCGGGAAAAGGCAGCACGCTGCCGAGGTTGACCGCTCGCAGGGCACGACGAGAGGGCGGCGGCCTGCGGTCGCCGGCGGAGCCGTGGAAGAGGCGCGGGGCTGGCAGGGTTCACCGGCTCGGAGGCGGGGACGGAGGAGAAGTGGAGGCCGTGGCGGAGGGAAGGCGACAAGGAGCAGACTGGGGGGCTTGAACACAGCGGCGCCGCTCGGTGCGTGGGGTGGAGAGGCTCTGACCAGGGCTCCTGTCAGGAGGTAGCCTTGCGGCATCTGGAGAGGAGAGCCCGGGTCTAGAGGCGGCGAGGCAGGGGAAGGCGTGAACGAGGACGGCGGTGGGGCAGGAGGGCGACACGACAGGCGCGGCGGCGGGGAGCCCGCGAGCTTGCCCGCGGCGGTGAGGAGGCGAGGAGGGTCGCAGGGCGGCGACGCTTCTGGGAACCAAGCAACGACGGGGAGGGGGGTTGCAGGATCGATCCTTGACGCGTGGGGGCTAGGGAAGCAGGCGTCGGTGGTGGATCCAGATCAGGCTCCAGGGAGGCATTCCTGGCGGCGGGGAAGGAACGGGAGGGGAGGAGAGACAGGGACGGGGACGCGAGCGATCGAGAGAGGTGGGTCCGGGAGCGTGCGATGCGTGTGTGCGTGTGTACCAGGCTGGGTGTGTGCGGGAGGTTGGGTAGGACGCATCTGCAGGTGGGGCCAGGGGCGGGCTCGATGCAGAGGGGTACGTGGGGGTGGTTGGTGGCATCGCTGGGTGGGGTACGCGAGCAGCGCCAGGTGAGCGAGGCGCACTGCCGCCTGCCTGGCGGCGGCGGGGAGGGATAGGATAGGTGGGGGTTGGGGTAGATTAGGGTTTGGTCTAGATAGGGACTAGGGTTTTATTTTCTGGGTTGTAGGTGGGCCACGGTTGGGCCTTTGGGCCTGGCCGGTTGTCTGCCTCCCCAGACAAAAATAGATAGTTTATTTATTTAGTTTATTTTAAATAGTCTTTTGTAAATAGTTTTTAGGCAAACCGAGATATCCGGAACACCAGAGTTTTGATTTAAAAATAACGAGGAAGGTAATTTAGAAAATAAAGATAAGATTTTTAGCAAAGTTATTTAGTGCTGAAAATATGCATGATGATGACGATGCTCAAATGCCATGTGGCATGATGACATGAGCATGAGGTCATGATGATGCAATGCACAAAAACAACGCGATTTTCTAGTAGTGGTTTTGCGGGATGCCACAATTCGACACCACTAACAATGGATCTCGCCCTCGAGATCCGCCTCACGGTACCGGAAGGAAGGTCGGCGTTCTCCGTCTTCTCTCTTCGTGTAGATCTTCACGACACCACTAACGAGGGTTCATCCTCCATCTTGAAATCTGCGACACCACCAACAATGGGTCGTTGCTCCTGATCGTCGCGAGAGCACTCCGGGAACAAAAGGTCGAAGGTGGAGGTATCAACAATTAAAGCCACCTCTAACTTCGATGGAAAGAGGGAACCGATGCATTCTCTTCCAGTTCAATGTACAAAAGCGAATAGAAAGGGTAGTCGGCATGGGGGCCAATCCATCACGCACCCAAACTATTACTTTGCACAATCAGTGGAAAAGCGTGCAACCATTCACGGAATCAGACTGAAGATCTCGACAAGCGAGGTTCGGAAACAAAGGAGGGATGCAGACTCTGCATCGGATCTGGCATAGATGAGGTCGTCGCGTCGGAAAACACCGGAAGGCACAAACAAAGAGCAAAGGACGGCACCACAGACGAAGGATTCCTCGGATAGCATGAAGACCAGATGTAGCCACACCGTTATCGAAGAAGGATGAGAAACCCTAAAGGTACGACGGAAACCCAACCACGAGAATTCCTGGACTCGAAGAAAGAGACGAGAGCGGAGTCAAAACACGTAGGGGTAAGAGGAGAACAGCAGAGGGGTAAGGAGTAAAATCAGACCTAATCAGAACTATCCAACCGATTTTCAAAAATAGTTTTGACACTCTACTTCGGCCGTTAGCTAGGTTATCCTACAGGCTGGACTTGTGGGGTATCGCAACTGCTGAGCTCTGATACCACTCTGTAACACCCTCAGAATCGGACCTATGCAAGTTTGGGCAAAATTCACCAAACCCGCATAGAAACGATTCAAAGGTGCCCACCAGGCACTTTCGTGCGGGTGGAAAACGAAGTAATAACATTACACAACAGTCCTCGATGGGACCCACAGAACAGATATATAACAGCGACTCAAAGAGTCAAGAATACAGATATAATATACAAGATCCAAATCACCTTGAAAACGATAGGGCGTCCAGCTACGGACAAGATGCAAATGGGGCTAAGAGCCCTGAAGAATAACCAATGGCGTCCATAACCCTGCCCAGGCCAAGCCGGAAGGGTAACCACCGCTAACGGCGTCGAGCTCACAACCTGCTGAACAAAGGGGTGCGGCGAAGGGCAAAGCGAAAAACAAAGAAGGAGCGTCGATCGAGGCGATGCAGCGAGGCTAGAATTCGGCGGTCCTCGCCTACATAGGTATGGTGGACTGAGCGGCAGCGGCAGCATGCACTAAACAACCTATAGAGACTCGATACAACTGGCGTCAATCAGAGAGGGGTGAGAGAGACCTATTCGGATCAAACCTGATACTATCATCAAACAAACCCATCCTGGCGTTTCCCCCTCGAGACCACACGAGGAAGTCAACCGAGGAACTCACACAGTTGGCAGTTTTACTTATTTAGTTATATTGCGGCACTTTACTAGTCAGGTTTAGATAATCGTCCTGACAAAGTAAACAGTGGGCACTTTTAATTAACCATTCCGTTATAGTTGCAACAATTACTAATCAAATACAGATAGCATGATATAAACCCAAAACCCAGCAGTTATTGGTACTTTTATTCAGCCAATTCGTTGTAGTTGCAATACTTACTAGTCAGATACATTTGTCGCAAGCGACAACCAAACAAGCAATGGTGGGCAGTATTAATTAGCCATTCCGTTATAGTGAAGCTGATTACTAGTCATTATAAGTCAAATTAATAGCAGTAAACTTTAGTTATGCTTGTCTATGATCAAGAAACTGTGCTCCAAGTCGTCCATATCCGCGGACACGGCTTTCAGAAAGTTTTACCCGGCCGGGGTGCACCAATAGCAACACACGCTCGATCAACCTCGGAAAAACCAAATCAAAACCCAACGAGGCTTTCACGACTGAACAATCACAGGATTCAGAAATATTTCAGGGGGCCACCCCTTAAGTAGAATCCGCAACGGAGTAAGCAAGCTCCGAGACGGCCTCAAGGTTTGGGTAGACGGTCGTGAGCATTTGGGAACCCCAAACGGGCTTGTCGACACAGCGAATCGTGTCCCGATCCTAACAAGACAGTGGTACCTCGCACAATCGTAAATAAAGCGATAAAGCATGGCATAAGTACAGGATCGTAAATAAAACCTCAAACTAGTTTGTGGCCCCAAGAAATAAGTGAATCAAGCTCGCTCGGGGGTCCCATATACCTCCGGATGTGGATAGCGCAAAAAATCAAGGAACAGTATCAAGTACTCGGGGTCTTCGGGACACAAGTGGGCGTTCGAAACCAAATATTATCTATCACCCACCGATGCCTCGCTTATTCAATTTTAGTTGTTAAACAGAAATTAAAGTGACGATAAGTAAAACTAGAATCATCTCCAACATCAACATGCGGCAATACATCAAGAATCGTGGCATATGACGATACACATCAGCACTTGAGCAAGCAACTACGACGCATAAGTCCATCTACCTACCAAACAACAGGTAATAGGATGTGTCCAAGGCAATATAAGGCTGCAAGGGATATCACAGTGCGGAAACTAAAGCATCGCATAACGAGATAGCAATAGATCAGGAGGGAAGTAAATACTATAAAAGTAAGATAGGTAGAAAGGGAGATGCTGTTCTTGAAAACATTGTCGAAAAGTTCATCGAAGATCGGGAAGCTCACATCAACTCAACGGCCTTATCCATGAAGAAGCAAAACACTAGAAGAAACACCGGGTGCAATATTTAATACAACGGCGGAAGATCGGCATGATGCATGTATGATGCATGGCATGGCAAAGATGCGATGCAATTAGGTCAGATTAAGCGAAACCGGGGTCCCGACAATTAGTTAAAATGGTTCAAGTTATTTAGAACCCCCGCAATTTAAATGTTGTTTTACATGGTAGAAGATAGCACCGGGTCCGCTACACAAATTTAAATAAGGCCGATATGAGACTAGATTTGCCCGCATATGGGCCCCATATTTAATTATTAGGTGAATCGGCAAAAGGCCCCCAAACCACATGATAAGATGCATGCATGAACAATTATTATGCAACAGTTATATAGGTGACATTTATAAATTAGGGTTCTCGGATAAGGGGTTCACACATTGAGGGGTCTCGACGAACTTGGGGTTCCGGGGTTCGGGGTCGGGGTCGAGGTCCAGGGTTCGATCTCGGGGTCCAGGGTTCGACGGATCTTGGTCCGGGGTTCGGAGTTCGACGGGGTCGTTCTCGGGTTACTGGGGTAGGTCTTGCCGTGCTGCGTAGGCGTTCTCGAGGTCGATGGCGAGCTTGTCCGGTACCGGGGTTTTGGTTGTCGGTGTCGGACTTGGCTTGGTGTCGGGGGCGAATCGGGTGCTTCCGGGTCGGTGTCGTTCTGATCGTCGGGCAGATCTTGTCGCATCGGGGTCTCGATGTCCGGGAGCAGAACTTGGGTCGTGTCGGGCGTCGGATTCTTCCGGGTCGATCTTGCCGTTGAGAAGATCTGGTCGGGTCCGCGCCATCGAGTCGGCCTTGGCGTCCGGGAAGAAGAACTTGGCGTCGCATGTCGAGGTTGTCGGGTGTCGGACTTGGTTGTGGCGTCGATGGTCCTACGTGGCCCGATGTCTCCATGTAGGAGATTCTCGGGCATCTTCGGTCCTCGGATCCGAGAGGGAGGACTTGGGTTGGCATCGGATCGGTCTTGTGCTCGGATAGAAGTACTTGTCGTCCTCGTGGTCGATCTTGTCTATTAGGAGATCTTGGCAGATCACCTCAGGAGCATCCAGTCATCCGACTGCCGATGGCTGTAAGGCGCGACACTAGCATCTTCGGGCACCCCACAGGGATCACCTGGTCGGCCGTGATCTGTGGCTCGTGATCACAGTAGGAGGAGTCTTATAGGGTTTCCATTGAGTAGGAACAATGAAACAGGGACATGAACACTCCACGGCGTGCATAGGACAAGCAGCCAACAACACATGGGCGAAAACAAAGGACACATGCGGGAGGAGCAGAGCTCGTGCACGCGGCAGAGGACAGCCAAGGTGCTCGAGGGCACGAGACAAGACGATGCAGCGAGGATGACGCGAGGAGGGGCCGTGCTCGGGAAAAGGCAGCACGCTGCCGAGGTTGACCGCTCGCAGGGCACGGCGAGAGGGCGGCGGCTCGCATGGCGCCGAGCGTGGAAGAGGCGGCTGGCAGGGTTCACTGCCTCGAGGCGGGGGAGGAGAAGTGGAGGCCGTGGCGGAGGGAAGGCGACAAGGAGCCGGGAGGGCTTGAACACAGTGGCGCCGCTCGGTGCGTGGTGGAGAGGCTCACCAGGCTCTGTCGGAGGTAGCCTGCGGCATCTGGAGAGGAGAGCCCGGGTCTAGAGGCGGCGAGGCAGGGGAAGGCGTGAACGAGGACGGCGGTGGGGCAGGAGGGCGACACGACAGGCGCGGCGGCGGGGAGCCCGCGAGCTTGCCCGCGGCGGTGAGGAGGCGAGGAGGGTCGCAGGGCGGCGACGCTTCTGGGAACCAAGCAACGACGGGGAGGGGGGTTGCAGGATCGATCCTTGACGCGTGGGGGCTAGGGAAGCAGGCGTCGGTGGTGGATCCAGATCAGGCTCCAGGGAGGCATTCCTGGCGGCGGGGAAGGAACGGGAGGGGAGGAGAGACAGGGACGGGGACGCGAGCGATCGAGAGAGGTGGGTCCGGGAGCGTGCGATGCGTGTGTGCGTGTGTACCAGGCTGGGTGTGTGCGGGAGGTTGGGTAGGACGCATCTGCAGGTGGGGCCAGGGGCGGGCTCGATGCAGAGTGCGTGGGGTGGTTGGTGGCATCGCTGGGTACGCGAGCAGCGCCAGTGAGCGAAAGATCGCCGCTGCTGGCAAGTGGGAGGATAGGATAGGTGGGGTTGGGGTAGATTAGGGTTTGGTCTAGATAGGGACTAGGGTTTTATTTTCTGGGTTGTAGGTGGGCCACGGTTGGGCATTTGGGCCTGGCCGGTTGTCTGCCTCCCCAGACAAAAATAGATAGTTTATTTATTTAGTTTATTTTAAATAGTCTTTTGTAAATAGTTTTTAGGCAAACCGAGATATCCGGAACACCAGAGTTTTGATTTAAAAATAACGAGGAAGGTAATTTAGAAAATAAAGATAAGATTTTTAGCAAAGTTATTTAGTGCTGAAAATATGCATGATGATGACGATGCTCAAATGCCATGTGGCATGATGACATGAGCATGAGGTCATGATGATGCAATGCACAAAAACAACGCGATTTTCTAGTAGTGGTTTTGCGGGATGCCACACATTCCATCGAGAGGTCCCATATTATATCTATCTGTCATATGGATGCATAAATCCCACTCTTGATCCATGTTCCTCAACACATACTTTCCGAACACTCAATGCCACCTTTATAACCACCCAGTTACGAAGTGGTGTTTTATGTCATCAAAGCATCCATCCAGTGATGGTGATTAGCATGATCTCATGGTCGAAGGAATTAGGTTACTATGTATCAGAAAGCTTATAGCGAACTAACTATTCAAATGACTTGATCTTTATGCTACGCTTATCTATAGGAGTATGTCCATCATACCATTCTCCTAACGACATGATCTTGTTGTTAATAACATCTCAATGTTCATGATCAGGAAACCATGATCATATATTAACCAACAAGCTAGTTTAACAAGAGTCTTTACTAGGGACTCTTTTATGTTTACAAACCACACAAGTATTAATGTTTCCGTTTAATACAATTATAACATGGGATGCAAACATTTATCATAAGCATGAAGATATGATAATAACCACTTTATTATTCCCTCTTAGGCATATCTCCAACAATAAAAGCCGACTCTTGTTTGGTGGTAACGATGACGTCATCGATGTAGACTTAAACATTATTTCTAATTTGGCTTCCAAGGCAATTTTGCATCATACGCTGGTAGGTGGCACCCGTGTTTTTGAGGCTGAACGACATTGTCGTGTCGCAGAATACACCATAAGGTGTTATAAATGTTTTTTTCTTGGTATTCTACCTTCATCCGAATCTGGTGATACCCGGAATAAGCGTCCATAAAGGAAAGACGTTCGCACCCAACTGTAAGGTCGATAAGTTGATTGTTAGCGGGAGTGGGAAGTGATCCTTTGGATAGTGTTTGCTAAGTGCGGTGAAGTCTATGCACATGCATAGGTCCTTGGTGTTTTTCTTCAGGACGCACACAGGATTGGCGACACAGAGTGATTTCTTGATCTCCTTGATAAAGTCCACGTCCATGAGGCGATGGA
This sequence comes from Avena longiglumis, assembly GCA_030063025.1. Classification (NCBI taxonomy): domain Eukaryota; kingdom Viridiplantae; phylum Streptophyta; class Magnoliopsida; order Poales; family Poaceae; genus Avena; species Avena longiglumis. Next base: position 452,843,996 of record CP125973.1, on the reverse strand, counting down.
TTTCTCATCCAATGGCCTTTCCCTTGGGTTCCACAAAACGGCGGAGTGACTGCTTCACGGGTCTGGCATCGGGATATAAATTAAGTGCATGCTGAGCGAGTTCCCTGGGGAAATCCCGACATGTCTGATGGTACCCATGCAAAGATCTCCCAGCGCTCATGGAGGAACTCGATGAGAGCACCTTCCTATGCAGGACTGAGGTTGGTGGACACAGGGCTGTTTTCTTCAGGTACTTTGGGTGGACTTGCACTTCCCTTGTATCCCTTGCTTGATAAAACGCCAGGTCAGGCATAGACCAAACTTCAGGCAAAAGCTCCATGTCTGCTGATATCCTCAGCTTCTCAAATTATGTCTCCATCCCAAAATATTCAGAGATTTTGTTGAATTCCCTATCGCATTTGTCAGATGGTGTTAAGATTCCTCTGACCATGATGATCCCTTTGTGCTCTGTCATCTTCATAACTACATAAGCGTAGTGTGGTACTGCCATGATTCTTGCAAAAGCTAGGCACCCTAGGATCGCATGGTATTGTGATGGCTAGTCCATAACTTCAAATTTGAGTTTCTCTCGCCTGAAATTATTTCTAGATCCAAAGACAACATCAATATATATTTTCCCTAAAGGAATTTAGGGTTTACCTAGAACTATCATGTGGAAAGATGTTTCGGTTGGTGCCAAATTCGTCAGGGATATTTTCATAGCTCATAGAGTTTTGGCGTATATGAGGTCGATGCTGCTACCCCTGTCCATGAAGACCTTGCACATGTAGAACCCTCCAACTTATGCATCAACGATGAGGGATGAATGACCCAGTTGAGGTACTCGAAGCAGATGATCAGCCCTGATGAAGGTAATTTCCTGCTCCGACCAATGAAGGAAATCAGGGGTTCGGGTGGTGTTGTTACCGCCATATTTACTTGTCGGATGATAAACTTCTAGATCATGTTGGATGGAAGACCTTTTTGAATCATCAACATGTAGGGTTCGTTGCATGGAAAACAAAAAAATTCTACCGCAAGAACGCATAAACCAAGATCTAATCTATGGAAAATCCAAGATCTAATTTACGAGATTGGTGCAACGAGATTGTAGAGAACTAACCCTTGTAGATCCAAAGCGTTTAACGAGATTGTAGAGAACTTACCCTCATCAATCACTTTTCAATATAAAGATCACAATGATGATCCTTTTGGCATCGCGTTCCGGCAGCGCTTCCGCACTAGGTCACACATACGGAGTTGATGAAGACCTTCCTCTCCTGTTCCAGCAGGCAGCATACAAGGGGTTCGTGGTGGTCGTGATAACCCACAAGTATAGGGGTGTATCATAGTACTTTCGATAAATAGGAGTGTCGATCCCAACAGGGAGCAGAAGGTGTTGACTAGTAGTATAGAGCAGGAAATCAATGTAAATACTTAGCAAACGGATTTTTAGGGGTTTTCTGGTAAAGAAACAAAACACAGTGCAAGTAATAAAGACAACAAACAACTGCATCAAGTAGCCCAATCCTTTCTTAGCAAAGGACAAGCCGGTGGAAATACTTATAAGGACCAAACGTTCTCGAGGACACATGGGGATTCTGTCAAGTGCTTTCGCTTCATATAGCTAAGTACTCTTCTTTGGTGTTGTAAATGTTGTGTGGGTGAACCTATGCTAATGTACCGACCTTACTTGGACTAATACATACTTGTGATTAACCCCCCTGCAAGCATCCGCAACTACAGGAAAGTAATTAAGATATAAACCTAACCACAGCCTTAAACTCTGAGATCCTACGCTCCCTTGTGCAATGGTGTCCTAATGGGGGTTCGGGTTTCTGTCACTCCGGCAACCCCACAATTAGTATCCAAATACATAATGCATTCTCCTAGTACCATAAATGTTGAAGTATCATGTAGTCTATGTTCACATGACACCACTAGAAGAATAGCACCACAACTTAAATACTAAACCATTTAATAATATATCAACACAAATCCACTACTAACAACATGACTTCTCCCATGTCCTCAAGAACTAGACGAACTACTCACAAGACATCATATGGATCAAGATCAAAGATGATATGGTGATGGATAACAATCTGAACATAAACAATAATACAATGGTTCCAATCACAAGCATCAACTACAATAGTAATCAACACCAGGAAAGTTTCCCCTAAGAACTATGCAAGATCCAACACGATTGTTACAGCGGGATGGAGTGGTGATGATGGTGCGCTGCTGGATATGATGGTGTGGATGATGATGATGATGATCCCGATGAAGCCTAGCTTGATGATGGTGTTGATGGCAACGATCTCCCCTCTCCGGGAAGGAATTTCCCTGGAAGAAAAATGTGTCTGCTAGAGATCTCTTTCTCTCTCGGTGTTTTCCGCCCTGCAGAGGCGGTGGAATCTTTCTGTGGTCGCTCCTCTTGTATTAGGGTTTCAAGGAGAAGATATAGGCGAGATGGTGGAGCTGGAGGCCGACCAGGTGGGCCACACCTCCTCCAGGTGCGGGGCAGGGGGGACCCGTGCCTGGGAGGGGTCTGGGCCCTATGGCCTAACTCCGCCTCCCCTTCTGGCTTCCTTCGTCTTCTCGGAAAATATTACTTTTCATGATTTTTCTGGTATTTTTATGATCTTCGCGAAATTGCATAAAAACACCTCTTTTTCCATCAGAAAGCTGACTCCGGTAGTTCATCCTCCAAGAATCATCCAACATGCAAAAATAGATGAAAAGACATAAGTATCTCCTCTTAATATGAAATATATCAATGAATAGAGGCAAATTATGATATAGAATGCTGATGCAAATTGGACATATCAACTCCCCCCAAGCTTAGACCTTCGCTTGTCCCCAAGCGAAAACTGAGCTGAGTAAACATGTCCACAGAAAAGAATACGGGCAAGAAGGATCACACTCACCATTACACAACTCATAGAAGAAGGCAAATCACCAATATATAACTTAGCTTGCAACAAGTACATGGTCACAATAGAGATGCATAAAGATAAATCATAATTGGAATTGGCACACTTTGATCCTGGTCAGAGAACAACTGGCAAACAGCTTCACAAAAAGCTTTTGAAGAAGTTTTACAATAGGAGTACTCTTTGCTCAAACATAAAGGGTTTTTCACAATGAAGGCTTTCAAAGTAATACTCAATAGATAAGAGTTTTGTGCAAACAAGGAAGATAAATAATATGATTTAATAAATCATCATATAAATGCTTGAAACACAACAACTCAAATTCTTGCTGGAGAAAGAGAGGTAGAAGGTTTACTGACTCAACTTAGAAAATAGGAGAAAGGTCCCTTCATAGAGGGAAGCAGGGATTTCAAGTCATAAAAAGCTTTCAAAATATTATGGTACTTACTAGCTTTGAGCCCTCATTTCCCCTATCATAAGCATCTTGAGGTGCTTAAGGTTAAAGTGAAAAAGTATGGAGTATATGCTTGACGAAATATAAGTTGGCAATCTCAAGTCCCTTGAGTATGAGGGCCGCTCCTCATGCTACTCAACTTTAGTTTCCGGTAAGTTCTTGTCATTGTTAGTACATGTGTATCATAAAGAACCGCCAACGGGGTACCCTTGCACATGATACATGAGCTATCCCATAATCAAAATGACAAGGCAAGCAGACAGTGAGCATGTTAGTGATCTTTTTATTTGCTATTTGCATAGGTTTTTATTGAGGATGCTTCACAAATTGCTCACTATGGTGATGCTGCAAGTTTCCACCATGATTAGGCATGGATTAGGCTAGCGGCCCACGCGTTTCTCTAACACACATACATAACTCCATGGACTTACAAGCTCCCCTTTTTATTTCACACCGACGACATCCGCAAACAAAATAGCATGATATCAACTGCATATGTATCCATAAGTGTTGAAAGTGTTCCCCGTGACAGCACAGTTCTGCTAATCTGAACGTATAGATGCAGGCATATACAACTTCGATGACACAATGGTTCAAGTTTATTAGGGGCAAGAAAATAAGGTATGCCATCAAGTTTGTGAGAGCTTTACTAACTAGTTTTCACATAACAAAATAATTTTTAATTCGAAATATAGATGAAGCTTGAGAATTTGCTTGGAATAGCAATGATGCTAATAGGTAGATATGGTGGACACAAATGGCACAAGTTTAGTTTAAAGGGATTGGAAGCATGAGAAGTACGCCTTCTCAAAACAGGTTTTTGGCTAGCAAGGTTGGGTAGCAAGCAAAAGAGTTGAAGGAAACAAGCAAACCTATAAGTGATAAAGCCAAACATGCAATCTTCCTTGAAGACACAAAAGATCTTAAATAAAGAATACTAAGCTTATGAGCCAATCAAGAAAGAAAATAAATGATACAAAATACCTACAAGCTTTTTTTCTCTTTTCCTTTCAAACCTCAAAAAGTGCTGCTACTGACCAGAGCTTGGTTTGCCAAAAACAATTTAGATCTACTTGATGCTCCCAAAGTGATGTCAATACTGATCAACAAGATCAATCATATCATAGAGATTGCAAACTAAAATAAGAAGTGCAAAAAGTAAAATATGAAACTTCTCATTAATATTCAATAAAGGCACTCACACCAAGGGATACATAGTTAATCAACTAAAGGAGAGATACTTCCACATGCAAACCAACCTATAAGATAACTTCTCTACCAAAGATATGAATCCACTAAAAAGGTAAAAGATAATGATGTGATACCGCGGCACTGCCCCAATCTTGGAACAAGCCAAGTGGTGCCAAACCTAATGGCGAATTACTCCTTTGGTGGTGGTGTTCTCTTGATAAGCTCCTCAATCAGTTTCCTCAAATCCTCAATCTCGAAGGTCAGAGTACGAATCAACTCTGAATTTTGCTCAATGCGGTTCATGATCATATTGGACTGAGAGTCCCAGTCCTTGCTATTCTTTCCCCACTCTTCCTTCTTAATGTGTTCCTTCCCTGCATGGTTAGAGTGAGGCAGATCCCATACCGAGGGCAAGTTCCCTTTGGGCACATGTTGGTATTGTTGCTCATGTATAAGAGTACGGAAGGAATTCTTGGTATGTGGAGGAGATGATCGTGGAGAGAGGATATGCCGCGGGGTTTTCCCTCATGTAGACATTTGTGTTGTCCTCTTAAGCTTGATAGGTTTCACCACTCCAATACTTGTGACGGTAGTGCGGGTGTCCGGATGCTTGTCCTCCTCCATGTCTTCTTCACCCCCTACCAAAATCCCCTCCTCCTTGGGATTGTGAGGATCATCTTCCTCGGGCTTCTTGCCTTTTTCTTTGGTGGAGACCATGGTGCTCTAAACTTGAGAAGATTTCCTGACAGAAATAGATCAAAACAAAAACACGATGAGAACACGATATACGAACCTCGGGGGATCCGGGGGGTTATATATTACAAAGTTTCAATGCATAAGGAAGGTACTGGTACGAAAACAAGGCGGAGACGGAGCTCTGGGGGCTCACACCCCTCCAGGCGCGGCCAGCTGGGGCCCGCGCCTGGGGTGGGCGTGGCCACCCCGGCCTCCGTTTCGTTTAGTAACCTTCCATATGTATTAAAAACATCAAAAATGTAAAAAGGTTGGGCTTTCAAAAACCTTCTATTTTCACCACTTTTACCTATTCAAAGACAAACTCTGCAGACTCCTTTTCTCCTTCTCCTGGAAATTCCTTTTCTCACAGGGCAATACACAAACTTCAATGGCAACATTAGTGTAAGAAAAAACAATAAACCTTAAGGTTCACACTTCAACTGAAATCTATCAAAACAGAAGCTACTATAGCAACTCCTTTCCAAAAACCCAAAAGAATCTGAAAGGGAATCAATAAGAGAGGCAAATGCAAATGATGGCAAAAATCTGTCAAAATAGACCAGCAGGTAAAGATTGATTTTTTTGAAAACCTTCTGTTGCTCAAATCAAAAAGTGCAAAACTAATGAAAGTTGGGTAACAACTTGGAGAACAAGCACAGAAAAATACAGATCCATCCTAAGTACTGAGATTCCTCACGAATTTTTACAATCCAGCACAAAAATCTGTCCCAGGACAGCCACTTTTCACAACTCCTCTATTTCTCAAAAGTAGTTGAACTTGACTCAAAAACCAAAACAAAAAGGATAAGGAGCGGTTATTACTGAGGTAATAACTTCCAAGACTTGAAAAAACTCTTGGGTTATCTCTCAACAAGTACTTTTCTTTAATGCCTTTAAGTTAGGCTTGAAAGTTTCAAAGATGCTCTCATAGGAGATATATATCTGGAGTGAAAGAGAGCATCAGGAAGAAAATAACCAATACATTTGAGTCTAACCCACTTCCTATGCATGGGGTTATCATGAGAAAACAAATTGTTGAAACAAAAAGCCACTAGCATAGGAAGGAAAAACAAATGCAACTTCAAAGCTTTCAACATAAAACAGGGAAACTTAACATTATTGAGATGCATAAAACCATGTTTCCCTCTCTCATAATAACTTTCAGTAGCACTTTGAATAAAGTTGAAAATTTAACTGTCACTGACAACAACTTTATCATCAGAATGAGCATACTTACAATCACCAAAAAGAGGTCCAAGGTCATAAACTGGATCAATAGAAGCAAGTTGCTCCATCATGAAACCTTTATTAGGCAAGCTATTTTCACAAGGAGCTTTAGCAAATTTGGAAAAGTTAAACACATAATAATCTCCTTCAAACTTATTTAAAACTTTCTCATTCTTACAATCTATAATAGCTCCACAAGTGTTCAAGAAAGCTCTAACAAAAATGATAGGACAAGTTTTACTAGCTGTTGAATTAAGCACTAGAAAGTCAGCATGATAATTAATCTTACCGCAGAGGACCTCCACATCTCTTACAATACCAATAGGGAAAATGGTTTCCTTATTAGCAAGGTGAATAACCACATAAATGTCCTCAAGCTCACAAGGACCAATTTCATGCATAATTTCCCTGTAAAGCTCATACGGAATAGCACTAATATCACATAAACCATAATAGCAATGATCACAAATTTTAACAGAAAGCACAGGGACACTAGCTTTTCTAGCTTTACTAGGATGAGAGACAATATTAGAAGCGTCTTCACAGAATACAATATGCTCATCAGGTTCCATAATTTTCTTTGTACCTTTGTTATTCTCACTAATCATCATAGAATACTCCTTTACCTTAGTTGGGAAAGGTATTTTCTCAACATAAGGTTCAGGCACAATATGATTAGTAGTACAAACTTCGGTGCTTCTAACAGGAACATGACTAACAACATCTTTATAATGTGCATGGTACTTATTCCACTTCTTCTTGGGAATTTATATGTAAGAGGCAAAGGCCTTAAAAAAATTGGCAATACTTTGGGAGTCAAGACCAAACTCATAACTAATATCACGGAAGTCATCAGTTCCCATAAAATATTTTATGCATTCATAATCATAATTTATACCTGACTTTCTTCTTGTGTCATTCTCCCAAGCTTCAGTGTTCTCTTGAATAGGGTCTAGGAGATCCCATTTAGCTTCTTCCTTCATACGTGTGAATGATCCAGCACAAGAAGCATCTAGTAAATCTTTATCATGAATAGAAAGCCTGGCATAAAAGTTATTGATAATGATATTGTTAGGGAGTTCATGAATAGGACATTTAAGCATTAGTAACTTCAATCTCCCCCAAGCTTGAACTGTACTATCTCCATCACGAGGCCAAAAGTTATATATCATATTCCTATCCTTATGAATTTCACTAGGAGGATAAAATTTAGAATAAAAGAGAGGCACTATTTCCTCTCATTACATGGATTGTCCATTCTTCAGCAGCTTATACCATTCTTCAGCTCTCCCTTTCAAGGATATGGAGAGTAACTTCTTCGTCACCTGTTCAGTTGTGATACCTGCACATTTAAACAACCCGCATAATTCATGGATAAAAAGAAAGTGATCACCAGGGTGGACAATTCCATCCCCTAAATAATAATTATCCATAACACGATCAATAATACTTGTAGGTATCTTAAAAGTATCTATCTCAACAGGTGGTGGTTCATCTACTACCCTAACAGTGGTAGTAGTTTTCCCAAACAGAAAACCAAGTGGGTTATCCATATTGGAAACAAAGTAACAAATAGAAACAAAAAGCAATACTCACAGTAGAAGTTTCCTTTACCAGTTCCACTCTTCAGTAACACTTCACTCCCCGGCAACGGCGCCATAAAATAGTCTTTATAACCCACAAGTATAGGGGGTGTATCGTAGTACTTTTGATAAATATGAGTGTCAATCCCAACGAGGAGCAGAAGGTGTTGACTAGTGGTATGGAGCAGGAAATCTCTATAAATACTTAGCAAACGGATTTTTAGGGGTTTTATGATAAAGCAACAAAACAAAGTGCAAGTAATAAAGACAACAAACAACTGCAGTAAGTGGCCCAATCCTTTCTTAGCAAAGGATAAGTCTGTGGAAATACTTATAAGGACCAAATGTTCTCGAGGACACATGAGGATTCTATCAAGTGATTTCGCTTCATATAGCTAAGTACTCTTCTTTGGTGTTGTAAGTGTTGTGTGGGTGAACATGTGCTAATGTACCGACCTTACTTGGACTAATACTTACTTGTGATTAAACCCCCTACAAGCATCTGCAACTACAAGAAAGTATTTAAGATATAAACCTAACCATAGCCTTAAACTCTAAGATCCTACGTTCCCTTGTGCAATGGTGTCTTAACAGGGGTTCAGGTTTCTGTCACTCCGGCAACCCCACAATTAGTAGCCAAATACACAATGCATTCCCCTAGGCCCATAAATGGTGAAGTATCATGTAGTCGACGTTCACATGACACCACTAGAAGAATAGCACCACAACTTAAATACTAAACCATTGAATAATATCTCAACACAAATCCACTACTAACAACATGACTTATCCCATGTGAAAGGGTATGTATGCCCATGTGTGGTTTTGGTAATTAATGACAATCTCTATGGACTAATGTGTAAATTGAGTTTCACTTGTAGGTTTGTCCATTGGCATCGCTTGGGCCATGTGTTGGTCTCAAAGTTGAAAGATGAAATGTCCAAGGGCTTTGTGACATTGGAAACATGAAGAAAGAAGGAGCTTGAAGGTTGATCAAGACAAGTGCAAAGAGTTGCATCAAGATGGAGCAACCTCAAGAAGGGATGAATAAGGGCAAGCTCAAGATGCGCCATCTTTAGAAGATCTTATGCTTGAAGCTTGCCATCCTCATGATCATGGAGTGATGAAGACAAGTTCAAAAAATAGGTTTCCCCATGGAGTATAGGGGAGCAATTTGTAAGTCTTCATCTTCATAAAGCAAGAGCAAACAAGAAAGGTGTTCCCACTATAGAAGAACAAGACGGTCTACATCAAGTTCAAGTGGGATGCTCAAGGTAAAGGTATGTTCTTGATAAGGCTTCTCTTTTGCCGATCTCGTGTTGTTATTTGGGAGACCGAGTTTAGGATAGCTAGCCATACTATCAAGAGGGGTTCTCAAGCGGGTGTCTCGATCGCATCTTTTGGAGAGATCTCAAACCTTTGCATGCATAGCATCATCTTTCTTGTTTGTTATTTGGTTTTTTTCCATGAGAGGATCTAGTGCTTGTGTTCATCTTCATAACAAGCTCTAGTTCATCAAATAAGGATTTCACTTGCATATCTTATTGCACGGTTTTTGATCGTACGGATTTTTCCGGCTCCACACCTTAGGAGATATCTCACATATATAAAATTGATATTGTCTACCTTGGTGGGATCCAATATTTCACCTTTTTGGATTCTACTTGGTTTTATCTTTCCACCAAAATTGGTTTCATCCGAATCGGAGTTTCCAAGCTCAACTTCTTATGTTTTGGGTTTTGGGGGTTTTACCGGTTCATCGCTTCTTGAGAGGTCTTACCTTTATCCATTTGGTTTTATCCTTCCCTGCTGTACTATGATGTTTCTTTGCATAATCTTGTATATCTTTTCGTTCTCTTCAAAATGAGCCCAAGATCATCAAAAATGGAGTCCGGAATCAAAAGTTATTGAAGTTTTCGTGCAATGTTGTCCAGTGTTTTTGCTTGAGCGGAAGTTCCAGTCCAAATTCTAACCCAAGTTCCGGTGACGTACTGTATTCATTTGTTTTTGTGTTCCTATTTGCCAGAAGTTCCGGTGGGGGGGGGCGTAAGTTCCGGTGGTGCGCGAATTTGGCCCAAACGGTCAGTTTTTCCTTGTCCTATTTAAGGGGGGCTTCTTCCCCAATGGTTCCCCATCTTTTGAGCTCATTTTTGCCCACTATGGTTGACCTATTTGAGATTTCTTACTCCCTCGCCCTCCCATGATTCTTACATCTTTTTTAGGGAAAAGTGAGAGGAGATCTAGATCTACAATCCCCCCAAGTCAACTCCCTTCTTTGTGAATGAATCATTGGGATCTAGATCTTGGAGAGTTTTGTGTTCTCCTCTTGTGTTCTTCCTCCATTATTCCCCCAATAGCTTTTGTAGCTTTGTTAGCATTTGGGAGAGAAGGACTTGCCCTTGCATTTGGTGCATAGGTTTGAGTTCTCCTCGGAGATTCGGTGAGTTCAAGCTTGTGGGTTTATTTCTCTTGGGTTCTTGGAACCCTAGACGGTTGTGTGGTTGGGTTATTGACATTTTGTGGTCTTGTAGCCTTGTATGGCTTTGTTGGCCTTTTGTGGCGTTGTAGCATTTTGTGGCTTTGTTGTTGGGAGCCTCCAATTGAGTTGTGGAGATAGCCCCAATCTTGTATGGGTTCGGTGACCGCCCTCAAGCGTCCCATAGTGGAGCGAGTGCCCGCCTTTTGTGGTGCGCACTCGGGAGAACAGGGTGAGACTTTTGTGGCGTCGGTGAGTTGCGTGCTTCCGTATTCGGGGTGAGTCCTTGTGTGGCATTGGGTGAGCATCGAGCCACCACACCTTGAGGTGAGCCATTTGTGGCGTTCGGAGAGCATTGCGCCATTGCACCTCTCCAACGGAGACGTAGCTTCTTTGGAAGTGAACTTCGGGAAACAAATCTTTATCTCTGCGTCCATTGGTTATCTCTCAATCGAGCCCTTTACTTATGCACTTTACATTGTGATAGCCATCGGGCTTGAAGTATTTATGTCTTGCTATCACATTGTTGCTTGTATTGCTTAGCATAGGTTATTGGTGCACTTAGTTGAACTTAGTGGCTAGGTTTTGTGCTCAATAAATTAAACATTAGTTTTATTCTGCATTTACTTAAGCCTAAACCATAATAATTTTAAAAGCCTATTCACCCCTGTAACACCCTCAGAATCGACCCTATGCAAGTTTCAGCGATTCCCGCCAAACCCGCATAGAAACGATTCAAAGGTGCCCACCAGGCACTTTCGTGCGGGTGGAAAATGAAGTAATACCATTACACAATAGTCCATGATGGAACCCACAGAACATATATATACACTCAAAGAGTCAATAATACAAATATACATTACAAAGATCCAAATCACCTTTAAAATGATACAGCGTCTGAGTACGGACAAGATGCAAATTGAGCTAAGAGCCCTGAAGAATAACCAATGGCGTCCATAATCCTGCCCATGCCAAGCCGGAAGGGTAACCCTGCTAATGACGTCGATCTCAAAACCTGCTTAAACAAAAGGGGTGCCGACAAAGGGCAAAGAAAAAAAGAGGTCAAGATCGAGGCCAAGACAGCGAGACTAGAATTCGGCGGTCCTTGCCTACATAGGTATGGTGGACTGAAGCGGCAGCGCAGCATGCACTAAACAACCTATAGAGACTCAATACAACTGGCGGCTACCAGATAGGGATAAGAAAGACCTATTCGGATCCAACCTGAAACTATCACCAAGGATACACATCCTGGTATTTCCCCCTCGGGACCAAACGAGGAAGTCAACCGAGGAACTCACACAGTTGGCAGTTTTATTGATTCCATTATAGTTGCGGCAATTACTAGTCAGTTATAGATAGCATGAGTCATCCTGATATTATAAACAGTGGGCAGTTTTAGTTAACCATTCCGTTGTAGTTGTAATACTTACTAGTCAGATACAATTGTAACAGGTGACAACCCAAATCCAGCAGTTGTTGGCCCTTTTATTTAGCCATTCCATTATAGTGAAGCTGATTACTAGTCATTATAAAGTAAAATTTATAGCACTACTTTAGTTATAGTTGTCTATGATCGAGATACTGTGCTCCAAGTCATCCATAACCGCGGACACGGCTTTTAGAAAGTTTTACCCTGCAAGGGGGCACAAATAGCAACACCCGCACGATCAACCTCAGAAAAAACCAAATGAAAATCCAACGAGGCATCACGAAAGAGAAATTGCAAGATTCATATAATATTTTAGGGGGCCACCCCACCAATCTACTCGCGATGAAGTTGGACGGCTCCGAGATGGACCCAGAGGTTTGTGTCGACGGCTGTAAACGACTGGGAACCCGAAAGTGTGACTGGGCTTGTCGATACCGCATAAACGTATCACAATTCCTAAACGGTACAGGCGCTCCACGTGCAATCGTAAATAAAGCAGTAAAGCATGGCATAAGTACAGGATAGTAATAAAACCCCAAACTAGTTTGTGGCCCCAAGAAATAATATATGACTCAAGCTCTGGCTAAGGGGATTCATGGTCCCACATGAGGATAGTGCGAATATTCAAAAAACAGGTATCAAGTACTCGGGGTGCTACGGAGCACAAGTGGACGGTTAAAAACCAAATAACATCTATTGCCCACCTATGCCTCTGCATTATTTACCTACTTCAATTTTAGTTATTAAACGGTAATTAAAATCAGAATCATCTCCAACATTAAACATGAGGCATTACTCCAACAATTGTGGAACATCGATGGCGCGACGCAACACCTGCGCAAGCAACTATGACTTGCAAGGCTGACTATCTAACAAAGAACAGGTAATAGGATGCGTCCAAGGCAATTTAATGGCTGCAAGGGATATCACGGGTACGAAAACTAGAGAATCGCATCACAGATAGAAATAGATCAACAGGAGGAAATAAAGACTATAAAAGTAAGATAGGTAGAAAGGAGGAGAATGCTCGCCTGGAAAACATTGCCAAAGGTTCATCCGACGATCGGGTCGACACTCGCATCAACCCATCGGCCTAATCCGTGAAGAAGCAAAACACTAGAAGAAACACCGGATGCACTATTTAATACTACTGTAGAAGATCGGGCATGATGCATGTATGATGTATGACATGGCAAAGTTGCGATGCAATTAGACCATATTAAGCGGAACCGGAGTCCCGACAATTAATTAGTTGGTTTATTTTGTTTAGATACCCCGCAATTTAAATGTTGTCTTAACCAAGCAAAATTATATCATCGGTTCGCTACACAAATTTAAATGGAGACAAACTAAGACTAGAAAAGCCCGCATATGGTCTCCATATTTATTTATTGAGGTGAATCGGCATAATGCCCCCAAACCACATGATATGTGTGCAAGCATGACAATTTAGTATGCAACAAGTATATGTCATTTATAAAAATAAGGGCTCGAAAAAGGGTCGCACATCGGTTCGACGATCTTGGGGTTCCGAGGGTTTGACAGGGTTCGGTCTTTAGATCTGAGAGGGAGAGGGACGCTGGGTTCAATCTTCGAGTCCAGAATTGGGGTCTTGAGGTCCGAGACGGAGGTCTTGGCGCTCCGTGACGGGGAATTCGGTCCGAAGGCAATCTTCGAGGTCTCGACGATCTTGGTTCGGGGTCATATGACTAGGTGTTCCATGTAGAAGATCTTGTTGTCAGGAAGTTAACACAACGCGAGGTAGCAGACATCCACAAGATAAAATAGAAACGTTGGGGTCATGCTTGGAGTCCCGTTCGGTCATTTTCCCGAACACCTAACGGGGCAACGAACAACACACCCTAGCAGAAGGACGCCACGACCTCTTGGCGTGCAGTAGCGCAGGCGGAGGCTCCGCAGCGGCCAGAGGCACGGGAGGGGCCGGTGAGCTCGACTTGGACGGCCTGCCGTCAGAACTGTGGCCAGGGGGAGGCGCGCTTGAGGTTGGAGGGCGGGGTAGGGATCGCACAGAAGGCGAGGAAGCTCGGTCAGGGAAGGAGAACGCCGGGATGACCGACGGAGGGGAGGACAGCGCAGGGGCAGCACCAACGAGGAGCTCTGAAGGCGGGACAGCCTGGGGAAGGCGTTGGCGAGGCGACGGCAGGGCCTACACCAGCGGCGGAGGCGAGCAGGTGGACGACGAGGACGCGGACGGTGGCCAGCGAGGGGGCGCCCGAGATGAGGAGATGCCATGGCGGCGGGGATTGAAGGAGAGGGTGGCAGGCGGCAGCGGCCAAGCAGAGAGGGAGCACGGCTCGCGAGGGAGCAGAACGAGGGCGACGCCCGACGCGAGAGGGGAGGGTTGGCGAGCGAGCAAGCGGGCGGGGTCGGGTGATGGGGCCAGGGAGAAAGAGAGAGGCAGGGCTAGGGGAGGTGTACCGCGTGTGTGGTGTGCGTTTGCGTGTGTTGTGGCAGCGGGGTGAGAGAGGGAGTAGGGATTAGGTGGGGATTTGGTTGGTCTAGGGTTAGGGTTTTCTGGGGTTGTAGGACGACAGCTGGCTGGGCCTTTGGGCCTGGTCGGTGATGGCCTCCCCCAGGTAAAAAAGTTTTATTTTATTTATATAGTTGTCTAATAAATTTTATAAAATACTATTATAAAGAGTTTTTCGACAAAACAAAATATCCGGACGAGCCTGGGTTTTTAATTTGAAATAAAAGACGGGGATATTTAGAAAACAAATATATGCTTCTGGTGAAATGATTTCGAGGATATAGATATGCGTGATGATATGATGATGCACAAGATAAATACATGCGATTTTCTGGTAGTGGTTTTACCCGGGGTGCTTCAATTCGACCTCTAGGCGACGTCCATTGCACTTTCACCATATACTCAAGAAATAGACAAACTACTCACAATATATCATATGTATCAAGATCAAAGATGATATGGTGATGGATAACAATCTGAACATAAACAATAATCCAATGGTTCCACTCACAAGCATCAACTACAATAGTATTCAACACCGGGAAAGTTTCCCCTAAGAACTATGCAAGATCCAACACGATTGTTATAGCGGGATGGAGTGGAGATGATGGTGTGGATGATGATGATGATCCCGATGAAGCCTAGCTTCATGATGGCGACGATCTCCCCTCTCCGGGAAGGAATTTCCCCGGCAGAAATCTGTCTTCCGGAGAGCTCTTTCTCTCTTGGTGTTTTCCTCCTCGCAGAGGTGGCGGAATCTTTCTGTGGTTGCTCCTCTTGTATTAGGGTTTCAAGGAGAAGATATAGGCGAGAGGGCGGAGTTGGAGGCCGGCCAGGTGGGCCACACCTCCTCCAGGCGCGGGGCAGGGGGACCCGCGCCTAGGAGGGGTGTGGGCCCCCTATGGCCCAACTCCGCCTCCCCTTCTGGCTTCATTCGTCTTCTGGGAAAATATTATTTTCCATGATTTTTTTGGTATTTTTCTGATCTTCGCGAAATTACATCAAAACACCTCTTTTTCC
This sequence comes from Avena longiglumis, assembly GCA_030063025.1. Classification (NCBI taxonomy): domain Eukaryota; kingdom Viridiplantae; phylum Streptophyta; class Magnoliopsida; order Poales; family Poaceae; genus Avena; species Avena longiglumis. The sequence continues at coordinate 452,828,469 of CP125973.1, read as the reverse complement.
ATCAGAAACCTGACTCCGGGAGTTCATCCTCCAAGAATCATCCAACATGCAAAAACAGATGAAAATACATAAGTATCACCTCTTAATATGAAATATATCAATGAATATAGGCAAATTATGATATAGAAAGGTGATGCAAATTGGACGTATCAGGTGGTGATAAGGAGAGATTTCTACAGGGCTTCGCCTAAGCCGGAGTAGGATGGTGGAGGAGAGAGAGGGTGACGACTAGGGTTCATGGAGCTAGGGGACCAGGGGCTAGGGGGTGCTAATGGCGCCTGAGAGCACTTCGTCGGGAAACCCCAAGAGCAAGGTGTGAAGCAGCACAACAACAAGACTTCCCTCAGTAAGAAACCAAGGTTATCGAACCAGTAGGAGGAAGGAAACATCTCAAAGGTGTTGCAAGTAACTTGGAAACCTGCACAACACAAACTCAAGACTTTGCCCCACGAACAGTGAGGTTGTCAATCTCACCGGTTGCTATAACAAAGGATTAATTGTATGGTGTGGAAGGTAATGGTGGTTTGCAGCAAGTAAACACTAAGAGTGGAAGATGTATCAATGGTAAATATTGTACCAGGGTCCATAGTTCATTAGATGTGTTCTCCTTAGATAAACAAACATGGAATGTTGGGTAAACAAATTACATCAGGGCAATTGATAGGACTGAGCAAGGCATAACAATGCAATACTAGACATCAAGATCCTATGAGATTTTATTGGGCAATACAACAAGATACATAGAACGCCATCCAACTACATCTATGACTAGAAGTCCACCTTTGGGTTATCATCCGAACCCCCTCCAGTATTAAGTTGCAAGCAACAGACAACTGCTTTAAGCAAAGTGTGTAAGGTAAACAATCCACTTGTTCCATGAACAAGAGACCGTTATTTTCTTCCTAGTGGAAACAGCACATCTACAACCTTAGAGATTTCTGTCACTTCCCTTACATTAAATAGAGGCATGAACCCACTATTGAGCATAAATACCCCCTCTTGGAGTCACTAGAAACTACTTGGCCAAGATAGCCACTAACAACGGAGAGCATGCAAGATCAAAACAACATAGACATGATAGAATCAATAAGACAAAACCATTAATCAACCTGACATAGTAATCTCAATATCCATCGGATCCCCCCAAACACAACATGCATGATTACAAATAGATGAGATCTTGATCATGAATGGAGATCACAAGATCTAGACATGAAAGCACAAAGGAGGAGATACAACCATCTAGCTACTACATGGACCCGTAGTCCAAGGTGGAACTACTAACGCTTCATACCGGAGGCTGGCATGATGAAGAAGAAGGCCTCCAGGATGATCTCCCCTCTGGCAGGGTGCCGGGAAGAGCTTCATATCCCCCCGATCTAGGGACGATGGTGGTGGTGGATATAGACGGTTTTGTGGAATATTGATCGGGTATTTAGGGTTTAGGCATCAGGGGCTTCTTATAGGCGAAGAGGCGAGGCAGGAGGGCGGCCAGGGGGGCCACACCCTGCCCAGGTGCGGCCTAGGGTGGTATCGCGCCTATGGGGGTGCAGTCGCCCTATGGCTCCCCTCCGCTCTCCTCTGGACTTCGTGTTCTCCTCGGTGAAATATTGACTTTGGCTTTTGTGCCGTCCAATTCCGAGAATATTGATTTTTTAGCTTTCTGAAACCAAAAACAGTAGAAAACAGGCAACTGGCACTGTGGCATCTTGTCAATAGGTTAGTTCCAGAAAGTGTATAAAAATACCTCAAAGTCTAGACAAAACAAAGGAAAGTAGAAAACAGGCAACTAGCATGGTGGCATCTTGTTAATAGGTTAGTACTAGAAAACCTATAAAAACACCTCAAAGTGTAGACAAAGCAAAGTAGATACTAAACAAGCATGGAACATCAAAAATTATATGTACGTTTCTGATGTATCAAACATCCCCAAGCTTAACTCCTGTTCGTCCTCGAGTAGGTAAGTGATAAAATAATAATTTTTGAGGTGACATGCACCATCAAAACCAAGAACAAACCATTTGCAAGCAATGAAATCTGGGATCAAAGAACTCTAAACATGTGCATGAAAGATGGAGTTCTAACAGTAAGACAAAGTATCTATGCATGCAACATGAAAGGCTACAAACAAAGATCATCAATAACATGCATTGAAAAACGTTTGTTTGTTTCACATACAGAAAACATGGCATAGTGGCAGTCGGATTGTCCCTCGTAGAGTAGCAAATAGATACATAGGACACCTTCAAAGTTCATAAGAGTGACTAGATACAAATAGCACAAGAACAAGTAATATCAATAATATGCATCAATCAATAAGTTTTGGGACAATGCACATAGAACTAAGAATGACAACTATGCTCTCTTAACCGGTGCCTAAAGGTAGAAGGTCGAGACTCAATATAGTGGTGGAAGAAAGGCCCTTCATATAGGGAAGCAGGGATTTCAAGTTTCAGAAAGAGCTTCCAAAAAGTATGGTACTTGTTAGCTTTCAGCTCTCATTGCCCCTATCATAAGCATCTTGAAGTGATTAAGGTTAAAGTGAACAAAGCTGGAGTATATGTTTGACAAAGTATAAGTTGGCAATCTCATGTCCCTTGAATACGAGGGCCGCACCGCATGCTAGTCAACTTTAGTCACTTGTAAGTTCTTTTCATAGTAAGTACATGTGTATCATAGAGAACCTCCAACGGGGTACCCCTTGCACATGGTACAGGAGCTATTCCATAACCAAAATGACAAGGCAAGCAGACAATGAGCATATCAGCAATCTTCTTATTTACCATGGAATATGGTGATTTTTTCTCTCTTTCCTCTTTTCTCAATAAGTCTCTTTTTTATAAGAAGAAAGCTTCATAATGTCATTATGGTGATGCTGCAAGTTTCCACCATGATTAGGCATGGCTTAGGCTAGCGGCCCATGCGTTTCTCTAATACACATACATAACTCCATGGACTTACAAACTCCCTTTTTATTTCACACCGACGAAATCCATAGACAAAAGAGCATGATATCAACTGTGTACAAAGTACAAGTGAAATGTTTAAAACGTTCCTTGTGACAACACGGTTCTGCTAATTCCAACGTATAAGTGCAAGCATATACAACATACATGACACAATGGTTCAAGTTTATTAGGGGCAAGAAATATAAAGTGTGCCATCAAGTTTGTGAGGGCTTTAATCCCTAAGTTTTCACATAAAAAAATACTTTTTAATTGGAAGATAGATGAAAACAAGAATATACTTGAAATGGTGTAACACACCATGCATAGGAATTTATTGTCACATCCCAAGATTTTCCAAATCTTGTAATGTGAAAAATAAATGAATAAAATAAAACTTTGTTGATTTTCAGGGTGAGAAGAAACTTTTGAATCCAATTGGAAACCTTCAAACCAATTTGGATCAAATAAAATCCTAAAGAGATTTAAAAAGATAAACATTTAATAAAGGAAAAATAAAATATTTGGATTCACTATTTTGAAATCTTTTAATAAAAAGATTTGGTTTTCAAATGAAATAGAAGTTTTACAAATAAGGATTATTTTATAGAGCCAAACTAAAACTTGGCCAAGCCTTTGAAATAAAATATTGCTATTGATAAAAATAGTAAAGGTTTATTTAAAATAAAATAATAAGGATTTAATATCCAAGTTTATTAATAAAAGGTTTACTATTTTAATTAAACATCAAAACTTATTTATTTATTTTAACAAGTTTTCCAAGTATTCTGTATTTTCAAATAAAACCTACTGATTTGGTTTTGAAAATATTTAGATTTCAAATGGAGTTTTGAATAAATCAAAATCTATTTGATTTAATAACAATGGTCTATTTATTTAATTAATAATGGACCCTAGAATAAAAAGATTATTTTGATCTTTGGACTTTGGTTTATGTTGTTAAACAGAACCAAATTCAATTGCATTGTTTAGTGGAAGTTTGAATTGATTTGAATGCTTGAATTGTTGTTTGGAAATTCAAAACAGAAAATAAATTTGGAAAAAGATAAAACTTTCAGGAAGAAAAAAATAAGAATCAGACACAACCCAGTCGACAAGACCACTAAGCCTAGTACCATCCCACTACCACTCTCCTCTGCGAAACGTTTTCCACCTATTAACTGACCCGCAGAGCAACTGACTGGTGGACCCTTCTTCCCTCTCTCACTCCACTGCCGAAACGGCCCCACTCCCGAGCCTTCTTCCTCACCCGCCGCGACCTCTTCTCCCCAAACCTCGCTGTCGTTCTTTTTCAATCAAACCCCGAGTAAATTCACTTAATTGTTGCAGTGATTCCGCTCAACAATCTCGCCTTCTTAAGCGCCAGCATCTCCTCTTCGATTTTCCCCAGTCGCCTCACTCTAACACGCCCCCAGGCTGTCGAATTTCGCTCAAACACCGCCACCGTCCGACGATGCTCCGGCGAGGATTCCAGCAACACCACGTCACCACTTGCCTCCCCAGGCACACGGACACTTCCCTCAGATCCTTGCGCATCTCACTGTGCCTTCCGTTCAACCGCGGGCGCCCGAAGGCCGCCGACCACCATCGACGCGCCGTGTACGCTCTCCGGCGAAGTCCCCTGGTAAGCACAGACCACCCCGCGCCCTTTCCTTCACGCACACAGCTTCGCCTTGATCTTGCGATTCTAACCGCATCTTTGTTTTGCTTCGGGGCGAACCACAGCGTCACCTCCGACCACGACCGCATGCAACCGTCGCCAGACCCAACTCCGGTGAGCGATTCCTCCTGTCCTCGTGCGCCCCTTGCCAAGACGACTCCATGTTGAGCTTCCCCAGGCTTCTGCGATCACGATGAGCATACTTCCCTCCCTTCTAGCATCCTGCATCGCCAGTTTCCCCGTCGCCTGACCGTCGCCGCCACGCGCAGCCGTCGATCGCCGCTAGTTAGTGGCAATTAGACAGTAGCCGTTAGATCGTTATCGCGTGGCTGAGATTAGAACTGAGCGAAGCGGTATGAGTCAACCAGAGTCGTGTGATCTGCTTAAGATCCAACGCACCAGAGAGGCTGATCCGCACGAAGCGGTACCGCCCAATAGGAACGTGACGTGTGGCCAGTTTTTGTTTAAAAACAGATTTGATTTGCAAATTAAAACCCTTGTAACTTTTGATCCACACGTCCAAAAATTGCAAACTTTATATCAATGGAATCAGTGGAACAAGCCCTAGCCAACCATGCAATTTTTTTAGTAAAAAGCCTCTGGTAAAATGTTTGTTTTTGCAGAAACATTTGTATGCTTGTTTAGATTAGAAAAATTATTCCAAAATGTTTTCAAGGTAAAATCTTTGCAAATTGGTTTGTGATGAACTTACTAACCCTAGAAACCAACCCATGGTTTTGAAAATAGATTTGGTGAAGTTTAGGATGGATTAATTGATTTAGCCCATTTCTAGCCAAATAAAAATAATGGTTTTGTTATAAAAATGTTTTTGGAGTAAAAACTTTGGGAAAATGATTTGAACCAAACCTACTAACCCTAAACACCAGTTTTTGTGAATTACCAACTTATTTGGTGAAAGACATGAAGTTTTTGATTTGATAAAAACATTTCCCACCACATAAAATGATGAATGGATTAAAAAATGGTTTAGGAATAAAACCCTTTTTCAAATGACTTTGCCACTTTGGAAAATGTCCACCTTGAACCCTACAAAGTTTAGAAGCCTAGTGGAGACCATCTTTGCAAATAAAACTATCTCTTGCATGCTTGGATGCATGACTTAGATCCCATTGTTTTATGTGTGTGAAATTGTTTGATTGATTATTGGTTTGGAATGCTAGTTGATATTGTGTTTGCTTGATTGATTTGTAGTGAAGTTAGAAAAGTGTGAAACTAGCAAGATCAAGAAGTGAACCATCATCCCCAACCAAAAAGGCAAGTGACACTATCATCTAAAGTCCTACTATTTTCATTATACTTAGTGGATTTTGAAACATGCATGAAAAGAATTTCTATACTTATGCTATGCTAAATCCTAATAGGATACCCTATACATTCCTTAGTGAAAACAATGTAGTTGTTACATGCTTAGCCATGCTATATTTGAAAAGAGATACATGTTGAAATTTTATGAAGTTGAGAAAAGGACTTGTGTTTTATATAATAAAACAAGGACTCAATGAACCACCTGGGTGGAGACAAGGATACTTTGAGTTTTGGAGAAGGTGGAAACAAAAGGAACCATGTCTATGGCAATCTCTTTGTGTTGTGCTCCAAAAGAAAACCATCCAGGAAACTTAGAGATTGAACATGTTTCTCCAATTGTGGCTTTCGTGTGCAACCACATGCTATTTATGGCTCTGGCTTAGTCAACTACATTGGGAAGACCCATGCATTGTCTTTAGGTTACTGAAAATGAGGACCTAGAATCCTACATGGGTACTGAAGACAAGCTAGCAATGGTGTATGGGAGGACCCTCAGGAAAGACTTCGTCACATTCTCAATCTGCCAGTACTCCATCTTGGTGAGTACTAATCAAGTGGCCACTGGTGGCAACAAGATGATATTGTGACATTTGGGTAAAGTGTACTACTTCTGCAGAAGATAATAAAATCTAAGTACGTAGCCGTGTCCCCGGTTATGGACAATACTGAGCAACTAAAGCTTGAAGCTATGGGAAATCTTGACATTCCAATTTCTAAAAGAAAAACTTTTAAGTGACAACAAAAGACTTGATGCACTTGGGGGTACCAAGGAACTCAAGAGATTTTCATAAAACTTGATGCACTTGGGGGTACCAAGGAACTCAAGAGATTTTGATGAAAACTTGAACACTTGGGGTTACCAAGGAGCTCAAGAGTTTTTTTAACAAAGACACTTGGTGGATTCCAAGGAGGTGACAAAGATCAAAACCCTTTTGAAAAGATAGGGTAAACTATTGCTTTCTGCAAATGAGCCTAAAACTCTACTTAGCCAAATATGCATGTAATGATAGGATCCACTTATATTCAACTTAGTAGTGAAACTTGCCAATACAATTCAAATGTATTGACCCTTGTGGCTGTAACTTGTAATGTTGCAGGTTTGATTGTTTTAGAGAGGATTGATTGATTGATTAGGATTACAAAGTCTATAACCAACATGTCTGCCTGTGGCACTTTGAAGATGAAGGACCCCATGCTTAAAGTTATTCCGCTGCAATGTAATGTAATAGCCAAATGAGCTATGTATGATGTAATAAAATTATGTTATTCCTGGTTATAAAGTTATATTATGACCTTTGTTTCTTGATATTACATCTTAACTGTGGATGCTAGCTATTGATCCAGGGACTAGCATTGTAAACACAGGGGACTCCACCTTATATCATTTAAAGGTTGGGACACTCCCTCTACAGATGGTATCAGAGCATTGTGTTCCCTGTAGGATTTGTAAACCTAGGATTTGACAAAAACCCTTAGAAAAATAGGAGTTGTGTTTGTTCCAAAACTTATTTACAAACAACCTTGTAAACTCTTTCCTCAACCATTTTGGTTTTGACTCTACCTCTCTCCTATCTCAAACTTGATGGAAAAAAAACCTACCCCATGACCAAAGACTAGACCATGTGCAAAGGACATCATCAACTCTAATGACTTCAACTTCTTCAACTCTAATGACTTCAACATCTTCAACTATAATGACTTCAACATCTTCAGCATGTTCACCAAGGACCTCAACCTTGGATACCATTAAGGACTACAAGAGAGACAAGGAAATCTTGCTCAAGATATGGAGACTAAGGGAATGCAAAATTAGAAGGTGTTCACTTCACTAGAAGTTATTGTAACCAAGAGTTTTTCTCAAGGAAACCATGACCTCATGTAAAGGAGAATCAACAAAGAAGGATGGAAATATCACAAGTAAACCCTATAGATGGACTATCATATTTTAGTTAAGTCAACCACACCAACTTATGTGGTGTAACAAAAATATTTTGTTGCCTAAGTATGTGCTAGAACTTTGTAGTTTGAGTGAAAAGTTGTTTGTGAATGCTTGCACATTGCTTGAGTGAATTGGGATGTGTGTGATTAGAACTATTTCCTTAGAAATATCTTGCCTATTCTAATCTCCATTCAACCCCAAACAGATGACTACTCCAAGTGACTCCAACATCAAGGTTAATGACACCAACACCAACCAAGAGGACAGCATGAAAAAGCTCATAGCAACCCAACACCAGTTGAACCAAATGACAGCTCAGTTCATAGCCAACGCCAGTGGGGAAGATCCAACACTGCAAGTATTTTTGGAGACTCAAGCCCAATTGATGCTTAAGGTGACTGATCAAATGATCAATATGGAAGAAAGCTATTCCAAAAGAGTCTTTGACAACAAGGATGACAGAAATGTTATTCTAGATGGAGCACCAGCTTGCATTATTTGTGGAGACAAGGATCATACTTCCAAGGAGCATGGAGATCAATGCCCCAACTGTGAAGAGAAACATCTTGTTGGCCAATGTCCCACCTCTCAAGCTACTTGTTACCTATGCGAAGGAAACAACCATGTCCCTATCCAATGCCCCATCTATTCCATTGTTGAACAAAGGAAACAAGGTGGAGTGCAACAAATGATTGCAAACCATCAAGAAGGATCCAAGTCTACCAAGAAGGTAGATGACAAATGAAAAGGACCTCTTATACCTCCAAACAAAACAACCCAATTCAAAGGACCAAAGAAAAATTATCCAAAGAGCAATAGAAGGCCCAGGAAGCATGTAGACATTCCTACCTACCAGATAACATATGAACAACATGAACTGGATGCACTCCTAGCTTTGGAGAAACCCAAAAAGCAAAAGAAGGATAAAAGCCATGTGCAATGTCATAAATGTAAAGAAATGGGACACTATTACAGTGAATGCCCAGAGAACCAGAAGAATAAGGAAATTGGCCAAGTGATGTGCAACAACTGTAAAGAGCTAGGCCATTATGTAGCAACTTGTCCACAAGAGCCACGTAAAGAACTCAAAGACATCAACTGTTTCAATTGCAAGAACCCAGGACATTATGCAAGCAACTGTCCAGAAAAGATGAAGAACAAGTTGAACAAGCCTATGGAGAATCTCAACCTTGGCCCATGAGTCAAGTGTGGAAACAAAGGACACAATGCAGATGTTTGCCCAGAGAAGTTTCCCCAAGATCCCAAGCAAGCCAACATGTAATTTAGTTGGAAAATTTTTAAGGGTGGTAGTACCCTAGATGTTTTGAGCCTACTTGTAATCCTAGCTTTCCCAAATCTCGGGACGATATTTATTTTAAGGGTGGTAGCCTGTCACATCCCAAGATTTTCCAAATCTTGTAATGTGAAAAATAAATGAATAAAATAAAACTTTGTTGATTTTCAGGGTGAGAAGAAACTTTTGAATCCAATTGGAAACCTTCAAACCAATTTGGATCAAATAAAATCCTAAAGGGATTTAAAAAGATAAACATTTAATAAAGGAAAAATAAAATATTTGGATTCACTATTTTGAAATCTTTTAATAAAAAGATTTGGTTTTCAAATGAAATAGAAGTTTTACAAATAAGGATTAATTTATAGAGCAAAACTAAAACTTGGCCAAGACTTTGAAATAAAATATTGCTATTGATAAAAATAGTAAAGGTTTATTTAAAATAAAATAATAAGGATTTAATATCCAAGTTTATTAATAAAAGGTTTAATATTTTAATTAAACATCAAAACTTATTTATTTATTTTAACAAGTTTTCCAAGTATTCTGTATTTTCAAATAAAACCAACTAATTTGGTTTTGAAAATATTTAGATTTCAAATGGAGTTTTGAATAAATCAAAATCTATTTGATTTAATAACAATGGTCTATTTATTTAATTAATAATGGACCCTAGAATAAAAAGATTATTTTGATCTTTGGACTTTGGTTTATGTTGTTAAACATAACCAAATTCAATTGCATTGTTTAGTGGAAGTTTGAATTGATTTGAATGCTTGAATTGTTGTTTGGAAATTCAAAACAGAAAATAAATTTGGAAAAAGATAAAACTTTCAGGAAGAAAAAAAATAAGAATCAGACACAGCCCAGTCGACAAGCCCACTAAGCCCAGTACCAGCCCACTACCACTCTCCTCTGCGAAACGTTTTCCACCTATTAACTGACCCGCAGAGCAACTGACTGGTGGACCCTTCTTCCCTCTCTCACTCCACTGACGAAACGGCCCCACTCCTGAGCCTTCTTCCTCACTCGCCGCGACCTCTTCTCCCCAAACCTCGCTGCCGTTCTCTGTCAATCAAACCCCGAGTAAATTCACTTAATTGCTGCAGTGATTCCGCTCAACAATCTCGCCTTCTTAAGCGCCACCATCTCCTCTTCGATTTTCCCCAGTCGCCTCACTCTAACACGCCCCCAGGCTGTCGAATTTCGCTCAAACACCGCCACCGTACGACAACGCGCCGGCGAGGATTCCAGCAACCCCACGTCACCACTTGCCTCCCCAGGCACACGGACACTTCCCTCAGATCCTTGCGCATCTCACTGTGCCTTCCGTTCAACCGCGGGCGCCCCTAAGCGTCGCCTTCGACAACCATCGACGCGCCGTTCCGCTTCTCTGCGAAGTCCCGGTAAGGCTGTAACACCCTGCGCCCTTTCCTTCACGCACACAGCTTCGCCTTGATCTCGCCTTGATCGGGGCGAACCACAGCGTCACCTCCGACCACGACCGCGTGCAACCGTCGCCAGACCCAATTCCGGCGAGCGATTCCTCCTGTCCTCGTGCGCCCCTTGCCAAGACGACTCCACGTTGAGCTTCCCCAAGGTTCTGCGATCACGGTGAGCATACTCCCCTCCCTTCTAGCTTCCTGCATCGCCAGTTTCCCCGTCGCCTGACCGTCGCCGCCGCGCGCAGCCGTCGAGCGCCGCCAGTTAGTGGCAATTAGACAGTAGCCGTTAGATCGTTATCGCGTGGCTGAGATTAGAACTGAGCGAAGCGGTATGAGTCAACCAGAGCCGTGCGATCTGCTTAAGATCCAACGCACCAGAGAGGCTGATCCGCACGAAGCGGTACCGCCCAATAGGAACATGACGCATGGCCAGTTTTTGTTTAAAAACAGATTTAAAAACAGATTTGATTTGCAAATTGAAACCCTTGTAACTTTTGATCCACACGACCAAAAATTGCAAACTTTATATCAATGGAATCAGTGGAACAAGCCCTAGCCAACCATGCAATTTTTTTAGTAAAAAGCCTCTGGTAAAATGTTTGTTTTTGCCGAAACATTTGTATGCTTGTTTAGATTAGAAAAATTATTCCAAAATGTTTTCAAGGTAAAATCTTTGCAAATTGGTATGTGATGAACTTACTGACCCTAGGAACCAACCCATGGTTTTGAAAATGGATTTGGTGAAGTTTAGGATGGATTAATTGATTTAGCCCATTTCTAGCCAAATAAAAATAATGGTTTTGTTATAAAAATGTTTTTGTAGTAAAAACTTTGGGAAAATGATTTGAACCAAACCTACTGACCCTAAACACCAGGTTTTGTGAATTAGCAACTTATTTGGTGAAAGACATGAAGTTTTTGATTTGATAAATACATTTCCCACCACATAAAATGATGAATGGATTAAAAAATGGTTTAGGAATAAAACCCTTTTGCAAATGACTTTGCCACTTTGGAAAATGTCCACCTTGAACCCTACAAAGTTTAGAAGCCTAGTGGAGACCATCTTTGCAAATAAAACTATCTCTTGCATGCTTGCATGCATGACTTAGATCCTATTGTTTTATGTGTGTGAAATTGTTTGATTGATTATTGGTTTGGAATGCTAGTTGATATTGTGTTTGCTTGATTGATTTGTAGTGAAGTTAGAAAAGTGTGAAACTAGCAAGATCAAGAAGTGAACCATCATCCCCAACCAAAAAGGCAAGTGACACTATCATCTAAAGTCCTACTATTTTCATTATACTTAGTGGATTTTGAAACATGGATGAAAAGAATTTCTATACTTATGCTATGCTAAATCCTAATAGGATACCCTATACATTCCTTAGTGAAACAATGTAGTTGTTACATGCTTAGCCATGCTATATTTTGAAAAGAGATACATGTTGCAATTTTATGAAGTTGAGAAAAGGACTTGTGTTTTATATAATAAAACAAGGACTCAATGAACCACCTGGGTGGAGACAAGGATACTTTGAGTTTTGGAGAAGGTGGCAACAAAAGGAACCATGTCTATGGCAATCTCTTTGTGTTGTGCTCCAAAATAAAACCACCCAGGAAACTTAGAGATTGAACATGTTTCTCCAATTGTGGCTTTCGTGTGCAACCACATGCTATTTATGGCTCTGGCTTAGTTAACTACATTGGGAAGACCCATTCATTGTCTTTAGGTTACTGAAAATGAGGACCTGGAATCCTACATGGGTACTGAAGACAAGATAGCAATGGTGTATGGGAGGACCCTCTTGAAATACTTCGTCACATTCTCAATCTGCCAGTACTCCATCTTGGTGAGTACTAATCCAGTGGCCACTGATGGCAACAAGATGAGATTGTGACATGTGGGTAAAGTGTACTACTTCTGCAGAAGATAATAAAATCTAAGTACTTAGCCGTGTCCCCGGTTATGGACAATACTGAGCAACTAAAGCTTGAAGCTATGGGAAATCTTGACATTCCAATTTCTAAAATAAAAACTTTTAAGTGACAACAAAAGACTTGATGCACTTGGGGGTACCAAGGAACTCAAGAGATTTTGATAAAACTTGATGCACTTGGGGGTACCAAGGAACTCAAGAGATTTTGATGAAAACTTGAACACTTGGGGTTACCAAGGAGCTCAAGAGGTTTTTTAACAAAGACACTTGGTGGATTCCAAGGAGGTGACAAAGATGAAAACTCTTTTGAAAAGATAGGGTTAATTATAGCTTTCTGCAAATGAGCCTAAAACCCTACTTAGCCAAATATGCATGTAATGATAGGATCCACTTATATTCAACTTAGTAGTGAAACTTGTTGGAGATATGCCCTAGAGGCAATAATAAATGTAGTTATTATTATATCTTTGTGTTTATGATAAATTTTTACATTCATGCTATAATAGTATTAACAAGGAAACATTGATACTTGTGTGATTTGTAAACTTAATTTGAAGTCCCTAGTAAAGCCTCTATATAATACTGGCTTGTTGGTTAATAGATGATTGTGGTTTCCCTATCATGAACATTGAGATGTTATTAAACAACAAGATCATATCATTAGGAGAATGATATGGTGGACATACTCCTATAGATAAGCGTAGCATACAGATCAAGTCATTTTTATAGTTTAATTGCTATATGCTTTCTGATACATAGTAATCTAATTCCTTAGACCATGAGATCATGCATATCACCTTTACCAGATGGATGCTTTGATGACATCAAACACCACACTGTAACTGGGTGGTTATAAAGGTGGCATTGAGTGTTCGGAAAGTATTGGTTGAAACACATGGATCAAGAGTGGGATTTGTCCATCCATATGACGGATAGATATACTCTGGGCCCTCTCGGTGAAATGTTATCCAATTAGCTTGCAAGCATGTGACTGGCTCACAAGGGATCACATATCACGGGAACGAGAAAAGAGTACTTATCGGTAACGAGGTTGAACTAGGTATGCAGAGATACCGACGATCATAACCTCGGATAAGTAAACTATCGTGAGACAAAGGGAAATTGATATCGTATGTAAGTGGTTCATTCGATCGCAAAGTAGTCGTAGAAATATGTGGGAGCCATATGAATTTCCAGATTCCTCTATTGGTTATTTTTCGGAGAAGTGTCTCGATCATGTCCGCATAATTCACGAACCGTAGGGAGACACACTTAAGGATTCGACGTTGTTTGAGTAGTTATGGAATGATGAGAAAGAGACCGAATGTTGTTCGGAGTCTCGAATAGGATTCAGGATATCACGGGGAGATCCGGAATGGTTCGGAGAATAAGATTCATATAAGGAAAGTCCCGTTTCGGAGTTGGAGAATGGTTCCGGTGTTTTCATCGGGAATGTTCTAGAAGGTTCCGGAATGTCCGGCACTCCGAGGGGGAAGGGTACATGAATGTGTCATTGCAAGTTGGAATGATTGCATCATGTACTAGTTGTCATCGTTGTCCAAAATAAAGGGTTTATTCAAATCCTAGTTTGAAAAGTCAAACGGCTAGTTTGAAAGTCAAACGGCAAGTTTTGGAAAGAGGAGGAGGAGTGGGAAACCGAGTTAGGGAGGAGTTCCCTCCTCCAACCGCCGGCCCACCTCCAAGCCGAGTTGGGGAGGGACTCCCCTCCCCTTGGCCGCGCCTCCCACCTATAAAGGGAGGGGAAGGGCTGCCCCTCCTAGCACACAAGTCCCTTGCCCCGAAAACCCTAACCCTAGCCGCCGCCGCCCTCCAAGCCGCCGCCGCCTAGGGATCTCCTTGCCTCCGACTTGGGCACCTCCAAGCCCTAGCCGCCGGCTCTAGCACCTCTTCCTCGGTGTGTCTAAACCCTAGATCGTCGAGGGATTTCTCATAGCCCACCATACTCGCTCCGGCTTAAGGCGAAGCCCTGCGAGATCTCCCCTCTACTTCCGGTACCACGCCGTTGTCTGCCGGAATCGCGAGGAGAGTGCTACAACCTCCGCTGCCTACTGGAACAAGGGAGAGGAAGGTCTTCGTCGAGTACCGAACGTGTGACCTACTGCGGGAGCGCTGCCGGAACGCAGCGTCGGAAGGATCATCTACGCGATCTTGAGATCGGGAAGAGTACGAATACATCACCCACGAGAATCCGCTCTCGTTAAACACTTTGGAATCTTCGAGGGTGAGTTATTCTATCGACTCGTTGCTATAATCTAGTAGATAGATCTTGGCTTGTTTGTTTGTATGCGGTAGAATTTTTTTGTTTTCCATTCTACGAAACCCTACAAAACTTGCCAATATAATTCAAATGTATTGACCCTTGTGGCTGTAACTTGTAATGTTGCAGGTTTGATTGTTTTAGAGAGGATTGATTGATTGATTAGGATTACAAAGTCTACAACCAACATGTCTGCCTGTGGCACTTTGAAGATGAAGGACCCCATGCTTAAAGTTATTCCGCTGCAATGTAATGTAATAGCCAAATGAGCTATGTATGATGTAATAAAATTATGTTATTCCTGGTTATAAAGTTATATTATGACCTTTGTTTCTTGATATTACATCTTAACTTTGGATGCTAGCTATTGATCCAGGGACTAGCATTGTAAACACAGGGGACTCCACCTTATATCATTTAAAGGTTGGGACACTCCCTCTACATTTATAGTGGACACTTTGGAATAACTTGGTTTCTTGGGAGTTGGAAGCATGAGTATAACTTACTCATACAAGTGGAGGCTAGCAAAAGACTGGGAGCAACCAACTAAGAGAGCAATAATGGCCATAATCATGCAGAGCGACAAAACATTACTAATCAAAACATAGAGTGGTACTACAAGTCAAGGACTAAATGATCATAGAGGCTATGGTGACTTGTTCATAGTCATAACATGGTGTGAGCATGTGCCAAGTCAACCCAAACAAAGCATCAAAGGAGAATACCACAATACTATGCTTTTGTATGCTAAAACAATGCATGATTTCTTCAAGGCACACTAAGCAATCCCAATTGTTTGGAACAAGTCATGCTACAATAATAATCACTAAGAATAAGTTCAAAACAATGCTTAGCATGACATGCTAAAGTCTAACTCACGGTCAAAGCAAGCTCCTCTTGCACTATTCAAGCAAGAACTTTCTACTCCTTTCCAACACCAATCAACTTATTTGAAGCAACACAACGAGAACGGGGGTCCAAACTATGTTACTCAAGCAAACTAAGCAAAGCAAATGAAAAATAAGACGCTCCAAGAAGAACACAACAGTGCATGTAACAATAAAAACAAAGTGTCTAGAAAGACCTCAGGTTTTTATTGATGAAGAAGGGGATGCCTTGGGCATCCCCAAGATTTGACGCTTGTACCTCTTGGATATTTCTTGGGGTGACACCGGGGTGGCATCCCCAAGCTTGAGATTTTGTCCATTCTTCATCTCATTACATCATTCTCTCTTTACACCTAAAATTTTTCCTTTATACAAAACTTCACACAATCTTCATTAGCAACAATAGTGTATTCAAAAGATAATAGACCCTTGGGTTTAGCTTTAGAACAGTGTTGGGGATATGCTATATGGGTATCCTCATAGCGTGTCCTCTATCCAGATAACCCGGGTGGCCCATAGTTGGTAGCTTGGCCCATGGCCTGCTTGGCGGCCCAGTTAGATGGATCCAGAAGAGAGACCCATGCCGGATAAAGGAAGGCTACGGAGGAGTCACCGATGTACTCGGAGCCTTGGAGTGCAAGACACGCTAGACTAGTTGTAGGCAGTGTAGGACTCTGTAACCTGTCTGGCTAGGACTTTTCCCTGTAACCCTAGGACCTGGCGACTATATAAGCCGGGCCTATGGGAGCCTTTAGGGCAGAAAACACAAGACGATAGCTTAGACTTTCTAGTCACCTCGCACAGCGAACCAATCCCTATAACTCGACGTATTTGCCCTTATAGTGATTTATAGCAGGAGTAGGATTCCTCCACCGTTGTGGGATATGAACCTAGGTAAACTATGTTACCTCATACCCATCAACCATCTGCCTTCCCCCACGTCTCTAAGAACGCACTGTGAGGACCCCTCCATGGCGTACTCGTCGAAAATACCACGACAGTTGGCGCCCACCGTGGGGCAAGAGGCGCTTCAGGCTCTTCAGCGGGCGAGGACCAAGATCTTCGCAGGAATCGGCAAAACTGTAGCCATAGGTCGTGTTATCTTCTCCAGCAATGTTCCAATCATCCCTCCTGACGAGTTCTGGATCCCGGCGAAGACGAACCCTACGCGGTGCTCGATCGTCCCCATCGGAGATATCCATCTCTTCATCGGCGAAACCGACTCGGGCACTAGTTCCCTAGGAGTCGGAGGAGCATCAAGACCCGCACGGATCGCCTACGGGCAGGATACGTTAGCGGAAGGATCGATGTCGAATCTCTCTTCGGAGTTTGCCGTCAAAGATCGGAAAAATTCAAGGCCCACCCAAACCACCCATGTGCAGGATATAACGGTGGAAGATCGCTGCAAGTCCGCCTGCTTCGTCCGCGCTTCTGGACAGGAGAGATCCAAGTTCGTCGGTGTGGTTACCATCTTTGATATGGCGTGTTGCGTTTAGAGAGAGGGCGAAAACCCCCGCGATTACCTCGCCAGGTGGCTCCGTATACGGGCCGATCTGGCACATTACCCAAATGATGATGCCATGTATCACTTTGTGGAAGGACTAGACCAAGGTACGCTTCTCTGGCATTCTCTAAGGCGGCATAAGGCTTCGGGGCGTCTCACCTTCGAAAGCATGGTGAACACCGTGTAACACCCCGTCCACTTGGCCCCGGGGGTGTCACTCCTGATATCTTAATAGGATCTCTAGACTTGCCCCACAAACCAACAGAAGTCTTTTCTGCGCACTTTGTCCTCACTCATGTGCACCCGGTTACCCACTTCCCGGTTGTTCATCCATCCTAGAATTGCTCTAGGCCAACTGATGGGGATATGCCTACTGGGGTATACCCAGCAGGACGTTTCCGACTGGCCCGTGAGCTGGCGAGTGGGCCTGCATAACGGCGAGTGGATTGAAGCCCAGCAAGGCACCGAGCGACTGGAAGCTAAAGGCCCAGGCGAGTAGATAGGCCCAGTCGGATTAGGTTAAACGACTACCGAAGCTTTAACTGAATCGGTTGAGATATGTAAACCCTAGGGGAGGTGAGCCTATATAAACCTCCCTATAGGGCGAGTAGAGATACGTTCCCTCATACACCCAAGCGACTCGCCAGCGCCGAGCTCGCCCATTGTAACACCTTGATAATACAATCTAGCGTGAGTAGGTCTTTACCCTCCGGGCCGAACCTGGTAAAACCTCGTGTCTTTGCCCTCATCTCGACCGCAGATGGCTGGCCGCCTTGCCCTCGTTCTACTACTCACGCCGATCGCAAAGATCCGTGACTATTCCCATGACAGTGGCGCCCACCGTGGGGCCTGGCCGGTCCGGCCAGTGTTCTGCGGCGAGATCCAATCTGCCCATCAACGAGACGGTCGCCACCGGCCGCATGATAGCGATCGGCGAGATGCTCCAAATCTTGCTGAGCAGCTACGTCTCGGCGGCACGACCCGTCACGCACAGCGTGATCCTGCCTATCGGCACGATCAGCCTCTTCGTCGGCCTCACCGACGTCATCGTCTCGGAGGATTCGGCTCGCATCCGCGAGTCGCCACCGCGTGATCGGCTCTCCGAGATCCAGATCCGCACGATCCATCGCCTCGCCTCCGAGTACAACTCGGCCCACAGCAACGTGGCCGAGAATTCAGCGGCCGCAGAGGATGCGGCCCTCACAGACGACGCCGATTCGGCGACCCCGGCGTCACTCGCCGGATCCATCACCGCGGCCTCATCTGCGGGCTCCATCGCCCAAGTCTCCAACGTGGGAGACTTCGAGGACCCCTCCATCCTCGGGATCTTCGAATTCGACTCCGGGTCGGAGAATTCCGCCGACCTCCGCGACGGAACCGGTCGCCACGCCGCGACCTACATGGCGACCGGCACCGATCCGCCGGAGGATCCATTCTCCACCCCAATCCCTCCTAACGCCACGGCAACGGAGGTCGAGGAGCTCCGCCTGAAACTGGCGGAGGCGGTGCGCAAGGAGCAAGCCGAGCGCGAGAAATTTCGCCTCGAGCAGGTGACGGCGCAGGAGCTATCACGCTACCACCAGCAGCGGATCAGGTCACGCCTGAACCCCACCGTTCAGGGGCGCGCCCTGAACTTCGACGACGAAAACGACCCGGCCCGCGTGGCCGAGCGCGCGATCTGCGAGAACGCGCCACCAGGAGGAAGCGCCCGGCCCCCGCCAGGATCAACGGCGAGGGGCGCCCCACCTCCACCCAACCGCACCCCTCCCAGGGACCAGCCGCGGATAGTAGTCTCCTCACGGGAGCGAGACGCAAACGGCCTCCCACTGTTCTCCACCCCAATGGACAACCTCGTGGCAGGCCGAGCAAAATGACAAGCATCACACCGGCGACGGCGCCCTAAAGATTCAATACGTCAGGGCCCTGCTCGCGAAGGCCGTAGAGCAGCAAAGAGCGGGCGCCGACTCGGCAGGTCGAGTATACTCGCGTTCCTCGGGAAGCAGAGCGGCCTCCAGCGGCCGCCCAGCGGCGGCAAACACCCTCAACTGCCCGCCACCAGATCCACTGCAGCTCCAACACCGACCCGCGAACGCGGCGCTCTCCACTAACAACCCCAGGCCG
Source organism: Avena longiglumis (assembly GCA_030063025.1). Lineage (NCBI taxonomy): Eukaryota > Viridiplantae > Streptophyta > Magnoliopsida > Poales > Poaceae > Avena > Avena longiglumis. The sequence goes on along the minus strand of CP125973.1, from coordinate 452,809,109 downwards.
GCAACTAACCTCATCGCTGCCAACGGGCAACCCATCGACGCCCGCACCCACATCATCAACAACCAAAGTTGGCGCGCACGCCAGCCCGACGACTTGCGACATGCCCTAACTAATCGCCGCGACGGCGAGCCCATGGGGTCACTCAGTCGACTCGGACCCAAGTGCTTCGGACGAATGATCCGAGGCGAGAAGTACCCTCCAAACTTCAAGGCGCCGAAGGATATAGAAAAGTACGATTCCTCGTACGACCCCGCCGTCTGGCTCGACACATACCTCATGGCGATGGGGATCGCAGGTCACACTGACCTGCTAGCCGCTCGTTACCTCCCCCTGATGATGGAGGGGACGTGCAGGCAGTGGATCAACACCCTCCCCCAGGACAGTATCGACTCCTGGGAGGAGATGCGCGATGCCTTCGTCAGGCACTTCGAGTGCTCCTACACCCGCGCCACCACCATCGAGGACCTGGAGCGATGCGTCCAGGGACCCCGCGAGTCGACCCGCAATTGGGTCCAACGGTGGCAAGAACTTTGGTACAATGCGGCCGGCATCCACCCGGACACCGCGATCCATTGCTTCAAGACCTCGTGCCGTTACGAGCCCCTGGTCGCCAAGCTCAAGCGACACTCCCGCACCCTCAACAACATCCCCGACCTCCTCGAGATCTCCAAACGGTACGCCGAGGAAGATCCAAACCAGGAAACTGACGACGAGTCAGGAGGTCAACGCCGCACGAGCGGAAACAACGGTGGATGCCGATCCGACCTACGCTATAGCGGCACTCGCCTCACCGGCAAGCGCCGCAGTGACGGGCGAGTCGACTTTGTCGCCAACGCCGGGCACGCGCAGCGCGAGCCCAAGAGCTTCCGCCGCGACGGAGGACAACGCCGCGACGGCGGCAACTACAAGAACAAGCCAAGGTTCAACCCCGCGGCCCTCCTTAACCAACCATGTGCGTTTCATAGCAGGGAAGGGAAGCCCGCAACGCACACCACCGCCGACTGCCACACCCTCAGGGAAATCGAGAAGGCACGACGAGCGCGGGAGGACCCCGACAACGACCCGCCAAACGGCGGAAAATTCGGCAAAGTAGCCGGCTCGCTCCACACCTTCACAGGCTTCAACACGAAGCGCGAAAAGAAGGTCATCGCCCGCGCCGTCGCCGTCAACGCGGTGGCCCAAATAGACGTCCCCCAGTTCCTCAACTGGTCGGAGCAGCCCATCACCTGGAGCCGGCAAGACCACTCGCCGCGCATCGAGTACCCAGGACGAGTCACCTTGGTGGTCAAGCCCAAGGTTGGCGACTAGTGGCTCCCCAAGACACTGATGGACGGCGGCAGCTCCATCAACATCCTCTACCTCGACACCTTCAGGCGGCTGTGGCTCCCGCAGTCGATGATCGAGACGACCCACACCACATTCCACGGCATCGTCCCCGGTCGGAAGGCGTACCCGATCGGCAAGGCCATGCTGCCAGTTACCTTCGGCACACCGGCAAACTTCCGCACCGAGCGGATCGTCTTCGAGCTGGTGCCCTTCGACAGCCTACCATCGCCCTGGGCGCCAGCGTCGCCAAATTCATGGCAGCACCCCACTACGCGTGTAACGCGATGAAGCTCCCCGGGCCGTGCGGCGTCATCACCATCCACGGCGATCCCGACATGGCCGCCGAGTGCGAGGCCAAAGGAGCCGAGCTCACTGACGCCGTCATCGCGGCGGAGACCAACCACGCCGACGAGCTCGCCAAGTACGCGAGCAGGGTCAACAACGATGACCCCACCATACTAAAGAAGCCCAACTCGGAGGGCGCAAACACCTCAACCTTTGAGGCCACGACCCACACCCGCACCGTCGAGCTGGTCCCAGGCGACTCCAGCCAGACGGTGACGATCGGGACAGGCATGAGCCCAGCATAGGAAGGCGCGCTCATCGAGTTCCTCCGTGAGAACAGGGACATATTAGCATGGAAACCCTCTGACATGCCCGGTGTCCCTAGGGAGCTCGCTGAGCACAAGCTAAACGCCGACCCCAAAGTGCGACCTGCCAAGCAGTCGCTGCGGCCCTTCAATGAAGAACGCCGTCGAGCAATCGCCGAGGAAGTTCAGCGTCTACTCGCTGTCGGCTTCATCCGGCCAATCAAGTACTCCAAGTGGCTGGCAAACCCAGTCCTGGTCGAGAAGAAGAACGGGACCTGGAGAATGTGTATCGACTACACAAACCTGAACAGCGCCTGCCCAAAGGAGCAGTTCGTCCTCCCGCGGATTGACCAGATAATCGATTCAACCGCGGGCTCGGAGTCGCTATGTTTCCTCGACGCCTACTCTGGGTACAACCAGATCAAAATGGCCGTCGAGGACGAGGAGAAGATGGCGTTCATCACGCCATTCGGAGCCTTCTGCTATACCGCCATGACCTTCGGCCTCAAGAACGCCGGGGCGACCTACCAGCGGTGCATGCAAGAATGCCTCGCGAGCCAAATTGGCCGCAACATCCACGTCTACATCGACGACGTGGTCGTAAAGTCCGCTCGCCAGGGCGACCTACTCGCCGACCTGGCGGAAACATTCGCCAACTTGCGAAAATACAAGATAAAGCTCAACCCAGGCAAATGCACCTTCGGTGTACCAGCAGGACAACTACTGGGGTACGTCGTCTCCAAACGAGGGATCGAGGCGAACCCCACGAAGATCGACACGATCGCTCGGCTCGGCAAACCCGAGTGCCTGCGCGACGTCCAGAAACTGGCCGGGCGAGTAGCGGCTCTCAGTCGCTTCATCCCCCGCCTGGGCGAAAAGGCGATGCCCCTATACCGCCTGATGCGCAAGAACCCCACCTTCCAGTGGGACAAGGAGGCGGATGACGCGCTTCGCGACCTCAAGAAAGTGCTACTCGCCGCACCGCTACTCGCTGACAAAGAACCCATGCTGGTTCACGCCGCGCTTCCGAACGTCGTGCTGTCTTGGCCATGGTCGTCGAACGACCAGAGGAAGGAAAGGAGCGCCCAGTACAGCGACCGGTGTACTACATCAGCGAGGTCCTCACCGAGTCGCGCCAGCGGTACCCCCAGTACCAAAAGCTGGTATACGCGGTCTTCAGAGCTCAGCGGCTCCTGCCGCACTACTTCTAGGAGCACCCGATCATGGTCGTTTCCTCAGCACCGTTGCAAGACATCATCCGCAACTGTGAGGCGACCGGGCGGGTCGCCAAGTGGGCCGTCGAGATCGGCGTCCACAACATCAAATACGAGCCGTGAAAAGCGATCAAGTCGCAGGCCCTAGCGGACTTCATCGCTGATTGGGAAGAGGCCCAGCAACCAGAGAAGCTGCCATACCTCCATTACTGGAGCCTACACTTCGACGGCTCCAAGAACACGGACGGCGCGGGCGCAGGGATCGTGCTTACCTCACCAAGGGGCGACAAGCTCCGCTACATCCTCTGCCTTGACTTCACACCCTGCACCAACAACATGGCCGAGTACGAGGCCTTACTCCACGGCATGCGAGCTGCCAAGGAGATGAATGTCCACCGCCTACGCTGCTACGGAGATTCTGACCTCGTCGCGGGACAAGTCGCTGGCACCTACGATGCCGTCTCCCCCACCATGGCGGCGTACCTCCAAGCAGTGGAAAGGTTGGGCGGACACTTCATAGGCTACTCCGTCAAGTGGATCAACAGGCAGAAGAACGAGGAGGCCGACGCACTCTCTCGCATCGGATCGGCTCGACTCGCACCACCAGCCGGCGTCTTCCTCGACACGATCACCAAGCCATCAGTTTCTCCCCCGAGGGAGATCGACATCGGAGTCCCACTCCAACCAGAGGAATCCTTGGTCGCACTCGTCAACGAGCCAGACGACTGGACCAAGCCCTACATCGCCTACCTGGAAGTCGGCACCCTACCGGCAGACGAGACAGACGCTCGAATGATCACTCGCCGATGCAAGTCCTACACCATCATCGACGGCGCTCTACAAGCGCAGCGTCACCGGCGTGTTCCAACGCTGCATCCAACCAGCTGAAGGACGCAAAATCCTCCACGACATTCACTCTTGTGACTGCGGCCACCACGTCGCCGCTCGCTCCCTGGTCGCCAAGGCTATGCGACATGGCTTCTACTGGCCCACCTCACACGCCGATGCTGTCGATATCGTCCAGCGGTGCGCCGGGTGCCAGAAATACGCCAACCAGACGCACGTGCCGAGCTCGGCGCTCAAAACAATCCCCATCACCTGGCCATTCACTGTGTGGGGCATGGATATGGTAGGCCCCTTCAAGAAGGCCCCCTCCGGCTACACCCACCTCCTAGTCGCCGTCGACAAATTCACGAAGTGGGTGGAGGCCAAGCCAGTCCGGAAATGCGACGGGAAGACCGTCACTAAATTCCTACGCGAGCTCATATATCGCTACGGGTTCCCAAACAGCATCATCACGGACAACGGCACCAACTTTGCAAAGGGAGCCATGGCCGAATTCTGCGAAGAGCACCACATCCGGCTCGACCTCGCGTCAGTCGCCCACCCGGAATCCAACGTCCAGGCGGAACGGGCCAACGAAAGCATCCTCCACGGCCTGAAGCCGCGACTCCAAGTACCACTCGAGCGCACCGCCGGGTGCTGGGTAGAGGAGTTGCCTTCTGTCATCTGGGGAATCCGCACCTCAGTCAATAGATCGACGGGATTCACTCCCTTCTTCATGGTCTACGGTGCCGAAGCAGTCATGCCCACCGACCTCGAACACGACTCGCCGCGGGTCGTCCACTATACGGAGGCTGCAAACGAGCTTGCCCGCCAAGACGGGATGGACCAACTCGACGAAGCACGTGACCTCGCTCGGTCACGAACCGCTATCTACCAGCAGGGACTCCTCCGCTACCACAGCCGGCGGGTGAAAGCTCGCACCTTCCAGGAAGGCGACCTGGTGTTATGCCTCATCCAGGACAAGAAGGGCATGCACAAGCTCTCCCCTCCGTGGGAAGGCCCATTCGCTATCGGGCCAGACCGGCAACGACGCCTACTACCTCATCGACGTCCGCGGGGACGGCGAACTCGACGTCAAGCGACCATGGAATGTAAACCTCCTCCGGAAGTTCTACTCCTAGAACCCCACACATGTACTCTCCAGTCGCTATGAAATAAAAAGAAACGGTTACCGCAAATTGCGCCTACTCTCCATGACTTGTGCCACTCGCACTCGTAATAACAGCGTTACGCTAATTGCAGAAGTCAACCTTTGGCACAGCGATCGGCACGGCTAAGTAGTGCGGTGTAAGAGCACTGAATCACCTCAGGTCTTGCATCGTCCACGAAAAACGCCCACCCGGAGCCCCATTGGAGTCGCCTAGCTCGACTGGTTCTACGAGCCAAGACAACTGCCCTCGCTTCTCACAGCAACCTTGGTCCTCCGCATCCTCGGCATAGCGACTCGAACGGCTAAGTACCACGCTCGGGGACTGAAGACCAGTTCGTTGCAAGCGGTCAGGGAAAACGCCAAGTAAGAGAGCATGCCCAGGACTCGCCACGCGACTGACCCCACGGGCGTGCAGGAGTGACGCTCACACCAACGCTAAGTCCTCAACCACCCTCAAGTCGCGCCTAGAACTACCAAGTACCACGCCGGGGACTCGCCACCCGACCTCGCTCACAAGACGGAAAACGGTAAAGTACAGAGCACTCAAGGGAGCCGCCTAGCGATTGGCTCTTCGAGCTCGGGCGAGTCGACCAAAACACCAAAACACATGACAACAACACATACATCATATACGAGGTAAACCCCACAAAAAGGGCGGACGCGCTCGGGGACTCGTTCAAAAATCAATCACAAACACACAACAAATACCAAAATAGACACAACGTCTCATTCAATTGGGTATTGCATTGTCTCATGTTACAAAATATGCCCGCGTGGCAGACCTGCTACTAACGCCACAAGGCAAACCATCCTACTCTGCAGGCTTCGATGACGACTCGCCAACATCCCGGCGATTGCGGATGAACGCCGTGTACGGGTTTGACGGATACGTCGTCAGTTCACCCACCATCGCCACGCGAAAAGGTTGCTCGACCTTGAAGTAACGATGCGGTGGCTCGGGGTCGTTCGGCGCGACGACCGTCTCCTGGTACGGAAGGAGGTCGCCCATTGCCCAGACACGTTCTGAGTACGTGGCGGCACGGCCCTGCAACTTGAGGACCTCGGACAGCTCCACCGCGCCAGTCGACGATGGATATCCACTCGTCACATCGTCGATGTCGAAATCCTCGGGGAAGTGGGCGAGTCCAAGGCTCAGGACCGTCGACGCTCCGCGCCGAAACGCCGACCATGTCATGTATTCAACGACCGCGGGCGCCTTCTCCAAATATTTCCACACCTCAACGAGGTCGCTGGGAATCACCTCTGTGGGCGATATCTCTTGGAGATAGGCACGGATGCACGTTGCCGACAATGTCGCTGAATCAACGAGCATACTTACGCACTGCCTCGCGTCGAGCGAGCTCGCCTCTCCTTCGCTATCGATGATGCGACCTGCGAGTAGAAGACAATAATGAGCATGACGGACACCACAAAAGACACAACCACTGGAAAAGGAAGATGTACTCACCGAGCAGCGGGCGGGCGAGTTCCGTGATGAAGCATTGAAGCGATGTATGGTCGTCCTGAAGTCCAGCAATAAGGACTTCCGACACCTTGCGATCCTCCTCAGCGGCTGCAATGGCGGCCTTAGCTCGCCCGTCAGCCGAGGCCGCTTCTTCCTTCGCCTCCCGCAGCTCGCGCTCGAGGCTGACGATCCGCTGTTCAGCGGCACTCAAGGCCGATTGCGCCGCCGCCAATTCACCAGCGGGGACAAGCCCTTTGTTCGCTTCCTGGACAATGGCCAGCTCCTTCTCCGCGCTCTGCTTCGCGGCCAATCGATCCGCCGACTCAAGCTGCAGACCCAGCACATCACCGAAAAAGTTAGTCACAGCAAAATTCCTAAGTTCCCACCCGCTAAAATTCAGCGAGTGCGCACTCGGGGACTGGCGATCAAGAAATTCCTAAGTGCTCACCCGCTAAAATTTAGCGAGTGCGCACTCGGGGACTGGCGATCAAGAAATTCCTAAGTGCTCACCTGCTAAAACTTAGCGCGTGCGCACTCGGGGACTGGATGCGAAAATAAAAAAGATAAATAATTATAAGAATCAAGCCGCCGCAAAGCACCGACCTGATCCTCGGGGACTGGATGTACCTGGATGGCTGCGCCAAGCATGCCATGGAGTTGTATCGCGTCCACGGACGCGAGTAACGCCGGGCGCAGCCACGACGTTGGTCGACTTCAGCATCGGCGGTCCTGTGAGCATGGCTCGAGGGCGCAGCCCACTCGCCGTGGGCCGCCTTGGTCACGGGCGGGAAGGTAGCAATAGAGGCACCGCTCCAAGGAGGTCGCCCGCCGCCGTGCAAGGAAGCGCCCTTCAGAGACGCTTGTTGCCTCCATCACAGGCCCGGTGCAACCGCCGTGTCGTCGAGATAGTGATGTCGCCACCCTTGGCCTTCTTGCTGCCATCCGCCGAGTCGATGACCTCGCCTTCCTCTTGCGGAAGGGTCCTCCTCGCTAACGACGGGTGGCACCTTAGCCACGGTCGGATGGCCCATCCTCTTCACTTCGGTCCTGTGCATCAATCGAATAAGCAAAAACAAGCGAAAGAGTTATGAAAGGCAAGGAAGGGTGAGTGCACTCACTTGGCGACTGGGATGAAACGTAGCCCCATACGGAGGCCGGCCGGTTTTTCCAGTTCAGGGCCCAGTCGGCGACTGAGCCCCATCTCCAGGACGTCGCGTGCCCAAGACACGGACGGCTTCTTCGTCGTTGAGGCTGCAGCTAGAGCCTCTGGGACATCCTCGGCAAGAGCCTCCTTGCGAGGCGAAGTCGCTGTAGACGGAGCCTCCTTGCGAGGCGAAGCCGCTGCAGCTGGAGCCTCCCCCAGCCTAGAGACTGGGGCAAATGGCGGAGGCATTGAAGCCAGCGGCACTTCCACGGTCGCCGTCAGCTGCCGCCATTGGTGGCGTCATCACCGGGCTGGGAGCATCGAGCCTTTCGCCACGAGCGGCGGCGAGGCCGGCTTTGATGGCTTCGTCTTCTTCTTCGGGGGGGCCCTTGCCTCCTTTTCCTTCTTCTTCTTCGACGGAGTGGCTTGACGGTGCGAGGTGGTCTCTGGGAGCTCGTCGTCGTCATCATGACGCTCGAGGCTTCTACTTGCCTCGATCTCGCGCTGTCGTTGTCCGCGGGTCTTTCGGACCAGCGGGGCGACCTCCTCCTCGGAATCGTCATCGTCGTCCTCGTCGCCCTTGGCGGGCGGTGACTAGCCCACGTCCTGGGCGGATGAGCCCGAGCTCTCATCGTCCGAAGGAGGGAGCCACCCTTCCACCACTTGGAACAGCGAACGCAACGTAGAATGAATCAGAATTACCGGATCGCATAGGCTGCATCGCGAGCAAAGTAAGGTGATTACTGATGGAGCTGGACGCTTCGTGGTATAGGGGGCGACCCCAGCCTGCGCATCCAGGTACACCGCCTGGGTAATCTTCTTCAGTGCTGGGAGGTAGTCCTCCAGTTTCCACTCGTCGAGGCAGGCCTTCGTCGAGTCTCCCCGGCCCGTGTACTGGTACATGTAGTGGTCACGCTGGGCGAGCGGGACGAGCCGCCGCCCGAGCCAGCAGTTGTACAGATTTATCGTCTGGAGGCCCTTCTTTTTCAGACCGCGGATGGTCTGGAGCATCTCGTCGACGACCATCCGCTGGTCGTTGGGGAGCTTGCCGACTTGGAGATGGCGCGGCTCGGACCGATTGGCGGAGTACCGCGGGATCGCCGCCTCGTCCTCCGGGGTCGCCTCGGCCACGTAGAACCACGACTTCTTCCAGTCGCTCGCTGCCTTGGCGGGCAGCATCAGATCAAAGAATGAGGCTTTGGACTTGAGTTGGAATGTCAGGCCACCCGCGGCTAGCATTGGGCCGCCTGCTTCCTCGCGGCTGATCAAGGGGAAGTAGGGCCGGCAGCCCAAGTAGCATTCGCAGAACGCCACGAAGATGGCGAGCTGCTCGATGTTGTGGGGACCTAGATCTGAAGGCTGGATCCCGTAATAGGCGCAGAAGCGCCGGAAGAACAAGGATGTAGGAAACCCTAGCCCCCGCTCGAGATGACTGGTGAAACAGATGAATTACCTCTCTCGCGGGTTCGGGGTCGTCTCTCCGGCTGCGGGAATACGCCAACAGCCGGCTCGTAGGATCCCGGCCTCCTCGAAGGAGGCCGATTTGTGCACTTAGACCTGCCCCACGGTTCGGTGGAAAGGGCCATGGCCGAGAGGTTGTTGGGGGTCGGGGGATTTTGGGTCGGCTGGATCGCGATGCGAGGGAAGGAAAATGCGCGCAGTCGGAAGAAGTGGTGAGAAGTTGGCTCTCTGATCGCCTGCCATTCCCCTTATATAATGGATGTTACCCGCCAAATCAGGAAGCCGTTACCGCGCGATGATTACGCCAAAAGTTACCGTTGGATTACCCCAACGGCTAGTTTGACCACGCCTGACGGTCCAACTCCGGCCACTCGGCTCGCCGACCCAATCACTATGACAGTGTTTCGCCGACTCGACTCGCCAAAGCCGCGACTTGGATCACTGGTTTTCTCCTTTGTACAGGAGCCCGCCGACGATTCGACTGGATGCCTACTCTGAAGCCGTGTACTCCGACTGCCAGCAACCACCTACGCCTAATCGACGACGGCCTCGGGGACTACTGATGGGGATATGCCTACTGGGGTATACCCGGGGCGTTCCGGCCGCCCGTGAGCTGGCGAGTGGGCCTGCATAACGGCGAGTGGATTGAAGCCCAGCAAGGCACCGAGCGACTGGAAGCTGAAGGCCCAGGCGAGTAGATAGGCCCAGTCGGATTAGGTTAAACGACTACCGAAGCTTTAACTGAATCGGTTGAGATATGTAAACCCTAGGGGAGGTGAGCCTATATAAACCTCCCTATAGGGCGAGTAGAGATACGTTCCCTCATACACCCAAGCGACTCGCTTCCTAGCCGCCGAGCTCGCCCATTGTAACACCTTGATAATACAATCTAGCAGGAGTAGGTCTTTACCCTCCGGGGGGCCGAACCTGGGTAAAACCCTGTGTCTTTGCCCTCATCTCGCACCGCAGATGGCTGGCCACCCTTGCCCCTCGTTCTACTACTCGCTGCCGACTGCAGCATCTGCCGTGACTATTCCCACGACACCAACCACGCTTAACCTTAGAGTTCTTTTCGAATGAGCTTCCGGAAAAGAAGTTGCAACTTGTTGGTATGAGTATCCTATCAATCCTATTAAGTCATGTGCTTGGATCTCACATACACCCACCCTTTAGAACATCGATGCCCTCATCGATCAAGCACACCCCAGTAATGTTCCCTCTTGGCACGCGTATGTGCATACAATGTAGGCACATGTGCCATGCCGTGTCCACTCCGGGCCACACGCGCCATGCTCCACATGTCCCGCCACTGACCCGCGCACACCTGGCACGCGTATGTGCGTCTAGTGCCGGCACATGTGTCATGTCGTGTCCACTCTGGGCCACACGCGCCATGCTCCACATGTCCCGCCACTGACCCTCACACACCCGTTTTAACTGCGAGGATCGGCTCTAATACCACTTGTAACACCCCGTCCACTTGGCCCCGGGGGTGTCACTCCTGATAGCTTAATAGGATCTCTAGACTTGCCCAAAAGACCAATAGAAGTCTTTTCTACGCACTTTGTCCTCACTCATGCGCACCCAGTTACCCACTTCCCAATCGGTCACCCATCTTAGAATTGCTCTAGGCCAAGCACGCTTAACCTTAGAGTTCTTTTCGAATGAGATTCCGGAAAAGAAGTTGCAACTTGTTGGTATGAGTATCCTATCAATCCTATTAAGTCATGTGCTTGGATCTCACCCACCGTCAACAACTATGTGGAGGCCAAAGAGGCAGCTCAGACAGCTCTTGCGTTCATTGACGGAGCCCCTCCGATTCAGCCACCGCCTCCCGCTGCCATCGCCGCAGCTGCGCCACCACCTCCAATCATCGTCGCTGCTATTGCACCTCCACCCCACGTCATCGAGGAAGCCTGGTACCCTCCGACTCTGTGATTGACGCGCTCTACGCCGACTTCAGTGCAGGTTCAAAGGAGATAGATTTCAGCCCGGAGGAGCTAGACTCTGCTAATGCATGAGATGGAGGAGGAGTACACGCGCAACACGCAGGCCAACAACGTCGTCACGTCCCGAGAGGTGTTCGTCACCGTTGGGATGGCGATGGATGAAGATCAAACCGGAAGAGTTCCGCCTACAGCATTGGACAAGGGGAAGGGACCACCTATTACTGCCGACAATGATCGCGCAAAGGACATGCCCCCTCCGCCTAACCCAGTGCAACAGCCGCAGGAACTCGGCACCGGACCGAGCAACAACAACACCGCAAACCCGCCGCCTCCGGCATCTACGTCTGCTGCTGCCCAAGTTACTCCAGCTGATAGAGTGATCTACGACAATCTCCTCGTCGAGCCTATGACTCTGGCTCATATTCGCAGTGTAGTCCAGCTTGACGAGAAGCGCCAGCAGCTGCTGGAGGAAGCGCAGGCCATCGCGGAGCGAGGCGCAAAGCTAGATCGAGATCTGGCCAATGCGCAGAAGTCCATAGAGAAATCTAGAGCAATGGAGGCTAAGTACAAGACACTGTTGCAGCAGCAGCACAAGGCCAAGAAAGCTCCAGCTCGCGTCATCAACGATCCTGGTGTGCGGCGAAACCTAGGATGGGATCCCCCGAAGCAGGCACAAGCCAAGACATACAGTGACAGTGAAGGCAGACATATGATGCCCACTCCTCTCCTCAACCTCCTTGTCGCCAAGACCCTTCTGGAGCAGGATAGATCGCCTGAAGCGGTGGACCAGTTCTATGACCTAGTGGCCAAGGTGGTGAAACAGCAGGAAAAGGCCACCTCTCAGAGGCTTGAGTCTGACCCAGCGTTTTTCCAGTCTAGCTAGCATAAGCCGCCAAGGGACAGATCTCCTCTTGATGTCGGGTCTCAGACGGGTTCGTCAGAACAAAGACGGAGGGATGCGCGCAACAGGAAGGATGCTATCCCCATATCCTTCGACCATGGAGGTAAGGCCCAACCTAGTCGCTCATCGCCACCGCCCCGCTCACCCCGACATCGCGAAGAAACCAAGGCTGATCATCGTACGGATATGCCTCCGCCAAGGCAGAGCGGCATCACCATCCGCAACAACGCGGAGTAGACCCGTCATGACGGAGAGCGCAACCAAGGACACAAGAGCAGGTCGCGCCATGACCCTCCACATCCAACAAGCAACCGCGGCAAGCGTGAGGCGTCGCAGGAGGGTAACAGCAAGAAGGCTAACCCACCGCAACCTCCGCCTCCGTCGCCACCTAGCAGCCACCATGGCGGAGGAGGCACGCGTCGTTCACACAGCCCATCCCCTCATGGCAAGAAGAAAAGAAGCCCGGAACCATACGACGCACGTTCGCGTATAGACAAGATCCACGAGGCACGGGAAGGACCATACCTGGGACCACATTGCTTTGGACCTGCGATACGGACCGCAACTTACCCCAAAGGTTTCCAGATTGACAAGACCATCAAGCCCTATGACGGCACCGCCAAGCCAGCTACATGGTTGCAGGACTACGGTAACGCGGTGGAGATCGCTGGGGGTAACCCCAACATTGCCGTCAAGTACCTCCCGTTGATGTTGGCGGGCACGGCCCGTCAATGGATTGATGACTTGCCGGAGAAATCCATCTGCAATTGGTTGGACATGCAAGAAGCGTTCACCAAGAACTTCGAGGGTACGTACAAGTGTCCCTGTATTGTTGGCGATCTACAGCGGTGCGTGCAAGAGAAAGACGATACATCTCTCGCCTACCTCTCCCGCTGGCTGGATATGAAGAATTCCTGCGTAGGAGTGCACACTTAGACCGCCATGGCCGCCTTCATCGATGGGTTGGAAAGGGGTACGTTGCTCTGACATAAGCTGAAGCGCTTGCAGGACACTCACCAGCTAGACTTGAACTAGATGATTCAGTTGGCCAGTGAGTTCGCAGCTGCCGACGACGATGCTCGCAGCTCTCTACCGACAATGGCCGTTCCAACTCAAACTCGGAGGAACAGCTGCACAAAGCGGAAAACCGCACTAGAAGAAAAGCAAACTCCTGACATGGTCGCTATAACTTTTGCTGGACGAGGTGATGGCGGACAACATGGCCGAGGACGGGGAGCAGGCCGGGGGCAGCAGTGAGGAAGTGAAACTACCTCGGCAGCGCTCCGCGTTCCCCAGACCTATGAGGAGTACCACGATATGACATGCCTCGTACACCTCGATGCCAACGGAAAGGCCACCCACACCAATCGCCACTGCAAGAAGGTATTGAAATCCTCCGTGAAATCCATCTCGGATATTGCGGGCATCACGCTGCTCCCCGATCGTTGGTTGCTAAAGCTTTCCGGCAAGGATTCTACTGGCTGACCGCGAAGTCGGATGCCAACAAGCTGGTTGAGACATGCATGGGATGCCAGTATTATGCCCGACAACGACATGTTCCTGCTGAAGAAATGCGAACAATACCAATAACTTGGCCGTTTGCAGTCTGGGGGCTGGACATGGTGGGTCCATTACAGACGGCACCATGTGGGTTTACGCATCTGCTAGTAGCAAAAATGATAAATTCACCAAATGGATAGAACCTAAACCCATTAGAAAGCTCGATGGGGCAACTGCCCTTAGGTTTGTCCAGGATCTAGTGGTGAGATTTGGTCTCCCACATAGCATAATCACCGACAACAGCAGCAACTTGTCACTCAGAGAAGGGGAAGCTTATTGTTGGGAGAAGGGCATCCGAATTGACCTTGCATCTGTGGCACACCCACAATCCAATGGTCAGGTTGAGCGAGCCAATGGATTAACTCTGCAGGGAATCAAGCCACGTCTTGAGGCACCACTGCATAGAGCAGCTAGAGCCTGGGCGGAAGAATTACCATCTGTATTGTGGAGTTTATGAACTACACCCAACAGATCCACCGGCTACACCCCTTACTTTATGGTATATGGAGCAGAAGCCATCCTGCCTTCTGACATCCTTCATGATGCACCAAGAGTTGCCGCCTACGACGAGGATGACGCTAAAGAATCTAGATGCCTAGATGTGGACCTTCTCGAGGAGGAGCGCATTTTGGCATGCCAAATATTCTCCATCTACCAGCAGAAGCTACGCAGCTAGCATAGTTACCGCATCTGACATCGGTCATTTAAGGAGGGGGATCTGGTGCTCCGACTTAAGCAAAAGAAGTCACACAAATTATCCCCGCCATGGGAAGGACCATTCATCATAAGTAAGGCGCTGCTCAATGGGTCTTACTACCTCATTGACAATCGTGAACTGAAGGATAGACCCAACGAGGATCATAAACGTAAGCGACGTGACCCGGAGCTTGATCGGCCATGGAACATAGCACAACTACGTCCTTTCTACACTTAGCATTTTTTATCTATTGGGTACCTCTTATATGATCAATGAAATAAAGCTCTCTGGTTCACTCATATTTCTGAGTCTTTTACCTCCTTTAGTGTTCATTTTTGGATCGTATAAAACCTTTATGCACAAGCTCTGCGATTGAACTTGTGAAAATTCTGCCTACGGGCGTTAGCTTAAGTTTTCTAGTCTACACGTTCTTTGTTGTTTTTATCTGGATTCTGGAGTAGTGACTTTTGGCACTTATCTGTGCTTAGGTTCTTGACGGTGCCATTGGGCATCATCGCCTGAGCGCATAGTTCCGACAACGAGTCTTCCGATTCACGAAAGGTCAAGCATAAAAGCCAAAGTAATGGATAAGCCAGCACTTGCTTAAAAATATATACATGCTGGAACCAGTTCTTGAGTAGAAGGAAATAACAACCATTGTTGTCCGCCTTAAGTTAACAAGTAGTTTTTCCGCATACACATTATAGAGGAAACAAATATTACATAATTTTTTTTATTCCTCTAGCGCAGGCGACTTGGACGCAGCATCGTCAGCAGCAGGAGAGTCACCTTCCTCGAAGTCGGCAGTGTTGAGGGACTCGGAGGATCTTTGGTTGCCATCGTCAATGGTTTTCATGGGCACAAAGACGTTGGGGTCGACCAAATCGGCGACTCTGGTTTCAAAACCCCGAGCGACGCCAAGATAGCCTCGTGATCTATATTTTGGCCTTCGTCGTCTACGTCGGGGATATCGGAGGTCACCGTGTCGATTTCGGCACCTTCGTAGTGTTCCTTGACCATTGACATCGCCATCCTTGCGTCGGCCCGTGTACATGGAGCTTTCCAGCTTGAGATACGCTCTGGGGCTCGGCGCAGGATCTCCAAGAACTTCGCCACAAAGTCCACCGCCTTGATATTAATCTGGAGGGGCTTGGCTATCTCCTTGGTCTGCTTGATGGAGGTGTTGATAAAGTTGCCGGCAAGGACCATGCATTACTTTGGTGGAGGAGGCGACCAGGTTAACCCCATAGGAGCTGCAAATTTCCGATAAAGGAGCACATGAGTTCAATAACACAAAAGGTTCAAAGTATCTAGCTTACAGAAGTCCAAGACGGAGAATCACTTACTGAAGATGCTAATCTCAGCCTGTTGGAGAGTTTCCGCCATGGAGTCCCGTTCTTGTCAGAGGATCCTGTACGCTTCAAGATGGTGCTGATTTTGCTCATCGGCAGCTTTCTTCTGATCTTTCAAGATCGCGATTTCCTCCTTCAAGCGTTTCATCTCCTCGTTGGCGGAGTATTGCAGGACTTTCATTGAGTCTTCCTGCATCTTCATCATGTCCTTTCTCTCCTGCTTAAGGATCTTGTTTTCGCTATCCAGCTGCTGAATATGCTTGGATTGTTCAACAATATCCTTAGCCTTGGAAATGGTTTCTACAAGTCGGAGAAATAACAGTACACATTGAGTACTCGGAGAAGGTTGGCACAAGACCAAGTCAGGAATACGAAAAATAAAGGAAAAACAGACGCTTGCTCTTGCTCTTGATGATTTGTTCCTTCAAGAAGGCAGTTTTACCCTTTTCGGCTTCCAAGTCAAAGCGCATATTTTGGTACTTCTCGTTGGCCACGACCCTCCGAGCATTCTCATTCTGTGGAAGAAAAAATTTAACATTGTTTGGTCTTTATTTAAGCATCTAGTCGGAACTAATTCAGTTTTCAACTAGAAGCTTGGGGCTACAGTATAAAGTTTTAACTCAGTCATATGCTTAGTCTTTATTTAAGAATCTAGTCGGAACTAATTCAGTTACAACTAGAAGCTTGGGGGCTACAGTATTGAAATTTAAAAACACTGCGTATGCTACTCTAAAAGCATCTAATCGGAATAACTTATTCAAACTATATGCTTGGGGGCTACAGTGAGAAGTTTTCTACCTTAGTCACTCTTAGAGCATTCAGATGCAAAGACCTATGGTTTTCCGTCTAGATCCTCGGGGGCTACAGTGGGATACTCATATGAAATGCAAAAGGCAGATAAAACTTACAAGTGCGATGATCTTGAGCTTTGTATCACTCTCAGCAAGCAACTTGCCGAAGGATAAACTGTTTCCTTGCAAGATTTCTGCTTGCCGGGGAAGCTCCTCAAGACCGCATGTTGGAGATGTCGGCGCCGCACCAGGAACCAGAGCGGTGCTACCCGGCATAAATATCGGATAGACTATCTTCGGGAACTCTATGGTCTTCTTGGGTGCGGAGGCGTCTCCTTCGACAGATGTACCACCTTCCACCACCGCCTTACCGCTACCGATGGCATCCTTAGCCGGAGCTTCGGCCATTTGGTTTGCGGCACTTTCCCGCGTCGTCTGTTCGCCGACAACGGCAAGCTCCGTAGAGGCACCTGAGTCCACTTCCATGGCGGAAGGGCCAGATGCTACTTTGGCTTGTGAGCTTGTCGGAGTGGACGAAGGCTGGACGCTAGGAGTGACAGGGGCGATGGCGGGAGATGCGTGGGGAGAAACGTCACGATGCAACATATCCTTAATGTTTCTAGAAGCCCCCAAAGTTTTGGAGGTCTTCTTCAAACTAGTAGTGGTTTTCTTCCTGAAACGTACAAAAAGTATAAGTACAGGAGTAATACAAACAATGGACAATGTCGGAGAGAAATAATCTTACACAAGAGGGGGTGCTTTGGCAAAGGGGATCCCAATAACCTTTCTTTTATCTGCCTCCAGGGCGACGGTAGTCTTCTTGGAGGCTCCACCCTCCGTCTTCTTCTTCTTCTTCTTCTTGCCTCCGTCGGTAGCATCAGAGGTGGAGCTCTTCCGCTTTCGCACCAACGGGACCTCGTCGTCGGACACGACGATGACTTCCTTCATCTTTGGATCATAGATTTGGGCAGCCATGCTATCCTCATCTATATCGCTGAGCTGTTAAGTGAAAATCCACCATGTTAGATGAGATGGTAATGGCTAGACGGAAGAACTGGAGTATATGTCATAACAGAAAATAAACAGATACCTTTGGGAACTTGCTCTCTACGAACATGTCATAGGTTATGGTGAATCCAAGCTTCCTATCCTTCACCTTGACGATATCCTTGGGGCGGAGCTTGACGGAGTCGCTCGAGAAATTATCCTCAGAGATGTGGAGGCTATCCTTCCTCTCGTTGGTATACTCGTGCATCAACTTCAAGCGGTGCTGCAGAGGTTGGATCCGCCTGACGAACCAGCACATGGCCAGGTCCAATCCGGTCAAACCCGTATCTACGAACCACTCTATCCGCCTTATAGCGCGGGAAGCATCGATGTCGGAGGGAAGGGAGGCCTGGGATCTCCATGTCGGGGCTTCAGCAGCGGATCCATCGACGAAGTCCGGGTACGTCACTTCTCGGCCAGCCAAAGGGATATCTGGGCCGTAGAAGTACGTATGTTGCTAGTTCTTGCAGGACTCATGGCCGACGATGTCGGGGAAGTGCCGGCCAGGCCGGATCTTAAAACTAATGGTGCCACAGTTCCTGAGCTCGTCCTTGCCGGTTCCGGCTTCGCGCTTGATGGTGAAAAAGTATATAAAGAGATCTAGCCTAGGCATAATCCCTAAGTAACCCTCACAAAGAGCCACGTAGTTGCTAAGCGCGAGGATGCTATTGGGGGAGAGGTTCTGAGGCTGTACTCGGTAATGGTTGAGGACAGCTAGGAAGAAATTGGAGATGGGCAGGGAGACGCCGTGTACCAGTTGGGCTTTGATGTACACCTTTTCTCCGGCTTGGGGAGAAGGAGTGACCTCGCCGGCCGGCGCCGCCCGCCAGGCGAGCACCTCCGTCGTAGGGAGGTAGCCCTCGATGATGAGCTCCTTAATGTCGCGGTCCGTAATATTCGAACTGCACCATTCTCCCTTGTGGGAGTCGTACTCCTCCTCTAGCAGCTCCAGCACCGCTGGGTTATGTTTGCCGCCGGTGGCTTCGACCACCACGGATTTAGGGATCACCAGGCCCACTGGGGGCACGATGCCGGAGCTCGCAGACTTCGTCGCAGCATCACCTGACACCGTCATGGAGGGGTCGGACCTGCTGCTGGCCATTGGAGGGGTTACGGTGGTGACTGGGAAGGTCGAGGGGTTAGGGTTTTCGCACGGTGCACGGAGAGCTCCAGGAGGCGCTCGCTGGAGGAAGAAGACGATGCAGAGGAGAGTGAGGTGAAAAGTAAAATTTCCACCGTTGTTACAATTTATAACCTCCGGCATCAAGATTCGTACGGAATGATTGAACGGTTGACGCGTGGACGACGTGTGCGGGCGTGTGCCCAGAAATTTCGCCACGTTGCCAACCGTCGCCGCCAATGGTTCGTATCACTCGTGCGGTAAAATCAGACATGATTGTGCTCTCTGCATGTGTGAGTTACGAGGCGCTGTTGACCTACGTCTACGTCTCCCTAGCTGTCACTGGCAGATGAACCATCACATCGGAAGATTCTGGCATGGACGTATCCAGTACGGCTACGGAAGAGTACGATGGAAGATTCAGCAATTTCCGACTTACAAGTTGAAGACAGAGAAAACCTTGCAGGGTTCTTTGGGAGGGCTACAAGATGTTGCTTGACGATTTACCGACATCCAAGTAGATGGAGCATTCAACGTGAAGAGGCAAGACGGCGCAAGATCTCGGAGTTCTCCGGGGGCTACTGTTGGGGATATTCTATATGGGTATCCTCATATCATGTCCTCTATCCGGATAATCCGGGTGGCCCATAGTTGGTAGCATGGCCCATGGCCTGCTGGGCGGCCCAGTTAGATGGATCCAGAAGGGAGGCCCATGCCGGATAAAGGAAGGCTACGGAGGAGTCACCGACGTACCCTGAGCCTTGGAGTGCAAGACACACTAGACTTGTTGTAGGCAGTGTAGGACTCTGTAACCTGTCCGGCTAGGACTTTTCCCTGTAACCCTAGGACTTGGCGACTATATAAGTCGGGCCTATGGGAGCCTTTAGGGCAGACAACACAAGACGATAGCTTAGACTTTCTAGTCACCTCGCACAGCGAACCAATCCCTGTAACTCGGCGTATTTGCTCTTATAGTGATTTATAGCAGGAGTAGGATTCCGCCACCGCTAGTGGGATGAACACAGGTAAACTGTGTTACCTCACCACAACCGTCCCGCCTTCCCCACGTCTCTAAACACGCACTTTGAGGACCCCTCCATGGCGTACTCGTCGGCAATACCACGACAAACAACAAAACTTTTCACTAAAAACACAAGCTACTATAGCAACTCCTTCAAAAAGCTCAATTTCCCAAAAAGAACCCAAAAAGGAATCAATAAGAAGCAAATGCAAATAATGGCAGAAATCTATCAAAACAGACCAGCAGGTAGAAATCGATTTTTTCGAAGACCTTATGTTGCTCAAATAAAAAAGTGTCGAACTAACGAAAGTTAGCTAACATACTAGGGGATTTATTAGTAAAATATCAGCTCAATCCGACTTAGGCCTTGTTTGGTACTAGAGTTTTTGTGGGGATTAGAGGGGATAATCCCCACCAAACCTCAAATCCTTATTTGTTGCTAAAAGTATGTTTGGTTCTAGAGTATTTGACCAATTCAATCCCTGCTTATCCCCACTTTTCCCCAAGGTTTAGTGTATCTTTTTCAATATCCAATACACTAACCATACCTAGTGGATTGAAAGGGATTAAGGTTTTGTGGGGATTAGAGGGGTTTTGGTGAAGGTTGGGGTTTCACCCAATCCCCTTAGAGATTATCCCCGCTAATCCCTATCAAAACGCTAGCACCAAACAAGGCTTTACAGAGATCCTCACAAATATTTATGGTGGAGCAAAAAAATCTGTTTCAGGACAGCAACTCCCCAAATCTTACTTCCCTCTCATTAGAGGTCATTCTTGGCACAAAAAGCAAACAAAAATGATAAGGAGAGGTCATTACTGAAGTAGTAACTTCCAAGACTCAAGAAAACTCTTGGTTTATCTCCCAACAAGTACTTTTCTTTAACGCCTTTAAGTTAGGCACAAGAAGCAAGAAACAAATGTTTACAAATGAAGAAGCATTAACACCAACTCTCTTGGTCCTAACTTTCTTACCTTTCTTCTTCTCTTTAGGGAATATATGATTGCTTACTGGAGGATAAAAATGCATAATGCCTTTTCCCACATCTATTATTGCTCCAAGGTGTTTCAGTAGGGATCTTCCGAGTGTAATCTGTCATTTTCCTACACATTCAATAACAAGATAATCAGTAGACACCATTTTCCCTAAGATTTTTGTAAACACACCTTAGCTATTCCAATGGGTAATAAAGTTGCATTATTGGGAAGAGATATTTCTTCTCCTCCTTTATAAAGTCCCCAAAGACTCAAAGACTCATATATATCCTTAGGCATAAGGCAAAATTCAGACATGATATCACAGCGAGCATCAAAATTTGCACTATTTATAGAAACTTTGATTGTAGGAAACCACTTTGAAGGCTCAGAATTTATTGGAACATAACCATGGTGCTCTCAAAGTGTGTGATAGCAACTGTTCAAAGCAGCAGTACTGGACTCAAGAGTGTTCAACCTAGAATAAATGTCTATAAAAGAGGAATCAGACTTGCCAGGCATATTATAAATTATAATTAATCTCTTTATAGCATCTAAAGATTCATACTCGGTACAACAAAAAATATCTTTATTAGCCATAGAATCCAAAGCATATTTATAACAAAGAGCAATATCGTGGTAGAAACTATTGATAACCAAGCTAAGACTCATCTTAGGCTCAGTTTCCCTTTCTAAAGCAGAGATTCTAGACCAAGCTTCTTTGAAACTCTCTCCACTTCCTTGCTTGAAACTAAATATTCTTTCCATAGGTGACACATGGATTGGACCAAAACCAGACATAGTAGCAACTAGAGAAGGAACTAATTTTTTTGTGTTTTTGATAAGGGAAAGCAAACCAAACTAAACTAGTTTTTTTTGAGTTTTTGATAAAAACAGGCAAACAAAACCAAACAAAATAAACTAAGCAAAACAAAAACAAAGTAAATAGAAAGGTTTAGGAGGACTCCCCTTGTGAAGACGTCCTTAGCCTCCCCGGCAACAGCGCCAGAAAACTTGTTGATGGCGCCTGAGAGCGCTTCGTTGGGAAACCCCAAGAGCAAGGTGTGAAGCAGCACAGCAGCAAGTCTTCCCTCAGTAAGAAACCAAGGTTATCGAACCAGTAGGAGGAAGGAAACATCTCAAAGGTGTTGCAGGCAACTTGGAAACCTGCATAGCACAAACTCAAGACTTTGCCCCAATGAACAGTGAGGTTGTCAATCTCACCGGTTGTTGTAACAAAGGATTAACTGTATGGTGTGGAAGGAAATGGTGGTTTGCAGCAATTAAACAGTAATAGTGGAAGATGTATCAATGGTAAAGATTGGACCAGGGTCCATAGTTCACTAGAGGTTTCTCCTTAGATAAACAAACATGGCATGCTGGGTAAACAAATTACAGCAGGTCAATTGACAGGACTGATCAAGGCATAACAATCCAATACTAGACATCAAGATCCTATGAGATTCGATTGGGCAATGCAATAAGATACATAGACCGCCATCCAACTGCATCTATGTCTAGAAATCCACCTTCGGGTTATCATCCGAACCCCCTCCAGTATTAAGTTGCAAGCAACAAATAACTGCTTTAAGCAAAGTGTGTAAGGTAAACAATTCACTTGTTACATGAACAAGAGATCGTTGTTTTCTCCCTAGTGGCAACAACACATCTACAACCTTAGAGATTTCTGTCACTTCCCTTAGATTAAATAGAGGCATGAACCCACTATCGAGCATAAATACCCCCTCTTGGAGTCACTAGCAACTACTTGGCCAAGATAGCCACTAACAACAGAGAGCATGCAAGATCACAAACAACACAAACATGATAGAATCAATAAGACAAAACCATTAATCAATCTGACATAGTAATCTCAATATCCATCGGATCCTCCCAAACACAACATGCATCATTACAAATATATGAGATCTTGATCATAAACGGAGCTCACAAAATCTAGACATGAAAGCACAAAGGAGGAGATACAACCATCTAGCTACTACATGGACCCATAGTCCAAGGTGGAACTACTGACGCTTCATACCGGAGGCTAGCATGATGAAGAAGAAGGCCTCCGGGATGATATCCCCACCGGCCGGGTGCCGGGAAGAGCTTCATATCCCCCTTGATCTAGGGACGATGGTGGCGGCGGCTACAAACGGTTTCGTGGAATATTGATCGTGTACTTAGGGTTTAGGCATCAGGGCTTCTTATAGGCGAAGAGGCGAGGCAGGAGGGCGGCCAGGGGGCCCACAACCTGCCTAGGCGTGGCCTAGGGTGGGCCCACGCCTGGGGGGTGCATCCGCCCTGTGGCTCCCCTCTGTCTCTCCTCTGGACTCCGTGTTCTCCTAGGTCAAATATTGACTTTGGCTTTTGTCCCGTCCAATTCCGAGAATATTGATTTTCTGCCTTTCTGGAACCAAAGAAAGAAGAAAAGAGGCAACTGGCACTATGGCATCTTGTTAATAGGTTAGTACCATAAAATATATAAAAACACCTCAAAGTGTAGACAAAGCAAAGTAAAGTATATACTAAACAAGCATGGAACATCAAAAATTATAGATACGTTTCCGACGTATCAGGTGCGCCCCCACCCCTATTTATATAGAGAGGGGCTACAGACAAGGGGTTCCCAGACCTATCCGAGTTCCCCCCAACTCGGCCACAAGGGGGAAGAGGTGGGAAAAGTCACCCCCTTTCCAAATTAGGGTTTGACCCTTTTTCCTTGTGCTGGCCGGTTTGACCCTTTGGGTCATCGTGCGGCTAGCCCATGGCCACCACAGCATACCCTCGAACCATGTGGCCCCTCCAGGGG
Source organism: Avena longiglumis (assembly GCA_030063025.1). Lineage (NCBI taxonomy): Eukaryota > Viridiplantae > Streptophyta > Magnoliopsida > Poales > Poaceae > Avena > Avena longiglumis. Next base: position 452,785,688 of record CP125973.1, on the reverse strand, counting down.
TGGTGGACCCACTGGTGGTCCCTCTAGAACATTCTAGATGCTTCTAGTTAAAACATCGAAAACATTTCCGAATCCCGGAAAATGATTTTCCTTATATGAATCTTATTCTCTAAACCATTCCAGATCTCCTCGTGATGTCCTGGATCCAATCCAAGACTCTAAACAACATTCGATCTCCAACTCATATTCCATATCTAATTAAACAACATCGGATCCTTAAGTGGGTCACCCTACGGTCCGTGAATTATGCAGACATGATCGATACACCTCTCCGATCAATAACCAATAGCGGGACCTGGAGATCCATAGTGGCTCCCATATATTCAACGATGACTTCGTGATCGAATTAACCATGAACATACGATACCAATTCCCTTTGTCCTACGATACTTTACTTATCCGAGGTTCGATCTTCGGTATCTCTATACCAAGTTCAACCTTATTACCGATAAGTACTCTTTACTCGTACTGTGATGTGACATCCCTTGTGACCTAGTCACATGCTTGCAAGCCAATTGGATGACACTCCACCGAGAGGGCCCTGAGTATATCTATCCGTCATATGGATGGACAAATTCCACTCTTGATCCATGCACTTCAAAGCATACTTTCAAAATACCCAATGCCACCTTTATAACCACCCAGCTACAAAGTGGTGTTTTATGTCATCAAAGCATTCATCCGGTGTTGGTTATTAACATGATCTCATGGTCGAAGGATTAGGTTACTATGTGATTGAAAGCTTGTAGCAAACGAACTTTAATGACTTGATCTTATGCTATGCTTACTATGGGTGTGTGTCCATCACATCATTCTCCTAATAATATGATCTTGTTATTAATAACATCCAACGTCCATGATCAGGAAACCATGATCATCTATTAATCAACAAGCTAGTTTAACAAGAGGCTTACTAGGGACTCTTTTATTTTTACAAAACACACAAGTATTAATGTTTCCTGTTAATACAATTATAGCATGGGATGCAAAAATTTATCATAAACATAAAGATATGATAATAACCACTTTATTATTGCCTCTTGGGCATATCTCCAACAGTCTCCCACTTGCACTAGAGACAATAATCTAGTTTCAAATCTTTGTGTATTCAACACCTATGGCTTTCCGGTGTTGCATGTGCACGATTGCAAGTGGTCAACTGATATTCGGATCCGACACTTACAGGTCCGTGTGTAATTGCATGTCTTTGCGTCCCTACGCATCACTCATTCTCTAATGAGATGGCATTGTATAAATTTGGTCCTTTGGTGAGACCTTTAGTTCTTAGGGGTTAAAACATGTTGACAATATTGTCGTACAATATATCTTCATAGTACTATCCTGCTGTGAACCACACCTAGTTTGATAACAAACTACTTTACACAAATGCCCTCTTTTGCTGATACAAGAGCAGTCATATACTTAGCATTTTGTTGTAGTATCTGTCACAATGTTTTAACTTTGGAACTCATCAAAATCCATTATGGAACTTCCTTTCCATTACATTGTGCCACCCATATTTTAAATTTAGATAAAGTTAATTTGTATCTTGTGATAAAACTAGTATCAGTGTAACACCTTACAATGAACTATCCATCTATTTGTCACCTCTACATAAATAACATATCCTTAGTTCTTCCAAAGATCATAAGAATATCCCTACTATCGTCCAATGATCATCTTATGAGTCATTATGGTATATGCTCATAATATTTAGAGCATATGACATATTTGGATGTGTACATATCACAATATGATTGATCAAAATAGTCTTGTGATTTTACTCACCAAGAGTCAAAACACTTGAATCTTGTTTCACTTACTAAGTGTCAATACACTTGAATCTTGAATCAATCCTTTCTGTGTGGCAAGAACCTTTCTTGTCATTTCCACACTGAACTCATTCAATATCTCATCTATGTACATTTTGCACAACCATATTAGCATCTCAATCTATCCATATAGACATTGATGCCAAATATTCGGGCCTTGCCTAAGTCTTTCATCAAAATGAAATTCTTAACCTATGTCGATAAAAGATACACCATTTCCAATCAACATATGTCTTTCACATAATGTATTAGAACTATGTCTTGGTGCTCCCACTTAATTTCTTTCAAATGCAAGCATCTTCATCGTCTCCGATGAAATTAAACTCTTTTAACAGTTTCATCATGGTGAATATTCCAAATCCACGATGCTTACTTCAACCATTTAAGTTTGCATGCTCTTTTAGCATCCTTTGAATTAACAAAATCCTTTGGATTGTGTCATGTACATGTCCTAGGTAACTATTCTATTAGAAGAACTTTGTTTTGTTTGTTCAACTACCATATAACAAAATTATATGTAGTGGTTGCTACATTAATCCGTCCAGACTAAATATCGCTATGAAAGATCAAATCTTGTCATAGTCAACTTCTTGAACATTGTTGTAAACTCTTGACCGGCATATCAAGTATTTCATAGATGTGAAACATCCATGCCTATTTATAGATCCAAATACGACCGATAGGTTTTTCACCTTTCCGGAGGGTCTTCCAAGTTCAAAAAATTGATTTCTCGTGTATGGAAATATCACGGATTTTATGGCTTCAAGCCATTTGATGGAGTCAGGGCCCATCATTGCTTCTTTACATGTAGTCGGTTCATCATTGTCAAACAATAATGATTTAATTCTCAAATCTTGGTTCAATAGAAACTTAGATCTCGGTGACCACAACCTTTGAGGCATGTAAGCCATGAGCATTGTGGATGCCTCCGGAACACTTTCCGACGCTGTGCAATTCAGCACACATAGCTAAGGTTCAATAACCTTATCAAAGTTCTATTGTCCTCCCACTTAACTTTTCATGAAAACTTCCTTCTAAAAAAACTTGACGTTCTAAGCGACAAACACTTTTGTCTTCGGTGTTATGGAGGAATACCCAACGGTTATTCGAAATAACCTACAAAGACGTGCTCATCTGACTTTGATTGTAAACATTTTACTTAAGCCTAGCATACACAATGTTTAATAAAGGACAACTTGGATTTTATCCCCAACCATAACTTATATGGTGTAATTTCAATGGATCACGATAGAGCTCTTTTCAGTGTAAAAGCGGTAGTCTCTAAAGCTTTAATCTTTAAAATATAATGGCAGATTTATAAATGACACATTTGATCTTATCATGTCAAACAAGGTTTCATTACATATCTCGAATACTACATACTCCTATGATGTTTCGGGAAATGCAAATCCATGGAATGATTCTGTAGAGGTCCCAACCTAATAAGGTAGATTCCTCCTGTGTTTTACAATGCTAGTCCCTGGATCATTAGCTAGCATCCACAGTTAAGATGTAATATCAAGATACAAAGGTCATAATATAAATTTATAACCAGGAATAACATAAGTTTATTACATCAAACATAGCTCATTTGGCTATTACAATACATTGCAGCGGAATAACCATAGTCATGGGTCCTTCATCTTCAAAGTGCCACAGGCAGATGTTGGTTGTAGACTTTGTAGTCCTAGTCAATCAAACAATCTTCATTTAAAACAATCAACCTGCAACATTACAAGTTACAGCCACAAGGGTCAATACATTTTGAATTGTATTGGCAAGTTCCACTTTTATGTATAATAAGAGTGGATCCTATCATTATATGCATATTTGGCTAGGTAGAGTTTAAGGCTTATTTGCATAAAGCAATATTTTATCCTATCTTTCAAATAGGGTTTTAAGTCCTTTGTCAAATTTCTTTTCCAAGTTCCTTGAACTCCTTGGTAGAAACTCAAGTGTTCAAGTCCTTGTCAAAAATCCCTTGAGCACCTTGGTAACCCCAAGTGCAACAAGTTTTATCAAAACTCATGAGTTCCTTGGTAACCCCCAAGTACCTCATACTCTTGAGCACCTTGGTAACCCCAAGTGCAACAAGCTTAACAAAATCTCTTTGAATTCCTTGGTAGACACACAAGGGCATCAAGTTTTTATTTTAGAAGTTAGAATGTCGAGATCTCCAATAGTTCAAACTTTAGTTGCTCAGTATTGTCCATAACCGGGGACACGGCTAAGTACTTAGATTTTATTAACTTCTGCAGAAGGAGTACACTTTACCCACATGACACAATCCCATCTTTTTGCCACCAGTGGCCTACTGGATTAGTGCTCACCAAGATGGAGTACCGGCAGACTGAGAGTGTGACGAAGTCTTTCCAAAAGGTCCTCCCATACATCATTGCTAGCTTGTCTTCAGCCCCCATGAAGCATTCCAGATCCCCATGTCCGGTAACTAAAGACAATGTATGGGTCTTCCTAATGTAGTTGACTAAGCCAGAGCCATAATAGCATGTGGTTGCACGAAAAAGCCACAATTGGAGAAACATGTTCAATCTCTAAGTTTCCTAGGTGGTTTTCTTGGAGCACAACACAAAGTGATTCCCATAGACATGGTTTCTTTTGTTGCCACCTTCTCCAAAACTTGAAGTTTCCACCACCTAGGTGATTCATTGAGTCCTTGTTTTATTATGTAAAACACAAGTCATTTTCTCAACCTTTGTAAAATCTCAACATGTATCTCTTTTCAAAACATAGCATGGCTAAGCATGTACAACTTCAATATTTTTACTAAGGAGTGTATAGGGAATCCTATTAGGGTTTAGCATAGCATAAGTATAAAGAAATCTTTTTCATGCATGTTTTCATAATCCACTAAGTATAATAAAAATAATAGGACATTTGTATGATAGTGTAACTTTCCTTTTTGGTAGGGAATGAGGGTTCACTCCTTGATCTTGCTAGTCTCACACTTTGCTAATTTCACTACAAGTCAATCAAGCAAACACCAAATCAACTAACATTCCAACCCACCATTACTCAAACAAAATCACACACACAAGACAAGAAGGAAACTAAGTCATGCATAAGTATGCAAAGGATGGTTCTATTGCAAGGGTGGTCTTCACTAAGTTTCTAAACTTTGTAAGGTCCAAATTGGTCATTTACCAAAATGGCAAAGTCATTAGTTAGAGGGTTTTTGCCCCAAAAACTATTTTAAAATTCCATTCAATATTTTATATGGTGGGAAAATGGTTTTATCAAATCAAAAATCTTTAAGTTTCTCACCAAAAGTTTCTAACTCTCAAGTCTTGGTGTTTTGGTTCAGTAGCTTTGAATCAAAATATTTTCCCAAGGTTTTTATTCCAAAAACTTTTTTCATAATAAAACCCTTATCTTTATTTAGCTAGAAATAGACTAATTCAATTAATCCATTCTAAATTTTTCTAATTTCATTTTCAAAACCATGGGTTGGTTCCTAGGGTCAGTAAGGTCACTACAAACCATTTTGCAAAGGTTTTATCCTTAAATTCAATTTTAAACAATTTTTATACTCTAAACAAGCATACAAATGAATCTGCAGAAATGAGCAAACAAACAGATATTATTTGCTAAACTAATTCCACAGTTGGCTAGGGCTTGTTCTCCTGAATCCATTGATATAAAATTTGTAATTTTTGGACGTCTGGTTTGAAAGTTACAAGGGTTTGAAGTTTGCAAATAATTCTGATTCAAATCTGTTTTTAGTTTTAATCCTGGCCACGCGTCGAGCCGTGATTGGCCGATACCGGTTCGTCTGGATCGCGTGCTGCAGAGCGTTGGATTTAAGTTGGATCGTGCGGCAGTAACGTACCTCTTCGCGGTAAGTGATCTAATCGCAGCGCTTGGATCTACATCCTACGGCTGCTAGCATGCTTGCCTAGGATCGGCGGCGCTGGCGGTGGCTTGCGGCGGCGCACGGCCAGGCAGCGATGCTACGGCGGTTACAGGAAGCGAAGAGGGGGAAAAAGGTTCTCACCAGAATCGTGATGAAGAGGGGATGCTCAACGTGTGCTTGTCGTGGTAAGGCGCCTGCATACCGCAATTGCTCACGGAGTGGAGGACGGCGTCGGTGCTTCGTGTGGTCGCGTGGATGATGGCGTGGAATACCCCAAGGCGAAAGGATGGCATGGTTATATGCGCGGGACCAAGACAAAGCTCCTCGTGTGAATGGGAAGGCGCAGGGCGGTCAGTACTTACCGAGAAAGTTCGACGGAGACGAGACAGACGGCGACGCTGTCAGAGCTTGTCCTAGCCGACTCTCTGGGGCGCCCGCGGTCAAACGGAGAGCACGGACAGAAGCGCCAGGAGATGGGGAGTGTGTGCGCTTGGTCAATGAGGTAAGGGGAGGTCTGGTTTCGCCGGAATCGTCACCGGAACATCATCGGACAGAGGGTGGTGTAGAAAGAATTGGCGACAGCCTAGGGGCAGAGAGGAGGAGTGATCTGAGGAAAAAGGAGGAGGAGGCGCTGGGGTTTTAACGCGCATGGTTAAGGCGAGGTAAAGGCGCGCCGTTATGGCGAATTGAACGCGCGGAATCATAGCAGGTAACGGTGGTCGAGGGAGGAAGAAGGGGTCGCGCGGGTGGAAGAGAAGAACAGGAGCGGTGGGGTCTACCTGTCAGTGGGAAAAGAAACGAGAGGAGGTCCACATGTCATACTCTGCGCGGGTCTGTTAGTGGGTGTGAACCGTTTTCTTGCGGGGTGATGAAACTGGGCTGGTGCTGGGCCTATTGGGCTGCCTGGGTTGGGTTGGCCATTTCCTATTTTTTTCTTTTGAATTATTTTTCCTTTTCTATTTCTGATTTCTGTTTTGAAATTCCAAACAACAAATCATACTCAAATCAATTCAAACAATCAACAAACCTTGCAACTATGAATTTGGTTCTGTTTAGTAACATAAACCAAAATCCAAAAATAAAATAATAATTTTAATTCTTTTTAAGATCCATTCTTTAATTAAATAAAATGGATCTTTAGTTATTTAATAAAATAGGGTTTGTTTTAATTAATAAAATCTTCATTTAGAATCCAAATATTTTCAAAACCAATTCAGTAGGTTTTATTTGAAAGTAAAGAATACTTGGAAAGCTTGTTTAAAATAAAATAACCTTTTATTTATGGTCCATTTACAATTAAATAAATGGGTCTCAGTTATTAAATCAAATAGGATTTGTTTTATTGAGATAATTATTTTAAAATCTAAAATAAAACCAAAACACTTTAGTAGGTTTTAATTATGAATATCAAATATTTGGGAAAACTTATTTTAAATAATTTAATAAGTTTTGATGTTTAAATTTAAATTGGTAAAACTTTTTATTTAAATAAGGTTGGATATTAAATCCTTATTAATTTATTTAAATAAACCTTTGCTAATTTTATTTAAATAAAATGTTTTAATTCAAAAGCTTGGCCAAGGTTTTAATTTGGCTTTATAAAATATTCTTTATTTATAACCTTCTATTTCATTTGAAAATAAATCTTTTCACTCAAGATTTTCAAAATAGTATTTCCAAATGTTTTTATAAAATGTTTATCTTTTTAGATCCCTTTAGGTTTTATTTAATTCAAATGGGTTTGAAGTTCCAATTGAATTCAAAAAGTTTCTTCTGGCTCTGAAAATCAAACAAATTTTTTATTTTATTCTTTTATTTTCACATTACAAGATTTGGAAAATCTTGGGATGTGACAGGCTACCACCCTTAAAATAAATCTCGTCCCGAGATTTGGGAAGGCTAGGGTTACAAGCAAGTTCAATACAACTAGGGTACTACCACCCTTAAAAAAGTTTCAAACAAAAATTACATATTGTTCTTCTTGGGATCCTGGGGAAAATTTCTTATAGCAAACATTTGCATGGTTTCCTTGGTTTCCATACTTGACTCATGGCCCAAGATTGACCTTTTCCATAGGTTTGTTCAACTTGTTCTTCATCCTTTCTGGACAGTTGCTTGCATAGTGTCCTGGGTTCTTGCAGTTGAAACAATGAATGTCCTTGAGTTCTTTACGTGGCTCTTGTGGGCAAGTTGCTACATAGTGGCCTGGTTCTTTGCAGTTGTTGCACCACACTTGGTCAATCTCTTTATTCTTCTTGTTCTCTGGGCATCCACTGGAGTAGTGTCCCATTTCCTTACATTTACGACATTGTGCAAGGCTCATGTCTTGCTTAGGTTTCTTGGTTTTCTTCGATCCTTTGAATTGGGTTGTCTTGTTTGGAGGTATGAGTGGTCCTTTTCCTTTGGTATATTTGGATCCTTCTTGTTTCCTTTGTTCCACCATGGCATAGATGGGACATTGGTCAGGGGTATGATCACTTCCTTCACAAAGGTAAAATGTAGCTTGAGAGGTGGGGCATTGTCCAACAGGATGGTCTTCTTCACAATTGGGGCATTGTCCTTCATGCTCCTTGGAAGTATGATCCTTGTCTCCACAAATAATGCAAGCTGGGGCTCCATCTAGAATAACATTCTTGTCATCCTTGTTATCATACACTCTTCTAGGATAGCTTTCTTCCATGCTAATCATTTGATTAGTCACCTTAAGCATCAGTTGGGATTGTTCCTCCAAAAACTTTTGTAGTGCTAGATATTTATCACTATTGTTGGCTAGGAACTGAGCTGTCAGTTGGTTCAACTGATGTTGGGTTGCTATGAGCTCTTTCATGCTGTCAGCTTGGTTGGTGTTGGTGTCATCAACCTTGATGTTGGAGTCCTTTGGAGTAGACATCTGTTTGGGTTGAAGGAAGACTAGAATAGGCAACATATTTCTAAGGAAATATTTCTAATCACACACATCACAATTCACACAAGCAATGTGCATGCAATCACAAACCAAACTTTTCACTCATACAAGGTTCAAGCACATATCTAAGCAACAAAATATTTGTGTTACATCACATAAGTTGGTGTGTTTTTTCGACTTAGCTAAAATATGGTGGTTTATCTATAGGGTTCACTTGTGATCTTTCCTTCCTTTGTATGAGATCATGGTTTACTTGAGACAAACTCTTGGTTACAACACTTCAAAGTTGTTGATGGTTCCTTCTTATTTTGCATTCCCTCAGTCTCTAAATCTTGTGTAAGATTTCCTTGTCTCACTTGTAGTCCTTAGTGTCATCCAAGTTGGAAGTCCTTGGTGAATATGTTGAAGATGTTGAAGTCATTAGAGTTGAAGAAGTTGAAGAAGTTGAAGTCATTAGAGTTGAAGAAGTTGAAGAAGTCCTTTGCACATGGTGTAATCTTTGGCCATAGGTAGGTTTTCCCATCAAGTTGAAATAGAAGAGATGTAGAGTTGAAACCAAAATGGTTGAGGAAAGAGTTTACAAGTGTTTTTGTAAATAAGTTTTTCGAACAAGTACAACTCCTATATTTTCTAAGGGTTTTTGTCCAATCCTAGGGTTTACAAATCCTACAGGCAACACAATGCTCTGATACCATCTGTAGAGGTCCCAACCTAATAAGGTAGATTCCTCATGTGTTTTACAATGCTAGTCCCTGGATCATTAGCTAGCATCCACAGTTAAGATGTAATATCAAGATACAAAGGTCATAATATAAATTTATAACCAGGAATAACATAAGTTTATTACATCAAACATAGCTCATTTGGCTATTACAATACATTGCAGCGGAATAACCATAGTCATGGGTCCTTCATCTTCAAAGTGCCACAGGCAGATGTTGGTTGTAGACTTTGTAGTCCTAGTCAATCAAACAATCTTCATTTAAAACAATCAACCTGCAACATTACAAGTTACAGCCACAAGGGTCAATACATTTTGAATTGTATTGGCAAGTTCCACTTTTATGTATAATAAGAGTGGATCCTATCATTATATGCATATTTGGCTAGGTAGAGTTTAAGGCTTATTTGCATAAAGCAATATTTTATCCTATCTTTCAAAAGGGGTTTTAAGTCCTTTGTCAAATTTCTTTTCCAAGTTCCTTGAACTCCTTGGTAGAAACTCAAGTGTTCAAGTCCTTGTCAAAAATCCCTTGAGCACCTTGGTAACCCCAAGTGCAACAAGTTTTATCAAAACTCATGAGTTCCTTGGTAACCCCCAAGTACCTCATACTCTTGAGCACCTTGGTAACCCCAAGTGCAACAAGCTTAACAAAATCTCTTTGAATTCCTTGGTAGACACACAAGGGCATCAAGTTTTTATTTTAGAAGTTAGAATGTCGAGATCTCCCATAGTTCAAACTTTAGTTGCTCAGTATTTTCCATAACCGGGGACACGGCTAAGTACTTAGATTTTATTAACTTCTGCAGAAGGAGTACACTTTACCCACATGACACAATCCCATCCTTTTGCCACCAGTGGCCTACTGGATTAGTGCTCACCAAGATGGAGTACCGGCAGACTGAGAGTGTGACGAAGTCTTTCCAAAAGGTCCTCCCATACATCATTGCTAGCTTGTCTTCAGCCCCCATGAAGCATTCCAGATCCCCATGTCCGGTAACTAAAGACAATGTATGGGTCTTCCTAATGTAGTTGACTAAGCCAGAGCCATAATAGCATGTGGTTGCACACGAAAGCCACAATTGGAGAAACATGTTCAATCTCTAAGTTTCCTAGGTGGTTTTCTCTTGGAGCACAACACAAAGTGATTCCCATAGACATGGTTTCTTTTGTTGCCACCTTCTCCAAAACTTGAAGTTTCCACCACCTAGGTGATTCATTGAGTCCTTGTTTTATTATGTAAAACACAAGTCATTTTCTCAACCTTTGTAAAATCTCAACATGTATCTCTTTTCAAAACATAGCATGGCTAAGCATGTACAACTTCAATATTTTTACTAAGGAGTGTATAGGGAATCCTATTAGGGTTTAGCATAGCATAAGTATAAAGAAATCTTTTTCATGCATGTTTTCATAATCCACTAAGTATAATAAAAATAATAGGACATTTGTATGATAGTGTAACTTGCCTTTTTGGTAGGGAATGAGGGTTCACTCCTTGATCTTGCTAGTCTCACACTTTGCTAATTTCACTACAAGTCAATCAAGCAAACACCAAATCAACTAACATTCCAACCCACCATTACTCAAACAAAATCACACACACAAGACAAGAAGGAAACTAAGTCATGCATAAGTATGCAAAGGATGGTTCTATTGCAAGGGTGGTCTTCACTAAGTTTCTAAACTTTGTAAGGTCCAAATTGGTCATTTACCAAAATGGCAAAGTCATTAGTTAGAGGGTTTTTGCCCCAAAAACTATTTTAAAATTCCATTCAATATTTTATATGGTGGGAAAATGGTTTTATCAAATCAAAAATCTTTAAGTTTCTCACCAAAAGTTTCTAACTCTCAAGTCTTGGTGTTTTGGTTCAGTAGCTTTGAATCAAAATATTTTCCCAAGGTTTTTATTCCAAAAACTTTTTTCATAATAAAACCCTTATCTTTATTTAGCTAGAAATAGACTAATTCAATTAATCCATTCTAAATTTTTCTAATTTCATTTTCAAAACCATGGGTTGGTTCCTAGGGTCAGTAAGGTCACTACAAACCATTTTGCAAAGGTTTTATCCTTAAATTCAATTTTAAACAATTTTTATACTCTAAACAAGCATACAAATGAATCTGCAGAAATGAGCAAACAAACAGATATTATTTGCTAAACTAATTCCACAGTTGGCTAGGGCTTGTTCTCCTGAATCCATTGATATAAAATTTGTAATTTTTGGACGTCTGGTTTGAAAGTTACAAGGGTTTGAAGTTTGCAAATAATTCTGATTCAAATCTGTTTTTAGTTTTAATCCTGGCCACGCGTCGAGCCGTGATTGGCCGATACCGGTTCGTCTGGATCGCGTGCTGCAGAGCGTTGGATTTAAGTTGGATCGTGCGGCACAGAACGCGTACCTCTTCGCGGTAAGTGATCTAATCGCAGCGCTTGGATCTACATCCTACGGCTGCTAGCATGCTTGCCTAGGATCGGCGGCGCTGGCGGTGGCTTGCGGCGGTGCACGGCCAGGCAGCGACGCTACGGCGGTTACAGGAAGCGAAGAGGGGGAAAAAGGTGCTCACCAGAATCGTGATGAAGAGGGGATGCTCAACGTGTGCTTGTCGTGGTAAGGGGCGCTCTGGTACAACTGCAATTGCTCGCCGGAGTGGAGGACGGCGTCGGGTGCTTCAGGTGGTCGTCGTGGATGGCGATGTGGATCACCCCAAGGCGAAAGGATGGCATGGTTATATGCGCGGGACCAAGACAAAGCTCCTCGTGTGAATGGGAAGGCGCAGTGCGGTCAGTACTTACCGAGAAAGTTCGACGGAGACAAGACAGACGGCGACGCTGTCAGAGCTTGTCCTAGCCGACTCTCTGGGGCGCCCGTGGTCAAACGGAGAGCACGGACAGAAGCGCCAGGAGATGGGGAGTGTGTGCGCTTGATCAATGAGGTAAGGGGAGGTCTGGTTTCGCCGGAATCGTCACCGGAACATCATCGGACAGAGGGTGGTGTAGAAAGAATTGGCGACAGCCTAGGGGCAGAGAGGAGGAGTGATCTGGGGAAAAATGAGCAGGAGGCGCTGGGGTTTTAACGCGCATGGTCAAGGCGAGGTAAAGGCGCAGCGTTATGGCGAATTTAACGCGCGGAATCACAGCAGGTAACGGTGGTCGAGGGAGGAAGAAGGGGTCGCGCGGGTGGAAGAGAAGAACAGGAGCGGTGGGGTCTACCTGTCAGTGGGAAAAGAAACGAGGGGAGGTCCACATGTCATACTCTGCGTGGGTCTGTTAGTGGGTGTGAACCGTTTTTTTGCGGGGTGATGAAACTGGGCTGGTGCTGGGCCTATTGGGCTGCCTGGGTTGGGTTGGCCATTTCCTATTTTTTTCTTTTGAATTATTTTTCCTTTTCTATTTTTGATTTCTGTTTTGAAATTCCAAACAACAAATCATACTCAAATCAATTCAAACAATCAACAAACCTTGCAACTATGAATTTGGTTCTGTTTAGTAACATAAACCAAAATCCAAAAATAAAATAATAATTTTAATTCTTTTTAAGATCCATTCTTTAATTAAATAAAATGGATCTTTAGTTATTTAATAAAATAGGGTTTGTTTAAATTAATAAAATCTTCATTTAAAATCCAAATATTTTCAAAACCAATTCAGTAGGTTTCATTTGAAAGTAAAGAATACTTGGAAAGCTTGTTTAAAATAAAATAACCTTTTATTTATGGTCCATTTACAATTAAATAAATGGGTCTCAGTTATTAAATCAAATAGGATTTGTTTTATTGAGATAATTATTTTAAAATCTAAAATAAAACCAAAACACTTTAGTAGGTTTTAATTATGAATATCAAATATTTGGGAAAACTTATTTTAAATAATTTAATAAGTTTTGATGTTTAAATTTAAATTGGTAAAACTTTTTATTTAAATAAGGTTGGATATTAAATCCTTATTAATTTATTTAAATAAACCTTTGCTAATTTTATTTAAATAAAATTTTTTAATTCAAAAGCTTGGCCAAGGTTTTAATTTGGCTTTATAAAATATTATTTATTTATAACCTTCTATTTCATTTGAAAATAAATCTTTTCACTCAAGATTTTCAAAATAGTATTTCCAAATGTTTTTATAAAATGTTTATCTTTTTAGATCCCTTTAGGTTTTATTTAATTCAAATGGGTTTGAAGTTCCAATTGAATTCAAAAAGTTTCTTCTGGCTCTGAAAATCAAACAAAGTTTTTATTTTATTCTTTTATTTTCACATTACAAGATTTGGAAAATCTTGGGATGTGACAGATTCCTCAAATCTTTTAGGTGTTTTGATAAACTTGTAACTCAAATATCTTCATTTATGATCCAATCATAAACTCTCTATTTTCTTTTACAATGATTTTACACTTCATCTTGAAAGTCTTTGAACATCTTCAAATGTTTCATACTTATTCCTTATTAAGTAAATATACATATATATTCACTCAAATTTCCGTAGAAAGCACATGAAGTTGAAATCCATCGCTCATGACTACACAAAATGGAAAACATACATCAATATGTACAAATTCTAATAAGTTAGTCGTTCGTTCTTGTTTTAGCCTATGAACGGAGTTAGAATTATCTCTATGAAAGTCTCACGAATGTCATTTGATCAAAAATCAAAGGACTCCAAAATTCCATAAACGTGGAGTTTCTACATGTTTTCTTTCCAATATAATTTAAATGGTGATGTCACTTCTTAAGTGATTTTCAATCATTTGTCTTGCGACATTTTTAGCATTGGTTTTTATGGACGTGATTTCTCCAACTAGACTTGTAAATCATCCATCTTTTATGGAATACGGTAATTATTTGAACAACCTTTATTCTCATCATACCTGATCAAAATAACAATTATTAAAACAAATCTTGAAGGCAGGCTTTGATGTCAACGAGAAACACAACAAAACTTTATTTGTTTTTGATGAAAATCATCACATATTATCTTGCTAGTTTCTTAGGAAATTGCAGTTCATGAATTGTAGTGTTCTGTATGACACTTCACACCAACAAATTCGGTATCCAATACCCAAGAACCACATTGTTTAATAAGCAAGGAATACAATCATAACATGTATATCATTTATATACCTAAGTTGGACAATTTCCAGTATTTTCTTTTTCTGCCAAATATTTTTGAGATTCTCTTTCAACATTTTCTTTTATTTTTAGAAGAATCTATCAACATCAACAGTGGCTCCATACACATGACACATAGTCCAAAGCGTGTATAGTCAAATACTAATATATTTGGACTTTCACTTTGAAGTAGATCACCATCATCAAATGTTTGGCGTTCTTTCGAATTCCATTCTTTAATAATCTTTTAGTGTAGTAAACATTTTACCTACATCTTTTATTCATCCTTATCATGACAATTTTCATGGTCAAGCTACTATATCTTATAACAGCGAATCGTGAGTGTTGTTTCCAAAACCTTTTGGAGGATTAGGACATCTATCATCTCCAACCTTCGAAAATTCTTATCAAATATGAGAACATATATTTTGCTAAATTATACTCTATCATGTTGCAACCAAAAACATTGTTTTAGATATCATAATATCTTCCACACATGATGGTTTCTGAAACAATCCTTTCACCTCCTTGATATTAAAAACAATCTTTTGAATATCAAGAATCATGGAGGCAAACATGACACTTAGATACTAACACTAGAATTGTTACTCTTGATTTAATACCAATTATTAAACTTCACAGAGTAATACGGAGTTTGCCAAAAGTTTGCAATAGGACTTTTAAACTTTAGATTAACACTCAAAACAATACGATACCAGTTCGTAAAGTAACTATCCAGAATTCTATAGTTCTATTATCTCGATTATAACTAAGCATAAGGTGGTGAACGGATGCCAATGACTACAACAATTATGCAAATTCAATTTATGATAAATTGAGTTCAACTTTTAATCATATTATTATTTGAATGCTCACTCAAAACAACATCCCTCATGTTGTCTTAGTGATTACACGAACCAAATCCACTACACCAAGTCCGATCACCACGAGAGAAGATGTAGTTTCGAAGGCGAACAATGAACATGTTCATCATATCATCCATATGACTCATGCTTTACCTTTTGGTATTACGTGTTCCCAAACTATGTCTGTACTAGGCTCGTCAAGGTTAACATTAGCATCCGCATGTGCAAATCTGGCTTGCACCCGTTGTATGTACACGTACAATCTATAACACCTGATCATCACGTGATGCTTCGAAACGACGAGTCTTAGCAACGGTGCCTACTAAGGACGAACACTTTATTACTTGATATTTAGTGAGAGGGATCATCTTATAATGCTACCGTCACGATCTAAGCAATACAAGATGCATAAAAGGATTAACATCACATGCAATTCATAATATGTGATATGATATGGCCTTTCTTCTTGTGCCTTTCATCTCTATCTCCAAAGCACATACATGATCTCCATCATCACCAGCGTGGTGTCAAGGTCAGTGGCACTGCTTCATGGTTGTCCATCACCAATAACAACTATTACAACTACTTGGAATAAAGCTATTACATGATGAATAGACACGCATGTCTTAACAAATTTAAAGACAACCATTAGGCTCCTGCCGGTTGCCATATTACAATAAGGATCATCTCATACATCAAATATATCACAATCACATCATGGCCATATCACATCACATGACCCTGTAAAAAAAGTTAGATGCCCCTAATTTTTTTCCATGTTTTACGTGGCTTGGGGCTTTCTAAGAAGAACCGTTCTTACCTACAAACAAGAACCACAACATGGGTACAAGTGTTTTCAAGTACAGATTGTAAGTTGGATATTAACTATGGTGGAAGAGACAGACACCCGCAAAGACACTTGTGCGATGCAAGTTGCACGTTGACCGTGAAGCAAGTCTCATGTGCGAGGACATCTAAGGTTAGCCCGGGCTGCTTCATCCCACCATCCCGCAAGATGAAAAGTACACAAAGAGCAAGCGACAACAAGAGCATCAACACCCACAAACCATTGTGTCTACTCATGCAACAGATCTATACATAGACTCGGCTCTGATACCACTATAGGGTTCGTTGCATGGAAAACAAAAAAATTGTACCGCAAGAACGCATAAAACCAAGATCCAATCTATGGAAAATCCAAGATCTAATCTAGAGATCAGTGCAACGAGATTGTAGAGAACTAACCCTCGTAGATCCAAAGCATTTAACAAGATCGGATCTCGTGGTTGATGTAGTCGATCACTTGCCGATCTCAAGATTGCGATGACGATCCTTCTGGCGCCGCGTTTCGGTAGCGCTTACACACTCGGTCACACATACGGAGTCGATGAAGACCATCCTCTCCCTGTTCCAGCGGGCAGAGGAGGTAGTATATCCCCTCGGAATCCCAATAGCACGACGGTGTGGTGGTGGTGGTGGAGGAGAGATTTCTACAGGGCTTCGCCTAAGCTAGAGCAAGAAAGTGGAGGAAAGAGGGGGTGGCGGCTAGGGTTGGTGGCTCCAGGGGACAAGGGGATAGGGGGTGTGCCCCCACCCCCTCTTTATATAGAGGGGTCTACGGCCAAGAGGTTCCTAGCCCTAGCCGAGTCCCTCCCCCAACTCGGCCACAAGGGGGAAGAGGTGGGAAAAGTCTCCCCCTTTCCAAATAAGGGTTTGAACCCTTTTTCCTTGTGCTGACTGGTTTGACCCTTTGGTTCATGGTGCAGCTGGCCCATGGCCACCATAGCATAGCCTAGCCCCATGTGGCCCCTCCCAGGGTGGTGGACTCACTGGTGGTCCCTCTAGAACATTCTAGTAGCTTCCGGTCAAAACACCAAAAACATTTCCGAACCCCGGAAAATGACTTTCCTTATATAAATCTTATTATACGGACCATTAAGAATATCCTCGTGATGTCCTGGATCCAATCCGAGAATCCGAACAACATTCGGTCTCCAACTCATATTCCATATCTACTTAAACAACATCGAAGCCTT
This sequence comes from Avena longiglumis, assembly GCA_030063025.1. Classification (NCBI taxonomy): domain Eukaryota; kingdom Viridiplantae; phylum Streptophyta; class Magnoliopsida; order Poales; family Poaceae; genus Avena; species Avena longiglumis. Next base: position 452,768,350 of record CP125973.1, on the reverse strand, counting down.
AAGTGTGTCACCCTATGGTTCGTGAATTATGCAAACATGATCGAGACACATCTCCGATCAATAACCAATAGCGGGACCTGGAGATCCATAGTGGCTCCCACATATTCAACGATGACTTTGTCATCGAATGAACCATTAACATACGATACCGTTTCCCTTTGTCCTGCGATACTTTACTTATCCGAGGTTCGATCGTTGGTATCTCTATAGTTAGTTTAACCTCGTTACCAATAAGTACTCTTTACTCATACTATGATGTGACATCCCTTGTGACCTAGTCACATGCTTGCAAGCCAATTGGATGACACTCCACCGAGAGGGCCCAGAGTATATCTATCCGTCATATGGATGGACAAATCTCACTCTTGATCCATGCGCTTCAACACATAATTTCAGAATACCCAATGCCACCTTTATAACCACCCAGTTACGAAGTGGTGTTTGATGTCATCAAAGCATTCATCTGGTGTTGGTTATTAACATGATCTCATGGTAGAAGGATTAGGTTAGTATGTGATTGAAAGCTTCTAGCAAACGAACTTTAATGACTCGATCTTATGCTATGCTTACTATGGATGTATTTCCATCACATCATTCTCCTAATGATATGATCTTGTTATTAATAACATCCAATTTCCATGATTATGAAACCATGATCATCTACTAATCAACAAGCTAATTTAACAAGAGGCTTACTAGGGACTCTTTTATGTTTACAAAACACACAAGTATTAATGTTTCTTGTTAATACAATTATAGCATGGGATGCTAACATTTATCATAACCATAAATATATGATAATAACAACTTTATTATTGCCTCTTGGGCATATCTTCAACACGACATTGCCCCCCTGGATCTCGGGTACTCATCGTCCCGATTTCTGTTCTCAGCAGGTTGCGGCTGCCGAGCTGGTGCTGGTCCTGGAGATGGTGGTGGAGCCGCAGGAGCTAAAGTCCCTGTAGCTGCGGTGTGCCTGTGATTTGTAGAATTGTTTATTGGTTCCTGCATTCCGAGGAAAGTACGGCAATCCTTCATGAGGTGGGTTGATCGTCGTCTTCCCTCAGTATCAACGTAAAAGTGCATGTTGCACGGCCCTTCTAGTAGTTGCATTGGGGACATCGGGGGTTTCCTTGGTCGTTATGGTTGGATTGGCCTGCTTGTCCCCACATCTTCTCGGGTGCCGTGATATCTGCTGCTGTAGTTGTCACTCCTTCTGTTGTCTTTTCCGACGAAATTGGATACTAAGTAATTGAGTTTGTTGTAACCATCGAAATTGCGCCTCTTTATGTTATCATAATTTCGCCTATCACGGTATTCTTCGGGTGAGCGCCCGCGCTTGTTGTGGACAGCATCTTTGACATCATCCCAGCGGTTCGCCATATCCATCAAGTAAGCAATTGTTTTCAGCTTCACTTGTCCCAGCTCCTCGATGAAGTCCTTTCTTTGCAATCTGTCGTTGAAGGTGTCTATCGCCCTCTCATCGAATATGTGCTATACATAATTTTTTATGATGTTCCACCGGTGTATATATGCCCTAATAGATTCTCCGGGTTTCTGCTTACAAGCCCATAACTCCTCAATAGATGCGGGTCACTTGAATGTAGAATTAAAATTTCAGATGAACTTGTCCTCCAAATCGCTCCAACTGTTGATGGATCCTACGGGTAGTTGTCTGAGCCATGAGCATGCTGCTCCGCTTAAGTGCAATTGGAGGCTCTGCATTGTCGTCGCCTTGGAACTGCCCTGGAGCTTGACGGTTTGAAGGTAATCATCCAACCATGCTGCGGGTTCTTGGAGTCCATTGTATTTTTGTCGGTCATGAGGGAGATTGAAATCCTTGGGGACTGGAGTTTTGCGAACCTGATAGGTAAAGCAACTGGCCCCGCAAGGTTCACGCTCATCATCACTTTCTCCATCAGAATACCTTCAGTTGATGCGCTCTTCTCTGGATCTGTCCACCCTCCTTTGTGTAATGTCGTTCCCGGTGTCTTCCTCGTGCGAAAAGCGTATGTGGTGGGGGGATCTAGATCGTCGGGTGGTTCCTGTGTGCCGAGGGCTGCTGCGACGGCGTGGTAATTTGTCGACTCGCTAGACGATTCCTTTCTCTCCTTACGCAAGAGTGTCGCCTACCATCCCTAATCCCATGAGGGCAGAGCGATGGATAGCTGCCAGTGGATCGTTGTCTACGAGCTGAGTTATTAAGATGTAAGTTTGGGAGGAAACAAGGGCGGCATGTGCTGTTTTTGCTTTGATGTTACCCGCAGAATCAATTGACATGAATGACAGGTCTAAGTCTCTTGCCATCTCGCATCTTTCGGCTTCTAGAATGCGCTGAAGCCACGAGGCGCTCCTCCTGGTTGTGGTCCTCCGGTGACGCTGCCAAAATTTCGGGTGGAGCTAAGTTGCGCCCGTCGCAGACTGGATTCATCGGCTAGCATTTTCCTCTCATCTAGAGACCGTTGTAATCGAAGAATATCCCTCCTTTTGTGGTGCAAAAGATATTGATAAGCCATTAATTCTTCCCTTGTGGCATCTGCTATCATTGGTACTACGCCTGACACAGCGTCACGGGCTTTCTGCCAAGTTGCCGGAGGCAATCGAAGTGTTATGCGCTCACCATTGTTTTCTCCCTCCCGTCTTGCGACATGATGGTCCTCTGGTGGCTCGTTTCTATCCTCACGGCGTCCTGCTACATCATCCGATAAAATATCATCAGGGTTAATGATGGGGTTACCGTTGGAGTCTTGGGGTGCCAAAGTTTCTCCTTCCAGGATCACACAAACTTGGCGGTGCATCATGCTTGATTGATTATCATCGCTGATGTACCCATAAGAGACACTGATTTTTGATCCAACGAAGTCTCAAGGGTCTTGTTCTGGGTATGATTCTCCCTTCTTGATTCCCGAGTCGGCAATATCTTCGGCTTCATTAGGGATGGAGTTGGATGAACTTATACTGCGATGCAGGGCTGACTCAGAGATTGTGCCAAAAGATAGGATGTCATATGCATCAACCAGATCTTCCGGATCTACAGGGTTCCCGTGAATTTCTTCGATGTTTGTCGGATCAGAGATGGCTCTGCCTGTTGAGCCAATGGATGATGCTGGAGTTGCAGTATGCGAAGCTAGTGTAACCGACGGATCCGGGCTGAGTGGAACCGAAAGGCAGAGGTTTCCGGGTGCTCCCACGCGAAAGTGGAAACTTCCGATCATGAGATCGGTCTCCTGGTCGAACTCGACGAGAGCCGATAAATGTGTGGGCGGGCGTGGATCAGCGAGATCATAATGGACCTCACCAACCTTAATCGTCGGGTTGTCGCTTTATGAAGGGGAACCCGTCGAATCCATAGCTCCAACGCTTAGATTTCCCAAAGACGGCGCCAATTGACAAGGGGTAACCTCGGTAATGCCCATTGTTATGGACTTGGGGTTTGATGAAAATAGAGCGTTGGGGATTTCGTCGGCTGATCAGACAAACAAGGAAGTCGATGTAGTCTGATTATTGAGAAAGCTAGGTTACAAAGTCGTCGGTTCGCTAGTTGCGATCTAGCTTACGGCGAATTGCAGGAAAAACTAAGGTGCCCTCTCTGTCGGGTCCTCCCAGTCTTTATATGAGAGGCTGGGTCCTGGATCCGTAACCGGAGAGGTTACAAGTTGAATATTTACAATACGAACTCTACGTCGGCTCCTGAATATTCTTAGCAATTAAGGAAAGTCTTTATTCCGTCGGGTACTTCTTGGACTTCGTTGGGTCTTCGTGAGCCATAAGCTTTTATTCGCCTAGGGTGACTAAGCATAGGGACCCGATAGGTCACACCCATGTCAGAAGCCTTGGCACTCTCCTCCGCGTATTGATCAAGAAGAACCTCAAAGATTGGTAAGAGTGCATTCCCCATGCCGAGTTCGCCTACAACCGCGCCAAGCACTCTACAACGAGAAAGAGTACCTTCATGGTTGTCTACGGATTCGAGCCCATGACCGCGCTCGATATGCTACCTATACCCCTTCATGAACTCACAAACATGGATATCGACAAGCATGCTCAAGCCATGAATGTCGTGGGAATGGCCACGACAGTCGCCACCAGGGTAGCGATTGATTCAGTGTAGGACAAGAGCGAGTCGCCATCCGCGGATCGAGATTGGGAGCGAGACACATGGTTTACCCAGGTTTGGCCCCCAAAGGGTAAAGACCTAATTCCTGCTTGTTTGTATTGATGGCAAATGAATTACAAGGTGGGTGAACTCGGCGTAAGGGCGGCGAGTCGCTTGGATGGGGTAGCTAATAGCTCGTGAGTACGACGGTAACCCTAGGGAGGATTATATAGGGGTTCCTCGCTAGGTTTTACATGATCTCAATCAAAACAGTAAATGATTTTACATGAGTTTATAAAGGGTTCGGGACTAGGCCTAGTTACTATCTTGGGCCTTTGCGTCCAGTCGACTGTCTCCCTTGAAGCTTCCTGTAGAGGGAGTGTCCCAACCTTTAAACAATATAAGGTGGAGTCCCCTGTGTTTACAATGCTAGTCCCTGGATCAATAGCTAGCATCCACAGTAAAGATGTAATATCAAGAAACAAAGGTCATAATATAACTTTATAACCAGGAATAACATAATTTTATTACATCTTACATAGCTCATTTGGCTATTACATTACATTGCAGCGGAATAACTATAGTCATGGGGTCCTTCATCTTCAAAGTGCCACAGGCAGATGTTGGTTGTAGACTTTGTAATCCTAATCAATCAATCTTCACTAAAATCAATCAAACCTGCAACATTACAAGTTACAGCCACAAGGGTCAATACATTTGAATTGTATTGGAAAGTGATATTATGGTAGTATGGTGGAATCTATCATCTATATGCATTTGGCTAAGTGGAGTTGAGGCTTGCATTGCTCAAAATAGATTTTTCCTTAACTTTTGAAAATACTAAGTTTTAGCTTGACAAAAACTTTTCCAAGGCTTCTCTCAATCAAAGATTGAAGATTTCAAATAACCCTTGTTCAAACCACAAGATTTTAACTTAGAAATTTGAATGATGAGATTCTTGATTGCTTCCATGTCTTGATGCTTAAATTGTCCTTTACCAGGGACATGGCTAAGTACTTAGATTTTACACTCTGTAGAGGTGGTGCACTTTCCCCACAAGACTTGGTTTCCCAAGACAAGATCTTTCAGAAGCCTTCCCTTAGACCAAAATGGACGCGCTCCAACCTATCAAACACTACCACCCACTGTCCATATGGCTAAGTTCTTGCAACCTATATGATCATGGCAGAGCCCATATTGCCAAGTGGTTGCACTTGAAGCTTCTCAACATTTGACATCTCAAATCTCTTTGTTCCTGGGTGGCAATCCACAAGTGAGATACACAAGGTTCACCAGTCCTCTGGCCTTGTCTAACCACTCAACCAAAAACCACCAAGCAAGTCCCATTCCACCAAGGCGATTCATTAACTTAGTTGTTTTACTAAACAAAACACAAGTCCTCAGACTTAGAAATTTTTCCATAGTGTGAATATATATTCCACCCATGTTTTCTATTAGCTAGGCTAATCTTGATAGTAATAGGAATCTTAACTTAGGAAGATTTCCACTAAGGTTTCATCTACTAGGTTTTCTGTAGCAAGGTTTATACTTAGCAAAATCCATGCAAGTTTTACTTAGCAAAAATCACTAATGCATAGTGAAAGTAATGGGACAAAAAGTATGTAGCATCACTTGCCTTTTTGGTAGAGTATAGGTTCACTCCTTGTCCTTGCAACAATCACACTCTTCAAGTCACTACAAATCAATCAAGCAAGGCACAAACTCAATCTACCAATCAAGCAAAACAACACATAAAATGACAAAGTCAAAGTAATGCATGCAAGCATGCCAAGCTTTGTTTTGTTTGAAAAGTGGTTCCTAATGGGTCATAAACATTGGAAAACACCTAATGGTCATTTTGTAAAGTGTCACAGTCATTTGTAAAAGGGTTTTGTCCAAAAACCATTTTTAAAATCCATTCATCATTTTATGTGGTGGAAAATATTTTTATCAAAGCAAAACTTTTAAGTTTCTCACCAAATGAGTTGATAATTTGCAATACTTGGTGTTTGGGGTCAGTAGGTTTGGTCCAAAACATTTTTCCAAAGTTTTTACTCCAAAAACATTTTCATATCAAAACCATTCTTTTTATTTGGCTAGAAATGGGCTAAACCAATTAATCCATCTAATATTTCCCCAAATTCATTTTTTATTCCATGGGTTGGTTCCTAGGGTCAGTAGTTTTACCATAAACCATTTTGCAAAGGTTTTAACCCTAAAAACATTTTTAAACAATTTTTCTAATCTAAACAAGCACATAAAAGTATCTGCAAAAACAAGCAAACTAACAGATACTATTTACTAAACCAAAGGCATGGTTGGCTAGGGTTTGTTCCACTGATTCCAATGATACCAAATTTGCAATTTTTGGACGTGTGGATAAAAAATTTAAAAGGTTTGAAAATCACATTCTAATCTGATTTCAAATTTCTGTTTTAAACCAGTCTGGCCACGCGTCGCTATTTCACTGGTCGATACGGGTTCGGCCGGATCGGCTCTGCGGTGCGTTGGATCTAATTAGATCGTGTGGTCCAGAGAGCGTACCCTTTCGCGGTTAAGTGATTCTATCGTGAGCGTCAGATAAAGATCCTACGGCTATTATCGCATTGACCAAATGTGAGCGGCACCGACGGTGGCTAGCGGCGGCGACGGTCAGGTGGTGGCGGTGCCGGTGATACAGGAAGCTAGAAGAGAGGGGAGGGTGCTCACCGTGATCGCAGGAGGCTGGGGAAGTTCGTCGTGTGGTCGTCGGGGCAAGGGGCGCACGAGGGCAGGAGGAATTCCTCGCCGGAGTTCGGTCTGGCGACGGTTGGATCTGGTCGAGGTCGAAGACGAAGCTTTCGATCACCAGGAGGCAAACAAAGGGCGTGATCAGATGCAGGAGACCACGGAGATGACGTGTGCGTGAACGAGAGGGGTCGGGGTGGTGTGGACTTACCGGAGGAGCTCGACGGAGACGAGACAGACGGCGGCGAGGTCAGAGCTCGACGAAGGTGATGCTCTGGGGCGCCCGGGGTCGAACGAAGAGTACAGGCAGATGCGCCTGGGAGTGGGGAGTCTGCTAGTGTGCTCAGGTAGACAAGGGGTGATGAAGCTTGGCCGGAATCGACAAGGAAGGTCGTCGGAGACAGAGGTGCTCGGGGAAGAATTGGGGCGGCCTGGGGGCGTGCTTGGGTGAGGAGACAGAGGGGAAACGGAGGAGAGTTGTTGGCGTTTAAAGGGGCATGGTTACTGCGAGTAATGGTGGCCGCGTTATGACGAATTCAAGCCGCGAAATCAAAGCAGAAAACGGGGATGAACTGGTCGCTGCGGTGAGGACGATGAACAGGAGGGTGGGGCATACTTGTCAGCGAGAAAGGAAATGAGGGGGAAGGGTCCACATGTCAGTTACTCCGCGGGTTCTTTCTACGGTAAGAAACGTTTCGCCGAGGGAAAGAAAGGTGGGCTGGAGTTGGGCCTAGACTAGGCTGCTGGGTTGGGTCGACCTATTTTCTATTTTTTTTCAGTTCTGAAACTTTTTCTTTTTCCAAGTCAAATTCTGTTTTGAATTTTAATCAACTATTCAAACATTCAACAATTCAAACAATTCAAGCAATTGTAATGAGTTTTTGGTTCTGTTTATCAACATAAACCAAATCCCAAAATAAAATAATATTTTTATTCTTTTTAGGATCCATTCATTAATTAAATAAAATGGATCTTTAGTTATTTAATAAAATAGGGTTTGATTTAATTAATAAAATCTCCATTTGAAATCCAAATATTTTCAAAACCAAATCAGTATGTTTTATTTGGAAATAAAGAATACTTGGAAACTTGTTTAAAACAAAATAACCTTTTATTTTAGGGTCCATTAATAATTAAATACAATAGACCTTCATTATTAAATCAAATAGGATTTGTTTTATTAAAATATTTATTTTGAAATCTAAAATAAAGCCAAAACACTTCAGTAGGTTTTATTTGAGAATATAAAATATTTGGAAAACTTATTTAAAATAATTTAATAAGTTTCTATGTTTTAATTAAAATGGTAAAACCTTTTATTTAAATAAAATTGGATATTAAATCCTTATTATTTTATTTAAATAAACCTTTACTATTTTTAATCAAAACAAAATATTTTATTTCAAAAGCTTGGCCAAGTTTTAATTTGCTTTATAAAATAATCTTTATTTATAAATTCCCCTTTTCTTTTGAAAGCAAAATCTTTTATTGAAAGATCCAAAATAGTAATTTTAAATATTTTAAGTTTGTTGTTTATTTAACTTTTTAAATCCCTTATTTTATTTGATCCAAATAGGTTCTGAAAGTTTCCAAATGGATTCAAAAAGTTTCTTCTCACCCTGAAAATCAAACAAAGTTTTATTTTATTCAATATTTTTCACATTACAAGATTTGGAAAATCTTGGGATGTGACAGGCTACCACCCTTAAAATAAATCTCGTCCCGAGATTTGGGGAGGCTAGGGTTACAAGTAGGCTCAAAACAACTAGGGTACTACCACCCTTAAAAATTTTCCAACTAAATTACATATTGGCTTGCTTGGGATCTTGGTGTAACTTTCCTGGACAGAGGTTTGCATAGTCGCCTAGCTCCTTGCATTTGAAACATGTGATAAGTTTGAGGTCTTGAGGTGGCTTCTCTGGACAATATGATGCATAATGTCCTAACTCTTTGCAGTGTTTGCACATCACTTGGCTAATATCCTTCCTCATCTTGGGTTTCACTAGCTTTTGTTTGTCTTCTTGGCTCTTCTCCTTTCCTGGGCATTCACTGGTATAGTGTCCCATCTCTTTGCAATTGTAACATTGCAACTGGCTTTTGTCTTTCTTCTTCTTTTTGGGTCTCTCCAAAGCTAAGAGTTCTTCTAGTTCATGCTCTTAATACCTCACCTCAAAGGTGGGAAATCTTTCTCTCTTCTTGGGGCAGTTACTAGAGATATGACCTTCTTCTTCACAAGAGTAGCAACACTTTGTGGTCACTTTGGATTTGGCCTTATTTGGCATGGTTCTGACTTTGCCTTCATCCATCTTGGTAGAAGTTGTTCCCTTATGGAGGTTTCCAAACATTTGATGCATTCCATCTTGCTTCATTTGTTGAACTATAGGATAGATGGGGCATTGAATAGGGGCATGATCATTTCCTTCACATAGGAAACAAGTCACTTGAGATGTGGGGCATTGATTAGTTGGATGTTTCTTTTCACAATTGGGGCATTGATCTCCATGCTCCTTGGAAGTGTGATCCTTGTCTCCACAAATATTGCAAGCCTTGGTTCCTTCTAAAATAACATCCTTGTCATCCTTGTTGTCATTAGATCTTTGGAAAAAGTTTTCTCCCATGTTGATCACTTGAGTATCCAATCCTTGCAACAATTGGGATTGAAGTTTCAAAATCCTTTGTATGGCTGGGTCTAGTCCATTGTTGTTGGCTAAAAGCTGAGTTGTCTCTTGGCTCAACTGGTTTTGGGTTGCTATGAGTTCTCTCATGTTGTCCTCTTGGTTGTTGTTGGTGTCATCAACCTTGATGTTGGAGTCTCTTGGAGTAGTCATCTGTTTGGGTTGGGTAGGGATTAGAATAGGCAAAATATTTCTAAGGGAATAATTCTATTTACACACATCACAATTCACATAAGCAACGTGCAAGTAATCACAAACAAACATTCCACTCAAACAACAAGTTTCAAGCATATTTTTAGGCAATCAAAAATATTTTTGTTACACCACATAAGTTGGTATGTTTGTCTTAACTAAAATATGGTGGTCCATCTATATGGTTCACTTGTGATCTTTCCATCTTTCTTGGTTGATTCTTCTTGCATGAGATCATGGTTTCCTTTAGGAAAACTCTTGGTCACAAAACTTCAAAGGTGTTGATGGCTCCTTCTAATTTTTGCATTTCCTTAGTCTCCAAATCTTGAGCAAGATTTCCTTGTCTTACTTGTAGTCCTTAGTGTCATCCAAGTTGGAAGTCCTTGGTGAGTATGTTGAAGATGTTGAAGTCATTAGAGTTGAAGATGTTGAAGAAGTCCTTTGCACATGGTGTAGTCTTTGGCCATGGGGTAGGTTTTTCATCAAGTTTGAAATAGGAGAGAGGTAGAGTTGAAACCAAAGTGGTTGAGTAAAGAGTTTACAAGATTGTTTCTAAATAAGTTTTTGGAACAAATACAACTCCTATTTTTCTAAGGGTTTTTGTCCAATCATAGGTTTACAAATCCTACAGGCAACACAATGCTCTGATACCATCTGTAGAGGAGTGTCCCAACCTTTAAACAATATAAGGTGGAGTCCCCTGTGTTTACAATGCTAGTCCCTGGATCAATAGCTAGCATCCACAGTAAAGATGTAATATCAAGAAATAAAGGTCATAATATAACTTTATAACCAGGAATAACATAATTTTATTACATCTTACATAGCTCATTTGGCTATTACATTACATTGCAGCGGAATAACTATAGTCATGGGGTCCTTCATCTTCAAAGTGCCACAGGTAGATGTTGGTTGTAGACTTTGTAATCCTAATCAATCAATCTTCACTAAAATCAATCAAACCTGCAACATTACAAGTTACAGCCACAAGGTTCAATACATTTGAATTGTATTGGCAAGTGATACTATGGTAGTATGGTGGAATCTATCATCTATATGCATTTGGCTAAGTGGAGTTGAGGCTTGCATTGCTCAAAATAGATTTTTCCTTAACATTTGAAAATACTAAGTTTTAGCTTGACAAAAACTTTTCCAAGGCTTCTCTCAATCAAAGATTGAAGATTTCAAATAACCCTTGTTCAAACCACAAGATTTTAACTTAGAAATTTGAATGATGAGATTCTTGATTGCTTCCATGTCTTGATGCTTAAATTGTCCTTTACCAGGGACATGGCTAAGTACTTAGATTTTACACTCTGTAGAGGTGGTGCACTTTCCCCACAAGACTTGGTTTCCCAAGACAAGATCTTTCAGAAGCCTTCCCTTAGACCAAAATGGACGCGCTCCAACCTATCAAACACTACCACCCACTGTCCATATGGCTAAGTTCTTGCAACCTATATGATCATGGCAGAGCCCATATTGCCAAGTGGTTGCACTTGAAGCTTCTCAACATTTGACATCTCAAATCTCTTTGTTCCTGGGTGGCAATCCACAAGTGAGATACACAAGGTTCACCAGTCCTCTGGCCTTGTCTAACCACTCAACCAAAAACCACCAAGCAAGTCCCATTCCACCAAGGCGATTCATTAACTTAGTTGTTTTACTAAACAAAACACAAGTCCTCAGACTTAGAAATTTTTCCATAGTGTGAATATATATTCCACCCATGTTTTCTATTAGCTAGGCTAATCTTGATAGTAATAGGAATCTTAACTTAGGAAGATTTCCACTAAGGTTTCATCTACTAGGTTTTCCTGTAGCAAGGTTTATACTTAGCAAAATCCATGCAAGTTTTACTTAGCAAAAATCACTAATGCATAGTGAAAGTAATGGGACAAAAAGTATGTAGCATCACTTGCCTTTTTGGTAGAGTATAGGTTCACTCCTTGTCCTTGCAACAATCACACTCTTCAAGTCACTACAAATCAATCAAGCAAGGCACAAACTCAATCTACCAATCAAGCAAAACAACACATAAAATGACAAAGTCAAAGTAATGCATGCAAGCATGCCAAGCTTTGTTTTGTTTGAAAAGTGGTTCCTAATGGGTCATAAACATTGGAAAACACCTAATGGTCATTTTGTAAAGTGGCACAGTCATTTGTAAAAGGGTTTTGTCCAAAAACCATTTTTAAAATCCATTCATCATTTTATGTGGTGGAAAATATTTTTATCAAAGCAAAACTTTTAAGTTTCTCACCAAATGAGTTGCTAATTTGCAATACTTGGTGTTTTGGGTCAGTAGGTTTGGTCCAAAACATTTTTCCAAAGTTTTTACTCCAAAAACATTTTCATATCAAAACCATTCTTTTTATTTGGCTAGAAATGGGCTAAACCAATTAATCCATCTAATATTTCCCCAAATTCATTTTTAATTCCATGGGTTGGTTCCTAGGGTCAGTAGGTTTACCATAAACCATTTTGCAAAGGTTTTAACTCTAAAAACATTTTTAAACAATTTTTCTAATCTAAACAAGCACACAAAAGTATCTGCAAAAACAAGCAAACTAACAGATACTATTTACTAAACCAAAGGCATGGTTGGCTAGGGTTTGTTCCACTGATTCCAATGATACCAAATTTGCAATTTTTGGACGTGTGGATCAAAAATTACAAAGGTTTGAAAATCACATTCTAATCTGATTTCAAATTGCTTTTAAACCGATCCGCCACGCGTCGCTATTTCACTGGTCGATACCGGTTCGGCCGGATCGGCTCTGCGGTGCGTTGGATCTAATTAGATCGTGTGGTCCAGAGAGCATACCCTTTCGCGGTTAAGTGATTCTATCGTGAGCGTCAGATAAAGATCCTACGGCTATTATCGCATTGACCAAATGTGGCGGCCGACGGTGGCTAGCGGCGGCGACGGTCGTGGTGGCGGTGCTGGTGACAGAAGCTAGAAGAGAGGAGGTGCTCACCGTGATCGCAGGAGGCTGGGAAGTTCGCCGTGGTGGTCGTCGCAAGGCGACGAGGCGGAGGAATTCTCGCCGGAGTTCGGCAGCGACGTTGGATCTGGTCGAGGTCGAAGACGAAGCTGTCGATCACCAGGAGGCAAACAAAGGGCGTGATCAGATGCAGGAGACCACGGAGATGACGTGTGCGTGAACGAGAGGGGTCGGGTGGTCTGGACTTACCGGAGGAGCTCGACGGAGACGAGACAGACGGCGGCGAGGTCAGAGCTCGACGAAGGTGATGCTCTGGGGCGCCCGCGGTCGAACGAAGAGTATAGGCAGATGCGCTTGGGAGTGGGGAGTCTGCTAGTGTGCTCAGGTAGACAAGGGGTGATGAAGCTTGGCCGGAATCGACAAGGAAGGTCGTCGGAGACAGAGGTGCTCGGGGAAGAATTGGGGCGGCCTGGGGGCGTGCTTGGGAGAGGAGACAGAGGGGAAACGGAGGAGAGTCGTTGGCGTTTAAAGGGGCATGGTTACTGCGATTAATGGTGGCCGCGTTATGACGAATTCAAGCCGCGAAATCAAAGCAGAAAACGGGGATGAACTGGTCGCTGCGGTGAGGACGATGAACAGGAGGGTGGGGCATACTTGTCAGCGAGAAAGGAAGTGAGGGGGGAGGGTCCACATGTCAGTTACTCCGCGGGTTCTTTCTACGGTAAGAAACGTTTCGCCGAGGGAAAGAAAGGTGGGCTGGAGTTGGGCCTAGACTAGGCTGCTGGGTTAGGTCGACCTATTTTCTATTTTTTTTCAGTTCTGAAACTTTTTCTTTTTCCAAGTCAAATTCTGTTTTGAATTTTAATCAACTATTCAAACATTCAACAATTCAAACAATTCAAGCAATTGTAATGAGTTTTTGGTTCTGTTTATCAACATAAATCAAATCCCAAAATAAAATAATATTTTTATTCTTTTTAGGATCCATTCATTAATTAAATAAAATGGATCTTTAGTTATTTAATAAAATAGGGTTTGATTTAATTAATAAAATCTCCATTTGAAATCCAAATATTTTCAAAACCAAATCAGTAGGTTTTATTTGGAAATAAAGAATACTTGGAAACTTGTTTAAAACAAAATAACCTTTTATTTTAGGGTCCATTAATAATTAAATACAATAGACCTTCATTATTAAATCAAATAGGATTTGTTTTATTAAAATATTTATTTTGAAATCTAAAATAAAGCCAAACACTTCAGTAGGTTTTATTTGAGAATATAAAATATTTGGAAAACTTATTTAAAATAATTTAATAAGTTTTGATGTTATAATTAAAATGGTAAAACCTTTTATTTAAATAAAATTGGATATTAAATCCTTATTATTTTATTTAAATAAACCTTTACTATTTTTAATCAAAACAAAATATTTTATTTCAAAAGCTTGGCCAAGTTTTAATTTGGATTTATAAAATAATCTTTATTTATAAATTCCCCTTTTCTTTTGAAAGCAAAATCTTTTATTGAAAGATCCAAAATAGTAATTTTAAATATTTTAAGTTTGTTGTTTATTTAAATTTTTAAATCCCTTTAGGATTTTATTTGATCCAAATAGGTTTTGAAAGTTTCCAAATGGATTCAAAAAGTTTTTTCTCACCCTGAAAAAAGTTTTATTTTATTCAATATTTTTCACATTACAAGATTTGGAAAATCTTGGGATGTGACACTTCCCTTCCAGTCGTCGTCATTTCTGGCCCACCCGACATTGTCTTGGGCCTCCGCTTCTTGCCTTCATGGATAAACCGATTGGGATATCCCCATCAATGAAGAAACAACATGAGGAGACAAGAGCTACTATCGAGCAACAAGTTCTTCATCAAGCATTAAGACTCAACAAGAACAAGAAGGAGATGATCTTTCAAGAAGGTGACCTTGTGTGGATACACTTACGCAAAGACCGCTTTCCCCATGAGCGTGACTCCAAGCGCAAGCCAAGACGAGATGGGCCCTTCAAAATTCTAAAGAAGATCAATAACAACGCCTATGTGATCGACATCCCCACTTCCAAGTACCTAGTGAGCAATACGTTCAATGTGATAGACCTCTTACCATACCATGGATATGACAAGCATCAAGATGTTGAAGAGTCGAGGACGACTCTTTCCCAAGGGGGAGAGTTGATGCAGCCCATCCTACGGACACCCCTACACCTCACCACCTAGTCCCCCAAGTGGACCGATGACGCGGGCTAGAGCCAAGCTCAAGCTAAGGTTAACTCGCTCCTTTACTCATGTGATTTTAATACATCCTTGGATGGCTTGCTACTTCATGATACCACAATGTGCATCCTCAGCTATGAAGCCACAACGCAGCGACAAGCCCCCTCGAAAGAAGTACCAAGAGCTAGCCCAGAAGATGGAAGCCTCCAACACCGGAGTCTCCGGCGAGGACTCCACACTGCACTCTGCACCCCTGGAACTCTCAAGACACCTCCCCCCGAGTCCGCCCTGAAGCAAGGACCACCCCGGAGTCTCTAGCCACCTGACACCGGAGTCTCCGACCTACTCGTCGACATGCTTGTGAAGGCCTTTTCGGCCTGGCCCATGTAACCCCCTCAATTTCGTCCCAACTTTTAGTTTTATTCCTAAACTACCCCTGTTTATGTGGATGGCCTATAAATAGCCCCACCCCTCTATAAATCCTAGACTTGATATTAGACTAGAAAAAGACTTCCTCTTGAGGATCTATCTCCTAGTTAGTCTCATGTTCCTCCACGAGGGGCACCTAATATCACAAACCTCTCGGATCTAGCTTAATAGCGTTCGGTTGTATAAGATCTTCGTATTGGGTTTGCCCTTATGAAGTTATCAAGATCACGTCAAGATTATCTTACCCAATACCGATCCCATAGAATTGTATTGAACCGGTAGCCACCGGTGCGAGCCAACGGTGTTTTTAATTGCGTTTGTGTTTTGCATGAGCCGGCGTGTTCTTCATGGTTTGTGTTCATTACATTCCTCCTCTTCCCCTCTCCCCTCACTCCACCACGAATCACTCCGTGAAATCGTGAAAGATCGGTCAACCCAAGGATCATACCCTAACATTTAGCGACTCTTCAAAGTCTACCGTATTGGGTTTTGGGCAAGGCATGATCTCACATGATATTTCTATTGAGCGTGTCACGATTAATTTGCAGAAAAAACAACTTTATGGGTTTGAATAGTCGATGATGATTGTCGCTAGGTGGTTCAAGGAACGTGAAATTTTTCAAAGAAAAGGGAAAACTAGCTACCATGTACGCCGTTGTTTCCTTTGAAGAGAAGAGTTGAAACAAGTCCATCCGGCGGAGATCCTGCTCCTCGGCGACATGTAAAGAGGCCACGCATCCCTTGTCTTCGAGAGTAGGTACGTATATCATCGCCCGTCCACTTTGATCGGGTTTGGTACGATTATACAAATCCTGATCGTTGCACGTTGAATGATCGGTCACCACCCCGCAAAAATAAGAAAACCCACCACACCATGCTAACACAGCCATGCATGCACTACGCGGTGCTGTATCAATCAACAATATGTTCGGCGCGTCTCCGACCTGTAAACATATACTCTACTTTCTTTCTTTTTTACTCTACTTTCTTATACTAACAAAAGTAGCAGGATTACTTGGCAAGCAAAAGACCTTTACTTTTGGCTATACTTCTTAATTTCTGTACACTACGTATACTCTTTGTTAGCTCCATTGCACGTATAAAACGTTGTATTATCACATGGTGCTCGACGCTAATTAAATATGGTTGGAGTTAAAAGTGAGACCTATATATGATCCAGGCAAAAAAAAAAAGTGAGACCTACGATGACTGGTAGCCAACTTATACATTTACAAAAGTTAGATCTTGGCGACGCTAAAAATGGAGCCCCAAAGTAACACTAGTAGCATGCGGTCTTGAGCCTTGGCTTGGGAGCAAGTTTAAAGACTTTGGAGTTTTGCTTGGTGGAAGAATTATTGCTGAAGCAGTTGACAACAGTGGCTTTGTAATTATTAAGCTCACTTATTCCATGAGCCTAACAAACCCAGCTGCCCTGCTACACCTCGCTCACTGCGTCCTACTCTTCTATTTTCCTTCCATCCTCCTACTATATAAACCACCCAATGCTCACTCACCACCCACAACACAAGAACCAGCTTTCTCTTCTCTCGTAACTTGCAGCATAGTGCAGGGCAACATAGTACTACATCAGTTTTGCTTGCATTCGTCCATGGCGACTTCCATGGTTTGCCTGGTTGCCCTCTGCCTCGTGTCTCCCTTGCTCCTCGCCGGCGCTGTCCGCGGCAACCCGGGGTACGGCGGCGGCCTCTTCCCGCAGTTCTACGACCACTCGTGTCCCCAGGCCAAGGATATCGTGCACTCCATCGTGGCGCAGGCCGTCGCCAGGGAGACCAGGATGGCTGCGTCCCTGCTCAGGCTGCATTTTCATGACTGCTTCGTCAAGGTATTGTTTGTCCTCAGCAGCATGGAAGAATCTGTAGGTTTTAGGATAACTGTTTACTGGGTGATCGATGGGCTATCCTGCCTACGTTGGCCATGTGTGTGTGAGTAGTACATTTTTTTGTGGAGGTGGCTTCATCCATGCCATGATTGCTTAATCCAAATGCCGCAAATATATCTCTGTTCCGACTACATTTTTCTTTTCTTTTTATCAGGGGTGTGACGCGTCCGTGCTGCTGGACAACAGCACAACTATTGTGAGTGAGAAGGGGTCCAACCCCAACAACAACTCCATCCGAGGGTTTGAGGTCGTCGACGAGATCAAGGTCGCCCTCGAGACTGCCTGCCCCGGCATCGTCTCATGCGCCGACATCCTTGCCCTTGCCGCTCGTGACTCCACTATCCTTGTAAGTAATTCAATGAGCACAAACAATGCAGCCAGCATAGTACTGTGTGTGACTCGATCTTTGGGATACAAACTAAACTGCAGGTTGGTGGCCCATACTGGGACGTGCCTCTCGGGCGGAGGGACTCTCTGGGCGCCAGCATCCAGGGCTCCAACAACGACATCCCTGCACCCAACAACACCCTCCCCACCATCATCACCAAGTTCAAGCGTCTCGGCCTCAACATCGTCGACGTCGTCGCCCTCTCCGGCGGCCACACCATCGGCCTGTCAAGGTGCACCAGCTTCCGCCAGAGGCTCTACAACCAGTCGGGCAACGGCCTAGCCGACAACACTCTTGACATGTCCTACGCGGCGCAGCTGAGGCAGGGGTGCCCCCGCTCCGGCGGCGACAACAACCTCTTCCCTCTGGACGTCGTCACCTCCACCAAGTTCGACAACTTCTACTTCAAGAACATCCTCGCCGGCAGGGGCCTTCTCAGCTCCGATGAGGTCCTGCTCACCAAGAGCGCCGAGACGGCCGCGCTTGTCAAGGCCTACGCCGACGACGTGCACCTCTTCTTCCAGCACTTTGCGCAGTCCATGGTGAACATGGGCAACATCATGCCCCTCACCGGCTCGCAGGGGGAGATCAGGAAGAACTGCAGGAGGCTCAACAACTTCCACTGATCGATCAGTTACCGGATGTTCTGTACTTCTGTTGTTCGTTGGGTCGGTGTCAAGTGTCATGTTTTGTTTGAATAAGAAAGTGAGGCTGTAATCTGGGAACCCCAGATGGTGTTTTGTGATGAACTCGAGATCTGTAATGGGCGTTCAACTTCAATGTTGGGAGGATGAATTTGTTGGTAGCGTCTTAAAAATTGAGTAATCTAAGCAGCTAGAAAGTAGCTACGGATTTCATGTTTGATTCAAAGGATCAATTCTGGGAGGATGAATTTGTTGGTAGCATCTTAGAAACTGAGTAATCTAAGCAGCTAGAAAGTAGCTACGGATTTCATGTTTGATTCAAAGGATTTGCATAGGAAATTTGTAGGATTAAATCCCACAGAAAATTTCCCTACGATGGTTGTTTGATTTGTAGGATTGATTCCTATAAAAAAAATCCTAGGGAATCATTTGTAACAGATTGCATAGGAAATCTAACATCCACCCAAACCTCTTTCTTAGGATCCTTTGTGTTTCCTATGATGGAATCAAACAAAATTTGGTGCATGTGGGTTTCTATAGGGTTAAAGTGGGCATGATATTGCAATCGTATGTTTTATCTATTTCTTCGTTTTTCCTATCCCATGAATCAAACAAGTCTTACTTTGAAGATGGATGAATAAGAAATGTAAACATTGAGAATAATGCTAGAGAGTGGAAGTTGGTAGGTAGCGGTAGACTAGCCCCGAGCGAGTATACCGTCGGTGGTGGTGTGTTTTTCGTGGCTAGGTTCTGTTGTGGATGCAATGTAATCAAAACTCATTCTGAGTTAACATGACATCTGCGAGTTTTTTTTAAAGTTAACATAAAGTAACCACTTTTGTTACCCATAAAAGGGAAGTCCCGCTTGTCCGGAGGTGAGCAGGGGAAAAAAGCAGGTGACCCCTGACCGCCATCCAAAGTTGAAGCCGGTCTAAAGCAAAAAAGAAAAAAGAGGAGGCTCAATGTGGAAGAAGATTTAAATAGCTCAGTAGAGGCTTTGCTTCAGTAAATGTCATGCCTATGTCCTTGTTGTTGAAGTGTATAAGTGAATTGCACTAGCTTTTTTCAGCAGTTCGGATTTTTAGTTGAGTTGGCTAGTGCATAAAGCTTGAGATAGTATTAAGATCTCGAGTTCAGAGTCCTAACTTTCACAATTTATTCTAAAATTGTCAGAGGATGAGTGACCTGCTTCGCTCATGCATCCTTTTTCCCCTTGACAGCCACAGGCGGTCAAACCCAACTCTCCGATGAGGATCAGATTAAAAGGTGAAAGAGCACACGCTGCCGCCGAGCAACCTAGATTTTCCGGCGCGCCGTTAATGATGCCCGACACGACTGGTTTTCTATTCGATCTGTGTCAAGTCGTATCATCTGGTCAAATCACATAACCTGAGTCCTAGCCCAGTCCACCCTCATCCTGGTAGAAGTGACGTGCAAATGATAATTGTAACTACGAGAGCTTCTTTCTTTTGGCATGTAGCCTGTGTAATGCCATGCGATCCAAATATCTCCTCGAAATCTGTGTGCTCTTCTTCTCGAAAATTTCTTCATGTGATTTCTACTAATCCTCTCGATGATATTGGGTACAGTATTTGGAGTAGGTGACTGATCTAAACTAGGTGGAGCAGATGTGCAAACGCTTTGGCTTCAATCATGCTAACATACTACTAGTACTATTATAAAATATCACCGTTGCTCTTCGTTTGGAACCAAAACTAGGTACTAGAGCAGATGTGTAGTAATCACTTTCTGTTCCAATCATGTACTACTTGGAGCTAGCACTAACAAAGCACAAAACTTTAAACAGAGAGTATACTAACATTAGGACCTCGACTATATTATGTTAAAAACGCAATGCACACAAAGCATAGCCATATATTACTACTAGTACAAAATATATTCCGACTGCTCTTCTTTCTGAACCTCAATCATAGGAGAAAGTTGGACAAGGGTTTAGGTAGGTCAAGCGTCGCAAATTGGTAAAGCAGTTCAGCATATGCGACAGCGGAGACGGATCGAGTGTGGAAGGGAAGATCAGGTACACCTGAAGCACACATACGTACGTACATGGTTCCTAATCTTACCACAAGTGGAGTGGATACTGGACAGTCTCAAGAAACTGAATCACGTTACTGTGCTTGTATATCTATCTATAAAACGGAAGCAAATATGCAAGAGAGCTAAATCACAACAGCATTGCAGTTGCAGAGCTCATGGATTCATCCAAGAGACTCGTTGGTGCAATCCTTGTTGCTTTCTTCTTCTGCCTCTCTGTCCCTTTCGCCTTCGCCGATCACCATGAGACTGACCATCCAGTTCCAGTTGGACACGGTCCAAAGTTCGGTCTCTCTCCGGATTTCTACAGATCCACGTGCCCACAGGCTGACGAGATCGTGGTGTCTGTCCTGAAGAAGGCTATCGCCAAGGAGCAGCGGATAGCCGCTTCCCTTCTGAGGCTCCTTTTCCATGACTGCTTTGTTCAGGTAGGCAGAGTTCAAATGCGTCCACAGCCACGTAAGATGGTTCGCCATCAGTTTAACTATTGCATTTTAAAGATAGATAGAAAATAATAATTTTGCTCAAATTTCAGGGGTGTGATGCGTCAGTGCTGCTGGATGACAGCGAGGGAGTTGTAAGCGAGAAAAACGCTATTCCCAACAAGAATTCCATTAGAGGATTCCAAGTCATAGATGAGATCAAAGCTGCACTAGAAGAAAAATGCCCACACACAGTCTCTTGTGCTGACACTATCGCCCTAGCGGCCAGAGGTTCAACAGTACTGGTAAATGTCTATTCTTCATGTTGTATATAAACCTGTGCTAGGCTGATAGTTTTACAGATAAAAATAGTGAATTTCTCAAAGGAACTAGTACTTTATTTTATCTTATTTAGAGCAACTGAGGACCATATTGCACAAACCTGATAATGTCACCCCCATATATCTTCATGACAGAGTGGTGGCCCATACTGGGAACTTCCGCTAGGAAGGAGGGATTCCAAGACAGCATATATGAAGCTAGCAAATAAGAACCTTCCTCCACCGAATGCAACACTGCATCGTCTTATAAAGTTCTTCGCGAGGCAAGGGCTGGATAAAGTTGACCTCGTAGCACTATCAGGTATGGCACCTCTTCAACGTTCAAAGTACACATCTGAGGTAAAGCAGTAAAACAAAAAGGTTTGTTAGGAACGTTAGTTAGCCTAGAAGTGGCTCGGCTGTTCATACTCTACACTGGCATATTATCATAAACTTAAGTTGTCGATAAAGAAAAAGCATGAAGTTGTCAGTAATAACAGTATCTGCTGGAAAAGATGATTGGAGAAGCATAAAAGTAATACTCCCTCCGATCCAAATTAATTGTCGCAGATTTATATATAGTTGTCGCTATTGGGTCAGCATGTTCTCCTGCTCAAGGATACTTTTATCTTACATTCCAACAGGTAGTCACACCATTGGAATGGCCAGATGTGTCAGCTTCAAACAACGGCTCTACAATCAGCATAGAGATAACAAACCAGATATGACACTGGAGAAAAGGTTTTATTACAAACTGGCATCAGTCTGCCCACTCACTGGAGGAGACAACAGCATAATCCCACTGGACTTTGCCAGCCCTCCAAAGTTCGACAACAGCTATTACAAGTTGATAGTGGAGGGAAAAGGTCTTCTTAATTCAGATCAGGTTTTGTGGACCGGAAAAGACCCAGAAATAGAAAATCTGGTAAGAAGTTACGCAGAAAATGAATCGTTGTTCTTTGAACACTACGTGAACTCAATAATCAAGATGGGTAACAGAAACCCCCTCTTGGGTTACAATGGAGAAATCCGCAAGAACTGTCGCAGGGTTAATCAGGTCCTCTAGTCAACAACAACAAAATCCATCTGAATATGGATTCTTTGTTTGTGATTTTGATTTGCACGATTGGTCATCTAAATGTCATCCTGCTAAAGTTTGTGACATGATTTGTAATGTAAAATCAGGTTGCTTATTCATCCCGAAATGTAAATTTTTCTTCTTTCAATGAAAGATATCCCATCTTTTGCTCTGAAACATTCAATTTATTTCAATGGAAGAAGAAAAAAACTTGGGAGAGCTGATGCCAGACACAATTCTATATGTGCGAGATATCTATACTATTAAAAAGATTGGGACCGTTCGTCACCCCAAAGATTTTCCGTCTGCCGGTAAAAGACGGTTTTGCCCCTGCCGTTTGGACTAAATCACCCACGTTGCCACCGCTAAGTGAAAACTGAACCGAACAGTTCCTGCTGGATGTGAGCAGAACGAGGCGAGAACGACGCGCCCGGGATTGCCGTGACCGGCCCTACGTCACAGGTGTGGAGGCCCGTGGGGAAGGACGAGCGGGGCGACCGGAGAATCCTAGCACGCGCCGCCGGTCGAATCGCTCATGTTGCCGAGCGGGGCGACCGGAGAATCCTAGCACGCGCCGCCGGTCGAATCGCTCATGTTGCCGCCAAATCAAGGCCTCTGAAGGATCAAATTCCTATCCCCTTCGCCGATTCAAGTGTACCAGCCGACAGATCGAGACCAAACGCCTCACTCGAGAGGAGGAAAACAGGCCGAGCTCCAGGCCTTCCAGGTAGAGCAGGAATAGGAAGGAGTGACGATGGCGGACCTCCGGGGCGGCGGGGCGGGTTGTGGTGGTTGGCCTCGCGCAGACGGTGATGACCGCAGCGTTGAGCGGATCCATGGTGGGCGCGGTGCGGGGGCCGTGGAGGTTGCTGCGGACGCCGAGGGCGTGAGGGGCTGGTGGGGCTATGAGGAGGAGCCAGTGACCTGAGGACGAACGGGAGAGGCAGCCTGAAGAACGGATCTGAGCATGTGGGATCGAATTACTGTGGAAAGTGGGATTGCCTGATCTCACGGGGGAGGTCATGGCCTATGTCACAGGTTGAAACGGGATCAACTTCCTCCGTTAATTGCAGCAGTATGATCAGAACAGCTACCAGGAGCACGACAACAAGGGCAACCACTATTGGTATTTGACTGATGGGGATTTATTTTGAATTGCATCTTGTTTTAGGTCTAGGCCTTCAAGAACAAATGTTAATTTTTTCTAAAAGAAAACTTACACGACAAAAACATTTATGTAAGAACATTTCATCGGTGATACTTTAGCATTGTCCACTTCATAATTTTAGTACTCTCTCCGACCCAAATTAGTTGACTTAGATTTGTCTAGATTCGATTGCATCTAGACATGATTTAATATTAGATTTATCTGTATTTTGACAAATTTGAGTCAACTAATTTGGACCGGAGGGAGTAAAAAGATTGACAAAACAGGAAATGTCTACAGTTATTTTGCAATCATATTTTCGTCAAATTTTTAGTTTTAAATTTTTGTAAAACTATTTATCAATTGTCGACCCGTTGCAACGCACGGGTATTGTGCTAGTAAGATTAAATAAAGCTCATGTTAAATGAGTACAGAATGCAAACCTACATCACAAAATCCACAAAACTAAAGCATAGCTCATACTGTCCCATATCTTCTATCATTTGTCTTCTGTGCTACTGGTGTAGAAGCAGAACCGTTTTCCCATGATGCTTGGCTTGCATGATTTCCGCATCTTGGTCTTCCAACCTGATGGATGATTCGGTTATAAAGTAGTAGGTCATACCAAGCAGCAGCATCGTCAATAATTTTGACAGGCAATAGTGAGGCTCTGAACTCAAAGTAAAGTGCTTACAACATCCAAGAAGGCAGACATGGTATTCATCCCAGGCAGTGCATGTAAACCATACTGAAATTGGTGGAGGTGCCATGTTTTCAACAAACCTTTTGAATAGCATTGCTCAATAGCTTAATAAAAAGTTCAATAAAGGAGGGGGAAATAACCTGATGCTCCACACGAGTTTTGTAGATGAACCCCCCACAACAAAGTAGACTGGACAAGACAATGAATCTACAGGCAAATAGCACAGAATTCAGAATTGCAAACTCAACAATGAGAAGGAACACACGGACATGTAGCAACACAGCAATGATGGTAGTAATATAAGGGGAAATCTACTTCAGTAAACACACGTTACAAATCATGATATAACTGACAATTACCATAAACAAACTTCTAAAGTTCAAGTTACACATACATGCAGGAAATAATTCCAAAAGTTGCCCAGCCTCTCATTGAATCATTCTCTCTTTCTTGCGTGTAACCTACACATATAACAGATATTACAAAGAAAACATATAACTAGGCCGAAATTTACAAGTCCACCAAAAGTGACCAAAAGGATTGTATGTCATGTGAATAAAAGCACACAAACGATAAACGATTGAATACAGTAAAACTGCTCTGAAATATGGATGTTTTTGCTTATATGACAGCAGTTGCAGTAGCTATTCATATGTTGTTAGTAATAAGAATTACAACATAACATTAGCATGGTTTTCAGTTGTGCCACCATCCTGGTTAACAATGTCATTATCTTACATTAAATTAGTGAAAAGCATCAACTTTTTTGCCACAAAAAATTGACATTTGATGTGTAACGTTTTTCAAACTTTGGTCTGAGATTGCAACATGTTTATCCACAACTTAAATCTTTAGAAATGCTTATGATATATATAGATATAGTGAAGCACCTATAGAGATAATTTCAAATACATAAAAATCGATATGCCCAGCTGGTGATTGTATGACTAGAACCAACCACATTCTTTGGTGAGTGTGAATTCGATTGGATCATAGCCCGCCACTGGGATTGAAACATTGACCTCATATGGACTGCTTCGAGTGATTTCACCTACAAAACGTACGAACTCATTTGTAGATAGGTTAAAAGACATCACTATGTAGAGACAAAAAAGTCACTGACATATCCAGTTAACATTCAAAACTGTAGGAGACAGGACAGTAGGCTTGGCACCATTGGCCCCTGATCCTGTAAGCATAACCCCAAGACCTTTTGTCGGATTAACCTGTGTAGCAGAAAAAGAAATGAAAATTATATCGAGTTCAACACAAAAGGTATGCTGCAACAGGCATATGGTTAGCACTTAGCACCAACGATAATGGCAGTCTCTTAAGAGTCACATGGTATTCTTAACTGCTGGTTTCAAAAATAGTGCACTCATTTGTTTGGGTAGGCTGATATACTTTCCTTTCTGGTTGCAAGAACAGCAGTGTGTCCATTTACCAACACCGATAAGAAAATTAAAGATCACAACTTACCTTGCTGTTTCAACATAATGTGCAAAACCAGCACAAATTGAGGTACAATAAAGAAAAACATAGGGACATGGAATGTGTAGGCTTTTACTCCCTCTGTTCCATATTAACTGTCGCAGATTTGTCTAGATACGCATGTATCTAGACGCGTTTTAGTGTGTAGATACATGCGAATCTAGACAAATCTGCAACAGTTAATATGGAATGGAGGTAGTAGTTTTTAGTCCTCAGTCTTTCCTTACCCTGAAGGTAGGTTGTCCAACAAGGACTGAAAGGGAAGACATGGCGCTAAGATATAAAGAGACGTGAATCTGCTCACTTGGAAAACTGCACAGAGAATAGAATTGCAACGATTTATATTGTGTCCATATGAAAGAGTAAGCAAACATCCTAATTATAAGTCAGGGATTGGCCTTGGCTATTCAATGAAATTAAGCATTTCTTTTGCATTTTCTCGAAAAATCAAGAATTGAACCAGGTGGGTCAGAAATTCTAAAAATAATAATTTAATATTTTCTCTCATGCAAAAATTAGAAACAAATAGTACGTTTTTGGAAGAAAAAATATTTTCTGGAACTTTGTATACTCTTTGATTTTGTAACTTGTGTGTGGTAGTA
This sequence comes from Avena longiglumis, assembly GCA_030063025.1. Lineage (NCBI taxonomy): Eukaryota > Viridiplantae > Streptophyta > Magnoliopsida > Poales > Poaceae > Avena > Avena longiglumis. The sequence continues at coordinate 452,742,311 of CP125973.1, read as the reverse complement.
CTGTCTAACTGTGCAACATTCTGATTTTGGTGTGAAATTATTTGCGTCCACCATCAATGGTACGAACTATACTATCAAGGGCTTTAGTCTCCTGCTGACAGTACAATGAGTGGCATCAAAATCCTTATTCTCTATGATAAATTCACCACAGAGATAAGTACACATAACTTTGTTGTTCTTCCATCAGGCAGTATGCATGGCTAGCAGTTTCCAAGCTAAAATTCATAAAACTGTGTTTGCGGATAAGTCATAATGGTGGTTTCACACTGTGTATAATATGATCTTTAAGAAAGTGCATATTACAGAAACCTTGCTACAACCAAGTGAACCGCATCTAACCAGCTGAACCTTATTCAAATCATTCTTCACATGAAAACAATTATACTTACCAGTTGGCATTTAATTAGGCTTATTTAGATAAGCTGAAACTTTAATTAGGCTGAACAAAATCCCTAATCTTATTAAACATGGCTAAAAATTAGATATGATTTAACCTAAATCCATGATGAGGTTGTTCGAATCCCAGCTGAGTCAATCCATTGTAAACCTGGAGAAACCAAGCTGACTTGTAACATGAGCTCAGTCAATGATTAACAGCCAAAGAAAGAACTAGCTTTACCACTTCTGATGATCGAGGGTGGAAACCCACAGTGAAACCCTTAAAAACTCTTGGACCACTTTTAGCACAAGGAATAGAAAGTTCAACAACCACCCTGACAAAAAGGAACATGTTTATCTGCAGACCACACTAGAAAATAGTAGAACAGAGGGATCAGGAAAAGAATTATTAAAACAAGCAGTACACACATTTTATAAATATATCATGTTCAAAGTTCATGCTACTGAAGTTCCTTTGGTTTTAGAGAATTAAGAACCATATTTGTATCAATTTCATTTATATTTTCCATTCCACATTTCTTTTCCATTTCATTTCACTTTTCCTTGTACCAAAAATAAAGAGAAATCAGGCATCTTACTATAATTTAAAACAGACTGTTGATTTGCTATTTGAAAAGCCGAAGGTATTTTTGGAGTCAAAATTGGCAAGGAGCTAGTGACTACTTATTACATAGTTTTTGCAAGGAGCTAGTGACTACTTATTTTCCATTTCATTTGCACCAAAGTTGTTTTTTCAAACTTTCAGATATTTACAAGTGTGTAAAGTATGAAAATTAACACATTACTCTTTTTTCTGAAATGATGTGCTAGGAACCTAGACACATGTTTGACCTAAATTTATTCCTCCCATTTGTGTAAGATGCAAGAAATTACCATGAGCATGTTAACACATGGATAGCAGATCTACATACAAACATAGATGAAAAACTAGGCTTGATAATAAGATAGTTAACGGCACGAGTGCACAGCTCTGTTTTGTAGCAAAGACAAAAAAAATAGGAAACAAGTTGCAGTTTATTTGAACTTAACTTTTTGACATCAACAGAAAGAATCAAGAAATTAAAAATAAGAAAATACAAATAAAGTCCTTATGGTTACCTGCACATCCTTTCATCATAGGATATGCTGCAAATGCATCCATCTTCATCTGCGAACTCACCAATGTTAGTTTCTCTTTCACAAGAAGTATGCACCCAAAAAGAATCAACTCATTGTTCTTTGAATGTGGTCAACGGGAATTGACAGGTTTATCACCAATAAGGTAGATGATTCTGGCAATAAAACCTGCTTCCTGTATCAACCTTGCTTTGGCATATGCACAAATATATACAGGGTATCTATATGAACCCTCTGTTGGGTTAGAATGGCAAAATGAGTGACATAACAAGAAAGATTACTTATGCTCAACTTTTTTCCAGAAGTGGAAAAGAAATGAAGTTCGATCAAAAAGAACCACCAGAAACTTTGTACTCCCAAGTTTGCAACACCCACTAAGTCATGAGAGTTCACCATGGTCAAGCAACTGAATTACACCTCGTAAGGCTCTTGGGAATGGGGCATGGAGTTTCTGCTTGTACATAACAAAGGATAAACTAGGAAGCGAACAATCATAAATGCACCCCCATATTAGGCATTGTGATGTGCAACAAGATAACTATAGACGGTACTTGCAATGAAGAAAATAAGAATTTAATATCTACTCACGCGGATGAGCATCAGGGTATCCATAGTAAATGCATGCAACCAGAAAAATAAGCTTGCGTAGCTTTTAAGCATGATTGAATCACACCAAGGTAATAGTTGGTAGAAGCAAAATGGCTATTTACGAATGTGCATCTTATTCCATTATCAGGAGATTAGTTATTACATGTGCAGAACATTGGATTGGCCACATGAAAAATATTGGTCATCAAAACAACTTCAAGGACGAGGCTTGCCTATGGGCAAGGGCAGGGGCGCTAGGCCTTAGGGCAGTTCTGCCATCGACGTGGGATGCGCACTGAACAAGCACCTTTTGTACCGACCTCCTAGGAGGCTTGTAACTATCCTATCTTTTCAATGAATGAAAAGCAAAGGTCCTTTGCATTTTCTCAAAAAAAAAAACTTCGGTAAAGTTATCATGATTAAATCATGAAAACTGCATATTGGAGACTGAATGAAAGTCTAAAACAACCCTTACTTCAAGATAGAGTGACTATATACCACTGAAGTTTTCTAAACATAAAAATTTGGCGTTTGTGAATGAAATAATCTAGTTAGTCTTAAATACAACTTGGTACAAGTTCACAGAAACTCAGATTGATTTAGTAAGCCATAAGACTTCTCTAAGAAGTAAGCACACACATAATCATATAAAAATACATGTGTAACCAAGAAGATTTAACAACAAAGTAAATGCTAAATTTTACTTTATTTAGATTGCAAGTAGTTGGTGGAAGATTATCAACAAAAGTGTAAACAGAAAATGTGAAAAGACAGCAGACCTGTGCATACTTTATTTGAGCATCGTCCACATATAATGTTTACCTGAAATGTCAATACGCTCGTTGATGTTTGTCCACATATCTAAAGATAAACTTGACAAAAAATCAAAAATTCTAAATATTAGTGAAAACAGCAGGGTGTCTCATCAAAATTCGAACAAACCTGTGCAGTGCGGCCCATCTCCTCAAAGGTAGTTTCGCATTTCGCCAAATCTCCATTCTGAAACATCTGAAAAAATTGTGACAGATAAAAGAATGATGAAGCTCAAGGACCTACTACAAGAACAGATGACAAACAGATGACGGTGAATGGAGCTATATCATAGAATCATATCTCAGCAGTCTTTACCATGTAGAAATCTCGGAAGTACACTGCTGGAAACATTTGCATTGATAAACACCGCAATGAATTGGAAAAACTTTTATGTGAAGTGCATTTGGTCTAGATAAACTATAGAAAGTTCAAAACATTAGCTTGAACATGAGTTTATACCCTGCAGTTCAAGATCCTAGTGTAGGCTTCCTTTCAGTGTAGAGAGGGACACACAAACTCCATGGATGGCTAACAGAAAACTTGAGATTGTAAGTCATCACTCATTTATGAAATGATCATGTATTTTGAAGTTGTCACTGAAGCTTATAACAGTTTATGTTCCTTATACAAGGTAATCGTCCTTATACTCGTTTCCGGTAACCGATGAGAGTACCTACTACCAGTACACATGACCTAGTGGACCTAGTTTCAATACATTGGTTTTTTGTATGCTTTTCTCCCCCTTAACTCAATACACTTCTTTACTGTTGTGATTAAGTTTCGCAAATGTGCTCTATTGTTTTACTTCCATATACCTTTTTCCCTTTCAACAATGCAGTAGAGCCCCTTAACTCAATACACTTCTTTACTGTTGTGATTAAGTTTCGCAAATGTGCTCTATTGTTTTACTTCCATATACCTTTTTCCCTTTCAACAATGCAGTAGAGTGAAAAAAAAGGAAGGATAATTCGACCGGCTTGTAACCGCGTGGGATGGAATATTAGTATAGTAGAACATTATGACCCATAGGCCATATAGCGATATATGGCATATAGGTTACAAGAGATATTTACTGAAAGTTAGACATCACCAGCTCTTAGCTGATACCTCCCACCTAAGTCCTACTCATTATAGGAAAATCAAAAACCTTCTATTCAAGATGTAACCAAGTCTTGAACAATGTGCCAGATAGCAATGATAATATATCTCAGGCACTATTTTATTGTAGACAAAGTTGATAAAACTGTGGAATGTTACCTGAATGTAGTCAACAGGCTTTGAACCGGTTAGAAAAGAGCGAGGACTGGTAAAGCGGCCAAAGTCAATGAAACCCTGGAAGAGATGCATTATTGAGATAATGACGAGGACAAAAGCATTAGATATGTATATACTATCTGAGCAATATCCCCATTTGATTGTATAAAGGGTTGCCTACATATTTCCCCACATGTATGCGGTATGCCTATTCGTTTCATGTGAACAAGTTGCCTTCATTGTAACATGGTATATATTACAATAACCAAATGATAAAGTCAATGTATGCTGTGTACATTGAATTTCAAATATTTTACATACATAACAGTCAAGCTACAAGGGCGGGCCTGGCACAGTGGTAGAACACCTCCACTTGTGTCCTGGAGGTCCTGGGTTCAAATCAGCCTCTCTGCATAAAAAGCAAGGGAAAGGCTGCCTAGAAATTCCCTTCCCCAGACCCCGCAATGTGTGGAAGCTTTCAGCACTGGGTACCTTTTTTTTACATAACAGTCAAGCTAAAAGAGAAAGCACAGATAAGCAGATAAATGATGACTGACATTGTTGGGCCTGAAAGATGATTGATGTTTCTAACTTTGTTACATACTTATATGTCTATACTTTTGCCCCCTTAACTCGGGATACAGTCATATATGATAATTTCTTTCTCTATTGGAGTGTGGATCACTACGAATAGTTGTCAGAACCTAGTAAATCAAGCACATATTATTAGCAAATTTATGGAGCACACGGACATGGGTGCATCTTATGATGGTTTATATTTCTTAAATGTATCATATTGCAGCATAACTTCTCTACTCTCTAGAAACACGTATTTTGCTACTGGCACCTTACAACATAGGTACTCCCTCCGACCCATATTAGTTGACTCAAATTTGTCTAGATTCGGATGCATCTAATACTAAAACATGTCTAGATACATCCAAATCTAGACAAATGCAAGTCAACTAATATGGGTCGGAGGGAGTACAACAAGTCAAAAATATGGTAACGCCTGCGCACTGATACGGGAAATGTTTAAATAATGCTAGCTCATTGCGTATAGAGTAACGGTTGACAGAATCACAATGATGATGGGAAGCATTGCACTGCTTATTTAACAGTGTAAAGAATAACAATGCACTGAAACCTTTTTTTAACGTAAAACACATTGAAACATCACTGAGCATGTTAGCATCATTAGCATGTTTGTTAGTAAGGGGTTGCCAGATCTATCACATGTTTAAATAAGATCACTGAACTAGACAGGGCAGTGTCAGCATGCAAGAAACCCGTCCATCCGTTAATGATCTATGTGGAGTCTGTATCAGGAGTCAAGTTTGGAGCAAAGGAAGGATTGTGCAATGAACCAACATGCAAGCAGGACAACACTCTACTCCATCCCCTTTAGGCCTTGTTTGGTACTAGAGTATTAGTGGGGATTAGAGGGGATAATCCTCACCAAACCCCAGATCCCCACTTGTTGCTAAAAGTATGTTTGATTCTAGAGCATTGGACTAGTTCAATCCCCACTCTTCCGAACTTGTAGTGCATTTTTCTCAATATCCAATACACTACCTCTACCTAGTCCTAGTGGATTGGAGATTGGGGTTTTGTGGGGATTAGTGGGGCTTGGATGAAGGTAGGGGTTTCACCCAATCCCCTAGTGGATTATCCACTCTAATCCCCACAAATACTCTGGTACCAAACAAGGCTTTAATGAATGCAATGAGTATATCTTGATGAACTCAAAAAAGAAGATGAAGACAACACTACAAATGATCAATAAGAAAATGACATGTCATATGGGATTCCCATACTCATACCGCTTGAGATCTTCTCTGCACATCTTTGCATAACTGGACAACTAAATCAGTCGATATCGAGCCCTGGTAATGACAATGTACTGTGATGTATAGCTGGATACACTCCTGGTGAAACTAGATACATGCAAGTAGAGTATGAATTTTCAGAATAACTTATAAATGAATGTATTACAATTACCTTCTCATTATACTCAAAATTTGTCCCGACCATGTGTGTCTAGCAACAGCTTAGGAGATAATGATACGAAAGAGCCTGATTTAGTTTCAAATAAAGTATGCCTGGTGAGCACTAGGATCATAAGGATACAAAGTCAACAAGGTGGCTGTCACTGTCGAATGTATAACAGTTAGAACTTGGAACAGCGACAATAGCAGTGGCTGGTATACAGACATACACAATCCCCAACAACACTGCAGAAAGTAATTGAAACTGTAAGGAACTCCCTAATAATAACTATTGTCAAACTTCAAATGGATTTACAGGAAAGCATAACTGTGCTGATTTATCATACTGAATGCAAGACTAGAAAGGGGGACTTTTAAAGTAAGACTCGGAATCATATTTCTACGCCAGAGGATGCTGGCATAATGAAAGTTAACAGTTACAGTATCAAACGAACATGCCCTACAGTCAAATGAGAATTGGTATATCATACAGTAGAACCTGCTACGAGCAATAATAGCAATGTGGAATTCCTTAAGTTTCTTCATCACTGAATATATAGACATTTTACTGGATGAAAACTGAACGAATTGACATTTGATCTAAGATAGCTTTTCATTGCATAACGGTTACTCAGAACACCAGATGCAATGTATGACTCAAGGAATGCTTCTTCTTTTAACCAGATGCACAAGATGACAATAGTTGCGAATGTTCCATATTTGTTTGGCCTCCAAATGAACTCACGCTTTATGCCGAAGCAAAGAATATCTGCTCTAAATGTGAAATGGTTCCAAAATCCTAGAGATAATGTTCTGATAATAAACTTGCTTGATGCTATTAAAAGAGCAAAAAAAATTACCTAGGATGAAGGGATGAATAGCATTGACGGGACCGGAAGAGAAGGCGTTCCATTTGAGCAACATGCCTATTCAGATTTCAGGAAGTCAGTAACAAATGCCCTGTTAGAAATGTATATGACGTACGGTACATTGATGGTCCAGCTAAACCCAAAAAAATCTGGGAAAACAGGCTGCTAAAAAGGAAAAAAAACGAAATCAAATCCTCCTATAGCTAGGTGGAGGACAGAGTGTTCGATTGGACAACCCAAGCAACCAAGCCAAGCCAGGTTAGGGATTTTTCCGTACCAATAGAAGGAAGGGGATAAATCAGGCAGCCTGGATGTATCGCCTCCTGCCCACCCCACTACAGAGGGGTGCGTAAGCCTTGGATCCTTGCGCCTTGGGTGTGCCGCGTGAGGGGTGGAAGGGGACGCCTTCTCCGGCGCCGGCGAAGAGAGCTGAGTTCGTCGGCGCTGGCCCTGTAGACGGGGCAACCGAGAGTGAAGTGGGGGAGGTAAAATTCCAACCGTTACGCCCGTAGCCGAAGCAAAGCCGATGGCATCCAGGCATGGGCTGCAAGAACTATGCACGAGATAACGCGTGTTTGGCCCGTGAAAGCCGAATTCTTTTTTTTTTTTCGTATATCAATCATGGTCTTGTGTTTACACCTCACCCCCACGGCGCGCCGCCAGACCAGATCGTTATAATAACCCTGCCCCCTTCCGACCCCTTCCCGCACAGCTAGCCTATTGTCGTCACAGGTGTTATCATGGTCATCTGTGGTTTCTAACCCTACCCACCGCATATGCCCATTCTCTATTTTCCATCCATCCTCTACTCTCATGGTATTTCCACCCATCCTCTACCTCCATGGTGACAATAAGATCTCCGCCTTGCCGCTCGACCGCTAGCGACACCTCCGAGATCTAGATCTGAACCCATCAACATTTTCTTCGCACAATCGCCCTCTCCCCTCGCCGCTGGTCGTTGGATCGTGATTGCTTGTTGTCCATCAATTGTTACCTATTTTGCGACGATTTCCATCGGAGAGAAGAAATGAATCTACCAGGTACGTTATCCCGGGTGATTTTAGCATATATTCCTTAACTGTCGAAGGGGCGGGGCATGGCGACCTCTCGCATGAAACCCTAATGGCGAGCTAATTCCGGTCGCTTTTCTACTTTCCGCGCAGGTGTGACACCAATGGACCCAATGGAATGGCGCCTACCGGGTGTGATGCGGTGCGCGGGTAACAACTGCAACTCTGACCCCGGGACCTGGCCCCTCCACTATGCCCGCCACGAGGGCGCGTTCACCCGCCTCTGCTCCTCATGTGTCATCCTTTCCTACCGTTCCATGTACTGTTGCGGCTGCTTCTTCCTCCTTGGTCCCGCACCGCCATCCAAGAACGACGACCCTCTCGTCGCCCCGCATGAGGCGACGGTCACCTGCCTCGCCTGCCACGAGGCCGTTGCGCACCTATCATGCATCGACTACTCCACCGTCGGCGTGTTCATCTGCCCCGTCTGCATTGCGGCCGCTGCAAGCAGGCCCTTCTCCTACGCGTCATCTTGCAGTGCGCCGCTCGACATGCGTGGCGCACGTGTTTTGCTTCTGTCCACGCGGATAGCATTGACTTTGCTGCAGAAGGAGGGCGCCTGTGCACAAGAGCTGGGGCAACGGATGGCCGCTGAGTCAGCGAAAGAGCGGAAGAAAGCGTACCACGCGCTTAGCTTGGCCTTGGACATAGACATGGAGATACCGTCTATGAACAAGCACATCCCGCCGGACAAGAACCTAGGCAAGGAGCCGCAAATTGAGATTGTAAATCTGGACCAAGACGAGGAGCCGCAGACTGACATGGTAGGCACGGAGCCGCAGATTGACAATGCAAATCTGGACCTAGGCAAGGAGCCACAAATTGACATGGCAAATCTGGACCTAAACGAGCCCCACATTGACATGACAAAGCTGGATTTAAACGAGCCAGCACCGCCGCCTTCCCCCTGCATGGAGGGCGTCCACGGGGGAATGGCGATGCCCTCCAGCGAGCCTTCAGTGGTGAGGTTTACATTTGGAATGGATGGCCTTCGTAGGGAACCGGCAGTGGCTTCCTCTTCTTCTACACACCCACCGCCTTCCATGCCCACGTTTACATTTGGAATGCAGGGCGCTGGCAGGCAATCGTCAATGGCGTCCACCCGCCAGGCCCTGCTGGCTTCCTTGGCTCGCAGGCAGTCGACAATGGCGTCCGCCCGCCAGGCCCTGCTGTCTTCCTTGGCAACGGAGCACGCCCGCAGGGAATTGGCTTCCATGGCGACGCTTACACCGGGCATGGAGGATGTCCTCAGGGAATTTGCAACGGCTCCCAAGGTGCCCCCACCGAAGCCACGGACTCTGCAACTGTTCTCCAAGGACAATGACGAGGTAGACGAGGAGTAATAATCCAGTAAGGATGCTCGATCAGGAGACACCTTAAAATGTTTCATTTACCCTCCGCTTTCAAAATATAAAATATTTTAGATTTGTAAAGCAAATGTATCTAGACTATTTTTAGTACGTAGGTTTACTCGGGTTTGAAGTAAATCTATACACTAAAAAAAGTCTAGATACATTTTTTTCATAAACCTAAAACATCTTATATTTTAAAACGGAGGGAGTACATCTTATACACCAGTTATTTTCAGTCTATTGCTGCAATGTATGACTTCAGAGTGGTAATCTTGTATTTTCTGAAAGAGTTGTAATCTTGTGGGTGTGTTTTGTTCGAAAAGAGAGGCATGATCCTGTTCTTGCTGAATTTTAGTTGGTATGCCATGTTAAACTGTTCATGTATCCTACTCCCTCCGTTCCGTAATATGATGTTTTATTTTTTGTGAAACGAATGTATTAGACGTCTTTCAGTGTGTAAGTTCACTTCGAATCTACACACTACGAGATGTCTAGATACATTTATTTCACAAAAGCTAAAACATCTTATATTTTAAAACATTAAAACAGAGGGAGTACTATAGAACATTTGATATTTTGAACTCTACTACTGATGCATTTTGTCTGTCTGAAATCTACTTTGTTGATCTCTTTGCGTCTGATGTGAGACTACCCAGTTGTTTTGCAACAGATGCACCAAGCAGTTTCTTGTTTGATACACACAAACCGACTCGTCTTCATAGTGTTCATAAGTTCTAATAAGTGGCCAAGGACTAAGCAGCAGACATAGATTACAGAGGTGACTCAAATAGCATTTGGGCAGATATTAGAAACATATCTCAGACTCTGAGCATGATTGATCTGCCAAATGTCTTCCCCTACAGGAAAAGTTCCTTCACCTTATTGTCCATTGAAACCTTGCACAGCCCATTAAACGCCTCAGCATCTGCGACATAAACATGATAACAAAATTAATGGTGTTACTGGGGGAGGGGAACAATAGTGTTAGCCTAAAAAAAGCTGCTGCAGGGTAAACATAAAGAATGCCAAGTATAATTACTGGTCATTCCAGGATTATGACTAAGAATGACCACTAAAATTGGACTAAAAATGCTTTAAAATGACAAAAAAAAACAGGAAAAATACACAGTATATGTTCAAGTCCATTATATGCTTCGTAGAAAAATACTCCCTCCATACCGGTTTATTGGACTAAATTAGCAAAACTCTAGAACCTAGGTGGCTACAGATTGGCTATGAAAAAGGAGAGTTAGACTATTGTTTACATTTATTGATGTCAAAATTAAAAACATAAGCCATGCATGACCCTTCTCTCATCCTTTCCCGTGAAAAAGTAGCACATGCATTGGTCAGTTTCCAATCCATAAATGGTGGGACTAATTTTTGGAGAGTAATTTGGGGTAGTTAATACACATGTTAGCCTAATATAACGGTATCTCTTCAAAATTATTATTAGCCCAACAATCCGGTATGGAGGGAGTATCACTTTTGCACCCTGGGGAAAATCTCTTAAGAAAACAACTTCAAAGCATTTACTTGCGAAAGTTTTTCAGTCTTTCTTGACATTGGGAAAATATACTCCAGGGTGCACTTCTAAGTTACCACCATTTGGACGATGAAACTAAAGATGTGAGCATCTGAAAAAGACTAACTAGGCTGTTATCTTATTTAGTATAACAATCCAAGTCAATTCTGCCTTTAGAATTTGAAGTATCAGACAATATTCTTGAGAGAGAGAGATAGTTACTGGATTCTAGAATCTTACATTCCAACACAAGAAATCACCTAGGTTCCACTGATGTTCTATAATGTGAGCGGATGAGAAATACGAATATTTGCTTATATAAACCAAGAATGATAGTGCCAAGAACACGGCAACAAGTGCACAAAAAAAATCAAACTCATAGACTCACAGTGCCAAGAACACGGCAACAAGTGCACAAAAAAAATCAAACTCATAGCACAGGCATGCTAGCTTATTTCACCCAGCTCCTTACTGATTGAAGGTGCGGATGAAAAATAAAAACTAGAAAAACTCCTCCCGTGTCTTTGGAGATATGTAAAACATAAAAAAAAAATCAAGGTTGAACCCCATGCAACAAGTTCAGAAAAAATAACTCATAGCACAGGCATGCTATGGAAAAAAAAAACTTAGTTCACCAGCTCCTTACTGATTGAAGGTGCTGATGAAGAATAGAAATTGGCAAAACTCCTCCAGTGTCTTCAGAGTTATGTAAAATATAAAAATGTTCAAGGTTCAACCCCATAGCAGCAAACAGAATAAACCAAAAGCTCACAGTAGTAGTAATAATCATCAATAAGCAAAGAAAACCACTATGGGTGCATCAAATCTCACCAAAGTTTTCACCAAAATCTTTGCAAATTTCAGCAGTGATGGACTGGCCATTGTCGGCAATCCCAACAACCTCCAGATAATGTGATTCATTGCCTTCCAAGGCACCTTTGATGGTCAACTGATGCCCATCAGTCGACTGCCCAACAAGAACTCCACCTTCAGCGTGTTGGACTTTAAGCACTGTGCGCACTCTTTGCCCCACAAACATCTTCAGAATCTCCCCATTGACGATTGCTGAGCGGTTGTTCGAATCCATGTCTGCAAAGGTGTAACTTCATATTTATCAACTCAGCTCAACAATATTAATTGGAAAAGAAGAGAACGAAATAACTGCCCACACATCCCCTAGTCACTCTATTATCATACCAAGCAAGCACGTGAGATGTATTTTAGACTTGATAATGTTCAGTGACAACCGTCCTATCAAACATCGGCTGCACGCATTGGCGCTATTAATGAGAGATACATGCTAGTTACCTGTACAGTTTGGCAGCTATGCTTTAAGTAACAGCATCATGATGGCTACTAAAATCCATTACAGTAGCAGCATTCACAACTTTCTGCTGACATAATATGTCCGATAATTGACAAACAATGTGTTTCAAACTAGATCAATGATATGATTGTCCATTTTATATTTCAATGGCTTCTAACAAGGAGCAATTGCACATCGGACACTATACTTACGGGAGATCAACCTTGCGCATGTGAAGAAAGAACAGGAGACCAAGCATACGTTGGTTATTATTCGTCAATACCAGGAAATTGTTCAAAAAGGCATATAAGGCAGGGCTGCTGCAGCACCCGATCCAGCATGGCACTCCAATGCCAGCTCTACAATATGCTGATGACACACTTCTTATTCTCCATGGGTCAATACATCAGGCCCAGATTGCAAAACACCTGCTGGATGCTTTTGCGGAATTCACAGGGCTGAAGATCAACTATCATAAAAGCACTCTTGTCCCAATGAACATCCAGGAGCAAGAGGCCACAGGGATCGCTGATACCATGGGTTGTCAGATAACAAGCCTGCCATGCACCTACCTAGGCCTGCCCTTATCGCAGACGCGAATCACACGAATAATGCTCCAACCTATCATTGATCGCATCAGCAATCGTCTGCCAGGTTGGATGCCCAGGATGCTGAATATTGGGGGTCGAGTACAGATGATTAACTCAGTGATATCTGCCATTCCCAACTATTTTATGAGCTGCATCCAGTGGGATCAAACAAGTATTGACATGGTTGACAAAATCAGAAGGGCCTTTCTCTGGAAGAATAAAGAGGAAATAAATGGAGGGCAATGCCTAGTTGCTTGGAAGGTAGTAATCATGCCTAAAGCACAAGGTGGGCTGGGGATCAGAAATCTAGCTCTACACAACAAGGCCTTAATGGCCAACATGACGGCAAAACTACTTTCAATGGGAACAGGACCGTGCTTTTCATGGATTACAAATTGGTACCTGCAAAATAGAATCCCGCATTGCTCCGCAGCCAAAGACTCGCCTTTCTGGAAATCAATCATGCAGCTGATACCAACGGTGCAGCAAGCAACATTCTGTCAGATTGAGGACGGATCCAAGACGGCCTTCTGGCAAGACAACTGGACAAGCTTGGGCAGCTTGCAGTTCTCAATGCCTGTCCTCTACTCTTTTGCCGCTGACCATTATTGCACGGTACAATCGCAATTTAGAAATGGCTCCTGGCAGATTGACCTACACCAGCCGCTCTCGGCGACTGCTGAATCCCAACTGCAACAGTTGAACAATGTTCTTGCAACCATGACACCAGGACCTAACGGATCAGGGGATTCCAGACGGCTCATCACAACAGCCAAACACCCGACTACAAAGGACCTGTACAGACTTTTCAGTGACAGAGGAATGGTATGGGCACCTGCAAAATGGATTTGGCTAAAACCAATCCCTCACAGACACAAGATCTTCCTGTGGCTGGCCTATAAAGACAGACTGAACACCAAAAGTAATATGGTAAACAAGAAATGGTGCTCTGACGGTGGTTGTGATCAGTGCCCTGCCGTGGAAACCTTCCAACACATTGCACTGCACTGTAGACAAGCGGACTGGGTGTGGGAAAGGCTCAATATTTCAGACACGGCAAGGAAAGGGTCAGAGTTAGCGGCTTTATTTGATACCCCGAGGCAGAGCGGAAACACTTGGCCAATATGTATTGCCTCTTGCCTACTAGCACTCTGGCGGGCTAGGAATGACAGAGTTTTTAATCAAAGGCAAACGAACAGAAGAACACTATTCAGTAACATCGCGAACTACCTTTCTCTTTGGGCGCACAGATCGGAGAAACAGAAGCCGCAGCTACTAACCTGGGCAGCAGTTTTCCAGGCTATATAGGGTTCTCCCTTTTTTAGCTTTACTTCTAAAATTCCCTGGTTGATACCAGGCTGTAAATTCTGCCACTCCCCCCAACCTTTTTTTGCTTTTCTTACACTTTGTTGTAACCATAAGGTCAGGGTTCTACCCTACCTTCTTATATAAATATATATAACTTCAAAAAAAAAATACCAGGAAATTCGAGACTGAAATGAACGTTCCATTAGAACAACAGGCGCGTTATCACAGACCAGATTAGTGAGAAATCGCGGAGATTTCCGTATCTGGGTTCGACTGCTCGCAGAAATCCAAGACCGTAACAGACTAAACCAAAGCGGAATCAGCACTAAGATAGAGTTAGGGTTCAGTTAAACCCCTCAGATTCTGGAATAATAGTCTACGAGTAGTATTTTAGAACAATCAAATCGAATCTGCAACTAAGTCGATGCGTTGGAGTACCGGGCGGGGGATTTGGGGAACATGGTTAGGAAAAATATTCCGATCAAACGAGGTTAGTAGGGGCATTCATCATACCAAGAGAAGAAGTGAGCCTCGATCAATTCTCACTCCACTTCAGATGGAGATGGAAGACTTCGATAATGGCGCAGCTTCGGTGGAAGGAGGACTGCCCCGGACTCTGCTGCGCTGGGGAATACTGGATCCGGGAACGCGTGAGCCGGGCGGCGGGTGAAGGGAGGAAAAGAGAGGGAGGGGGTATCTGCAAGGCCAGGACCCCAATTTTGCCAAGTTGTTTGCCGACGGCGTTGGAGCCTCGAGTTTGCCTAGAGAGTAAGAGCAACTGTAAAATTTCGGAGTTTTCAGTTTTGGAGCTGTTTTTGGGCCCAAACAGAAACTGTAAAACGGCCGAGAGAAGTCCACATAACCCTCCTAATTATCGACCTTAGGACACTAACCTTTCTTAAGTTTGGATTAGGAAACTTAACCCCTCTGAGTATCAAATACCAGTCAAATGCCCCCCTTGGATGGCTGATGGCAGTTTTGCTAATTGTTTTGGTCCACGTGAGAGTGGTTTTTGCCACGGTGGAGATTAGCGTTAATTATGATTGTTCTTGTTTACGGTCATGGGTGCCACTATTCGAGGTCATGGGCGGCCATGGCAATTTCCCCCACCGCATGGACAGCAGTGGCCCGTACATCCGGCCGACCAAAACTTCCGCCCGGCCAACCTGCTTGTTGCCAGCATGGATCCTGCCGGCATACACCCCCGCACCTTGCTTCCCTCGCCACCGGCGCAGTCCGGCGCTGCTCGTGGACACCGTGAGGGACACCGTCATGAACTCGGAATGCCCGCCACAGTAAGCTGTGCATTCAAAAGCAGAGCACCATGCTCGCTCAAAGCTTGTACAAGACGTCATGCTCATGCTTATGCTCGTACACCAGCGCCATGGTCGCACTCATGATGTATCTGCTCGTTCTGCACGAGGTGGTCACCATGGAGTTCTACGAGGTGGAAGGGGAGGTGCACGTGCCCGAGCTCCCGCCGATAGCGCCGGAGTCGATGGCATGCCCGGAAGAGGAGATGCACGTGCCTGAGTTCCTGCCGATAATACCGAGAGTCGATGTTGTACCTAGAAGGGAGGTGCACGTGCCCGAGCTCCCGTCGATAGCGCCAGAGTCGATGTTGTGCCCGGTGGTCAACACGAATGGCCCCAATTACACGTGGTTCATGCGCCAGCGTGACTGCTATATGGACGCCATGGGCATCGTCACAAACACTGCAGACGAGCTCAAGCCGGGGCACCTAGGGGCCACGTCCCTGCGCATCCGGCTGTGACGCACCCACCGTGTATGTGTCTAGCGGGTCACATGACAAGTACCTTTTAGCATATGTCAATTCTATTTGATTTTACATGTATGATTTGCTTCTTCCCATCAAGATAAAAAGGTGTGCATGTGATATTAGCATACTCAGTTCTTCCGATTCAGTATGGAGCGATGCCCTCATGGTTTTGTGGGCGCATCTCCACGACGACCAACACCAGCGCATCGCCTCGCTTTCCAGTATTTGGTTAACTGCCCCTCGTTCCTGGCTGTGACGAACCAACTGATGAGACGAAGCGTGGCTGCTTCTCTGTGCAAAGCTCCTACACGAGAGCTTGTGGCATAGGTGCTGGCGGAATTGCTTGTTGTCGGTGCATGGTTAGCCTGTGCAGCCTCGAGGCGACTCCCTAACAAGTCCAGTGACTTCGCCGCTGCCGGATGCGCCTTGCTCATGGATACCGCAAGGGGGAAGGCAAATTGACTCGATTTTCCTTTTTTCTAGGGAAACCGACCATTTTTTCCACCCGGGCTGGTCCTCCCTAAGTGACACCCTCCACGTCAGCAAAACCACCCTCCAATACTACCATCAGCCATCCAAGGGGGTCATTTGCCTGGTAATTGATACTTAGGGGGGTTAAGTGCCCCAATCCAAACTTGAGGGGGGTTAGTGTCCCAAAGTCGATAGTTAAGGGGGTTATGTGGACTTCTTTCTAAAACGGTCTGGGCCCGTAAATGTTTTCCGTCCCCTTAAATTGGCCCACTCACACATTATATATACCACGTGTTGACGAACATTAAAATGGCTGACTCCCTTTCTCATTGTCTTCTCTCCCGCGCCGCCACACAAATCACCGACAAATCCACCATCAAATCCCCCTTCCCCCTAAGTTGCCAGATCCGTGCAATCACTGACGCAAAGATGCCTAGGACGACATTTGGGGGAGTTGGAGGCGGTCGAGTGGGCTGCTTCGCACCCGCGCACGGCCGCTTAACCCCCGTTTCCATAGCCCCGACGAGGTGGAGCGGAAGAAGCGTGTGGCGTCAGTGGGGGTGAGGAAGTGAGCCGCGCGGAAGTGGACCAATTTGGTGAGATGTTGTCGCCCTCCCTCCGCTAGTGGAACTTCATCGGCAATGGTGCGGAGGCTGGGAGCTCGCACGCCTCCGCTCGGTTTGCTCCTACCCCTACCCCCTGCCCTTGGACAATGGCGACGAGTACGATTTGGGGACGAGGAAGCGGAGGAGTGCAAGGGGGTGGTCGTCATTGTGGAATTCGTCCGACGATGTTGAGCGGGTCGCCATAGATATCATGATCCGCTACTTCGATCTTGTCCGTGGGGAGAATCTCAAGCGCGGGTGTATGTTGGAGCGCGAGGCCATCGTGGCGGTGGCGGCATGGGAGGCCAAGGATAAGGAGATGGCGGTGTGTCGCATCAAGCGGGAGATCGTCGACCTTGACTGGGCGTTTCCATGTCGTCGCCACACCCATAGGCTCCGATGAGGTTTCCCTGGCCGCATTTTGTAAAGCTAGTGTTAGGGTTAGCAGCAGATCTTTTGATCGCAGTTCATCTTTTGTAAATACTCACTGATACAATGATCCAATGTATGATCATGTTCTCTCAATGTATGATCATGTTTTGTTCATGTCTGAGTTTTGATGCGGATGAAACGTTGGCTAAATTTGAGAAGTTTGGTTCTGGGTTTTCAATTTTTGTTTGGTCCCATGCATTTGCAAACTGGATAACACGAGTGCGGGTCCCTTTATATGCGTTTTTAAGGGGCCTCTTTTACGAGATCCGTTAGAGTTGCTCTAACATATCTTGTATAAACCTAGATCTTCAAATGCATATAAGGTTCACCAAAAAATTCATTTTTGGTTGAAAAGTAGTTTTGTCTCCCTTTCCTCCTCGGATATAGAGCACAAAACCTAAATACACTAGGTTCAACTAAGTGCACCAATAACCTATGCTAAGAAATACAAGCAACAAATTTGATAGCAAGATATATTAGTTCAAACACGATGGCTATCACAATGTAAAGTGAATAAGTAAAAGGACTCTCGTGAAAGAATATTTCATGATCCCTAGTGTTTTGTGTGTTAGATAACAATATCAAGGATTAATTTAATGTGTGCTAAAGTGCTGCAGATCCTCAAAGTGTTTTTTTGGGGGGGGGGGGATTATCCGCCCCTGCCTCACTATGTGGGGACGGAATATCTCCCGAATTTTCCGGCCAGGTCCAGAGTTTTTTCCCAGGTCGGATAATTCGCCCCTCAAGTGGGCTAGATAGTCCGTCCCCTAGGAATTCTGCAAAGGTCGCCATAGCGCGTCACTCAGAGAGGGGGCAGAATTTCCCCCAGACTTTCCGCCTCTAGGGCAGATTTTTTCCTAGGGCGGATAGTCCGCCCTTGAGGGGCGCGGATAATCTGCCCCCTCGAGGATTTTCACCAAGACAAGATCGGCGCGACCCATTGTGTGGGGGCAGATTTTGCCCTGGACTTCCCATCTCTAGGGCGGATTTTCTCTCCAGGGCGGATAGTCCGCCCCTAGTGGGGGCGTATTTAAACCTACATTTCCCCTCCTGCCAGAAATCTTGGTTCATTCGAAAAAGACAAGATCTGCAACTCAAGTTCCAACCAAGAGATCTCCACCTTCATCCACCGAAAGGCCCCGTCCCTTGGATAATCGAAGGAGGAGGGCTCGATCTTCATCAATAACAATCAAGCGCTTCACCTCCTCTCCATTCATTTGGAGAACCCTTGATCTAGTATTTCTTGTAAATATCTAGATCCTTGTTTTGATTATTTTGATAATCCTTGTTCTTATGACAGCTTGTTGTCATTACGGGAGCCTCCAATTTGGTTGTGGATGTGTGTCCGGTAGAGTTGTAAAGGCACCGGTTCCCACCTCGAAGGGTACCAATAGTGGAGAAGGTGGATCAGGCCTTTCGTGGCGAGATCCGTCGAAGAATAGGGTGAGGCCTAGTGTGGCATGGTGGTCTTAGAACCACCCACCCCTCCAACGCAATTGTACTTCCCTTAACAAGGAAGGAACCGTGGTAAAACAAATCTCTGTGTCTCTGCGTGCTCCACTACGGTTTTCTCGCTCCTCTCTTTACGTACTTAGTAGATAGGTTTGCATATAGGAAAATTCTCGTAGTTGCATATTGTAACACCCTCGAATCGGGTCTATGCAGATCTCAGCATTTCCCGCCGAAATCCGCATACAAGCGATTCAAAGACGCCCACCAGACACTTTCGCGTGGGTGGGATTTGAATACAAGTAGTTACATCACAGTAGTTTACAATAGAGTCCACAAGGACTTATATACAACAACATCTCAACGAGTCAAGAGTACAAATGATACAATACGAAGATACAACTCAAAAATAAAATAAGATATTATCCGAGTACGGACAAGATCCAAATGGGACTAAGAGTCTTGAAGAATAACCAAGCGGTGTCCATAACCCTGCCCAGGCCAAGCCGGAAGGGTAACCTTGCTAACGTCATCAATCAAATACCTGTCAAGCCAAAAGGATGCCGACAAAGGGCAAAGGAAAACAGAAAGAGAGCGGTCAGTACTGAGGCCAGTACATGGCGAGACTAGAGTTCGGCGGTCCTCGCCTACATAGGTATGGTGGGCTCAGCGGCAGCAAAGCTTGCACTATCTAACTTATAGAGACACGCTACAACTTCGGCTATTAGAGCGAGATGAGAGAGCACTACACGATAACTTTATATAACACCAAACATAACCCATCCGAAGATTTCCCCCTCAAAGACCAGTCGAGGAAGTCCCCTTGCAGAACGCACACGGTGGAAATTTTAGCTAAGCAGGTATTTAGTTGATAAGGCTAATTACTAATCATATTATTAAAGAGCGAAACATTAATGGCGTTGTCTATGATCATGACACTGTACTCCTGAGGCGTCCATAACCGTGGACACACGGCTTCTCGAAAAGATTTACCCTGCAGGGGTGCACTATTGTACCCAAACGCATGCTCAACCCTTCAGGCATATAACGCGTGCCTTCCGAATCTCACAACAAGAACTTTCCTATAACTACGCGCATATCCAGAGGCATCACCTACTGTGTTTTACCCACACAAGAGATACAGCTGATTCTCTAGGTGGCACAGCGTTTGAGTCTACGGCCGGGCGATGATTGGAAGATAACTTGTAGAGCTTCATCCCACCTCCGGCACGATATCCCGATTTTATGCAATGCAAGCCATGGCAGTCCACCAAAATCATATCACAACTCAACCCATGTCCGAGAACATATTATGCGTATGCACCAAATGGAAAACCAATTTTGTAACCCTCTGGATATACGAATAGCGCTGGTAGTTGAGGGGGGATCCCAGAGGCCCCTACATTTGGTTAGCGCGATCAACTCAGAACTGGTATCGTAGAACGAACGGGTCCTAGGTCGGCTCAAGCAGTTCCCAAAGGTGGTCCCTGCCGGGGCCTTATCATTAGGTGAAACCATAAACAACAACATCATATTAATTATCTTAACACCAACCATATCCGAGTATTATGTTCCACCTGTATGAGAGCGGTACTAAGCATGCCTACGACTCGCAAGGACAAAGCTAGCTAATCAAACAAGGCAATGGGATAACCAAGGCAATATAGTAGAGCAGGTAAATAAAGGAACGGTATTATAGCATCGACAATAAGGATAGCAATAGATCAAAGGAAGGAAGTAAGACCATAAATGCAAAATAGGTAGAAGGGGGAGAATGCTCGCCTGTGAGACAAAGTCGGAAAACCGGAGGCTTGTCGTATCTCGCACCAACTCAACGGCCTATCCGAGAAGAAGCAAAGCACTAGAAAGAAACATCAGATGCACTATTTAATACTACTGCAAAAGATCGGGCATGATGCAAGCATGATGTATGACATGGCAAAGGTGCGATGCAATTAGACAATATTAAGCGGAACCGGGGTCCCGACTGAAAGTACCGACTTGATACGACTAGAGGGGGGTGAATAGGCGTCTACCAATTTTAATTTGTTTCACACTTTTAGGCTCAACGAGAAAGGAAGTTATCTAGAGATGCAACTAAGTGAGCAACCTAAATGCAAGAAAGCGAACACAAACCACAAAAACAGTAAATAGCAAGGAATAAAGGAAGGAGCAAGTAACCGAGGGGACACGGAGATGTAATTCCCGTAGTTCACTCCCAAGGAGCTACGTCTATGTTGGAGAGGTGTCGGGGCCACACAAGGTCACCCGAGCGCCACAAAGGCCTCACCTTCTTCTCCGGTGAGCTCCCCCACAAAGGAGGCCTCACAATCCACTAACCGGTGACCTTGAAGGCGCCAACCGAAACCTTTACACCAAGGTTGAGGGGGAGGCTCCACAACTCAATTGGAGGCCCTCAACGACACCTCGAAGCTTTACAACACATGCCTCAGCTCCGGGGATGCCCTACACCGTCTAGGGTTCCAAGAAACCCAAGAGTAACAAGATCCACAAAGGATGGGTGGGGAAAATCAATTCTTCTTTGGTGGAAGTGTAGATCTAGGTCTCCTCCCTCACCTCTCAAAAGATCAGGTCGTTTGAGTGGCTATAGAGAGAGATCTAGTGAGGTGAAGCTCAAGTATTAATGGAGGAGAGAGAAAATTCGAGAGAGAGTGGGAGGAAGAAGAGGGGTGCCTTAAATAGGCCCCCCTCGCACTGAACCATTACAGCCCCCGCGACCTCACCGGAAGTTCCGGTGAGAGGCCGGAAGTTCCGCATGAGCCTGGTTCCAACGGTCATCAGACCGTTGACGCCGCTCGAGCGCAACCGAAGTTCCGGTCAAGCGATCGAAGTTCCGGTGAACTTCCGAGAAAGTTCGATCAAGTTTGCAAATAGCATGCTTCAAAATGTAAACTTTCGAGCCTTCACCGAACTTGGGGAACAGGCGGAACTTTTGGTCGCTGGAAGTCTCGACCGAAGTTCCGGCCTTGAGGAAGTTCCGCTCAAGGACTTTTGCCAGAAAGTTCGAGCAAGTTCGGTCAAGTTCGCCAAGTTCGCAAATAGCACACTTCAACACGAAGGTTACTGAATCGCCACCGAACTTGGCGGAACTAGCGTCAAAACAAATTGCGTAACAGAAAAAGGTTTGAGCGGAACTTCCGGTCTATGACCGGAAGTTCCGGTGAGACACAAAAGGCCCCAACAGAACAGGAAAACGCTCTCTCTCACGGAATAATGGGATGGCTGTGGCGGTGCATATAGGTTTGTGCAAAAACAAGTGATTTCCCACAACCCTCCAACATGGACCCCCTCTTAATAGTACGGTGACCTAAAAACATCAACCAGGAAGAAACTAGGAGAAGACTAAAAAAAAAGTCCACCGTCTTCAAAAGACCACAAGAGAGCATCCACCACAATGGAAAGAGACAACAACGACGTTTCCCCTGAAACTCAAGAGCACAGTTAAAAACATGGTTGGGATTGTCATTTAACACCAAAAAAACATCATGGGAAGATATAGTCCTTTTAGTCTCCCCCTTTTTGGTGTTAGATGACAATCCCACAGATTTGCATAGAAACAAGCAATCTTTGCAATGGACGGGACAGGCTCCCCCTATATGTGTGCAAGGTAGAGAGAAGACCCCTAAGGATTGAACTAGCACACATACACGGAGGCTCCCCCTAACAATTGTAAAGATAGCACAAGTACAAAAAGGGATAGAGATCATACCAGAACCAACTAAAAGTGGTGGAGACAAACGGAGTAATAACAATAACAAGATCAATGAGGCTCCACCACCATAGCAACAGCCCAAGAGATGACAATAAGATACCACACTCACAACAAAGTATAAGATACCACAAAGATATCACATAGAGATACCACATAGTCTCAAACATAACATACCACATGGTCCACAAGCACACAAATAAACTAGAGAGTTCGCGAGTAAGAAAAGATCAAAGGCAAGAACAGGCTCGCGACTCAACCCATGCAAATCCCGTAGACAACCTAATAGACATCTTTCTCCCCCTTTGGCATCGAGACACCAAAAAGGAAGAAGAGATCAAACTACTTGTCCCAGCCATGAGAAGGCGAAGGAGGAGAAGACTCATGCGGACCAGTGACCTCCTCCTCAGACTCATCTTCAGACCAGTTGCAGTTGGTGCGAACCCAATCCTCCTTGGGAGCAGTGACAGAGCTAGAGACCGGTGAGCAAGGAATATTGAGGGTCTGTGATGGCCTTCAGGCCGAACGTTGTGTGTTGATCAACATAAGCCTGATACTCGCGGTCCTGCAGAAAGCAGAAAGTCTTCTTCACTTTCCCAAGCAGCTTCTTTGCCCAAGATGGGTGCCTTTGAAGAGAAGGACCACCAGCACTAGAGCCACCCGGAGCAGAGGAGGGACCACTAGCAACATCTCAAGTCTTCTTGAGAGCAGCTTCCTTTTCTTCCTGAGTACGAGGCTTCTGGTGCTTAATCACACGGAGCCTTTTCTCTTCATGAATGGTGATGTTGTCTTGAGGGAAGTGAGTTCCAGTCTTCTCGATCCACTTGTGATTGATGAGAGTTTGAATGTAGGGAGCATAGATGCAGGAGCGCTTTTTGATGAGAGCCCCCCACATCTCTGAGTAGATGAAGTGCATAACATCCATTGACCTGTCAGTGTCTCGGCGAAGATGGGTCTGATGCATGAGGTCAACCTGATATCCATGAAACTGATCAAAGTTGCCAGCTTTTGGAGAGATGGTGTTCAAGTACACCTCAAGATAATGTCATAAGTGGCAGCAGATGATTCAAAACCCAACACTTCCCCATCCTTCAATGTAGAGAGGCTCGAACCTCGGGATCGCAGCAGATGGGACCATGAACACGCCAACCATTCGCCCGCGTCTAGGCTGAATGGGATAGCCTGAAGCTCGCAAACTCAGCCCAAGTAGCGGTAAGGTACACATCCCGGTCATCCACTTCATCTCACCTTCGTGAGAGGACTGCATGTGAAAGCAGGTGGAGTAGAAGAGCAATAGCGGTTACATCAAAGTTCGACGGTGCTCCATGAGGGGAATCAGTCAAACTTCTTGCAGATATCAAGAGCCTCCCAAAGTAGACTCGCTTCTCTTCCATGTGAGGCACATTGATGTACTTCGAGGAGCAACCACGAACTTCTTCTTTGATGCATAGATTTCTTCATAAACTGTTCTCGACGGTGTGAAAATGAGGGTCCAAGCAGACGATAACGAGGCACGAGGTAGGGATCAGAGTCACGAATGCGCATAAGCCTTCCGAGTCCACTTGGAAATCTTGACTTTGGTCATATCGCCCTCGCAGTGGCCTTCGAGAAAGAGCAGGCCTCTTCCTCGCAAGGCGGCGACACGAGCAACAGCTTCCGACGAGAAGTCTGTGGTTGGACGCACAACTTCAGCATCTTCCTCATCAATCTCAGGAGGAATGTCAGCGGATGGTCGGCGGGCACGCTTGCCATGGCGAGTCTATCCTTCCCCTGAGAAGAAAGAACAAGAATAGGGAGGGAAGTTGGGATAAGTGCACAAGTTCGGAAGTGGAAACAAAAAGAGGTAGATTGGAAAAATACAAACAGGAAAAAAATTTGCAGTGTAGCCGGAACTTCCGCTGAAACGTCGGAACTTCCGGTCTAGATCGGAAGTTCCGGTCGTGGCTCACCGGAAGTTCCGGTGAGGCCACGAACTGACAGTTTCAACAGGAGTTCCCTAGATGTAGATCTAAAGACCACCAATGCACAAAATATTCCAAGGATGTATTGGACCAATCTACTCTAGCATGATACCCTAGGCCTACCAAGATCTCCCAACAAGTTCTAGCCAAAGAACTAGCCTAGACAAGGTGTGCCCTAACTCAAGCCATGGTGAGAGCAAGATCTCCATTAATGGAGGGAGTTAAGGGCAAATACCGGAGTCCATGGAGGGAGATCGAGGTGGGGAAGGATCCCACGGAGCAGATCTGGAGAGGAGCGGTTGGAGAAGAGGGGGGCGGAGCGCCCTCTTGGAGACGTCCTGGCCGGCGGCGCTCCTGATAGAAGATGGGTCTTGGGGGAAAAGGAAGAAGATCCTGTTTTCCCCCAGGGCCCACCTTATATAGGACAGGGAGCACCACCGGAACTTCCGGGTCAGACTGACCGAAAGTTCCGCTGACACCGGTAGGAACATCTCAGGATAGGATAACAAGGAAGAACTTGTGCAGGGAATAGAGAGGGCTTGAGGTAAGGAAAGGCCTAGGATAGATAGCTCAAGCTGTGAAGAACCAAAAACACCAAAACAAGAAAACACAAATAAACACGAAATAAAAACGAACCAAATAAAAACGAGTCGGTGGCCGAAGCCACCTTATATAAGAGTAAATGGCTTGACACCGCGAAGATATATCTTGGGTTCATTATCAACACTCATCATGAAGCTCAAATGGTCTCCTTTAGAGACAATAGAGTATGAAAACTTTAATGTGCGCATAATAGGGATAGTGTTTGTTCATAAGAGGAACTACACTCCCCCTAAATCCATGCCTACATCCAAACAAGATACACATTGAGACACGGGTAGGTGTGCAAGGGCTCAAGCAACATTGCTCGAATCAATGATATTTAGCTCATGCCTTAACTCTCGGAACCTTGCTTCATCAAGAGGCTTCGTGAAAAGATCCGCAAGATTTGCCTTGGTGGGAACATACTCCAAAGAAATGTCTCCTCTAGCCACATGGTCCCGAATGAAATGATGACGAATCTCAATGTGCTTGGTCCGGTTGTGTTGCACGGGATTGTGAGCAATAGCAATTGCACTCTCATTGTCACAAAGGAGAGGCACCTTGTCAAAAGATAGTCCAAGATCCTTCAAGGTTTGCTTCATCCATAGCAATTGAGCACAACAGCTTGCGGCAGAGATATACTCAGCTTCGGCAGTAGACATAGACACACAGTTTTGCTTCTTCGAGGACCAACACACCAAAGATCTTCCGAAACCGACAAGCTCGAGGTTGACTTTCTTCCCACTTTGTCACCAGCCCAGTCCGAGTCCGTGTAACCAATGAGATCAAAGCTGGCTCCCTTGGGGTACCACAACCCAAAGTTTGGGGTATGAACTAAATATCGAAAGATCCTCTTGACAGCCACCATGTGACTTTCCTTTGGTGCGGCTTGAAATCTTGCACACATACCCACACTCAACATAATATCTGGCCGGGATGCACAAAGATAGAGCAAAGAACCAATCATCGAACGATAGAGTTTTTTATCCACCTCCTTACCCTTGGGATCGAGATCAAGATTAACCTTAGTTGGCATGGGAGTCTTGGCACCTTTAACTTGATCAAACTTGAACTTCTTGAGCATGTCTTGGATGTACTTGGCTTGGTTGATGAAAGTCCCTTTCCTCAATTGTTTGACTTCAAATCCAAGGAAAAACTTCAACTCCCCCATCATGGACATCTCGAAGCGGTCGGTCATGAGCTTGGCAAAATCCTCATTAAAAGTTTTGTTAATAGACCCAAAGATAATGTCATCAACATAGATTTGGCATACGAACAAGTGGCCTCCAACTTTCTTAGTAAAAAGAGTGGGATCAATGAGACCCACTTCGAAGCCACGGTCTAACAAGAGCTCCCTAAGGCAATCATACCACGCACGTGGGGCTTGCTTGAGGCCATAGAGTGCCTTATTGAGCTTGTAGACATGGTTCGGAAAAATTGGATCCTCAAATCCCGTAGGTTGCTTGACGTATACCAACTCTTTCAAAGGACCATTGAGAAAAGCACTCTTAACATCCATTTGATACAATTTAAAGTTATGATGGGTAGCAAAGGCAAGAAGCATACGAATGGATTCAAGGCGAGCAACGGGGGCATAAGTCTCACCGTAGTCGATGCCCTCAACTTGTGAGTATCCTTGGGCAACTAACCTTGCCTTGTTGCGCACGACAATTCCATTCGCATCGCACTTGTTCTTGAAGACCCACTTGGTTCCGATGACATTTTGACAGTCTTTAGGCCGCTCAACCAATGTCCAAACATTGTTCCTCTTGAAGTTGTGAAGTTCCTCATTCATAGCATCAAGACAATCATCATCTTCAAGAGCTTCGAAGACTTTCTGTGGTTCCACAAGAGAGATAAACGCATGATGAGAGCAAAAAGAAGCTAGTTGCCTCCTAGTAGTGGAACCTTTATTGAAATCTCCATAGACATTATCAAGGATATGGCCATCTCGAACAAGCTTGGCGAGACGATAGGCTTGACGACGGGCTTGTGCTTCAATTCGAGATTCTTGAGCAACCACTTGGTCATTTCCACCAATTGAGCCGCCCCCTTGACTATAAGCATGAAAACGAGGGTCATCTTCATCAATTTCCACTTCGGGGGAGTCATCACTTGGAGAGGATCCTTGAGGATAATTGACTTGTTCTTGATCTTGACGAGCTTGACCTTGGGGAGAACCGTGACCTTGAGGTGGAGCCCCATCTTTGGGAGGTTGATGAGGTTGATGAAGAGCTTGTCCGTGGGAGGTGCCTTGAGGAGAAGCCCCATCTTGGGGAGGTTGATGTTGTTGATGAAGAGCTTGTTCTTTAGAGCTTGGAGAGTCATGAGTATGGGAAGCTTCGGGAGAGCTTGAGGGAGCTTGTGCCAAGAAAGTAGGTCCTTGAGGTGCTAGATGATCTTGTGAGAGTGAGGGCTCCACTTGAGTAGAGCTTGGTCCTTCTCCTTCGTCCATAAGGGGATCCTCAATGGGGAGGTGGAAACCCACACCCATTCTTCCTATGGCCTTGGGAGGAATTTCATCACTTGGATCACAAACACCATCTTGCCGAACAAGAGACTCATGATTTTCATCAAACTTCACGTTGCTCGTCTCTTCAACTCTTCCATTGGCTTTGTTGTAGACTCTATAAGCATGGGACTGATTTGAGTAACCAACAAAAATTCCTTCTTGAGCCTTGGATTCAAACTTTGACAACCGAACTCCCTTCTTGAGGATGTAGCACTTGCAACCAAACACCCGAAAGTAGCTAACATTAGGCTTTTTCCCGGTGAGAAGTTCATAGGGGGTCTTGTTCTTATTCTTGCGGAGATAAAGCCGGTTGGTTGCATGGCAAGCGGTAGAGATGGCCTCGGCCCAAAAGTTGTATGGAGACTTGAACTCAGCTAGCATAGACCGAGCCGCATCCATCAAAGTGCGATTCTTCCTTTCGCAACTCCGCTTTTGTTGAGGGGTGTAGGAGTGGAGTATTGATGCTTGATTCCTTCATCACCGAGAAACTCATCCAAGGTATAGTTTTTGAACTCGGTGCCATTGTCCCGAATTGAGAGAATAGTTGCATTGTGCTTCCTGAACCTCATTAGCAAAGTCAATGACGGTTTGTTGAGTCTCACTCTTGTACTTGAAAAATAACACCCAAGTGTATCTTGAGAAATCATCCACAATAACCAAGCAATACTTCTTGCCTCCAAGGCTATCATGAGAGGGAGGACCAAAGAGATCCATATGCAAGAGCTCCAAACATCTCTCGGTAGTGATTTGATTGAGCGCTTTGTGAGGAGTTTCATGCATCTTCCCTTCAATACAATCCCTGCAAACACGATCTTTGGCAAAAGAAACATCGTTAATTCCAAGGATGTGGCCCTCGGAGTGAAGTCGTTGCAAAGTCCTCATGTTAACATGGGCTAGGCGGCGATGCCACAACCAGCCCTTGTCGGCTTTAGCATAGAGACATAGAGCATGAGGAGTAGTGGTCCCTGAAAAGTCCACCACATACAAGTCATGTTCCACATATCCTACAAAAGCCACCTTGAGAGACTTGCTCCACATGAGGACCACGAAATGAGAATTAAAGAAATAAGAAAGACCCATAAGAGCACGAGAACGAACTGAGAGTAAGTTGTAATCAAGAGTTTTGACAAGCATGACGTCAACCAAGGATACATCCGGGGTTACCACCACTTTGCCAAAACCCAAAACCTGAGATCTTGTTTTGTCACCGTAGGAGACCATGGTGTTGGCAATATTGGGTCTCTATTCGGTCATGATAGACTTGCTTCTGGTCATATGACTCATGGCACCACTATCAAGCACCCATTTTGATCCGCCGGAAGCATAGTCCTACAAGAAAATCAAGACTTGGTTTTAGGTACCCATTTTGCAATGGGTCCCCTTTTGTTAGTGACAAGAACCTTTGGCACCCAAATGGCCCAATGATAATCATGCGTGTAAGATGTCCCCACATATCTAGCATATACATGCCCATCATAAGATTTGTAAAGAATATAAGAGGGATTATTCTTTCCCGCAAAGTTGTCACTTTGCAAGAGGGTTAGGACATTTGGTACTCCTTGGGCCATGCCCTTGTTCTTTTTCTTCTTCTTGTTCTTCTTCTTCTTCTTCTTCTTCTTCTTCTTGTTCTTCTTCTTCTTCTTCTTAGTCTTGGCAAGTTGATCCTTCAAAACCTTGACCTCCTCTATGAGATGCTCATTCTTGAAACAAGGGTTAGGAGAGCTAGACAAGTCTATAATTTGCACAGCGGAAGACTTAGAAAGATCACAAGTTAATTGAGTTTGAAGCTGTTCATGAGCCTCAAAAAGATTTGAGAATTTACTCTCCAAGGCTTTGTGTTCCTCTTTGAGTTTCTCAAGATCCTTTTGAGTCCTATCATGACCACCCACAAACTCAGCATTTTCTTTCTTGAGAACCTTAATCAAAGCAAGAGCATCGTCACGTTCTTTAATTGTAGAGGTCAAAGTGTTGTTATGATCATCTACAAGCTTAGACACATTTTCTTCGAGATTAATTCTCATATTTTGTTCATCCTCAAGACTTTTAGTGAGAGAGGCAATTTCATCGACGGCATCTCTTTCATTTTTACTTAGCAAGTCAAGAAGTTCTCCCTTTTCATCTAAGGCATCTCTAGCATTTTCAAGTTGAGCAAGTAAGGACTCAAAGCAGTTTTTAGTTTCTTCATCTAAGGTAGCAACAAATTCACACATGTCAATCATCTCTTTCTTCACCTCTAGACCAACAAGATCAAGAGAGGAAGGCTCACTAGAGATGGGTTGAGGAGTGGGTTTCGGTGATACCTCGGTGGCCTTGGCCATGAAGCACTTTTGGTTGGAGGAGATGACATTTTCATTTGGCGAGTCGAAGAGGAATAGACGTGGAGTTGAGGTAGTGGAAATAGCAGCAACCCCCATAATCTCTCCACCATGAACTTCATCATCATCTTCATCCGTGCCCGAAAGATATTCTTCATGGACCACAATTGCTCATTCCTTGTTCGTGGCGTTCTTGACGGTGTAGTTCTTGTTTATAGGATGAGGAGATCTTGACTTGACCTTGCGAATGAGACGACCACCATTGTCTTCACGGTTCTCGAAGGTACACTTGGCCACAAAGTGACTCTTGTCGTTGCAATTGTAGCATGACCTTGCTTTGGGAGACTTGTTGGGTGAGTTGAATCTTGAGTTGTCCCTTGATCTTGACTTGAAACCGGACTTGTTCCAAAAGGCCCTTGAAGCGAGAGCAAGATGTTCGTTGAAGGAACATTTGAGATCTTCTTGAGACCACTCACTTGATGTATCATCATCATCAACTTCAATAGCCTTGGCCTTCAAAGCAAGGTTCACTTTTGTTGATCCAATGGCTCTAGCTCGAGCGGACTCCGCATTCTTCTTAGCAATAGTCATGGAAATGACTTCACTCAAGACTTCTTGGGAGGTCATTAAGTGAAAGTTGGTTCTTCCCTTGATAGAGTTGAGCTTTTGTTCTTCAAATGGGAGAAGAGCTTGAATGAACTTTCTCTTCATAAACTTGTCATCAACATAGTGAGCCCCAAGGTCCCTCATAGTGGAACAAAGGACCTTAAGGCGCCTATACATGTCTTCAGGGGTCTCATCATCTTGCATTGCGAAACCATCGCACTCGTTGTTGATCTCGTCAAACTTGGAGCTTTGGATGATAGCATTCCCAACGAAGAGCTCAGTGAGTTGATCCCAAGCTTCCTTGGCAGTGTCAAATTGGCGAATGTGAGCAAAATCCTTTGGAGTCAAGGCCTTTTGAATCATTCCCAAAGCTGTAGCATTGAGTTGCTTGTCCACCACTTCACCTCGTGTCAACTTCTTTGGGTCAAATGGAGAGAATCCATCCTCCACAATCCTCATTAACTCAATGGATGAGCTGGAAATATGTGAGCGCATTAGATATTGCCAATTGGCGAAATTAGACGTATCTAGCATAGGTGGTGCTCCTCGAGGGATAATGTGTGGCATGGGAATGGGTGGATCCGAGGTACTTCGGTGGGGTACCAGAGTAGTCCTTTCCTCCATTCTCCCTTTGAAGTTGGGTTCTCTGCCTCGATGTTCTCACTTAGAACCTTGGTAGAGGTTTGAGCAACAAAACCAAGTCCCAAGTGAGTGGTGGCAGCCGCGGGAGTTACCCCGGGGGCGGACACCGTAACGGTGGGAGGAACCTCGTTGGATTGGGGTGTGTCAATAGAAACCATGGGGTTTGTCTTGAGAGACTGCAAGAGAGTCATCATTTCCTCGAACTTGGACATCATGGATGACTCCAATTGCTTGAGGTCATCCATAGTGGCCAAGTTCTTGGCTTTTTCAGTTTCACTACCCCCTTCGTCGGCCATAGTCTCTTAGGCGGTAAAGCCCGAAATAAGAGCCTGGGCTCTAATACCAATTGAAAGTACCGACTTGATACGACTAGAGGGGGGGTGAATAGGCGTCTACCAATTTTAATTTGTTTCACACTTTTAGGCTCAACGAGAAAGGAAGTTATCTAGAGATGCAACTAAGTGAGCAACCTAAATGCAAGAAAGCGAACACAAACCACAAAAACAGTAAATAGCAAGGAATAAAGGAAGGGAAGTAACCAATGAGGGACACGGAGATGTAATTCCCGTAGTTCACTCCCAAGGAGCTACGTCTACGTTGGATAGGTGTCGGGGCCACACAAGGTCACCCGAGCGCCACAAAGGCCTCACCTTCTTCTCCGGTGAGCTCCCCCACAAAGGAGGCCTCACAATCCACTAACCGGTGACCTTGAAGGCGCCAAACGAAACCTTTACACCAAGGTTGAGGGGGAGGCTCCACAACTCAATTGGAGGCCCTCAACGACACCTCGAAGCTTTACAACACATGCCTCAGCTCCGGGGATGCCCTACACCGTCTAGGGTTCCAAGAAACCCAAGAGTAACAAGATCCACAAAGGATGGGTGGGGAAAATCAATTCTTCTTTGGTGGAAGTGCAGATCTAGGTCTCCTCCCTCACCTCTCAAAAGATCAGGTCGTTTGAGTGGCTAGAGAGAGAGAGATCTAGTGAGGTGAAGCTCAA
This sequence comes from Avena longiglumis, assembly GCA_030063025.1. Taxonomy (NCBI): domain Eukaryota; kingdom Viridiplantae; phylum Streptophyta; class Magnoliopsida; order Poales; family Poaceae; genus Avena; species Avena longiglumis. The sequence continues at coordinate 452,710,048 of CP125973.1, read as the reverse complement.
GTATTAATGGAGGAGAGAGAAAAATTCGAGAGAGAGTGGGAGGAAGAAGAGGGGTGCCTTAAATAGGCCCCCCTCGCACTGAACCATTACAGCCCCCGCGACCTCACCGGAAGTTCCGGTGAGAGGCCGGAAGTTCCGCCTGAGCCTGGCTCCAACGATCATCAGACCGTTGACGCCCGCTCCAGAAGCGCAACCGGAAGTTCCGGTCAAAGCAGACCGAAAGTTCCGGTGAACTTCGAAAGTTCGATCAAGTTCCGCAAATAGCATGCTTCAAAATGAAACTTTCCGAGCCTTCACCGAACTTGGGGCGGAACAGGGCAGAACTTTGGTCGCTGGCAGTCCGACCGAAGTTCCGTCTTGCGGAAGTTCCGCTAAAGGACTTTTGCCAAAAAGTTCGAGCAAGTTCCGGTTGTTCGCCAAGTTTCGCAAATAGCACACTTCAACACGAAGGTTCTTGAACGCCACCGAACTTGGGAGGAACTAGCGTCGGAACAAATTGCGTAACAGCCCGCAGAAGAGTTTGAGCGGAACTTCCGCCTATGACCGGAAGTTCCTGAGACACAAAAGGCCCCAATGTAACAGAAAACGCTCTCTCTCACGGAATAATGGGATGGCTGTGGCGATGCATATAGGTTTGTGCAAAAACAAGTGATTTCCCACAGCCCTCCAACATGGACCCCCTCTTAATAGTACGGTGACCTAAAAACATCAACCAGAAAGAAACTAGGAGAAGACTAAAAAAAAGGCCACCGTCTTCAAAAGACCACAAGAGAGCATCCATCACAATAGAAAGAGACAACAATGACGTTTCCCCTGAAACTCAAGAGCACAGTTAAAAACATGGTTGGGATTGTCATTTAATACCAAAAAAAACATCATGGGAAGATACAGTCCTTTCACCGACAATTAATTAGGTGCTTTATGTTGTCTAGATACCCCACAATTTAAATGTTGTCTTAACATGGCAAAATATAACACCGGTTTGCTACATAAATTTAAATGGAGCCAGTATAAGACTAGATTTGCCCGCATATAGCCTCCATATTTAATTATGAGGTGAATCGTCAAAATAACCCCAAACAACCACAAGATGTATGCAAGCGTGACAATTTAAATGCAACAAGGTATATATTATGTATTATAAAAATATGGGGCTCGGAAAGGGGTCACACATCGGATCGACAATCTTGGAGGTTCGGGGAGGGTTCAACAAGGATCGGTCTTCGGATCCTGGATCGGGAACTCCGGGATCGGTCTTCGGACGCCGAGAACAGGGCCTTCGGGTTCCGTGATGGGGAACTTGGACAGCGAAGTGTGCACGGTATCAGGAGATCTTGTCGGCATCGAAGACGGGTGTGTAGATGTATGGGCGCCCAAAACACCACATTATCAAGGCCATACACCCACAGATTTGTTGCCAAACAAGAGCACTTCACGCATACGTAAACATGACAGCAGCAGAACTAGGCCTTGCTGTGGTGGTGGTAAACGGTGACCTGACAAAGGACCTGGCACGCAAGCTTGCAACGGAGTAGGGCGACACGGGCCTTGGAGCCGGAGATAAACAATAGGATGAGGAACACATCGTGGCAGGCGCTGAAGGCAACGGAGTTTCGGGAAGGCCGTCGTGGTTGTCGAACGTGGACCAAGTCGTGACGTGCTCCGGAAAAAGGACGCCAAAAGGAGGCCACGCCCGATAGTGGAGGAGGCGAATGGGCGGCTGGGAGCGCCCATGGATACACGCTAGGTCGGTAGAGGCGGCCACAACTGTGTAGGCCGGAGACGAGGTAGAAGGCGATGAGCCGACAGGTGGCCGGCTCGAGGACGACGACAACCGGAGAGGAACAGGGTGAGTTCAGCAAGCACAACGCTGAACGCATGAGAGGTCACGCGGGCGCTGGATGAGGTGGGCGAGGGGCAGGAGGACGGTGAGGGAGGGAGCTCTGGCGACGGGTATTCGCACAGAAGAGGCGGCAGGGACGACGGGATCGAGAAGTGGAGGTGGGCTCGCTGGCGGCGCGCGGAGGGAGGAAGAGGGCGACGGGATTGGGAGATGGGGGCGAGCGGGGAATCCCGTGTCGGGGCCGCGTGTGTCACGTGCAGTACGTGTGTGGTGTTGCGTGTAGCAGGTAGCGTGCGTGGTGTGTGTTTGTGCCTGGCGTGCGTCGCGTGGGACGTGTTGGGTGGTGTCTAGTGCGTGCGTGAGTGTAGGCCTGGCCGGCGGCGGCTGTGTGGGATCTAGTGTAGGATTAGGGTTTGGGGTAAAAGGGGAATAGATTGTAGACTAAAATAGATTAGATGGATTTAGTTTTGGGCCAAAATTTTAGACGACCCTTTAGCCTAATTTTGTTTATAGAATAAGAAAAGCTTTTGCGGCGGAAATATTATTTGTTTTAGTTTTAAAATAAGAACAAGAGACGGGTTTAATAAAACCACATGGATATTTGGTAAAACAAAATATGGTTTGATAAAATTATTTTATGGATAAAATATGCATGATGATGTCATGCTGATGCACAAAATCAAATAACAATCAATTTTAGTTCGGAATATTTTCCGGGGCATTACACATATCTATAGAATTTACTTTGTATCAAGCCTAAAATTGAAAAAGAACTAAAAATTGAGTAGCACCTATTCACCCCCCCTCTAGGTGCCCATACGATCCATTTCAATTGGCATCGGAGCCCCGGTTCTTTATTCGGGCTTAACCGCCTAAGAGAAGTATGGGTTTCAAGGGAGATGGGAGTGATGCTCCGGAAGTAGTCACCATCAAGACGTTGGAAATAACCTTGATTAGTTATATGGAGGCTAAGATGGAAGAGATGCGACAAATGATAATGTGTCTCTCCCCATCTGCAGCATCACCTCCATCTGCCTCTGAGGCCACCACTCCGCAATCTAAGGAAAAGGGTAACACCAATTCCAAAGAGAGCGAGGTGGTTGGATATGGCACTAGTAAGAGCTCCTCCTCGAAAAAGGATAGTGGTAAGGAAGGATACAATGAGGTTTCTCATGTGTATTCTCATTATCCACCTATCCCACACCCTTATATACATAATAGGGGTGATCCACCCAAACTTTCAGCATCTACTTTTAATCAATGGCAATTTTTGATGAAGTCTCATGTGTACAGCTCCTCCATTGAGTTATGGAAAATCATAGAAAATGGTCTTCATGTTGGAGATCCAAACAACCTAACAAGAAGATATGTTGTAGACAGTCAACTCAATGCAATGGCTTTACACATGATTAAGCTTGGTGTGGGTACCAAAGACATGCCACACATAGAGCATCTCAACACAGCGAAGGAAGCTTGGGATGCCCTCACCGAGCTCTTCATTGGAAATGACAACATGTGAAGAAATAGGTATGATGCTTTGAGTAACCAAGCCGAAGGGTTCTATATGTTGGATGGAGAAGATCATGAGGACATGTATAGGTGGCTCAAGTTAATAGCCACCACTTTCAGAAATCATGGTGCTTCTCATGTTGATGATGCTTGGATCAAGCGAAAGTATGTTAGTTCCCTTATGCCTTTTGATCCCACAAATTTGAAGAGTCTCCAAGGAAGACATAACTACCACCTAATGACATCCAATTAGGTAATGCAAGAAATGGCAGCCTTCAAAGTGGATGCCAAGAATGCCGAAGATGCACGTGCATGAGCCATTGGGATGCAAAAGGGGGTCAACATGACCTTGAAGACAAGTGTGGATGATCAAGATGAAGATGACATAGAAGATATGGACTGTCCCAAGGATGTAAAGAGATCTCATGGACAATACATGGCCTTCTATGCTAGAAATTTTTGGAAGGATCCAGCCAAAGCCAAATCTGAACTAGAACGCAAGAGTGGAGCAAATGGGAGAAGGAAAAACGGTACCAAGCTAAGAACATGTTTCAATTATGGAGACCGACTGCACTTTGTAGCTGAGTGTCCTTATAAAAGTAGAGAATATAATGGAGGAAGACTCATTCTCAAAGAAAAGTCAAAGGCTCCACGAAAGAAACAATTTGTGAAGAAGAGTGATCCATTCAAGAAGCAACCAAAGATAGTCTTAGTGGCACAAGAGGAGTATATATCGGGTAGTGAAGATGAAGATGAGGACGATAGCTCTCGAGAGGTGGCTGCTATAGTCACCACATCTACACCAACATCTCTCTTCGACTCTCCAAACGAAAACGTCATCAACAAGAACGCCACTTGCCTCATGGCAAGAGGTTCTGAGGTATCATCTTCTAACACTTCTTTTCCTAAGGATATGATTGAGATGGATGATCCTACTAGTCTTAAGGTTGAATAAGAAATTATTGCTTTGGACTATTTTATCACTAACTTGCAAGGTGAGCACAAAATACATTTTGAGGCTCTCATGGACCAGCTGGCCCAAAATGAAGTGCTTCTTGAAGAAAAGGGCAGGATTGAAAGGGAGGATGCAATGGAGATTGCATCCCTAAAAATGCTCTATAAGAAGAGGAAGAGGCTCGTGTTTCTCTTGAAGAGAGACTTGAGTCTATTGAGGAGTCACATGAAGAAGTGGTGACAAAGCTTGTTAAGGAACGTGACAATGCAGTAGCCAAATCAAAGAAACTAAAGAAAGAAAAGGTTGACTCTGGGGATGCTCGTGCTAGACTCTCCGAGGAATTGGAGAAACTTGACATTGCTCACAAGGCTTTGAAAAGTGAATTCTCTATTATCAATGAGTCTCATGATCAGCTACAAATTCGATTGACTAAATATGATGTTCGTAGCACATCTAAATCAACATATATTCATAAATAAAATTCTAGGGTGGAAGATGAACTTGCCAAAGCCTCCACTCCCAAAGGTAAGGAAGTTCTTGATGATATTCTTGGCAAGCAAAGATCAAATCTTGGAAAAGAGGAACTTGGCTATGTTTCCAAATCCAAGAATAAGAAGGACAAGAATAATAAGACCAAGAGTGAACAAGCAAAGACAAGCACCATTGAGAAGAACATCACAAAGGACAAAATTGACCATATTGGTTTTCCAGGGTCTAGCAATCCTAATTACGAACTATTTTGTGATTACTATGGTGATTTCTATGCTAATTATATTGGTCCTTTTGATGAATATGTTGCTTGGTCTATTTGGGTTCCAAAGACCCTTGTTACTAACATGAGAGGACACATTGAAAAATGGGTTCCAAAACCAAGAAGTAATTCTATTACAGGGCTATGCTTCCGGTGGTTCTAAATGGGTGCTGGACAGTGGGTGCACTAGTCATATGACCGGAAGCAAAGAGATCATCACGGAGATGAGAACCAATCATGAGCATATTACATTCTCCTATGGTGATAAGTCCAAATCTGAGGTATTGGGTCTTGGCAAGGTAGTGGTTGCCCACGATATGTCTCTCGTGGACGTCATGCTTGTTGAGACCCTCGGTTACAACTTACTTTCTATTCATGCCCTTAGTAATATGGGCTTTGTTGTTTTCATTAATGGTGATTTAGTGGTACTCTTGTGGAGCAAGACTCTAAAGGTCGCTTTTGTTGGGTACGTCGAAAATGACCTGTATGTGGTGGACTTTTCGGGGAAAACCACTACGGGTCCGATGTGCTTATTCGGAAAGGCCGACGTGCGCTGGTTATGGCATCGCCGTCTAGCCCACGTCAACATGAGAACTTTGCAAAGTCTTCACAAGGGTGGCCACCTCCTTGGACTAAAAGACAATGTTTCCTTTGCCAAAGATCGTGTTTGCAGGACATGTGTTAAAGGCAAGATGCACGACTCTCCCCACAAGAGGAAAACTATTGTTTCCTCAAAGAGGATCTTGGAATTACTTCATGTGGACTTATTTGGTCCTCCATCTCATGCTAGCCTCGGTGGGAATAAATATTGCTTGGTGATAGTCGATGATTACTCAAGATACACATGGGTATATTTTTTCAAGCTAAAGAGTGAGACTCAACAAACTGTCATTGATTTCGCCAATGAGGTCTAGCGTCAACACAATGTCCCCACATTCGCAATAAGAAGTGACAACGACCCCGATTTTAAGAACTACACTTTAAATGAATTTCTAAGTGAAGAGGGGATAAGACATCAATATTCTGCTCCGTACACCCCTCAACAAAATGGTGTAGCCGAGAGGAAGAACCGCACTTTGATGGATATGGCTAGATCAGTGTTGGCTAAATTCAAGTTACCATACAACATTTGGGCTGAAGCCATATATATCGCATGTCACTCATCAAATCGGCTCTACCTCCGCAAGATTTTGGACAAAACACCATATGAGATACTTACCGGTAACAAGCCCAACATATCATATTTCCGGGTATTCGGTTGTAAGTGTTTCTTTCTTATCGAAGGAGTTCTTTTGCCTAAATTTGAGTATAAGGCTTTAGAAGGTATTTTTGTTGGTTACGGTGCCGAATCCCACACTTATAGAGTCTACAATAAGCTCTCCAGAATTGTTGTAGAATCTTGTAGTGTGGAATTCGATGAAAATGATGGCTCCCATGTGGGGAAAGTTGATGTTTGTGATGCAGATGTTGAAATACCCCAAGATACCATAAGAAGAATGGGCGTGGGATTTTTCCGCCCCATTGAGGAACCCCTTGTTGCAGAACGGGAAGGACAATGCTCCACTCAAGTGGAGCCCTCGTCTACACAAGATCAACAAGCCCCTACTGCTAGACAAACTACTGCACCAACACCACAACCTCTTGAATATCATCAGCCTTCTGAGCAAACTGGTGATATGTCGGAAACGTATCTATAATTTTTGATGCTCCATGCTTGTTTACTATCTACTTTGCTTTGCTTTGTCTACACTTTGAGGTGATTTTTACATGTTTTCTGGTACTAACCTATTAACAAGTCGCCATAGTGCGAGTTGCCTGTTTTCTACTGTTTTTGGTTCCAGAAAAGCTAGTAAGGAAATATTCTCGGAATTGGACGGGACAAAAGCCAAAGTCAATATTTCACCGAGGAGAACACGGAGTCCAGAGGAGAGATGGAGGGGTGCCACAGGGTGGCCACACCCTTCCCCAGGCGCGGCCTAGGGTGGGCCACGCCTGGGCAGGGTTTGGGCCCCTTGGCCGCCTCCCAGCCTCGCCTCTTCGCCTATAAGAAGCCCCCGATGCAGAAACCCTAGGCACCCAATCAAAACTCCACAAAACCTTCTGTAGACGCCGCCACCATCGTCCCTATATTGGGGGGGATCTGAAGCTCTTCCCGTCACCCTGTTAGAGGGGAGATCATCCCGGAGGCCTTCTTATTCATCATGCCAGCCTCCGTTATGCAGCGTGAGTAGTTCCACCTTGGACTACGGGTCCATGTAGTAGCTAGATGGTTGTATCTCCTCATTGTGCTTTCATGTATAGATCTTGTGAGCTCCGTTCATGATCAAGATCTAATCTATTTGTAATCATGCATGTTGTGTTTTCGGGGATCCGATGGATATTGAGATTACTATGTCAGATTGATTAATGGTTTTGTCTATTTGATTCTATCATGTCTGTGTTGTTTGTAATCTTGCATGCTCTCCATTGTTAGTAGCTCTCTTGGCCAAGTAGTTGCTAGTGACTCCAAGAGGGGGTATTTATGCTCGATAGTGGGTTCATGCCTCTAGTTTCCAAGGGAAGTGACAGAAATCTTTCCGGTTGTAGATGTGTTGTTGCCACTAGGGAGAAAACAACGGTCTCTTGTTCATGGAACAAGTGGATTGTTTACCTTACACACTTTGCTTAAAGCAGTTGTATGTTGCTTGCAACTTAATACTGGATGGGGTTCGGATGATAACCCGAAGGTGGACTTCTAGTCATAGATGCAGTTCGATGGCGGTCTATGTATATTGTTGTATTGCCCAATTGAATCTAATAGGATCTTTTTGTCTAGTATTGCATTGTTATGCCTTGCTCAGTCCTGTCAATTGCCCTGTTGTAATTTGTTTACCCAGCATGCCATGTTTGTTTATCTAAGGAGAGAGCCTCTAGTGAACTATGGACCCCGGTCCAATCTTTACCATTGATACATCTTCCACTGTTACTTGTTTACTTGCTGAAAACCATCATCACCTTCCACACCATACAATTAATCCTTTGTTATAGCAACTAGTGAGATTGACAACCTCACTGTTAGTTGGGGCAAAGTCTTGAGTTTGTGTTGTGCAGGTTTCCATGTTGCTTACAACACCTTTGAGGCGTTTCCTTCCTCCTAATGATTCGATAACCTCGGTTTCTTACTGAGGGAAAACTTGCTGCTGTGCTGCATCATACCTTGCTCTTGGGGTTTCCCAACGGGGCGTTCAACACGCATCAAGACTTTCTGGTGCCGTTGCCGGGGAGGCTAAGGACGTCTTCACAAGGGTAGTCCTCCTCAGCCTTCCTCTTTAATTTGTTTTTAGTTTGCTTAGTTTCTTTTGCTTGGTTTCGTTTGCCTCTCTTTTTATCAAAAAACTCCAAAAAAATTAGTTTAGTTTGGTTTGGTTTGCTTTCTCTTATCAAAAACACAAAAAAATTAGTTCCTACTCTAGTTGCCACCTTGCTCTAGCTCACCGTGTTGTTCCCCAACTTCACCCTGAAGGACCTTTCGATAGGTAGTGGCTCTATAATTGGGAAAGAAAATGTTGAAAATTTCTTTAATCATGTTAGCAAGCATGAGCATATTGAGGATAAATCTATAGCAGAGCTTGCTCCTAATTATGAAATTGCCGCAGCTTCTTTAGTTCATATTTTGGAGGCTAGGTTTGTTATCCTTAACCCCATGGTGCAAATTTTGTTCCTAAAACTAAAAGAAGAAAAGAATGCTGAGAAGAGAGAATTTATTCTTGAAACTTTACTCAAAGAGTTTCATGATGTTGCCAAGGAATCCAAAAAGGTCTTTGAGCGCTTTAATATGCTAGGCTCATGTGTAGATGTTGTGGGTGCTTCAGATAAAACCAAGCCTAGAGAGGAATTTAAGATACCTATACCTTTAAGTTGGGATGCATGAGGCCTTTGAAAAGAATTTTGATTGGATTGTTCCTGAAAATCCTTTTGATGAAAGTAGTAAACCAAAGAGAGATGAGAAGGGATCCTCCAAAACTCATTTGGATGAGATACCTTTCATAGTTGAAGATTTTGCAAGTATTGATGTTAATGCTTCCTTATTTGAAAATACTTGATTTCTTGCTTCTTGTGCCTAACTTAAAGGCGTTAAAGAAAAGTACTTGTTGGGAGATAACCCAAGAGTTTCCTTGAGTCTTCGAAGTTATTACTTCAGTAATGACCTCTCCTTATCCTTTTTGATTGCTTTTTGTCCTACACCATAAAAATGTGAGGAGTCTCTGTAAGTCGGATTGAGCTGAAAATTTACGAATAAATCCCCCAGTATGTTAGCTAACTTTCGTTAGGTCAACACATTTTTATTTGAGCAATAGAAGATTTTCGAAAAAATCGGTTTCTACTTGCTGGTCTGTTTTGACAGATTTCTGCCATTATTTGCATTTGCTTCTTATTGATTCATTTTTGAGTTCTATTTTTGGGGAATTAAGCTTTTTGAAGGAGTTGCTACAGTATCTTGTGTTTTTAGTGAAAAGTTTTGTTGTTCCAAAGCTAAACCCAAAGGTCTATTTTCTTTTGAATACACTAATGTTGCTAATGAAGATTATGTGAAGTTTTGTATGAAGGAAAAATTTCAGGTGTAGAGAGAGAATAATGAATGAGATGAAGAATGGACAAAATATCAAGCTTGGTGATGCCACCCCGGTGTCACCCCAAGAAATATCCAAGAGGTACAAGCGTCAAAGCTTGGGGATGCCCAAGGCATCCTCTTCTTCATCAATAAAAAACTCAGGTCTTTCTAGACACTTCGTTTTTATTGTTTCATGCATTGTTGTGTTGTTCTTGGAGAGTCTTAGTTTTCATTTGATTTGATTAGTTGTTTATTTTGCTTGAATAAAGTAGTTTGGACCCCTGTTATTTTTGTGTTGTTTTAAATAAGTTGATTGGTGTTGGAAAGGAGTAGAAAGTTCTTGCTTGAAAGTGCAAGAGGAGCTTGCATTAACTGTGACTTAGACTTTTGCATGACATGCTAGGTGTTGTTTTGACCTTATGCTTAGTGATTATTTCTATATCATGTCTTGTTCCAAACAATTGGGATTGGTTAGTGTGCCTTGAAGGAATCATGCGTTGTTTTAGCAGCAAAAACATAGTATTGTGGTATTCTCCTTTGATGCTTTGTTTGGGTTGACTTGGCACATGCTTACACCATTTATGACTATGAACAAGTCACCATAGCCTCTATGATCATTTAGTCCTTAACTTGTAGTACCACTCTATGCTTTGATTAGTAATGTTTTATCGCTCTACATGATTATGGCCATTATTGCTCTCTTAGTTGGTTGCTCCCAGTCTTTTGCTAGCATCCACTTGTATGAGTAAGCTCTACTCATGTTTCCAACTCCCAAGAAACCAAGTTATTCTAAAGTGTCCACTATAAACTCCTATGCATGGTTGTTACACCATTCTAAGTATATTCTTGTTTTCAGCTATCTTCCAATTTAAAAAGTATTTTGTTATGAGAAAACTTAGTGATTAAATCCCTCACGAACTTGATGGCACACTTTATATTTCTTGCCCCTAATAAACTTGAACCATTGTGTCATCTATGTTGTGTATGCTTGCACTTATACGTTGGAATTAGCAGAACCGTGCTGTCACACGAGGAACGCTTTCAACATTGCACTTGTACTTTGTACACAGTTGATATCATGCTCTTTTATCTATGGATGCCGCTAGTGTGAAATAAAGAGGGAGCTTGTAAGTCCATGGAGTTGTGTATTTTGTGTTAGAGAAACGTCTGGGCCGCTAGCCTAAGCCATGCCTAATCATGGTGGAAACTTGCAGCATCACCATAATGAGCATTCTATGAAGCATCCTCAATAAAAACCTATGCACATAGTAAATAAAAAGATCATTGAGATGCTCATTGTCTGCTTACCTTGTCATTTTGGTTATGGGATAGCTCCTGTACCATGTGCAAGGGGTACCCTATTGGCGGTTCTCTATGATACACATGTACTTACTATGACAAGAATGTAACACCCCATTTTTAGTTAAATAGTAATTAGGGTTTTGATTGTGCATAGCATGAGCATCATCTCTTAAAATTGCATTGAGGAAAATAAATCAAACCCTAAAACCCTAGTTTCCCTCTCTCCATCTATTTGAAAAGCATTCAAAAGGGTTTTGAATATTTTTGAGAAGTATCAAAATAGCTGGAGCCCAAATTGAATAAAAGGACCCCTCATTATTTTACATATTTTACAAATCCTCTGGTATTTTTGAAATATCCCAAAACAGGTTTGGATTTGGAAATACAAACAGAAAACAGAAAAAAAAAATGGAAAAACAGTTTATAAAAAAATGAGCAACCCAGCTAACCAGGCCGGCCCATACCTCTCCTCTCTCTAATCGCCGCTCGCGCGCAGCAGCTGTGGCCCAGCAGAAGCCCAAGCACGGCCCTCCCTCAGCTGCACTCTTCGCGCTCGCCTGTCGCTCCCAACGGCGAGCAGCTCATCCGCTCATTGCCGATCTCCACCGCCCACCCTACGTCGTCCGCTGCTGTGTGGAGAGGGATAAGTACCGTCCGTGCACGCCTCTGCCTCATCCCTATCTCTTCCCCCTCCCTAGAAACCTCTCTCGCTCCTCTCTGTGACGTGCTCGAAACCCTAGCTCTCTGCCGCACCGGCGGCTCGCCATTTCCGGCCTTCCTAATCCTCTCTGTGATGCCTGGAAGCTCTGTCTCACCGTGCTGAGCAACCCCGTCGAAGGAATTGACGCCGCGTGACTTTAGTCGACGCCTACGACTATGTCTTCCCCGCCTTCGACGACGACCCCCTTCGCCCGCGTCTTCGCCACATACATCCTCCGGTCTTTTCGACCTGACCACCAGTATCACGATGAGCACCCGGTGCTCAGGAGCCCTGCACTTTCCCTCTCTCTGTAGCCTGCTGTCGTCGTGCACATGTGTGCACCGCCATTGTCCGTCGTCGAAGACGTCGCTCCGGTGACCTCTTTCAAGCGGCGCCGCCACTGGATGGCTCAGCGTGATGCGCCGAGTCTAGCACGCATACCCACGCGTCCCTGCTTGCCCTCCTGTGCCGCTCCCCTCCTTCGTCTGGCCCATTGGCCGGCGAGCCGACGTGGCGCCGATGTGGTGTCGACGTGGCACATGGACCATTGACCGCCCATGTGGCAGCTGAGGTGGCCTCGGGCCCCTCTGTCAGCCACCGTGGGTAGCCTCAGCCTCAGTACAAAATGACTCAGACCCTGTGCTGATGTTAGCTTTGTGTCATGCTGATGTAGTAATCCAATTTAAAATGGTTTAAATAATCCCAGAAAATGATTTAGAACTTGTAAAATTCATAACTAATTATATGTTTATCAGAAAATTACAAATAATATATCAAAATGTTCAAAAAAAAGAAAATTATCTATTAGAGCTATATCCATGCATTGATAATCAACTTACATGACAAGATTAATTAGAAGAACAAACCAACCCCTCTCATATACATTCGGAGTTTTCCTGAGTTAGGGTTTTCACCTCCGGAACCCCGATTAAACTGTCGAGCATGTTTTAGGGTTTCAATTCAATGCAATTTAACTTGTCATATTATCATTCTTGCTTGATCATTGCATTGATTCCATGTGTTGATTGTTTCCCTCTCTTTCCGGTGTTTGGTTCTTTCCGGTAGAATACGATATAGAGATCGAGATCGAAGCCGAGGTCAACACCGTCGAAGATCCAAGATCGACGAATAATACTTGACCAACTGTAACAAAGTCAAGTACAAGGCTCCCGAAGATCAGCTTATTGGTTATCAACTGGCAAAGGCAAGCATGGCCCCACCATGATATAATCCTATGATTTCGAAAGCATTTCACTTCCTGACATTATGCATACAATTCTACTGTGGTCTTTTGTCAATAGATAGATTATCCTATCTATTGCATTACTCCCTTGAGCTTATATTACCTGATCCACTGCTCCTAGCATATCTAGGTTTGGCTTGTGTGCACTGCTAGATCTTTTATCTGTGTCCTGCTTAGCCATGCACTGTTGAGTCTGGTCTATCCAGATGATGTATCAGATGTAGAGAATCTAGTATGACAGGAGAATGTGAGATGAAATCAGAGGTGATATGAGATTAAACATGCTAAGGCTTGTATGGGAGGCCATAGTGGGATGTGGTTTTTCTAGTCCCATGCTCGCCACCCCTAGGAACCGAGTTCTTGCCTTTGGAACCAAGACGAGCGTATAACCATATGGGGCCTGGACAACCTCATGACTAACTAACTTGCCTAGTTGATTCCATGAGTCAAATAGTTCGGTCGTTCCATTCGACATGCATTCTGGATCTTCTCGAAGGCGGTGAAGGAGGTGCATTCATAATAGGTAGGTAAGCGTGGCCGGGGTTGCTTGGGGTCGATGGAGCCCCTGGTAAACCAACCTCGCCTCACATCTTTAAGTACCGGCTTCGGTATTTGACCCGTTACGGCGGAACCATACTTATTGCGTGACTCATGGTCTCGGCGAAAGCAAGGTAAAGGTCGTGTCCAACCACACCCTCTGCCAGCACACCAGGGAAGTGTGTCAAGTGGCATTAAGAGTCGGTTGGTACGTGTGTGTAAAGTTGTACACCCCTATAGGGTAATAATCTTTTCGAAAAGCCATGTTCACGGTTATGAACGACTTGGCGACCGGACTCAAGATCACAGAGAACTATAACCTAATCGTAAAAGTTGGCAGATCAACGTGTGCTTAAGGATGCTTCCTCATGGGTACGAGGGGGTGATCCTAGATAGGTTCAGATGATGATTTGGTGGATATCAAAAGATGATGATCAATATTTCGGAGACGTCGCTCTCTTATCCCCTTTTAAAATACTCTGATTAGACGAGATTCTTCTCCCTCTTGTTTCATAAACAAAGATGGCTTTATGCAAAACAACTCCACCAGCCATAAGTCTTGCAGAGTACACCATGTACTCACCCTTGCTTTGTTGATACTTTTGGTAGAGTAAGTATCCCCTGAAGATGAGTTCGGTAGTACATCGACATCGACGAGTAGCTTGGGGTTCCCGGCCGGCAGCCTGGAATCTATGGGCTGGGACGTCATCGTTATGCTTCAGGCCTCTTAGGCCATTTGTTAAGTTTGCTATACTTAATAGCATATTTTTCCTTCCGTTGTTTGATGTTTGTGGTCAGTGACCTTTGTTTGTAATAATTTGGTTCTCTTCTCAGTTATGAGCTTGCTATAATAAATTTTGTGTCGTAGGGTCACTATTGTGTTACCAATTCTTCACTGGATATTCTCGAGCTCAAGGTTAAGCTTATGTCAGACGGAGGTCTGGGATTTGTTTAGCCCTGATCCCGGGGGTGTCACAGGTCTTGGTATCAGAGCAGTACCGACCGTAGTAAAACCTTGCTATTGGTCGATGTTGAGTCTAGTGTTTGTGAAAACTATTTCAAAAGCTGAAAAGTATTTGCGAAAACTCTAGTATGCTTCTTTTACTCCTTATCCAGTCTCGCTCTAACTCTGGGTTATCTTATCTTGTTTTAATTTGGAGAAGTTTTGATATCTCTTCTAGTCTTTCAAAGCTTAGGTGCCTTTTGGGCATGTCATTTCTTAACCAGTTGACCTAGTGTTGAGTTCTCTAGAGTTGTGTGTGTTGTGAATTCCTTATTCCCCTTGCTCTTGTTCAAATGAGAGATTCCTTTCTATCATGATCTCTCTATCTTTCGGACCCACGATATTATGTTGTTGGATCTGCGGTGTTTTGTTCTAGGCTTCGAGGTTTCCTTTCACCTTGTCTGCCTCCTTTTTATTTGTTGGGTACTTCAGAAGTCGTTTCTTCTCTTGGAAGCTACCTCGTGATTACTATGTTGTAGTGTACGTTGCGTCACTCAAATAGCAGTTACTTCTTTTCTCGGGTTTTAACCCTTGGACTTGAACCTAAAATCCCCGATTGTGTTAGATTATGGTGCTGTGAATATTGTACATGAAGATGACCTTTAAACCAAGATCCCTTTTGTTGACCCCTGTCGTTAATGTTCATGCATTGCCTCAGGATGGCTTGTACTACGGTTCTAGCCTTCAAGCTTGTGGTCTTTGTCGCGATTGAATTGTGACAACTAAGGACTTCCCCTACCACATGCTATGGCAGATGTTCTTTAATGGAACCAAATAGATCACAACAAGAGTACTCCTCGAGAGTCTCGCATCTATACTCGTGACTCCGCCACACCTTACCCCTTCTATGCATTGGTTTTCAGGAGAATGTTGACTTATGCATCCACATCTCGTGATTCCATCCTGAGCATGTTCTTTTTCCTTTGTTCTTCTCAGAACTTTGTCTACCAGTTGGTAGCCAAGTAGTAAAGTACATCAGTGTCTTCTGATGCAAGATACTCCTGTGGTCCATCAAGACAAACCATTTCGGGATGTCTAGGAGAAACAAACTCTGGTACCTTGTCATATCTAGGACCAGCTCAAATTGTTGTAATCTATAGATCAAGAGGCATTGATTGTCTTCCATCTGTTCTACCTTAAAGTATCACACTCTTTTATACTAAGAGGTCGTGCTGAGATTCATGACCCTCTTAATGAAGTGATGCTTCCACACATCTTTACCCACCCTTCCTGTAGCACACCGGGTAAACCCTAATTATAATATCGCATGTTGTCATCTGTTTTGTGCACCATCATTGCATCATGCATTTATTTTGCCTCCCAGAAAATGTTTTAACTAAAACTATTTTTGTTTACTGCAATACCTCTCCTCTTGTTTCAAAAAAAATCCTATATTTATCTGCTAAGATTTTTTCCTAAATACTATTTGCTAAAATTATTTAAAACAAAAAAAACAATAAAATAATAAACCTAAAGAGTAGACCTAAACCGTCTAGGCCCAAAGGCCCAATCGGCTGAACCCAACCAGACCAAACCCTAACCCTAGACTCACCCCAACCTCCCTCCCCCTCCCGCCGTCACTCACCAGCCCTACCTAAGCCGCGTCGTACACACTCGCGCGCTGCTAGCTACACACACACCACTCGACGCAACACCACGCACCCACACCCTTGGTCAACAAACCTTCCTGGCCCCGCCCGCATTGGATCCACGCGATCGAGACAACCCCACCCTAGCCCCGCAACCACTCTCCCGTGATGCACCCCCTCCCCGACGCTATCGCCTCCCTCTGCCTTGTACCAGGCTCCACCGCCGCCAGGGCTCCTCCCTGTCAAGCCCCGTGCCCGTCGCCCTCTTTCTGGCGCCCTCCATGTGCCTCCCTCCGCTCTCGTACCTCCTACAGAACCTGTTGTAGGGTTCGCAGCATAGAAAACAAAAAATTTCCTATGATGGGAACTATATACCAAGATCTATCTACTAGATACAAAAAATGGGCAGATGTATATCCGTAGAGAACATACCCTTGAAGACCGACAAAGCTTAACAAGTTCAACTCGTGGTTGATGTAGACGATCTCTTGCCGATCTCAAGATCGAGAGGAAGTCCTAGCGCCGCAAAGCAGCAGCGCATCCGTGCTCGCACACACGTACAAGACACCGGGCAACCTCCGCCTCCTCGTTCCAGCGATGCAGCGGAAGCACAACCCTTTCTTGCCGAATAGCCACCGGGAACATGTATCTCGCTAGTCCGAGACCATGGGGAATAAATTCTAGAGGGGGAGAGAGATCCTTCACGAGGAGGTGTGAGAGACAGTGAGGATGGGGGATCCTTCTATAGGAGGAGGGGGGCACCCAAGGGGTTGGCCGCCAGCCATGGGGGCTGCCCCCTACCCTCCTTCATTCATGTGGGTGGACACTCCAATCACAAAATGTCCCTTCAATTTTCTCCACTCAATAGTCCACTCAAATTCCCATTAAATTTCCACCAAATTTAATGCAAACTCTCATTAAATAAAACTCTTTTATTTTATTAAGAATTTTGTCAATTACTTTAATGACAAACATTCACAAATAACCCCTTGCTAGAATTCCATTTCACATGCATAACCACTTTATGCAATTTCACCCGAAAACCTGTTTTGGTATCTACTGAAATAAATTCCTGCGCTTGTTTATTCTTTCGGCATGAAACATTTGCTCCAACTGGATGCCAGTGTCCCTTAAGTATGTCACCCTACGGTTAGCGAATAATGTGGACATGATTGAGACCCTTCTTCGATTAATAATCAGTAGCAGGACCTGGAGATCCATACTGACTCCCACACATTCAACGATGACTTTTCCTGTGATCGTCGGAACCTTTTACGCTTGTATCTTAATCCCTTTGTTTCATGATATATTACATGTCCGAGATTCGATCATCGGTATCTCCATACCTAGTTTGATCTCATATCGACATGCACTCTTTTCTCGTTCCCGTGATATAACATTCTAGTGATCAAATCACTTGCTTGCAAGCTAACCAATGTGATATCACCGAGAGGGCCCAGAGCATATCTATCCGTCATCGGGATGAACAAATTCCACTCTTGATCCATGATTCTCAACATAACACTTTAGAATCTTTGAAGCCATCTTTATAATCACCCAGTTACGGAGTGAAGTTTGATGTCAACAAGAAACTCTTCTGGTGTTAGTGATTGGCATGATCTCATGGTCTAAGGATTAGGATTACTTCGTAGTTTGTTTATAGCAATATAAACTCAATGACTTTGATCGTAACGCTATACTTCGGATGAATGTTCATCACACCATTACACTAATGTTGTGATCTTGTTATTAACAACATCCAATGTCTATGATCAGGAAACCGTGATCATCTTGTTAATCAACAAACTAGTTTATGAGAGAGGAATAACTAGGAACTTTCTGTTTGTTTATTAAACACGCATGTATTAACGTTTCCGTATTAATACAATTATAGCATGCAAAATAAACATCTATCATATACTTGGAATACACATAATAAACATTTTATTATTGCCTCTCAGGGCATATTCCCTTCAGTCTCCCACTTGCACTAGAGACAATAATCTAGTTACATTGTGATGTATCAAACACCCATGGAGTTCTGGTGTAGATCATGTTTTGCTCTAGGGAGAGTTTTAGTCAACGAATCTGCTACATTGAGATCCGTATGTACTTTACAAATCCTTATATCTCCATCCTTGACATGCTCGCGGATGGAGTGAAACCGGCGCTTAATATGCTTGGAATGCTTGTGAGACCTTGGATCTTTGGCATTGGCAATGGCACCATTGTTGTCACAATAGATCACCATTGGGTCCAACGCGTTTGCAACCACACCTAGTTCGGATATGAACTCCTTCATCCAAACTGCTTCCTGAGCCGCTTCTGAAGTAGCAACATATTCGGCCTCCGTTGTTGATCCCGCCACCACAGGTTGTTTGGAGCTCCTCCAACTAACCGCTCCGCCATTCATGAGAAATACGTATCCGGATTGAGACTTAGAGTCATCCGGATCGGTGTCAAAGCTACCGTCGACATAACACTTAGCGACGAGCTCTTCTTCACCTCTGTATACAAGAAAACATATCCTTAGTTCTTCGCAAGTACTTAAGGATATTCTTGACCGCTTTCCAGTGTTCTGAACCTGGATCCGATTAGTACCTACTAGTCAAAATAATAGCATGTGCCACATCCGGTCTTGTACATAGCATGGCGTACATTATAGAGCCTATGGCTGGAGCATAGGGGACCTTGTCCATTATCTCTCTTTCTTCCACCGAAGCCGGACTTTGAGTCTTACTCAATGTCGTACCTTGTGTCATAGGTAAGAATCCCTTCTTACTATTTTCCATTTTAAACTTCTTTAAAATCTTATCAAGGTATGTACTTTGCGATATCCCTATTAGGCGCCTAGATCTATCTCTATAGATCTTTATGCCTAATATGTATGACGCTTCACCTAGGTCCTTCATTGAAAATTTGTTGTTTAGATAACTTTTAACACTGTTTAAAAGCTCTATATCATTTCCGATCAATAATATGTCATCCACATATAATATCAGAAATGCCACATTGCTCCCACTCACTTTCTTGTAAATACAAGCTTCTCCATAAGTTTGGACAAATCCAAACTCTTTGATCACCTCATCAAAGCGGAGATTCCAACTTTGTGATGCTTGCTTCAATCCATAGATGGATCGCTGAAGCTTGCACACCTTGTTAGCATCCTTAGGATCGACAAAACCCTTTGGTTGTATCATATACAACTCTTCTTCAATATTACCATTGAGAAATGCGGTTTTGACATCCATCTGCCATATCTCATAATCGAAATATGCAGCAATTGCTAACATAATCCTAACTGATTTTAGCATCGCTACGGGAGAGAATGTCTCATCGTAGTCAACTCCTTGAATTTTTCGAAACCCCTTTGCGACAAGTCGAGCTTTATAGACGGTCACATTACCATCAGCATCAGTTTTCCTTTTGAAAATCCATTTGTTCTCCACGGCCTTTCGGTCGTGAGGTAAGTCCACCAAGTTCCAAACTTGATTTTAATACATGGATTCCATCTCGGATTTAATGGCTTCTAACCATTTGTTGGAATCCAGGCTCATCATCGCTTCTTCATATGTCGCAGGGTCATCATAATCATCAACCATGAAATTCATGATAGGATTTACGTACAGCTCGGGAGCTGCACGCGTCCTGCTAGACCTGCGAGGTTCGGTAGTACTCTCTTTCGGAGTTTAATGATCATTATCATTAGTTCCCTCTTCAACAGGTGGAGCCAACTCCGGAACAACTTCCAGCGCTGCGCTACTCGCCATACTTTGAAGAGAAGGTTCATTAACCTCTTCGAGTTCTACCTTCCGACTACTCACACCTTTCGCGAGAAACTCTTTCTCTAGAAAGGATCCATTCTTGGCAACAAAAACCTTGCCCTCGGATCTGTGATAGAAGGAATACCCAATAGTTTCCTTAGGGTATCCTATGAAGACGCATTTTTCTGCTTTGGGTTCGAGTTTATCCGGTTGAAGTTTCTTCACATAAACATCGCATCCCCAAACTTTAAGAAATGACAGCTTAGGTTTGTTTCCAAACCACAATTCATACGGTGTCTTTTCAACGGATTTAGGTGGTGCCCGATTTAAAGTGAATGCAGCAGTTTCTAGTGCATAGCCCCAAAATGACAACGGCAAGTCCGTCAGAGACATCATAGATCGAACCATATCTAATAAAGTACGATTACAATGTTCCGACACACCATTTCACGGTGGTGTTCCGACAGGTGTGAGTTGTGAAACAATTCCACACTCTTTCATGTGAGTGCTAAACTCGTAACTTAGATACTCACCTCCACGGTCGGACCGTAGAAATTTGATCTTTCTATTACGATGATTTTCCACTTCATTCTGAAATTCCTTGAACTTTTCAAAGGTTTCAGACTTGTGTTTCATCAAGAATATATAACCGTATATACTCAAATCATCCGTGAAAGTAACAAAATAACGGTATCCACCCCGCGCCGACACACTCATTGGACCACATACATCAGAATGTATGATTTCCAATAAATCTCTCGCCCGTTCCATTGAACCGGAAAACGGCGTTCTAGTCATCTTGTCCATAAGGCATGGCTCACATGTATCAAATGATTCATAATCAAGTGATTCCAAAAGTCCATCCGAATGGAGCTTCTTCATGCGTTTAACGCCAATATGACCTAGACGGCAGTGCCACATATATGCGGCTATATCATCATTTAGTTTAATCCTTTTAGCATCAACATTATGAATATGTGTAACATTATTATCGAGATCTAAAAGAAATAAACCATTCATCATCGGTGCATGACCATAAAAGATTTCATTCATATAAATGGAACAACCATTGTTCTCGGATTTAAATGAATAACCACTTCGCATCAAACACGATCCAGAGACAATGTTCATGCTCAGTGCAGGCACCAGATAACAATTATTCAAGTTTATTACTAATCCCGGTGGCAAGTGGAGAGGTAGCATTCCGATGGCGATCACATCAACGCTTGATCCATTGCCGACACGCATCTTGACCTCACCCCTTGCTAGCGGTCGCTTGTTCATGACCCACGATTCGAGTTACAAATATTAGCAACTGAACCGGTATCAAATACCCAGGTGCTACTGCGAGCACTAGTCAAGTACACATCAATAACATGTATATCATATATACCTTTGTTTGCCTTGCCGGCTTTCTTGTCTGCCAAATATTTGGGGCAGTTGCACTTCTAGTGGCCAGTCCCCTTACAATAGTAGCACTCGGTATCAGACTTAGGTCCAACTCGGGGTTTCTTTTCAGGCGCGGCAACCGGCTTGCCGCCCTTACTTCCCTTCAGTTTTCCCTTCTTGTCTTTCTTGAAACCAGTGTTCCTATTGATCATCAACACTTGATGTTCCTTTTTGATCTCCACTTCTGCAGTTTTAAGCATTAACAGAAGCTCGGGGAGAGACTTCTTCATGCCCTGCATATTATAGTTCATCACGATGCTCTTATAGCTAGGTGGTAGAGACTGCAGAACACGATGTATGCCTAAGTCAATGGGAATCGATATTCCCAAGGACACAAGCTTATCGGCGTAACCCGACATCTTGAGATCATGCAACTGAAGAACTTTTCTGAAGCGTTGTAGCTCTCTACAACAGCATGTGTGTCGAAAATCATTTTCAACTCACCCATTGTATCAAAATCATTGCCATTTTCGAAACGCTTTCGAAGTTCCGGCTCTAGCCCATACAATATGCCGACGAGTCTGATAGACATTCTTCTCCTCGTCAGGGGCATCATCAAGAGGTGGGGGCCTAACGGCGCTTCTAGCACATATTTCTTTTGTGCAGCAGAGAGGAGAATCCTCAAATTCATGGCCCATTCGCTAAAGTTGCTACCGTTC
This sequence comes from Avena longiglumis, assembly GCA_030063025.1. NCBI lineage: Eukaryota > Viridiplantae > Streptophyta > Magnoliopsida > Poales > Poaceae > Avena > Avena longiglumis. Next base: position 452,688,153 of record CP125973.1, on the reverse strand, counting down.
GTTGCTAGTTTCTCTTTCTCCATGAACACATTGAAATCAAAAGCAGGTGGTGCCATCTACAACAGAATTTGTAAAGTTTAGACTAAGTGTATGATAGATTGAGTTCAACTAATCCATATTACGAATGAACTCCCACTCAAAAACGAATCCCTCGTGCCTTTTTGGTGATTACATGAACCAAATCCACTACACCAAGTCTGATCATCACGTGAGTCGGTGTAGCTTCAAAGGCGAGCATCAAATGGGCATCATATCTACTATATGATTCATGCTTAACCTTTTGGTACGTGTTCTGAGGCCATGTCTGTACATGCTAGGCTCGCCAAGTTAGAACCTTAGTATTCGCGTGTGTAACTGTTTTACACCCGAAATATGGTCGTGGATCCAAGAACACCCGATCATCACGTGATGTCTTGGAGCGACGAGAACATAATCGGTGCATACTTAAGGAAGAACACATTCTTATCTTGATATTTAAAAGAGGGATCATCTTATTATGCTAACAAAGCGCTAAACAAGCAATATAAGATGCTATCAAACATTACATGTTTATTAGTGAAATGATATGGTTCCCGCATATGATCTCTATCATGTGCACCGTGGTATGATCACTATCATACCTATATGTGTAAGTCCAAGGTCTATGGAGATTACACGTTATGTATGTTGTAAGAGTATCATCTCATACTTCTACTTACAACATTACCATATCATAACACTAGCCCAGCAACAATCTAAACTAGACGCCTCTAATTTATCCATTGCAAGTTTTACGCGGCTTAGGGCTTTCGAGATAGAACCGTTCTTACCTACGAACATGAACCACAACGAGGATAACCAAATTGTTGACAACTCACTTGCAAAATAGATATTGACTATAGTAGGAGAGACAGACACCCGCTAGCCACTTATGCAAACTAGTTGCATGTCAAGCATGGAACAGGTCTCATGTGCGAGGACATGTAAAGTTTGTCCGGGCCGCTTCATCCCACTATGCCACCAATATCCAAAATTATAACAAAGGAGCAACAACATGATCATCATCGCCCACATACTCATATGTGTACTACCCGTGTAAAGTATCTACGCATAGATCCGGCTCTGATACCACTGTAGGGTTCGCAGCATAGAAAACAAAAATTTTCCTACGATGGGAACTATATACCAAGATCTATCTACTAGATACAAACAACGGGCGGATGTATATCCGTAGATAACATACCCTTGAAGACTGACAAAGCTTAACGAGTTCAACTCGTGGTTGATTGTAACACCCTCAGAATCGGACCTATGCAAGTTTGAGCAAAATTCGCCAAACCCGCATAGAAACGATTCAAAGGTGCCCACCAGGCACTTTCGTGCGGGTGGAAAACGAAGTAATAACATTACACAACAGTCCTCGATGGGACCCACAGAACAGATATATATAACGGCGACTCCATGAGTCAAGAATCCAGATATAATATACAAAGATCCAAATCACCTTGAAAACGATGGGGCGTCCGACTACGGACAAGATGCAAATGGGGCTAAGAGCCCTGAAGAATAACCGATGGTGTCCATAACCCGCCTGGCCAAGCGGAAGGGTAACCCTACTAACGGCGCCGATCTCAAAACCTGCTTAAACAAAGGGTGCCGACAAAGGGCAAAGGAAAAAGAGGCGTCAAGATCGAGGCCGATGCAGCGAGGCTAGAAAGGCGGTCCTCGCCTACATAGGTATGGTGGACTGAGCGGCAGCGGCAGCATGCACTAAACAACCTATAGAGACTCGAACAACTGGCGGTTATCAGAGAGGGGTGAGAATGACCTATCCGGATCCAACCTGAAGCTAACACCAAACAACCCATCCTGGTGTTTCCCCCTCGAGACCAAACGAGGAAGTCAACCGAGGAACTCACACCGTTGGCAGTTTTACTTATTCAGTTATCGTTGCAGCAATTACTAGTCAGATTTAGTTAATCGTCCTGATAAAGTAAGCAGTGGGCACTTTTAATTAATCATTCCGTTATAGTTGCAGCAATTACTAATCAGATACAGATAGCATGATGTAACCCTTAAACCCGGCAGTTGTTGGTACTTTTATTAAGCCATTCCGTTGTAGTTGACATACTTACTAGTCAGGTACAATGGTCGCAAGCGACACTCCAAACAAGCAATTGTGGGCAGTATTAATTAGCCATTCCGTTATAGTGAAGCTGATTACTAGTCATCATAAAGTCAAATTTATAGCAGTAAACTTTAGTTATGCTTGTCTATGATCGAGATACTGTGCTCCAAGTCGTCCATATCCGCGGACACGGCTTTCAGAAAGTTTTACCCGGCCGGGGTGCACCAATAGCAACACACGCTCGATCAACCTCGGAAAAACCAAATCAAAACCCAACGAGGCTTTCACGACTGAACAATCACAGGATTCAGAAATATTTCAGGGGGCCACCCCTTGAAGTACACCATAACGAAGATAGTGACTCGAGACGGACTCAAGGTTTGGGTGGACGGTGTGGCGATCGGGAACCCAAACTGGGCTTGTCGACACAGCGTAACGTGTCCCGATCCTAAACAGATGCAAAGGTGCTATCTGTCGCACAATTTAAATACATAAGTAGCATGGCATAAGTACAGGATAGTAAATAAAACCTCGAACTAGTTTGTGGCCCCAAGAAATAAGACTGAATCAAGCTCTGGCTCAGGGGGGTCCCATATACCTCCCGGATGTGGATAGCGCGATAAATCAAGGAACAGGTATCAAGTACTCGGGGTCTTACGGGACACAAGTGGGCGTTCGGAAACCAAATATTTTCTACCACCCACCGATGCCTCTGCTTATTTCAATTTTAGTTGTTAAACAGAAATTAAAGTGAACGATAAGTAAAACTATGATCATCTCCAACATCAACATGCGGCAATACATCAACGACTGTGGCATTTGACAACACGCGACAACACTTGGGCAAGCGACTACGACGCGCAAGTCCAACTATCTACCAAACAACAGGTAATAGGATGTGTCCAAGGCAATATAAGGCTGCAGGGGATATCAAAGGGTACGAAAACTAGAGCATCGCAACACAGATAGCAATAGATCAACAGGAGGGAATAAATACTATAAAGTAAGATAGGTAGAAAGGGGGAGATGCTCGCCTGAAAACATTGCCGAAGGTTCAGCCGAAGATCGGGGCGAAGCTCACATCAACTCAACGGCCTTATCCGCGAAGAACCAAAACACTAGAAGAAACACCGGATGCAGTATTTAATACACGGCAGAAGATCGGCATGATGCATGTATGATGCATGGCATGGCAAAGGTGCGATGCAATTAGGTCAATATTAAGCGGAACCAGGGTTCCGACAATTATTCAGATGGTTCGAGTTGTTTAGAACCCCCGCAATTTAGATGTTGTTTTAACAAGTCAAGGTAAGTTATCGGTTCGCTACACAAATTTAAATGAGGCCGATATGAGACTAGATTTGCCCGCATATGGGCCCCATATTTAATTAAGAGGTGAATCGGCATAAGGCCCCCAAACCACATGAATGTATGCATGCAAGTATGACAAATGCGACAAGTTGTGTTATATTGTAAGATAGGGTTTTCGGGAAAAGGTTCACACATTAGGGTTCGGCAGATCTTGGGGTTCCGGGGTTGGTCTCAGGGTCCAGGGTCCGGCGAGATCGGGTTCGGTACGGGAGGAAGGTCTTGTCGCAACCGGATAGCCGGACTTGGTTGACGTCGGGGGCGCATCGGATTCCGCTGGTCGCTGTCGTTCTTGTCGGGCCCGCGCATCAGGTCGATCTTGGCGTCGTGATGAAGACTTGTCGCTGCGTCGGTGTCCTTACCGTCCGTGTGGCGAACTTGGCGTTCGCTTAACGACCTTGGCGCCCTTGTCGGAGTTCTCGGTGGCGATGTCGGTCTTGGTTCGGCTCCGCGGATCTTGGCGATCTTCAAGCTCGGTTTCTGGCGTGGCCCTTGGATCACCGGGATCGGGCTTCGGTTTCCATGAAGGGGAGCGTAGGACTCCGGATTGTGGTCGATGGAGATCTCGGATGGCGCCGGGGGTTCACCGGATCTGTCTGTTCGATGTCGATCTTGGCGGCCACTTGTCTATGTTGTTGTTCTCGGTATCCCTCACCCAACACAACTAGAAGGACACGAAGCCAGCAGAAAGGTGGCCTCAACGTCCAGATGCTTGCAACTTGCCAACATCCAGAGACAACACGGTCAGGGGCTCCATAGGCGCACAGGGCAGGCCACACGGAACGCTGCGGCGACTGCGCCAAGGCAGGCTCAGGGTCGGCTCGCCGGCGACGGCCTTGGGCAGGGACGACGCGGGCAGGCGAGGGGACCGCGGCGGTGGAGGTCTGGGCGTGCTGGGCACGGAGACAGGCCAGGCGGCGGCGGCTCGGGGCGGGGGGTCACGGGCGGGCGGCGGCGAAGGACCGAGGCGGCGCGGTGGAGGTCGGTGGCGACGGCGCCTGGGAGGAGGTGGCCGGGCAGGCCAGCTGCCAGCTGCCGGAGAGGGAGGACAGTGGGCGCGTCGGGCGGCGCGGGCGACGGTGGAGGGAGGCGGGGAGGTCCGCAGCCATGGCCGGCTAGAGCGGCGGGCTCGAGCCGGGAGGAGGCGCCGAGGAGCTGACAGCGGCCGGGCTGGGTCGGGAGGAGACGCGGGCACGCTGGGCCCGGCAAGGCTGGGTAGAGCGAGGTTGTGGCGGGGGAGGAGAACGGGGACGCGGATGCTCTGGCTGGCGGGCGGCGGCCGGCGACGCGGAGAGAGGAGGGAGGCGACGGGGGATGCGCGGCCTGCGGGGCGAGCCTCGCTGGCGAGGACGGGCGAGGCGCGGCGGTGGGAGGGGGGAACCGGGTGCGTGGCGGGGCAGAGGGCTAGAGGAAGAAGGATGGAAGAGAGGAGGCGCGGTTGCGGTGGGTGGAAGAGAAACAGTGGAGAGAGGGTGCGGTTCGGTGGGTCCCAGGGGAGGTGGGGCTGTGGGGCACGCGGGGTGGAGAGGGTCGGCAGGCGTGTTGCGTGCGTGTGTGCGGTGTGTGTTTGCTGTGTGGGTCTGGGTGAGTTGCTGGGTGGGTTTAGAGGGAGAGGGGGTGGGGTGGGCTAGGTGTCAGGGTTTGATTGGTTAGGGGGGAGGGTGAGAGTGAGGTGGCGCAACGGGATTGGTTGGGGTGATGTGGAGGGGAGGGCTGGGTAGGAAGATGGGTAGGTTTAGGATTTGTCTGGGGTGTTCAGGTGGACCGATTTAAAATCCTGGGGGTGGTCGTTCGGGTCGAACCGGCCCGTTCGACTGCCCCCGCTAAAATAATATAATTTTTATTTGTTTTGTTAACACCGTTTGCAAACCGATAGCACTCAAACAAAAATAATCCGGAGACCGGGCTTTGCATTTGAATTAAGATGGGGCGTTTGGAAAACAAATCGGGCTTTGCGAAAATAGTTTTATGCGAACAATGCATGATGATGACGATGCAATGCACAAATTCAACGCGATTTTCTAGTAGTGGTTTTGCGGGATGCCACAATTCGACACCACTAACAATGGATCTCGCCCTCGAGATCCGCCTCATGGTACCGGAAGGAAGGTCGGTGATCTGCATCTTCTCACTTCGGGTAGATCCTCGCGACACCACTAACAAGAGGTCGTTGTCCGTGATCATCGAGGGAACACTCCGGAAACAAAAGGTCGAAGGTAGAGGCATCAACAAATAAAGCCACCCCTAACTTCGATGGAAAGAGGGAACCGATGCATTCTCATCCACTTCAATGTACAAAAGCGAATAGAAGGGGTAGTCGGCATGGGGGCCAATCCATCACACACCCAAACTATTACTCTGCACAATCGGTAGAAAAGAGTGCAACCATTCTCGGAATCAGACTGAAGATCTCGTCAAGCGAGGTTCGGAAACAAAGGAGGGATGCAGACTCTGCATCGGATCTGGCGTAGATGATGTCGTCGCGTCGGAAAACACCGGAAGGCACAAACAAGGAACAAAGAAGGGTACCACAGCAGACGGTTTCCTCAAGCAGCTTGAACACCGAATGGTAGAGCACCGTTATCGAAGGAGGAAGCGAAACCCTAAAGGTACGACGGAAACCCAACCACGAGATATCCTGGACTTGAAGATAGAGAAGAGAGCGGATTCAAAACGCGTAGAGGTAAGAGGAGAATAGCAGAGGGGTAAGGAGTAAAATTAGACCTAATCAGAACTATCCAACCGATTTTGCAAAAATAGTTGGACACTCTCTATGCCGTTAGCTAGGTTATCCTACAGTTGGACTTGTGGGTATCGCAAGCACGAGCTCGATACCACTCAGTAACACCCTCGAATCGGACCTATGCAAGTTTGAGCAAAATTCGCCAAACCCGCATAAAGCGATTCAAAGGTGCCCACCAGCACTTTCGTGCGGGTGGAAAGCAAGTAATAACATTACACAACAGTCCTCGATGGGACCCATGAGCAGATATATATAACGGCGACTCCATGAGTCAAGAATCCAGATATAATATACAAAGATCCAAATCACCTTGAAAACGATGGGGCGTCCGACTACGGACAAGATGCAAATGGGGCTAAGAGCCCTGAAGAATAACCGATGGTGTCCATAACCCTTGTGCCAAGCGGAAGGGTAACCCCGCTAACGGCGTCGATCTCAAAACCTGCTTAAACAAAAGGGGTGCCGACAAAGGGCAAAGGAAAAGAGGAGCGTCGATCGAGGCCAAGACAGCGAGGCTAGAATTCGGCGGTCCTCGCCTACATAGGTATGGTGGACTGAGCGGCAGCGACAGCATGCACTAAACAACCTATAGAGACTCGAACAACTGGCGGTTATCAGAGAGGGGTGAGAATGACCTATCCGGATCCAACCTGAAGCTAACACCAAACAACCCATCCTGGTGTTTCCCCCTCGAGACCAAACGAGGAAGTCAACCGAGGAACTCACACCGTTGGCAGTTTTACTTATTCAGTTATCGTTGCAGCAATTACTAGTCAGATTTAGTTAATCGTCCTGATAAAGTAAGCAGTGGGCACTTTTAATTAATCATTCCGTTATAGTTGCAGCAATTACTAATCAGATACAGATAGCATGATGTAACCCTTAAACCCGGCAGTTGTTGGTACTTTTATTAAGCCATTCCGTTGTAGTTGACATACTTACTAGTCAGGTACAATGGTCGCAAGCGACACTCCAAACAAGCAATTGTGGGCAGTATTAATTAGCCATTCCGTTATAGTGAAGCTGATTACTAGTCATCATAAAGTCAAATTTATAGCGATAAACTTTAGTTATGCTTGTCTATGATCGAGATATCGTGCTCCAAGTCGTCCATATCCGCGACACGGCTTTCGTAAAGTTTTACCCGCCGGGTGCACCAATAGCAACACACGCCGATCAACCTCGGAAAAACCAAATCAAAACCCAACGAGGCTTTCACGATTGAACAATCACAGGATTCAGAAATATTTCAGGGGCCACCCTTGAAGTACACCAAGAACGAAGATAGACCGAGACGGACTCAAGGTTTGGGTGGACGGTCAGAGCGATCGGGAACCCAAATCGGGCTTGTCGACACCGCGAACGTGTCCCGATCCTAACAAGATAAAGTGTGCTATCTGGCGCACAATTTAAATACATAAGTAGCATGGCATAAGTACATGATAGTAAATAAAACCTCGAACTAGTTTGTGGCCCCAAGAAATAAGACTGAATCAAGCTCTGGCTCAGGGGGGTCCCATATACCTCCCGGATGTGGATAGCGCGATAAACCAAGGAACAGTATCAAGTACTCGGGTCTTACGGACACAAGTGGGCTCGAAACCAAATATTTTCTACCACCCACCGATGCCTCTGCTTATTTCAATTTTAGTTGTTAAACAGAAATTAAAGTGAACGATAAGTAAAACTATGATCATCTCCAACATCAACATGCGGCAATACATCAACGACTGTGGCATTTGACAACACGCGACAACACTTGGGCAAGCGACTACGCATAAGTCCAACTATCTACCAAACAACAGGTAATAGGATGTGTCCAAGGCAATATAAGGCTGCAGGGGATATCAAAGGGTACGAAAACTAGAGCATCGCAACACAGATAGCAATAGATCAACAGGAGGGAATAAATACTATAAAGTAAGATAGGTAGAAAGGGGGAGATGCTCGCCTGAAAACATTGTCGAAGGTTCAACCGAAGATCGGGGCGAAGCTCACATCAACTCATCGGCCTTATCCGCGAAGAACCAAAGCACTAGAAGAAACACCGGATGCGATATTTAATACACGGCAGAAGATCGGCCTGATGCATGTAGGATGCATGGCATGGCAAAGTGCGATGCAATTAGGTCAAATTAAGCGGAACCGGGGTCGGCAATTATTCGATGGTTCGAGTTGTTTAGAACCCCGCAATTTAGATGTTGTTTAACAAGTCAAGGTAAGTTATCGTCGCTACACAAATTTAAATGAGGCCGATATGAGACTAGATTTGCCCGCATATGGGCCCCATATTTAATTAAGAGGTGAATCGCATAAGGCCCCCAAACCACATGAATGTATGCATGCAAGTATGACAAATGACAAGTTGTGTTATATTGTAAGATAGGGTTTTCGGAAAAGGTTCACACATTAGGGTTCGCAGATCTTGGGGTTCCGGGTTGGTCTCAGGTCCGTGGTCCGCGAGATCGGGTTCGACGGAGGAAGGTCTTGTCGCAACCGGATAGCCGGACTTGGTCGACGCCGGGCGACGGATTCCGCCGCCGTCGTTCTTGTCGGCCCGCGCATCAGTCGATCTTGGCGTCAGGATGAAGACTTGTCGCTCGTCGGTGTCCTTACCGTCTGCGGTGGCGAACTTGCCCGCTTAACGACCTTGGCGTCCTTGTCGGAGTTCTGCATGGCGATGTCGGTCTTGGGTTCGGCCCGGCGGATCTTGGCGATCTTCAAGCTCGGTTCTGGCGTGGCCTTGGATCACCGGATCGGGCTTGGTTTCCATGAAGGGAGCGAGGACTCGATTGTAGTCGATGGAGATCTCGGATGGCCGGGTTCACCGGATCTGTCTGTTCGATGTCGATCTTGGCGGCCACTTGTCTATGTTGTTGTTCTCGGTATCCCTCACCCAACACCACTAGAAGGACACGAAGCCAGCAGAAAGGTGGCCACAACGTCCAGATGCTTGCAACTTGCCAACATCCAGAGACAACACGGTCAGGGGCTCCATAGGCGCGTGGCGGCCACGGAACGCAGCTGGGCGATCGCGCCAAGGCAGGGGGGTCGGATCGCGGCGACGGACGCGGCGAGCCAGCGCAGACGACGTGGGCCGAGGCAGAGGGACCTGGGCGGTGGAGGTCCTGGGCGTGCGGGGCGGAGACCCTGGCGACGGGCTCGGCGAGCAGGGGGGCCCGGAGCGGGCGGCGAGGACCGAGGGGCGGTGCGGAGGTCGGTGGCGAGGCGGCGCCTGGGAGGAGGTGGCTGGCCGGCGCAAGGCGCTGCGGAGGCCGGAGAGGGAGGACGGTGGAGGCGGCCGGGCGACGGTGGAGGGAGGCGGGCGGAGGTCCGCGGCGCTGCGGCCGGGCGAGGAGGGAGGCTCGAGCCGGGAGGAGGCGCCGAGGGGAGCTCGACGGCCGGCCTGGCCTGGTCGAGGAGACGGGCACGCTGGCAGCCGGCTGGAGGCGGTAGAGCGAGGTTGTGGCGGGAGGGAGAACGGGGGCGCAGCGGAGGGCTGTGGCGCTGGGCGGCCGGGCGAGCGGGAGAGAGGAGGGAGGCGACGGGGATGCGCGGCTCATGGGCGAGCCTCACTGGCGAGGGCAGGCGGTGGGGGAGGGTGCGTGGCGGGGCAGAGGGCTAGAGGAAGAAGTATGGAAGAGAGGAGGCGGGTTATGTGGGTGGAAGAGAAACAGTGGAGAGAGGGTGCGGTTCGGTGGGTCCTGTGGGAGGTGGGGCTGGGCACGCTGGGTGGAGAGGGTCAGGCGTGCGTGTGTGCGGTGTGTGTTTGCTGTGTGGGTCTGGGTGAGTTGCTGGGTGGGTTTAGAGGGAGAGGGAGTGGGGTGGGCTAGGTGTCAGGGTTTGATTGGTTAGGGGGGAGGGTGAGAGTGAGGTGGCGCAACGGGATTGGTTGGGGTGATGGGGGGGGGAGGGCTGGGTAGGAAGATGGGTAGGTTTAGGATTTGTCTGGGGTGTTCAGGTGGACCGATTTAAAATCCTGGGGGTGGTCGTTCGGGTCGAACCGCCGCCTCATCGCCCGCTAAAAATAATATAATTTTTATTTGTTTTGTTAACACCGTTTGCAAACCGATAGCACTCAAACAAAAATAATCCGGAGACCGGGCTTTGCATTTGAATTAAGATGGGGCGTTTGGAAAACAAATCGGGCTTTGAGAAAATAGTTTTATGCAAACAATGCATGATGATGACGATGCAATGCACAAATTCAGCGCGATTTTCTAGTAGTGGTTTTGCGGGATGCCACACCGACACCACTAACAATGGATCTCGCCCTCGAGATCCGCCTCATGGTACCGGAAGGAAGGTCGGTGATCTGCATCTTCTCACTTCGGGTAGATCCTCGCGACACCACTAACAAGAGGTCGTTGTCCGTGATCATCCAGGGAACACTCCGGAAACAAAAGGTCGAAGGTAGAGGCATCAACAAATAAAGCCACCCCTAACTTCGATGGAAAGAGGGAACCGATGCATTCTCATCCACTTCAATGTACAAAAGCGAATAGAAGGGGTAGTCGGCATGGGGGCCAATCCATCACGCACCCAAACTATTACTCTGCACAATCGGTAGAAAAGAGTGCAACCATTCTCGGAATCAGACTGAAGATCTCGTCAAGCGAGGTTCGAAACAAAGGAGGATGCATCAGACTGCGCCGGATCTGGCGTAGATGATGTCGTCGCGTCGGAAAACACCGGAAGGCACAAACAAGGAACAAAGAAGGGTACCACAGCAGACGGTTTCCTCAAGCAGCTTGAACACCGGATGGTAGAGCACCGTTATCGAAGGAGGAAGCGAAACCCTAAAGGTACGACGGAAACCCAACCACGAGATATCCTGGACTTGAAGATAGAGAAGAGAGCGGATTCAAAACGCGTAGAGGTAAGAGGAGAATAGCAGAGGGGTAAGGAGTAAAATTAGACCTAATCAGAACTATCCAACCGATTTTGCAAAAATAGTTGGACACTCTACTGCGTCCGTTAGCTAGGTTATCCTACAGGCTGGACTTGTGGGGTATCGCAACTGCTGAGCTCTGATACCACTCTGTAACACCCTCAGAATCGGACCTATGCAATTTTGAGCAAAATTCGCCAAACCCGCATAGAAACGATTCAAAGGTGCCCACCAGGCACTTTCGTGCGGGTGGAAAACGAAGTAATAACATTACACAATAGTCCTCGATGGGACCCACAGAACAGATATATATAACGGCGACTCCATGAGTCAAGAATCCAGATATAATATACAAAGATCCAAATCACCTTGAAAACGATGGGGCGTCCGACTACGGACAAGATGCAAATGGGGCTAAGAGCCCTGAAGAATAACCGATGGTGTCCATAACCCTGCCCAGGCCAAGCCGGAAGGGTAACCCTGCTAACGGCGTCGATCTCAAAACCTGCTTAAACAAAAGGGGTGCCGACAAAGGGCAAAGGAAAAAGAGGAGCGCCAAGATCGAGGCCAAGACACGAGGCTAGAATTCGGTCCTCGCCTACATAGGTATGGTGGATCGGCAGCGGCAAAGATGCACTAAACAACCTATAGAGACTCGAACAATGGCGGTTATCGAGAGGGGTGAGAATGACCTATCCGGATCCAACCAAGCTAACACCAAACAACCCATCCGGTGTTTCTCGAGACCAAACGAGGAAGTCAACCGAGGAACTCACACCGCTGGCGCTTTACTTATTCGATTATCGTGCAGCAATTACTAGTCGATTTAGTTAATCGCCCGATAAAGTAAGCAGTGGCACTTTTAATTAATCATTCCGTTATAGTTGCAAAGCAATTATTAATCGACATGATAGCATGATGTAACCCTTAAACCCGCAGTTGTTGGTACTTTTATTAAGCCATTCCGCTAGTTGACATACTTACTAGTCAGTACAATGGTCGCAAGCTTACACTCCAAACAAGCAATTGTGGGCAGTATTAATTAGCCATTCCGTTATAGTGAAGCTGATTACTAGTCATCATAAAGGCAAATTTATAGCAAGAAACTTTAGTTATGCTTGTCTATGATCGAGATATCGTGCTCCAAGTCGTCCATATCCGCGACACGGCTTTCGTAAAGTTTTACCCGCCGGGTGCACCAATAGCAACACACGCCGATCAACCTCGAAAACCAAATCAAAACCCAACGAGGCTTTCACGACGAACAATCACAGATTCAGAATATTTCAGGGGCCACCCTTGAAGTACACCAACGAAGATAGCTGACTCAGACGGACTCAAGGTTTGGGTGGACGGTCAGCGATCGAACCCAAACTGGCTTGTCGACACCGCAAACGTGTCCCGATCCTAAATAAAGATAAAGTGCTATCCGTCGCACAATTTAAATACATAAGTAGCATGGCATAAGTACAGATAGTAAATAAAACCTCGAACTAGTTTGTGGCCCCAAGAAATAAGATCAATCAAGCTCGCTCGGGGTCCCATATACCTCCGGATGTGGATAGCGCGATAAATCAAGGAACAGTATCAAGTACTCGGGTCTTACGGGACACAAGTGGGCTCGAAACCAAATATTTTCTACCACCCACCGATGCCTCTGCTTATTTCAATTTTAGTTGTTAAACAGAAATTAAAGTGAACGATAAGTAAAACTATGATCATCTCCAACATCAACATGCGGCAATACATCAACGACTGTGGCATTTGACAACACGCGACAACACTTGGGCAAGCGACTACGACGCGCAAGTCCAACTATCTACCAAACAACAGGTAATAGGATGTGTCCAAGGCAATATAAGGCTGCAGGGGATATCAAAGGGTACGAAAACTAGAGCATCGCAACACAGATAGCAATAGATCAACAGGAGGGAATAAATACTATAAAGTAAGATAGGTAGAAAGGGGAGATGTCACTGAAAACATTGCCGAAGGTTCAGCCGAAGATCGGGGCGAAGCTCACATCAACTCAACGGCCTTATCCGCGAAGAACCAAAACACTAGAAGAAACACCGGATGCAGTATTTAATACACGGCAGAAGATCGGCATGATGCATGTATGATGCATGGCATGGCAAAGGTGCGATGCAATTAGGTCAATATTAAGCGGAACCAGGGTTCCGACAATTATTCAGATGGTTCGAGTTGTTTAGAACCCCCGCAATTTAGATGTTGTTTTAACAAGTCAAGGTAAGTTATCGGTTCGCTACACAAATTTAAATGAGGCCGATATGAGACTAGATTTGCCCGCATATGGGCCCCATATTTAATTAAGAGGTGAATCGGCATAAGGCCCCCAAACCACATGAATGTATGCATGCAAGTATGACAAATGCGACAAGTTGTGTTATATTGTAAGATAGGGTTTTCGGGAAAAGGTTCACACATTAGGGTTCGGCAGATCTTGGGGTTCCGGGGTTGGTCTCAGGGTCCAGGGTCCGGCGAGATCGGGTTCGGTACGGGAGGAAGGTCTTGTCGCAACCGGATAGCCGGACTTGGTTGACGTCGGGGGCGCATCGGATTCCGCCGTCGCCGTTCTTGTCCGGGCCCGCGATCGTCGATCTTGGCGTCGGATGAAGACTTGTCGCTCAACCGGTGTCCTTACCGTCCGTGTGGCGAACTTGGCGTTCCGTTTAACGACCTTGGCGTCCTTGTCGGAGTTCTCGGTGGCGATGTCGGTCTTGGGTTCGGCGCCGGCGGATCTTGGCGATCTTCAAGCTCGGTTCCTGGCGTGGCCCTTGGATCACCGGGATCGGGCTTCGGTTTCCATGAAGGGGAGCGTAGGACTCCGGATTGTAGTCGATGGAGATCTCGGATGGCGCCGGGGGTTCACCGGATCTGTCTGTTCGATGTCGATCTTGGCGGCCACTTGTCTATGTTGTTGTTCTCGGTATCCCTCACCCAACACAACTAGAAGGACACGAAGCCAGCAGAAAGGTGGCCTCAACGTCCAGATGCTTGCAACTTGCCAACATCCAAAGACAACACGGTCAGGGGCTCCATAGGCGCACAGGGCAGGCCACACGGAACGCTGCGGCGACTGCGCCAAGGCAGGCTCAGGGTCGGCTCGCCGGCGACGCGGCGAGCCAAGGCAGACGACGTGGCCGAGGCAGGGACCGGGCGGTGGAGGTCTGGGGCGCTGGGCGCGAGAGGACGCTGGGCCCAGCTCGGGGCGGCAGGGTCGCTGAGCGGGCCGGGCGACGAGGACCGAGGGGGTGGCGCGGTGGAGGTCGGCGACGGCGGCGCCTGGGAGGAGGTGGCTGGCGGGCAGGCTGCGGAGGCCGGAGAGGGAGGACGGTGGAGGCTGGCGCGGGCGCGCGACGGTGGAGGGAGGCGGACGGAGGTCCCGAGGCGCTGCCGCCAGAGCAGGCGGCTCGAGCCGGGGAGGCGAGGAGCTCGGAGCTGACGGCGCTGGCCTGGGTCGGGAGGAGACGGGCACGCGGGCCGGCAAGGCTGGAGGCGGTAGAGCGAGGTTGTGGCGGGAGGAGAACGGACGCGGGCGGAGCTCGGGCTGGGCGGCGTGACGGCGACGCTGGAGAGAGGAGGAGGCGACGGGATGCGCTCAGGGGCGAGCCTCGCTGGCGAGGACGGGGCAGGCGCGGGGGGAACCGGTGCGTATGGGGCAGAGGGCTAGAGGAAGAAGGATGGAAGAGAGGAGGCGCGGCGTGGGTGGAAGAGAAACAGGAGAGAGGGTGCGGTTTGGTGGGTCCTGGGAGGTGGGGCTGGGGCACGCTGAGGTGGAGAGAGGGTCGGCGTGTTGCGTGCGTGTGTGCGGTGTGTGTTTGCTGTGTGGGTCTGGGTGAGTTGCTGGGTGGGTTTAGAGGGAGAGGGGGTGGGGGTGGGCTAGGTGTCAGGGTTTGATTGGTTAGGGGGGAGGGTGAGAGTGAGGTGGAGCAACGGGATTGGTTGGGGTGATGTGGAGGGGAGGGCTGGGTAGGAAGATGGGTAGGTTTAGGATTTGTCTGGGGTGTTCAGGTGGACCGATTTAAAATCCTGGGGGTGGTCGTTCGGGTCGAACCGGCCCGTTCGACTGCCCCCGCTAAAATAATATAATTGTTATTTGTTTTGTTAACACCGTTTGCAAACCGATAGCACTCAAACAAAAATAATCCGGAGACCGAGCTTTGCATTTGAATTAAGATGGGGCGTTTGGAAAACAAATCGGGCTTTGCGAAAATAGTTTTATGCGAACAATGCATGATGATGACGATGCAATGCACAAATTCAACGCGATTTTCTAGTAGTGGTTTTGCGGGATGCCACATTGATGTAGACGATCTCTTGTCGATCTCAAGATCGAGAGGAAGTCCTAGCGCCGCAAAGCAGCAGCGCATCCGTGCTCGCACACACGTACAAGACACCGGGAAACCTCCGCCTCCTCGCTCCAGCGATGCAGAGGAAGCACAACCCTTTCTCGCCGAATAGCCACCGGGAACATGTATCTCGCTAGTCCGAGACCATGGGGAATAAATTCTAGAGGGGGAGAGAGATCCTTCACGAGGAGGTGTGAGAGACAAGTGAGGAGGGGGGATCCTTTTATAGGAGGAGGGGGGCACCCAAGGGGTTGGACGCCGGCCATGGGGGCTGCCCCCTCCCCTCCTTCATTCATGTGGGTGTACACTCCACTCACAAAATGGCCCTTCAATTTTCTCCACTCAAAAGTCCACTCAAATTCCCATTAAATTTCCACCAAATTTAATGCAAACTATCATTAAATAAAAATCTTTTATTTTATTCAGAATTTTGTCAATTACTTTAATGACAAACATTCACAAATAACCCCTTGCTAGAATTCCATTTCACATGCATAACCACTTTATGCAATTTCACCCGAAAACCTGTTTCGGTATCTAGTGAAATAAATTCCTGCGCTTATTTATTCTTTCGGCATGAAATATTTGCTCCAACTGGATGCCAGTGTCCCTTAAGTGTGTCACCCTACGGTTCGCGAATAATGCGTACATGATCGAGACCCTTCTCCGATCAATAATCAGTAGCGGGACCTGGAGATCCATACTGACTCCCACACATTCAACGATGACTTTTCCTGTGATCGTTGGAACCTTTTACGCTTGTATCTTAATCCCTTTGTTTCACGATATATTACATGTCCGAGATTCGATCATCGGTATCTCCATACCTATTTTGATCTTGTTACTGACATGCACTCTTTTCTCGTTCTCGTGATATAACATTCTAGTGATCAAATCACTTGCTTGCAAGCTAACCAATGTGATATCACCGAGAGGGCCCAGAGCATATCTATCCGTCATCGGGATGAACAAATTCCACTCTTGATCCATGATTCTCAACATAAAACTTTAGAAGCTTTGAAGCCATCTTTATAATCACCCAGTTACGGAGTGATGTTTGATGTCAACAAGAAACTCTTCCGGTGTTAGTGATTGGCATGATCTCATGGTCTAAGGATTAGGATTACTTCGTAGTTTGTTTATAGCAATATAAACTCAGTGACTTTGATCGTAATGCTATACTTCGGATGAATGTTCTTCACACCATTACACTAATGTTGTGATCTCGTTATTAACAACATCCAATGTCTATGATCAGGAAACTGTGATCATCTTGTTAATCAACGAACTAGTTTATGAGAGAGGCATAACTAGGAACTTTCTGTTTGTTTATTAAACACACATGTATTAACGTTTCCGTATTAATACAATTATAGCATGCAAAATAAACATCTATCATATACTTGGAATACACACAATAAACATTTTATTATTGCCTCTCAGGGCATATTCCCTTCAATGTCACCATCGACCTGTTGCCGCCAAGGCCAATGGGCCCGCTGACCGGCGCCTCTCCTCGCCTCAGCTACCGGCCGACAGGGACGCCACCGTCTTCTCTGCGCGGCCTCGCCTGTGTCTCCCTGTGGTCGCCGTCCCGCATGGCGCCGCCGCCGTTCGCGGAAGCTCGGCCCCGCGCGCCCCAAGATCCCCTGGCTCCCTCCTCCCTGGTCCTTGCCCGGCCGCCATGTTGCGGGCCTCCTTCCTACCGCCAAGCTCTGTGTCCGCCCTCTCGAGCCAGCGGCCCGAGCGCCTCCTCTACCTCAACTCCCCATCGTCCTGGATGCCCCCAACCCCCAAGCGTTGTTCTGGACTCAACTCGCCTCCGACGCTCCCCGGCCTAGCTCTCGCGTTCGTTCTGTCAGTAAGAAGTGGTGATGGTGTTGTATATGTGTTGTGGTGCCGAAGTTCAGATGTGGGGAAGTTGTGCCACGAGAAGGTGTGGGTATGTTGGCTCGATTGACCGAGACCTCCATGTTGGCAAGAACGATTAGGCGGGCAAGGCATCACAGGTGATGTTACTTGCGGAGGTCTACACCGACAAGATCGATAATTGGTGCCGATTCTCGAAGTTTGACAAAAGGGGATGACAGGAACTACAACATGGGACCGAAGGCGATGATGCCGGATCTACAAAATCGTCTTCATGGAAGCCGAAGACCCTGTACGCCCGAAGATCCGAAGACCGATCCCCCAAAATCCCGTATATAACCCCTATCCGAGCCCTATTTTATAAATTATATATAATTGTTGCACATTAAATTGATCATGTTGCATACATATCATGTGGTATGGGGGCACTATGTCAATTCACCTTATAATTAAATATGGGGCCCATATGCGGGCGAATCTAGTCTAATATTGGCCCCATTTAAATTTATGTAGCGAACCGATAACATATTTTTGCTTGATAAGGCAACATTTAAATTGCGGGTACCTAAATAGCTTGAACCGTCTAATTAATTGTCGGGACTTGCCTAATCACATCGTACCTTTGCCATGTCATACATCATACATGCATCATGCTCGATCTTTTACCATAGTATTAAATAGTGCATCCGGTGTTTCTTCTAGTTCTTTGCTTCTTCACGGATTAGGCCGATGAGTTGATGCGAGAGTCGACCCGATCTTCGGATAAACCTTTGGCAATGTTTTTAGGCGAGCATTCTCCCCCTTTCTACCTATTTTAATTTATAGTCTTTATTTCCTCCTATTGATCTATTGCTATCTGTGTTGCGATGCTCTAGTTTTCGTACCCGTGATATCCCTTGCAGCCTTATATTGCCTTGGACACATCCTATTACATGTTGTTTGGTAGATAGTTGGACTTGCGTGTCGTAGTCGCTTGCTCAAGTGCGGTTGCATGTCATCAAGTACCACAGTTGTTGGAGTAATGACGCATGTTTAATGTTGGAGATGATCATGGCTTTAATTATCGTTTAATAACTAAAATTGAAAGTAGGTAAATAATACAGAGGCACAGGTGGGCAATAGATGTTATTTGGTTTTTAACCGTCCACTTGTGTCCCGTAGGACTCCGAGTACTTGATACCTGTTCTTTGAATATTCGCACTATCCGCATGTGGGACCATGAATCTCCCTAGCCAGAGCTTGAGTCATATATTATTTCTTGGGGACACAAAGTAGTTTGGGGCTTTATTACTATCCTGTACTTATGCCATGTTTTACTGCTTTATTAACTATTGCGCGTGGAGCGCCTGTACTGTTTTGGAACCCCGTGCCACGTTTTCGCGGTATCGACAAGCCCAGTCACACTTTCGGGTTCCCAGTAATTTACAGTCGTCGTCACAAACCTCTGGGTCCGTCTCGGAGCCGACCAACTTCATAGCGGGTAGCTTGGTGGGGTGGCCCCCTGAAATATTATATGAATCTTGCAATTGCTCTGTCGTGATGCCTCGTTGGGTTTTCATTTGGTTTTTTTGGTTGATCGTGCGTGTGTTGCTATTTGTGCCCCCTGCAGGGTGAAACTTTCTGAAAGCCGTGTCCGCGGTTATGGACGACTTGGAGCACAGTATCTCGATCATAGACAACTATAACTAAAGTAGTGCTATAAATTTGACTTTATAATGACTAGTAATCAGCTTCACTACAACGGAATGGCTAAATAAAAGTACCAACAACTGCTGGTTTTGGGATGCCTTATCTATATGTATCTGACTATTAAGTACTACAACTACAACGGAATGGTTAACTAAAACTGCCCACTGCTTATTATATCAGGATGACTCATGCTATCTATATGTGACTAGTAATTTCCGCAA
The DNA here is from genome assembly GCA_030063025.1 of Avena longiglumis. Taxonomy (NCBI): domain Eukaryota; kingdom Viridiplantae; phylum Streptophyta; class Magnoliopsida; order Poales; family Poaceae; genus Avena; species Avena longiglumis. The sequence continues at coordinate 452,668,892 of CP125973.1, read as the reverse complement.
CTATAACGGAATGAATAAAACTGCCAACCGTGTGAGTTCCTCGGTTGACTTCCTCGTTTGGTCTCGAGGGGAAATACCAGGATGGGTATGCTTGGTGATAGTTTCAGGTTGGATCCGAATAGGTCTTTCTTATCCCTATCTGATAGCCGCCAGTTGTATTGAGTCTCTATAGGTTGTTTAGTACATGTTGCGCTGCCGCTTCAGTCCACCATACCTATGTAGGCGAGGACCGCCGAATTCTAGTCTCGCCGTGTACTGGCCTCAGTACTGACCACTCTCATTTTCTTTTGCCCTTTGTCGGCACCCCTTTAGTTTAAGCAGGTTTTCAGATCAACGTCGTTAGCAGGGTTACCCTTCCGGCTTGGCCTAGGCAGGGTTATGGACGCAATTGGTTATTCTTCAGGGCTCTTAGCCCCATTTGCATCTTGTTCGTAGTCGGACGCTGTATCATTTTCAAGTTGATTTGGATCTTTGTATTGTGTATCTGTATTCTTGACTCATGGAGTCGTTGTTGTATATATCTGTTCTGTGGGTTCCATCATGGACTAATGTGTAATGGTATTACTTCGTTTTCCACCCGCACGAAAGTGCCTGGTGGGCACCTTTGAATCGTTTCTATGCGGGTTTGGAGGGAATCGCTAAAACTTGCATAGGGCCGATTCTGAGGGTGTTACACTTCCTCGAGCTTTCGCGCTCGTGAATGATGCGTGTGCGTAATAATGTGGTCATCTGAGATTCTTAGCAATTATTATTGCTTTGAACTTCAAGGACATTTGTATCATACTTAGCGCGATTGGTTAACCCCATCACTAAGCAAAGGATTATTGTGTTACCAAGTCCGTTACTCTAGTACACTCTTTTCGGTCAAAGATTTAGGCTCGTGCCGAAGCTCTGAGATTATGTCTTCTTGCCTTGTAAAGCAAGTTTCCTCTCGAACTATGTGACATATCGGTGGTTCATGATATTCTAGATGTCTACTATAAGTATCGCCATGTTGCCACATGACTGTGTTGTCAAATTCTTGAGCAAGTCAGTTCTCTGAACTGCTCTTTTCTCCAAGGATCCATACTGGATACCCCTGAGCAAGTTGGTTGAGATTAAACAATAATTTGGGGAGTTGCAAGACAAAAGTTCAATTCGACCTTGTTCCTTCTTAAAGGGATGTCTAGTTTTGTTTGTGCTGAAGAAGGATAGTATCTCCTTTCTGGATATATTATTTTCCCTCACCTTTGATTTGATTTGGGTTACCATCAAATCAAACTCAGTTCCAAGGATTAACTTGATAATGTTTCTTCTTTGACTTTTCACTTGGGTACATCTTCATGTCCTTTGGTCTGACCAATACTTTTGCTTTGTTCATACGACGTATGAGTCCATCTTCTTGGAGTGTCTTGTTAAGTTTGTTGTTGAGCCCATCGACAATATCTTTATCTTCTCCATGTTAGATTGGATTCATATGGGACATTGGGCGTCAATGTTGGAAACTTTCGAGAACCATCTTCAAGTCATTTCGAAGTATGAGTTCTGGATGTTAGAAGAAACCTTCTCCGGTTCACGTGCAATTGTTGAAAGATGTCGCCGTGGATTTGAGAAGAGTTATCTTCCTTCCCTTAAGGATACATGTGTGTTTTATTGACAGTACTTTATGTGTGCGCAACTGTCTTCTAACAAGTTGCTAAATACATGGGTCTAGCAGTCTAGCTCATCTTTTCGAGCTTTACACTATAATCCATATCTTGAGAATCTAGTAACTTTACCTTCGTGGTAAATGTTGCAAACTTTCTATTCGGACAAGCTGAGTCTGAAGTATCATTCCACTTAACCAAAGCTGAATGTCAAGCAGCAATGATGGTTGGTGTTATTCGAGGTTTTGACATAGGTCTCTTTGTAAATCTGGCAAGATTGATGTAATGGTTGACACATTTATCCGTAAAGACCTTTTGTCATATTTCCTTGAAGTCAGCAATAACAACCACTCTTCATGAGGCTTCTTATATAATTGATTATAGGAGTTGTGCTTATGGTTTCCTTGTATCCGAAGTCCGATCTTTACTTGATGATTGATTTCTCGAACATCAAGGAGAACATTTGAAGTAGTGTTGTTGAATGTCTCTCGGTCGATCCTCCAGACCCTTTTATGTTGGAAACTATTGTTGTGCCAAGTAATTGAAGTCTGAGAATGAAGCTTCCTTCTCTCGTGTCATCAAGAATCTTCTTAACTATTCGTCTTAGTGGTGTAAAGTGATATCACGATCTTTGGCATAGATCTTGATAGTCTTGGATGAATAAAGAATTTCCTTCGTTTTCTCAACCATGTTTTAAGAGTGAATATGATTTTTGGTAATCAATACTTTCTCTTGTTACATGTTTCTTGTGGCTCTTATGAGTCCTCTCCACCATAACACCTTTCTGTCTTGGACTTCTATTGAATGAAAAAGTAACCCTTCTGTTTCAAAAGTAGTTCAATAGCTTGGTTTTGTTGATCCATATCTCTGCAACCTGAAATCTCTACTTAAGCCGTTTAGTAGAGGTTCCCTATCGAAGTTTGTGGTTATGTTCTTTCTTTTGGAAGCTTTCTTATTTAGAAGCTTCAAAACCTCCTGTAGGTTCCATGGTCTCAATCCTTATGAAGACCATTTATCTAACAATTTGAAACCTTGTACTTTTGCTTCCTCTGTTACCTTGATGTGTTTCATGGTTATCATCTCAGAGTTGTTCTGAACACTCAATCCATGAGTTGACCATGAGATACTCTATGTGTTGTTTAGTGTGTTTGACGAGGTTTAATCTCGTCAATGCCCATTGTTATGGACTTGGGTTTTGGAGAAGATGGGGATGCTGGAGATCGTGGCACGGTTAACAGACAAGCAACCAGGGGACACGAGATTTACCTGTGTTCAGCCCGGAGGGAAAACCCTACTCCGCTTGTCTGTTCTTTGATTACGGCGAACCGAAGGTTCTGGGTGCAGATTCGATCCGGCGTGGATGCGCAGCGAAAGTATGAGTCGAGTTGCCCTAGGACGTGCCCTCCTGGCCTTTATATAGACTTAGGCAGGTCCCAGGTGTAGTCCTAATCGGTTACAAGTTCTAGGGTTTTACCCCTTTGAATTTACTATCTCCTCTAGTCTTGCTCTCCAGGGATTCGAAGACGTCATGGGCCTTGGCCACCCGAAAATCTTCATGGGCCAGCAGATGTTCCGTGGGCCTTCCTTGGCTGGACTAGGTATGTCAAGTTACGCACCGTAGGGTATAACCATGTCAAGAGCCTCGAGTGATCGGTCGAATCGTAGATTCCGAGGACTCTTCCATCCTTCGAGCAGCTATATGTTAATAGTATATGTGTGTAGGGATTGTTGATGCGTGTGGTGACTCACCCGACGGATCAGGGTCGATTAAGTCTTAGGACGAAACAACACGATCTTCTTCGTTCGGGTCCCTTAACCCGGCTGGAACATATCTTGGCGTAATTCAACTCAGCCGCGGAGGACTTATAGGAGTGGAATTCCGTGATTTTAATTGGTGTACCCAAGCGTCCGTCAGATTTTTCATCATACCCGCTGCACGGATTCATACTAGCAGAGGCCTTGATCAGTGCGTTGCCGTGCCATCGATGATATATGTAGGTCTTATCTTTGCGCAGACGCAAAGATCCAACATTTATCACCTCGGAGGTGCTTCGGGTGGCCAAGGAGATCGTCGCTCACTCAGCTTTTGTTGGGGCAGAGTTGTCAAAAAGTTTTTGCGTGCTGATCCGAAAGATCGCAGTCGAAGATTTCATAGGGTGCGCGACCAGCGCTCCCTATGGGAGTAGCCCCCAAGTGTCTGTTCGAGTCGTAGACTCGAACGGAGACTTTAGTTCAGGCGTTGCTTCAATCATTAGGTCCGCAGGACTCGAAAATTTTCGGATGTTTAAATCCATCCTCCCTATGGGAGTAGCCCCAGTTTGTAGTGGAGTCGTGAACTCGTGAGGACTCGAGAAATAATTTTGTCCTCATTTCTGCCGGTGCGCGGCCGCGCTCGATAGGAGTAGCCCCCAGTATTTAGTCGAATCGTAGATTCGGTGAGTACTTTTAGCTGGAGCCAAGTGGTGCTAGTATAGCTTTTGATGACGCGGTGCTTACGATCGATGACCTCAAGCGTCGCTACGCCGTAGATGACTTGATCGACGTGGGTCCCACTTGCTGACTTTGAATTGACCGTCACGCAGGCGTGAGATGATTACGGCGTCTCCTCGATTTCCGCACGTAGTGGACGGCGTGGTATCGACGGTTCATTTTGGTGCAGACACGTGTACGGCCAGATCTACCGTTGGCGTTAGGTCTTCTCGATGGACGGCCATCGTGCGTCGTCTTCGCTGTTATAATCCCTGGTGAAATCGTGGTTTGTTTTTCACCGCATCAGTTCATCTATTCACTGCCCCCTCGTTCTTGAGCTATTCTGGCTGCGCGCAGAGAGTTTCCTCCACATTTCCTTTGTCTTTCTTCGTTGGCAACGCCACCACCGTCGTAGCGCCATGGGGAAAACAAAGAAGTACTCATCTGCAGTTGGGACCAGCGCCGCCGGAGGCAAGAAGGGCACCGCCACTGCTCGCGTCACCGACGGTGGCTGGCGGCGATCAGAAACGCGGGAGAGCGATCTCCGCAAACTGCGCGAGCGGAGCCTGATCCCACAAGACACGACGGCCGTGAGACTCCCCGGAAATGAGGTAATCCCCCGTCCCCCATCTGGGTATCAGGTTATGTTTGTTGCCTTCATGATTCGCGGGTTTTCTTTTCCGGTCCATGACTTCCTTCGTGGACTACTCTTTTTCTATGGGGTTCAACTCCATCATCTGTCTCCCAACTCCCTTCTCCACATTGCGTGTTTTATCACGCTTATAGTGTTGGCTTGGCATTGAGCCACTTTGGCCTCTTCCTAAGCTTTATTCCGTGAAGAGGCATCTGTTCGGATGGTGTGTATCCCATTGGGGGTTTCATCATCTCCTCGGTCCCAATGTGCAATTCTTTTCCTTTTCCATGTCCGAATCTGTCCAAGATCTTTGGAGGAAATGGTTTTACATCCGTGACTCAGATCGCCTGGGCAAGATTTTGGTCTCGTTCCTTTGACCCTCCCAATTGATTGAGAAGAAAAGATCCTGAAAAACCAAATCTTAGGCGGTGAGGTGGCGGAGATAGAGGCCACACCATCGGGTGAAGGATCTCCAATTGATTCCCGAGAAGGAGGTGAACGTGTCGACATCATCCGGACGCTTTCTTGGCGTGGTGCAGCCTCTCCAAGCGAGGGCGCATCCGATTTTTCTTTACTCTGGGCGCCGTGATCCGACGAGGGTTTCGAGTGAGAAAATCTCCGAGGTGGAACTTGACAAGGCTCTTCGCGCGCTGTTGAAGTTCAAGGACGACGAAGAAATCCCGGGGAAGTCGCTGACTTCTCCCTTTTCTTCGACGTTGGTCGTACCGAAGGTGTAGATTTGCGCACGTAGTGCTCCCCTTTTGTTTTTGTCAGCTGTGTACTTTTTCCCTTTGTTTGCTAAAAAAGTTCCTTTTTCCTTTTGCAGAGCTTCAAAGTGCCGGGCATGGCACCACCGTTGCCCGAAAGGTATCCGAATGCCCCGAATATTGAAGTGGTGGATTCCGTGTCCGAGCTACCGTCAACGCGATCCCAAGCGGAGGATGCCGACGAATCGAGTGAGGACCATTCGCACAAGCGAGCACGGAGCTCTAGCGAGTCGTCAGATGCCTCGACTCCTCCGACTCCCAGAAATCCTCTGGGCCTTGAGCGTCATGATGATGTTCATGTGGGTTCTTCCTCTCCCCTTCCTGCCATTCCTGTGCGGGCTGTTGCTCTGCACCCGCCAGCGAAGCGGAAGAAGGAAGAAAAGAAGGAGGATAAGAAGGAAGAAAAGAAGGAGGAGAAGAGGGCCCGAAGGGCTTCTCCTATCTTCGACCTGAGCGCGTTGGGCTCGTAAGTTTTCTTGTTGCCACTGGTGTCCTTTGTTCCCTTGTTATTTTTGCACCTGTGTTGATTGGTTCGTATGCAGGCAATCCTCCGATGGCTCTAGTGATGGTGCGCGCGAGATGATGGGGGAGTCGAACATCGCGTCGCCTCCTCCTCAGACGGTTGCGACTTCTGGTGACGCTGCGCCAGTTCTTCCTGTGCAGGAGAGGTTTGTGGTTGCGCCTCAGAATTTCGCAGGCGGGCCTGCGGGTTCGCCTTCGGAGCACGTAAGTTTTTCTGCTTGATGTTACGGGGGGAGCCCCCGAGTGTCTTCGTATGCTGATGTTGTTTATGATTCTTTGTGTTGGGCATAGCCCCCCAAGTCCTGCTCTTACTACTATTGCCTGTTGCTGCAGCCTTTTGTCCAAGAGGTCAAGCGGCTGGTGGAGGAACGCCTGACGCTGGAGGCGAAACTGCGGCAGCTTCAAGGTATTCGTCTGCCTTGTAGTACTTCTCTTGCTTATCCTGGTCCTGTTCTTTGACACTTGCTTGTTGTAAATGCAGAGGAGCATAACGACTCTCTTCGTGAGGTCGATGCTCTGAAGAAGAGCCTTGGCCAATCGGAGAGGCGGTCAAGCCGCCAGTGCGAGAGCGCTTTGAGCCGAGCCGAAGGGCCGGGCGAAAGAGCGTCTGCAGCGGGAGGCCGCAGATCGTGAGGAGCAGCTGGCCACCGTTGTGGCTGCTCGTGAAAAAGGGGTGGCAGATAAGCTCATGGCTGCTGCTAAGGCTATTTTGGGTGAGTACAAGCTTTTGGACTTGTTTCTTTTTCTACGGATCTTCTTCTATGCTGACTTTCTTCATATTTTTCTTCGTTTTTGTCTCAGATGCCGCAGGCATCGAGTTCGACCGCGGTGCTCTGGAGCACGGGAGTGCTCTAGATGATGCCACTGTAGCGGTCGAAGACCGCTGCAGCACCGTCGTCAACTCTCTTGCCAAGGTGAAAGAGGTCCTTGGTCGCTTCTACCAGGAGCTTTTCCCGAAGGGCGCATCCCTTGAAGATGTGGATGCCCTGGCAGAGGCTCACCAAGCACCCGCAGCTGCATAAGCGCAGCGTAAAGGCATCGGCGCGTCTGTCGGGCTGGCGATGGCCATGGCGGCTGGGGCGGAGCTGGACCTGCCCCAGATAACTTCTCGGATGCCTACGGCTGCGGATGGATCCGAGGTAGCCTTCGCCGCCTACTCCGCTCGCTGCAGACGATATGGGCCCAAGCTCATTGACTTGCTGTCTAAGTATGCATTGCGGCAGCAGGGCGAGGCCAAAGCTAGGCAGTCTGGTTCTGAGGCAACTCAGTGTCCTCCGCCTTAGGCATAGTTGACGTAGGGTAGTTTGTAGTCTACTTTTGTTGTAAATATCTGTTGTAGTACCATCCTTATGCCACGTAGTAGCCTTATATATTTTAATGAATTCCTCCGAGTTGTGCTCTATCCTTGTCGGAATGTCTGTGTGCCTTCTTTTTTCTGCTGCTATAGGTTCCTTCGGGTGCTGACCCAGTTGACACTTCATCCGAAAGGCCCTTGCGAGCATCATTGGATGATTCCTCGCAGCTCGCTTTTCTTCGAGATCGCGTGCGTAGCTTGGAGAGAGATTTGCTTGGATTCTGTGGTCGCTACCGACGTTTGAAATCCAAAGCGCACCGTGGTGCGATGAGAGGAGTATTTGATGGCGAGCTGGGTCCGTCCGAGCAGCTGCAATGTAAGTTGATCCTTCTTTCGGGCTGTAGCTCAGTTCTTCGGGTGAGCCTGCTGGCCTTACTCTTGTTTTGTGCGGTTGTCGCAGGTGCCAATCTTGCTCCGAGGGAAGAAAAGGAGCGTATTGCTGTTCGAGTCAATTGCTTGACTCAACAGGACATGGAGGCCGGCGGCTTCTTCTGGATGGATCGTGATCGCGCCATAGTTCTGGCGACGGTGCAGGATCGTGTCTACCAGGTTTCGCGGGCTCCAGGTCTGAACATCACTTTCCTCGGTGCTGCACGTCATGTTTCCATTGGATGCCGTTCCAACGACCCTTGCAGGTCTTCTGACGAAGTTTCGGAGTGCCAGCAATGTCAAGGAGCTGGTGCGGCAGCAGCTCGTCGCAGGGGTGAAGGCTGCCTTGTCTCTTGTGAGGGTGCTCCGCCCTGACGTAGATTTGGCTGTTGTGGCGACTGGGCCACCTCCTCGACCAGATGGTGGCGAGTGGAATATGCGTCCATATTACGCGGCTGTAAGGCAGTATGCCGAACAGATTGTAGATTTGTTTGATCAGCGTGCTCAGGTTATTCTTCAGAATAGGTAGAACCTGAAAATAAACAGATAGATGTAAAATTTGCATATTGCGGCTGGGCGTGTATGTGCCCTTTGTTGTAAAGGTTTGCTTGTTTGCGAGCATGCAGTGCTTTGATTTGGTACGTGCCCTTTTCGTTTGCCTGACGTGGTCAGCTACTCAGGTGTACACGTTTTGTCCTCAGTCGATGAAATCGTGAGGTGGGGGGAGCCCCCGAGTGCGTATGTAGCATGTAGTAAAGTTGCAGAAAATAGTCAACCGAGGGTTGGGGGCGAGGTACTTAGCTTTATTTATATCGTAATGGAGGAGGTACATGGTTCGGCTGAGTAGCCTTGGCTGAAAGCCTTATTGAAAGTAAAAAGGGGGTAGGTTGCTACGGGTAGAATCGTCGCAGGTGCGAGATGTTCCATGGGTTGGAGTATGCGACTCCAGACTCCACGTGCTTGAGGTGATAGGCGCCACCTGGGATGACTTCGGTGATGACATCAGGTCCTTCCCATGGTGAATCGAGTTTGTTCGGTCGCTTTTGCTTGAGTCGCAAGACGAGGTCTCCTTCGACGAAGGACCTTGGGCGCAGCCGGCGGCTGTGATAGTTGCGGAGACTCTATTTGGTACACCTGATCGGCGGCTGCTATATCCAGCGCTTCATCGAGTGTGTCGACGGCGTCTTCGAGTGCGCCGTGGACTCGGCTTATGGCGATGACTCGTGGAGCCGGTGGCGATTGCCGGGTAGCACGGCCTCAGCTCCGTACCATGAAGAACGGTGTAGCCGGTGGAGCTGTTTGGCGTAGTCCGTAAGCTCCACAGGACAGACGGTAGCTCTTTCGTCCAGTTTCCAGCTTTGTGCTCGAGTGAGCTCATGAGGCGCTTCTTGATGCCGGCGCCGATTAGGCCGTTGGCCTTTTCCACTTGCCCGTTTGTTTGCGGGTGTGCCACTGAGGCATACGTGATATTGATCCCGAGGCCTTCGCAGTAGTCCTGGAATTCTTCGGAGATGAAGTTCAATCCGTTGTCGGTGATGATGCTGTGCGGTACGCCAAACCTGTAGACAATGGATTCGAAGAACTTGATGGCGGTTTTTCCCTTCTGGTTGGTGACTGGCATGGCATCGATCCACTTGGTGAATTTGTCGACTGCGACCAGGAGGAAGACGTGTCCTCCCTTCGAGGATTTTGGCAGTTTGCCAATCATGTCAAGGCCCCATTGGGCAAAAGGCCAGGCTATGGGTATGGGTCGAAGTTCGGACCCAGGTGCGTGCGGTTTGTCGGCGAACCGTTGGCACTCGTTGCATCTTCGGACGATGTCTTTCGCGTCGCTCATGGCCGTTGGCCAGTAGAATCCTGCTCGCAGAGCTTTGGCGACGAGGGAGCGACTACCTGCGTGGTGGCCGTAGATGCCCTCGTGGATATCTTGGAGTATGGCCTTGCCGTCGTTGATGGTGACGCACCGTTGTAGTACGCCCGTAATGCTGCGTTTGTACAGCTCGCTGTTGATGATGGTGAAGGCTTTTGACCGACGAGATACGCGTCGGGCATCTGTCGGGCTGTCTGGCAATTCTCCGTTTATCAGGAACTGGAGGTATGGACGTGTCCAAGTTTCTTCGACTGCCATGACCTGCATCAGGTTGACCATGGCAACTTCGGTATCCAACTTTTCGGGTCCTTCATGACCTTCGGTAGCGTAGCCCCGTGTGTTACGCTTCTTGGGTGATTCCTTGGGGAATTTCCGCTGATGGATGGCACGCGAGATATGTTCGAGGAACACACTGGTGGTACCTTTGCACAAGTGGAGCCAATGTTGGCGAGTCTATCGGCCTCGTTGCTCTCTTCCAACGTGCAAGTTCGCAGGTCGAATTCTCCTTCGAGTGCGTTGTATAGCACGTGGTACGCGATCATGTTTTCGGCGTGTGCGTCGCACTCATTCATCGTCTGCTGTACGACAAGGTTGGAGTCACCGTAGATGACCAGGCGTGTTGTGCCACATATTTTTGCCATCTTCATGCCATGGATGAGGGCTTCAGATTCGCCTCGTTGTTGGAGGCTCAATTTCATCCGGACGTACTTCATCTTGTCACCTGCGGGAGGTCAAGATGACTCTGCCCCTGCTCCGGCTTCGCGTTTGGAGCCGTCAAAATGCATTGTCCAGGACTGCGACATGTCTGGGGTGTCAGGCAGCTGCAGCTCCATCCAGTGCACCAGGAAGTCCGGAAGGACTTGAGATTTGATTGTGTGTCGCTTCTCATAGATGATGTCCAGGGGTGATAGTTCAATGCCCCACAGGGCCACGCGTCCTGTGGCCTCTGGGTTATTCAGGATGCTGTTTAGGGGTGCCTCGTTGACGACCATCACCTGATGCTCCTGGAAGTAGTGGCTTAGTCATTGAGCCGTCATGAACACGCCGTAGGCCAGCTTCTGGTAGTGCGGGTACCGCTGTTTTGTTGGAGTGAGAACCTCCGAGGTAGTAATTGGGCGTTGTACCGTGGGTCTTGCCTTCTTCGGTCGTCGACCACAGTACTTGTCGACCACGGTGTGTGGCTGCTATGTACAAGAACAGGCTCGCGCTTTTGGCGTGACCAAACGGGCGAGGTGGATAGGAGCCGCTTGAGGCTTTCAATCGTCGTTGGCTTCGGTGTCCACTCGAACTTGTGCGCCGGCGCAGAAATGGTAAAATGGTAGGGCCTTCTCGCCCATGCGGCTGATGAACCTGCTTAGTGCCGCTACTCGCCCTGCGAGCTGCTGAACGCCCTTGAGGTTTTTCGGCTTCTCCATTGTCATGATAGCTTTGATTTTCTTCGGGTTCGCTTTGATCCCTCGTTGAGAGATGAAGTATCCGAGCAGCTGACCCGGGGGGGCGCCGAAGGCGCACTTTTCTGGATTGAGCTTGATCCTGTAGTGATCAAGGTTGTCGAACGTCTCGCGGAGATCGTCGATAAGTGTTCTTGCCTCCTTGGTTTTTATGACTATGTCGTCGACATAGACTTGGACGTTGCGACCAATCTGGTCCTTGAGGCAGGCCTGCATGCATCGCTGGTACGTGGCACCCGCGTTCTTTAGCCCGAAGGGCATTGTGTTGTAGCAGAATACTCCGAACGGTGTGATGAACGCCGTTTTCTCTTGATCTTCGACCTTGAGTCGAATCGGTTATAGCTCGAGTAGGCGTCGAGGAAGGAGAGCTTCACAACCTGCGGTCGAATCGATGATCCGGTCGATCCGGTAGAGGGAAGTGGTCCTTTGGGCAGTGTTTATTTAGTGACGTGAAGTCCACGCACATCCGTAGGATGTCCGTGTCCTTCTTCGGGACCATCACCGTTACGGCCACCACCGCTTTCCTTGATTTCCCGGATGAAGTCTGCTGCGAGTAACTGTTGATCTCCTTGCCGATAGCTTCGCTCGGGCTCGGCGTCTTCGGATAGACTGACCGCTTGGTGTCCGGAAGACATTGAGTGCGTGCGGCGAATTCCACGGAACTCTGGCATGTCCGCAGGACACCAGGCGAATATTTCCCAGCGCTCATGGAGGAATTCGACGAGCGCGCCTTCCTATGCGGTGCTGAGGTCGTTGGCGATCAGCGCCGTCTTGGAGGCGTCTGTCGGATGGACCTGCACTTTCTTTGTGTTGACGGTGGAGTCGAAGGACATGTCGGGTGTGTTCTGCCTTGTGACTGGGGGTAGCCCATTATCCGTCACCTCGCGGAGCCTTACGAGCTCGTCTTGCATGCCGAAGGACTAGGAGATTTTGTTGAAATCCCTGTCGCATTGGTCCGATCGGGTGTAGCTCCTGTGGACTGTGATGACGCCCCTTGGTCCTGGCATCTTGAGTAGTAGGTATGCGTAGTGTGGGACGGCCAGGAACCTTGCGAATGCTACACGTCCCAGGATGGCGTGGTATTGCGACGGCCAGTCCACCACTTCGAATTCTAGGCGCTCCTGTCGAAAGTTGTCCGGCTTCCCGAAGATGACGTCGAGCCCTATTTTGCCCAGGGGGAAGATGCCCTTCCCTGGAACAATGCCGTGGAACGTTGTGTCTGATTGTTCCAGCTGCATTGCGGATCCGCATAGCTGCTAGAGTGCTTGCGAACATTAGGTTGATGCCGCCGCCCATGAAGACGACTCATATCGAATCGTCCGTCTGCGCCTCAGCACTGGGGCAGCATGACTGGGCGACGGATCTGCAAGGGTGATCGCGCGAGTGAATGTGATGCGGACTCCGATCCACTGAGGTACTCGTGGATTGCGGAGTTGCCACGCCAAGTTGATTTGTCCGGATTTTCTTACGCACCCTATTTGTGGGGCGACCTTCGTATCATATTGAGTGCTCCTTTTGGTGGGGGTATGCGACCCGGCGTTGTTTTATGTTGGTGCGACTGGTTGATTTGGGCCTCAATAGGCGGCGTGGAGGAGCTCCGTGCTATTTCACCGGGCGCAGTGTGTTTCCAACGCAGGATTTGAGCTTGTTGCCTCATCTACACCATGCCTTCGTTGAGTTTCTAGAACTTGCGCATCCTTGAGCATGTGGCTAGCTTTCTTTTGCCATCTTGTTTGTCGATGTAAAAGTGGATGGTGCATGGACCAAAGTTTGTCGAATCTCGAGGGTCCGTTCATGATCGCGCGTTACCATTGCGATCGCTGGTCGTCCGTTGTCGCGGAAGTTTCCGCTTGCGGTATCCTCCGCTGCGGCTTGTTGTCATTACGGCGGTCGGCGCTGCGACCATCATGTCGGGTCCGTGTCCCTCGTGAGACGCGATCTCCTCTTCTGCGGCGTTAGCGTCTTCGGCCGTAGTCGTCCTCTTCATCTCGATTCGCCCGGCTGGATGGAATCTTCGCCACCGCCCAATCACTTGGCGATTTCCATGAGCTGGTCGAGTGTCTTGGGCTTTACACGTCCAAGTTTCTCCTTGAAGTCTAGGCGTTTGACGCCGTCCCTGAAGGTGTCGATGGCCCGCACTTCGGAGATGTGTGCTGCGGAGTTCTTGGTTGTAGACCAGCGTAGTATGTACGAGCGAATAGACTCACCCATTCTCTGAGTGCAGGCTCGCAATTCTTCAATTGAGGCGGGCCTCTTGCTGATGCCTTTGAAGTTTCGGATGAAGCTGTAAGCGAGCTCCTCCCACCGGATGGATCCCGATGATAGGCTAAGCCGGACCAGCTACCGTTAGTCTGCGGTGAAGGCATTGCATGGCGGTTTCTTTGTTGCCTCCGTGAAGCTTGACGGATGACAGATGGTCAATGAGCCAGGACTTTGGATCTTGCGTGCCGTTGAACTTCGGAGTATCCGAAGGAAGCTTGAAGTTGCGTGGCATCTGTGTTCGCCGGACGGATCTGCTGAAGCATCGAGCCCCGCAGAGTTCTCCTTCGTCTTCATACATCTCAGATTCGGACGAGCATGCGCGTTTAGCGCGTGCTTTATCTATCTTGCGCTGTGTAAGCTTGTCTCTGGCGTCGTAGTCGCTTTTATGGCGGTGCGAGCTCTTCTTCCTTCGAGGAAGATCGTGCTCCTCTTCCTCTTCGGATGAGGGGGTGGGACTCGGCCGCTGGCCGGAGCTTTCTTCTTCCGCAGAGCGTTCGTGAGCGCAGCTCAATTAGTCCTAGTCCGTGAGTGCAGACCTATGCATGGCCCTTTTCAGGTCCCTCCGAAGGTGGGTGAGCCGCGAGATACGCAGTGGCTGTCATGATCGCAGCTTGTGGCGTCTTCGGGATGATGTTGCCGTTAGCGTCCATATCCATGAACGATGTGTGGAGAGTTCGGGTCACGTCACGCCGCTCCTTCAGGTCCATGTTTTCCACCCGAGGCGGTGCTTGTTTCCTGATTTCCGTTTGTGCTAGAGCGGGTCCCATGGCGGAGGCGCAGCTCGTCGCGACCGGACTCGAGGTCGCTTGCGCTTGTCGGCGTCTCTGCATCTTGACTTGCTTCTTGTGCTCCTCGATGAGGAGGTAGTGGTATGCCCTCGGCAGATCACGTGGAGAGTCCGAGGTAGGACTATTTCGCATGATTAGCGTGCTTCGACCCATCCTTCTTTGCTAAGTTGGATGAGGTGGCCACTGTTTTCCCCGTTTTCGCCGTTTCCACCGTTTTCGTCGTTTATGTCCTGCGGGTTGGGGTTGGGCGGCGGGTTAGGCGTTTCCTCGTCGTTTTGGATGACTGTGGTGCACAGATAGCGCCTGCAGATTGGTTGGCTGCTGCCGCAGCTTTCGGATCCGGAACCGTAGGTCCCTTCATCCGAAGGTGGATCGCACAGATTGGAGTTGCAGCAGCTGCTGCTGTAGAACTCATCTGTTGATGGTGACGTGCGTAGCAAGGGGTGTGGAGCCCATGAAGCGGGCCTGATTGACGGCATGGGCACCCGCTCAGGGAGGCGGAGGGTGCCAGTTTGTCCCACCTGGAAGCATAAGCTCCCGAACAAGATTTCGAGTCCGTCGCCTACGGGCTCGAAATCCTTCATGGTATCCGGCGAGTGGGCGGTGAATTCGAAAGCGCCGAAGAGGAGGTGATTCTCCGTTGCCGCGGAGTTGTAGATCGATTGGGTCAGAACCGTCACGACCGCACAATCAGCAGCCCCACTTCCCACAGACGGCGCCAATTGACGAGGTTTAATCTCGTCAATGCCCATTGTTATGGACTTGGGTTTTGGAGAAGATGGGGATGCTGGAGATCGTGGCACGGTTAACAGACAAGCAACCAGGGGACACGAGATTTACCCAGGTTCAGGCCCCCGGAGGGAAAACCCTACTCCTGCTTGTCTGTTCTTTGATTACGACGGAACCGAATGTTACAGGGTGCGCAGATTCGATCTGGCGTGGATGCGTGTGCGAAAGTATGAGTCGAGTTGCCCTAGGACGTGCCCTCCTGGCCTTTATATAGACTTAGGCAGGTCCCGGGCGTAGTCCTAATCGGTTACAAGTTCTAGGGTTTTACCCCTTTGAATTTCCTATCTCCTCTAGTCTTGCTCTCCAAGGATCCGAAGACGTCATGGGCCTTGGCCACCCGAAAATCTTCATGGGCCAGCGTATGTCTACCGTGGGCCTTCCTTGGGCTGGACTAGGTATGCTGAAGTTACGTACCCGTAGAGTATAAACATGTCAGTGTTCCCCTCTTATCTTTAGAGTGGCCTTGTTTCTTTCTATTTCTGTCTCTTCCTACCTTTGGAATATCGGGTCGAGATTCTCGTAAGGGGGATAGAGATGTAACACCCCAGTTTTAGTTAAATAGTAATTAGGGTTTTGATTGTGCATAGCATGAGAATCATCTCTTAGAATTGCATTGAGGAAAATAAATCAAGCCCTAAAACCCTAGTTTCCCTCTCTCTCCATCTATTTGAAAAGCATTCAAAAGGGTTTTGAATATTTTTGAAAAGTATCAAAATAGTTGGAGCCCAAATTGAATAAAAGGACCCCTCATTATTTTACATGTTTTACAAATCCTCTGGTATTTTTGAAATATACCAAAACAGGTTTGGATTTGGAAATACAAATAGAAAACAGAAAACAAAAATGGAAAAACTGTTTATAAAAAAATGAGCAACCCACCTAACCAGGCCGACCCATACCTCTCCTCTCTCTAATCTCCACTCATGACAGCTTGTGGGCCCAAGCAAGCGCTGCCTCCCACAACCCGACTTGCGTGCCGCTCTGTCGCCTTCGTTCCGACATTTAGCAGCTCGTTCGCCTCGCTCGTTGCCGATCTCCACCGCCCACCCTATGCCGTCCGCCGCTGTGTGGAGAGGGATAAGACCCGTCCGCGCACGCCTCTGCCTCATCCCTATCTCTTACCCCTCCCCAGAGACCTCTCTCGCTCCTCTCTGCAACGCGCCCGAAAAACTAGATCTCTGCCTCGCTGGCGGCTCGCCATTTCTGGCCTTCCCAATCCTCTATGTGATTCCTGGAAGCTCCGTCTCACCGTGCTGAGCAACCCCGTCGAAGGAATTGATGCCGCATGACTTCAATCGACGGCTGCGACTCCGTCTTCCCCGCCTTCAACGACCACCCCCTTCGCCCGCGACGACCACCCCCTCCTCCGGCCATTTTGACCTCACCACCAGCATCATGGTGAGCACCCGGTGCTCAGGAGCCCTCCGCACTTCCCCTCTCTCTCTGTAGCTTGCTTTCGCCATCCACATGTGTGCACCGCCGCCGTCCACCGTCCGCCGTACACCCTGTACTCACCCTTGCTTTGTTGATATTTTTGGTAGAGTAAGTATCCCCTGAAGATGAGTTTGGTACTACATCGACATCAACGAGTAGCTTGGGGTTCCCGGCCGGCAGCCTGGAATCTATGGGCTGGGACGTCATTGTTATGCTTCAGGCCTCTTAGGTCATTTGTTAAGTTTGCTATACTTAATAGCATATTTTGCCTTCTGTTGTTTGATGTTTGTAGTCAGTGACCTTTGTTTGTAATAATTTGGTTCTCTTCTCAGTTATGAGCTTGCTATAATAAATTTTGTGTCGTAGGGTCACTATTGTGTTACCGATTCTTCACTGGATATTCTCGAGCTCAAGGTTAAGCTTATGTCAGACGGAGGTCTGGGATTTGTTTAGCCCTGATCCTGGGGGTGTCACAAAGAACTTACAGGTGACTAAAGTTGAGTAGCATGCGGTGCATCCCTCGTATTCAAGGGATATGAGATTGCCAACTTATACTTTGTCAAGCATATACTCCATATTTGTTCACTTTAACCTTAATCACTTCAAGATTCTTATGATAGGGGCAATGAGGGCTGAAATCTAACAAGTACCATAATTTTTTGAAGCTCTTTTTGAGACTTGAAATCCCTTCTTCCCTTTATGAGGGGCCTTTCTTCCACTATTATATTGAGTCTCCACCTTCTACCTTTAGGCATCATTAAGACAGCATAGTTGTCATTCTTAGTTCTATGTGCAGTGTCCCAAAACTTATTGATTGATGCATATTGTTGATATTGCTTGTTCTTGTGCTACTTGTATCTAGTCACTCTTATGAACTTTGAAGGTGTCCTGTGCATCTATTTGCTACTCCATGAGGGACAAGCTGAATGCCACTATGGTATGTTTTCTGTATGTGAAACAAACAAACATTTTTCAATGCATGTTATTCATGATCTTTGTTTGTAGACTTTCATGTTGCATGCACAATTACTATGTCCTATTGTTAGAACTCCATCTTTCATGCTCATGTTTAGAGTTCTTTGATCCCAGCTTTCAATGCTTGCAAATGGTTTGATCTTGGTTTTGATGGTGCATGTCACCTCAAAAATTATTCTCTTATCACTTACCTACTCGAGGACGAGCAGGAGTTAAGATTGGGGATGCTTGATACGTCGGAAACATATCTATAATTTTTGATGCGCCATGCTTGTTTACTGCTTTTTACATGTTTTCTGGTACTAACCTATTAACAAGTTGCCATAGTGCCAGTGGCCTGTTTTCTGCTGTTTTTGGTTCCATAAAAGCTAGTAAGGAAATATTCTCGGAATTGGACGAGACAAAAGCCAAATTCAATATTTCACCAGGGAGAACACGGAGTCCAGAGTAGAGACGGAGGGGCGCCACAGGGTGGCCACACCCCCAGGCGCGGCCTAGGGTGGGCCCGCACCTGGGCAGGGTGTGGGCCCCCTGGCTGCCTCCCAGCCTCGCATCTTCGCCTATAAGAAGCCCCCAATATAGAAACCCTAGGCACCCAATCAAAACTCCACGAAACCGTCTGTAGCCACCGCCACCATCGTCCCTAGATCGGGGGATCTGAAGCTCTTCCCGGCAGGGATCATCCTAGAGGCCTTCTTCTTCATCATGCCAGCCTCCAGTATGAAGCGTGAGTAGTTCCACCTTGGACTACGGGTCCATGTAGTAGCTAGATGGTTGTATCTCCTCCTTGTGCTTTCATGTATAGATCTAGTGAGCTCCGTTCATGATCAAGATCTAATCTATTTGTAATCATGCATGTTGTGTTTGCGGGGATCCGATGGATATTGAGATTACTATGTCAGACCGATTAATGGTTTTGTCTATTTCATTCTATCATGTCTGTGTTATTTGTAATCTTGCATGATCTCCGTTGTTAGTAGTTATCTTGGCCAAGTAGTTGCTAGTGACTCCAAGAGGGGGTATTTATGCTCGATAGTGGGTTCATGCCTCTAGTTTCCAAGGGAATTGACATAAATTTCTTCGGTTGTAGATGTGTTGTTGCCACTGTTGAAGTGTATAAGTGGATTGCACTAGACCTATCCATCAGTTCGGACTTTTGGTTGCGTTGGCTAGTTCATGAAGCTTAACATGGTATCAGAGCCTAAGGTCTCGAGTTCGAGTCCTAGCTTTCGCAATTTATCCTAAAAATTGTTGTTGACCCCTCTATGTCCACGTATAGGCCTCATACGTGAGTTTCGCGCGCTGTCGCTCTCTTCCGGTTGCACGTGATGACTTCTCCCCGTCACACGTGAGAGGGGGTGTTGAAGTGTATAAGTGGATTACACTAGCCCTTTCCATCAGTTCGGACTTTTGGTTGCGTTGGCTAGTGCATGAAGCTTGACAGCCACTAGGGAGAAAACAAAGGTCTCTTGTTCATGGAACAAGTGGATTGTTTACCTTACACACTTTGCTTAAAGCAGTAGTATGTTCCTTGCAACTTAATACTGGTGGGGGTTCGGATGATAATATGAAGGTGGACTTCTAGTCATATATGCAGTTGGATGGTGTCCTATGTATATTGTTGTATTGCCCAATCGAATCTCATAGGATCTTTTTGTCTAGTATTGCATTGTTATGCCTTGCTCAGACCAGTCAATTTCCCTGCTGTAATTTGTTTACCCAGCATGCCATGTTTGTTTATCTAAGGAGAGAACCTCTAGTGAACTATGAACCGAGGTCCAATCTTTACCATTGATACATCTTCCACTGTTACAGTTTACTTGCTGCAAACCGTCATCACCTTCCACACCATACAGTTAATCCTTTGTTATAGCAACCGGTGAGATTGACAACATCACTGTTAGTTGGGGCAAAGTCTTGAGTTTGTGTTGTGCAGGTTTCCACGTTGCTTGCAACACTTTTGAGGCGTTTCCTTCCTCCTACTGGTTCGATAACCTCGGTTTCTTACTGAGGGAAAACTTGTTGCTGTGCTGCATCATACCTTGCTCTTGGGGTTTCCCAATGGGGCGTTCAACACGCATCGACTGGTAGTCCTAGGCCGGACTATACGCCCCTCCAAGGGGGAGACTATCCGGCCCTGGCACTCCAAATCGCACCAAGGGAAATCAAGACGAATTGGAAAGCACTAAAAATCCTAGGCCGGATTATCCGGCCCCAAGGGGTGGATTATCCGGGCCTGGAACTCCAACTCCTGACAGGGGCAACCAGGAAAAGCAGACTGAAGCAGAAACTCCCAGACTGGATTATCCGGCCCCACCTAGGGGCGGATTATCCGGCCCTGAAGCTCCAGAACAACAGCTTCCTGTTATGAGTGCAGATCAAGATCAAGGGCAAGGTTCTTCATCTCCAATTCGCAGTAATCAAGTGGTCGATGAAGGACAAGTTAGTGGTCATGACAAGGATCCAAATGTTGAAGCAACTCCTGCAAGAAATAATAAGGAAATTGAATCTCATCGCAAAGCTCGTGCTGATCGGAACCTTGAGTTAAGGGGCCATACTCTTGACAAGGTTGTAGGTGATCTAAGAAGAAGAGCGTCTACTAGAAGAGAACTTGCTAGCTTATGTGATCATCAAGCCCATATATCAATGGTAGAACCAAAGAAGGTCTTTGCTGCTCTTGAAGATCCAAATTGGGTGGTTGCAATGCATGAAGAACTAAATAACTTCGAGCGTAACAAAGTTTGGAAGCTCATAGAAAAACCCAAAGAGTGTTGCAATGTTATCGGCACAAAGTGGATTTCAAGAACAAACAAGATGAAAATGGCATTGTTGTAAGGAATAAGGCAAGGCTGGTGGCTCAAGGATTCTCTCAAGTGGAAGGCATCGATTTCGGCGAAACCTATGCTCCTATGGCTCGCCTTGAGTCCATCTGTATCCTTCTTGCTTATGCTGCTCATCATAATTTTAAATTACAGCAAATGGATGTTAAGAGTGCTTTTCTTAATGGTCCTCTACATGAGTTGGTATATGTTAAGCAACCTCCGGGTTTTGAGGATCCCAAGTTTCCGAACCATGTATACAAACTTGATAAGGCGCTCTATGGCCTTAAACAAGCCCCACGTGGATGGTATGAGCACCTTAAAGAGATTTTGTTAGACCGTGGATTCGAAGTTGGGAAAATCGATCCCACTCTTTTTACTAAGAAGGTTAACAGGGAGTTTTTTGTATGCCAACTATATGTAGATGATATTATTTTTGGCTCTACTAATCAAGCTTTTAATGATGAATTTTCAAAGCTTATGACTGACAGGTTTGAGATGTCTATGATGGGATAATTAAGGTTCTTTCTTGGATTTGAGATCAAGCAACTTAGAGAGGGAACCTTCATTAATCAAGATAAATACATCCAAGACATTCTCAAGAGGTTCAAGATGACGGATCTCAATGGTGTTGCTACTCCAATGCAAACTAAATGTCATCTCGAGCTTAATACAAAGGGTAAAGATGTGTACCAAAAGTTATACCGATCCATGATCGGCTCTCTCCTTTACCTTTGCGCATCTAGACCCGATATCGTGTTGAGTGTAGGAGTGTGTGCAAGGTACCAAGCCGCTCCTAAAGAAAGCCACTTAGTGGCGGTCAAGAGAATCTTCAGATATTTGGTTCATTCCCCAAATTTTGGTTTATGGTATCCCAAAGGCTATAGTTTCTCTCTATGTGGATATACTGATTCATATTGGGCTGGTGATAAGGATGATCGAAAATCAACTTCTGGTGCATTTCAATTCTTGGGCAGGTCTCTAGTGTGTTGGTCTTCGAAGAAATAAATAGCATATCACTCTCAACCACCGAAGCTAAATATGTTGCTGCTGCAAGTGCTTGTACACAATTATTATGGATGAGGCAAACTTTAAAGGAATATGGTGTCAATTGTGACAAAGTGCCTCTTTTATGCGATAATGAAAGTGCTATTAAAATTTCTTACAATCTGGTGCAGCATACAAGAACAAAACATATTGAGATTCGCAATCATTTTATTCGGGATCATGTTGCTCGTGGTTGATATTGCGCTATCTTTTGTGAGCACGAAGAACCAACTTTCTAATATTTTCACGAAGCCACTTGATGAAGCAAGGTTTTCTTATTCGAGGAATGAGCTAAATCATAGATTCAAGGAGCTTGGCTTGACTACATCTGCATACTCACTTGCACTTTATCATGTATTTGGTTTAGATGCGGGCATAGACATAGGGGGAGTGTGGTCCTAATTGATTGGGCTAAACCTCCCCCCATAATGCCGAAATCAAGAAAAATCATTTCCCTTAATATCATCTTGTGATATGTGGGTCATCGATGAGCATTGGTTTTGAACTCAAGATACATCTTCACGGTGTCATGCCATGCACTCCAACATGGTGGCTTTGACCACCGCTCTCTTCCTTGAGAAGAGTTGGTTCCTATTGGCTCTTTTTGAATTTTCTTGCATATCCTTTGTTCTTATGGAAAACACACCCAATCTTGGCTTTTAGTTTATTTGTTTTTGCAATTTTGGGTGTGTAGTACCATATCACTTTTATGCTCTAAACCCAACCCTTTCTCTCATCTCGATCCATCTATTCTTGCACACAAGTCCCATGTATACTTGTGAGGGGTTTGCTTGGGGTGCTCCGGCCTGATTCTGTGCTAATAGAATTTTTAGAGGAGGGGGGGGGATTATCCACCTCAAGTGAGGGCCGGATAATCCGCCCTGGGCGAATTTGTCCTTTAAGGACTAGGCTCGGGGAGGGAGGGATCAAACAGAGCAGCTCGTCCTCCCAAACCCGTTTCCTGTCCCAAGCCGTCATCGGAGCCTCCGCCCCTCCCCGGAGTCGATTCGACCACCGGATTCTTCGGTCTCCCCCGGATCTTCTTCCCAGCGCCTCCGGGTACCTTCTCCTCCTCGCTTTTCCTCTAATGAGTGACGGTAACTCCCTCATCCAACTCTTGTGTATGGAAATCGTTGTTCTTGGTGGAAAATTCATTGTAGAAGATACTATGTGCTTCCCTTGCATGTTAGACTCCGTAGTATTGCAATCCTAGTGCCTGATCTGCGTTGCCATGGTAAATCTGGGTTGCAACCAAAAACAAATCGTGGGGGGTGGGGGTGGGGGTGGGGGGATTATCCACCCCTGGCAGGGCCGGATAATCCGGCCTAGAGGTTCACTGCCTGTTTTGGTTTTGTCTCAGTTTTCCCTACTGCGCATCATTGGACCATGGATTGTTTTCCTACATTATCTAACATTCCTCTTGGACTCGTGTATATTCTTATACCCATGCTACCTATCTATTGCTTCTCACAGGTGGTTCCAGTGCTCCCAAGACCTACAAGCGTCGTCCCCGTACCCGTTATCTCAGGCCCAACAAAGAGGGTAAGCTTGTTGATGAGACTGAAATCCGAAGGTTGAAAAGAGAGGCTGAACAGATGGTCGAGGCAGCTAGAAAAGCCAAGAGTACCACCTCTCGCAAGGGCAAGGGCAAGCAGTCCTGTGTCAACTACAAGGCCATGGACAGTGCTGAGTACTCCTCCATTCGCCACATTGATCATTATGCCGAGGCTGACAGTGATGGTCCTCCAGAGGATAGTATGTTTTGGTGTTCCCACTTTAGGTATGCTACTCTCAAGATACACCCTATGCATCCTATGAATTTGATTGAGGCTCAAACCAAGGCAAGACTTCGTGAGGCTTTGGATGTGACCGGTAAGATGGGGTTGCACCATCTTATGACTTTACAGTACCACTATGACTTCTCTGTTGTGAAGCAGTTTTCTCTACCCTTGTGATTTGCGGAGATGATCTTCGCACCATGAAGTGGATGAACGAGACCACTATGATTCAGTCGGATTTCCGCACTTTTGGTCAGGTCCTCGGATATGCTTTTCATGGGCGTGACATAGCTTCTGGCCACCACATCATTTCTCCTATCAAGCCAACCAAGGATACCGCTCTTGCTCCTTGCCTGACTTCTGATGGTGTTGCTGGTACATTTGCTGGTCTATCTCCTTTATATGCTGCTCTTGTCGGTTTGTTTCATGACATCATTGCTCCAAGTGGGGGCAATAATGATAAGATCTATGGTCACATGGTTCCCTTGCTTGCTTTTTCACATGAGTGTGCCACCAATTCTGGGTCAGCTATGGACTACAAGTTGGATGTCATGGACTATATTTATTATGAGATGACTGATGTTATTTTCAACAAGCTCTCCATCCCTTTTGCTCCCTACATCATGATGCTCATCAAGCACATGCTGCCACATGAGGAGTTTGGTAGCAATTTGGATGGAGTGCACAAGCCCAAGAAGATCTACAATAAGGCACAAAATACCTCTCACCCTTCCACTGCCCCCCGAGTCCTTCATGCGCGATGCACGAGCTCGTGGTCGCTGGCCCGTGGTGTTCCCAATGGCACGTGAGGTCAAGCAGCTCAACTGGTTTCAGCGGCACATTCTTTGTATGGGCGTCGACACTCACAAGGTCCAGTATAAGGCATACCAGAGGAGCCATGAGATGGCCCACACCCAGTAGCTCATTCTCCACCATGTGTCTGGGGCGTCTGGCCTGCCTCCACCTCCTACAACTCTGGAGCCATATGCTCGGTGGAACACCTCAGGGATTAATTATGGCGAGCTCGAGAGTCACCTGTTTCCTGCACCGCCTAGAGCGCCTACTCCTCCAGCTGATGATGATGATGAGTATGATGAAGAGGAAGGGGACGGGGATGACTACGACGATGAGGAGGACAAGGAGTGATCTTCTGGGGTGCTAGCATCACTCTTCTTCCTTTTTGGTGTTTCAATGCCAAAGGGGGAGAAGTAGTTCTATTTAGGTCTCGGATTTGCATGGGTCGGGCGCAAGCATTTGCCTCTTTATCATTCGTTTTCTTTATCGGTTGCTTGTGCCCCTTTAGTGTTAAACTTTTATTTGTGCTTGGTTTTGTATGAGACTATGTCGTGTGTGGCACTATTGTTTATGTGTGGAATTCTGGATTTATCTTATGGAACTATCCGTATGGAATTCTGGATTTATCTATGAGAGTTTGGAATTATCTTGATGTCATATGGAATTCTGGAATTATCATATTGGCTATTTGACATCCCGGTGGTATGACATATGTTTTTCCTAACTCATCCTTGTTATAACCGTCATGTTATGAAATTGGCTTGTTCCTTAGTGTGTGCATTTGTATTCAAATGCAAATTATTAATATGCACACATTTAGGGGGAGCCTCTTCCATTTCTTGAAGATGATGTTAGTAGGTTTTATTGCAAATCCTAGTATTGTCATCTAACACCAAAAAGGGGAGATTGAAAGAACATTTCATGATCCCTAGTGTTTTGTGTGTTAGATAACAATATCAAAGATTATTTAATGTGTGCTAAAGTGCTGCAGATCCTCAAAGTGTTTTTGGGGGCGGATAATCCGCCCCTGCCAGGGGCCGGATAATCCTCCCCTCCCCCCATTCACAAAGGGCGCGACTCACTGTGTGGTGGGCGGAATATCTCCCGGATTTTTTGGCCAGGGCCGAAGTTTTTGCCCAGGACGAATAATCCGCCCTCAAGGGGGCCGGATAGTCCGCCCCCAGGAATTTTGCAAAGGTCTCCACGGCGCATCACTCAGAGAGGGGGGCGGAATTTCCGCCGGACTTTCTGCCTCTGGGCGGATTTTCCCCAGGGGCGGATAGTCCGCCCCTTAAGGAGGGCGAATAATCTGCCCCCTCGATTATTTTCACCAAGATAAGCTCGGCGCGACCCACTGTGTGGGGGCGGATTTTGTCCCGGACTTTCCGCCTCTAGGGCGGATTTTCTCCCTAGGGCGCCGCCCCTAGTGAGAGGCGGATAATCCACCCCCAAATTCCTCCAGCGGCCAGTTCTGGGCATGAGGTATTTAAACCCACCTTTCCCCTTCTGCCAGAACTCTTGGTTCATTCAAAAAAGACAAGATCTGCTCCTCAAGTTCCATCCAAGAGATCTCCACCTTCATCCACCCAAAGGCCCCGTCCTTTGGTGAATCGAAGGAGGAGGGACAGCAATCAAGCGCTTAACCTCCTCTCCATTCATTTGGAGAACCCTTTTTTTGCCAGGAAAGATATTTTATTTAAACAGTGGTAGAGTTACAATCAGCCGCTGCTCGAGCGCAAATTTCAGGGGGAAAGTTGCCTAACCAAACAGCTGTTCTAGGGTCAGCCCTACCAATCTTTGCTAGTTCATGACTTACAGTGTTTATATTCCTACTGATTCTAGCAACTTTGATGTCTCTCTCCTTCAGAAATTCTCTAATAGCATGGATTCGCGACGCATAGACTGACATATTGGGTGTGTCCTCTCTCTCAGAAGCAAGCTTGCTGCCGCTTTCTACCTGGATCGGTAGCGTCGTCCAGTTGATCGCCAAGTTGATTCCTTCCTCTAGAGCGGCCAACTCCGCATCCATGGCATCCGTGCAGTGTACCAGCTGTCGACATGCAGTAAATATTATTGTACCTTGACTGTCTCGGAGGACCATGCCAGCCCCTGCAGAGCCATCATTCATGAAGGATCCATCAACATTTAGCTTTGCGTGACTCGGCGGTGGCTTTTCCCATTTGTTAGGCGGCTCCTTTTGTCTTCCTCTTGTGTTCTTTAATTGCTTCTGCATCCCAGCTTCATGGTTGATGATTTCCTTGCCCTTCGTTGGGTCGGCACTTGGATGCTGCTTCAAAAGAGTTAATGAGTCAAGATAGCTTATCAGAAATCTGGCCGAGCCTTCGATGGAGGGCAGGTCCTTGTCATGGGTCACTTCATTATGCGCGTGCCAGATACGCCATAGGAGCATTAGCACCCGCGCTCGCTGAGTCTCATTTAGCTCCTATAGCAGGGTCAGTGACCACTCTGTTCCGGTGTTCTTAATACTTGCAACCTCCGGCAACCTCCAATTAGATGTGAGCCTTTGCCACAAGCGCACCGCATGGGGGCATCGGAGGAAGACATGGAATGTGGATTCCTCTTTTGTACCACAAATTAGGCATGATGCTGGAGTGTCGATGCCACGTTGGCGTTTATTTAGCTGAGTGGCCAGGGCGTTGCGTGCGATCCGCCAAGAAAGCGTATGTACCTTGGGGGGGACAGGGCACTGCCAGATGCTTTTCCATATAGGGTGTTCTCCTCCTGGTCTAGAACTGGAGGCACCAACATTGCTCTCATTCATATGAGCCTCCATCGCCAGGTTGTAAGAACTTTGGACTGAGAAGATTCCACGTTTATCCGGCTGCCAAGCGATGAAGTCAGGGTTGTTGTGTTTTGACGGTTTAATCTTCCTTATTGCTTCCACATCAATTTGTAAGAATGATTCCTGGAGCCATGGAGTATTCCAGGACCCATCCAGGTCAATGAAGTCAGAGACCCATTTGTACCTACATCGTCTTTGCCATGAGATAGTCATGTATCACGTTTCTCTTGGTATCCAGGGATCACGCCATGCCCGGATAGTTGTCCTCGTTCCAACTCGCCAGATAACACCTTTTTTGACCATCTCTAGCCCATGCTCGATAGCACTCCAGGTAGCCGATTTGTTCCCTGAAAAAACAGTGTCAAGAAGCGATCTGTTTGGGTAGTACCTTGCTTTAAGGATCTGGGCGCAGAGTGTGTCAAGGCATCGGAGCAGGCACCACGCTTGTCTCGCGAGCAGGGCTTGGATAAACATTCGGAGGTCACGGAACCCCAGTCCCCCTCTACTCTTCGGTCTAAGCAGACTATCCCAGGAGATCCAGTGCATCTTCCGCTTCCCATCCTGTTTGCCCCACCAATAGTCGCATTTGGAGAACCCTTGATCTAGTATTTCTTGTATATATCTAGATCCTTGTTTTGATAATCCTTGTTCTTGTGACAGCTTGTTGTCATCACGGGAGCCTCCAATTTGGTTGTGGATGTGTTCCCCGGTAGAGTTGTAAAGGTACCGGTTCCCTCCTCGAAGGGTACCAATAGTGGAGAAGGTGGATCAGGCCTTTCGTGGCGAGATCCATCGGAGAATAGGGTGCGGCCTATTGTGGCGTGGTGGTCTTAGAACCTCCCACCCCTCCAACGCATATGTACTTCCCTCAACAAGGAAGGAACTATAGTAAGACAAATCCCTATGTCTCTGTGTGCTCCGCTACGGTTTCCTCGCTCCTCTCTTTACGTGTTTAGTAGATAGGTTTGCCTATATGGAAATTCTCATAGTTGCATATCTAGAGAATTTACTTTGTATCAACCCTAAAATTGAAAAGAACTAAAAATTGAGTAGCACCTATTCACCCCCCCTCTAGGTGCCCATACGATCCCTTTCATCTGGGTATAGGAATAACCGATGAACATGGAGACGATGATTTTATCCCAATTTCACTTCCAATGAAGCCATGTCTCTGTTGGATAGATACGATGGCGCAATACTCTTTGAATGCCACAAATGACTCACCTTGGGGTGTGGTGTATCGATGCTCACCAACGCCACATAAGGACTCACTCCAAGAAGCGAAGGCACGCTACTCACCGACGTCACAAAAGTCTCACCTTATTCTCTTGAGTGCGCACCACAAAAGGCGGAAACTCGATCCACTATGGGCAGTTGAGGGCGGTCACCGAACCCGTACAAGATTAGGAAAATATGCACAACTCAATTGGAGGCTGCCAAGAATCACCAAAAAGACATATAGCTTGAGGAACCTCTACAACTCAATTAGAGGCCCCAAGGGAATCACACCATGATACGTCCAAAACGTATCTACTTTTCCTAACACTTTTGCTATTCTTTCTCCTCTAATTTGTGTGATTTGGATACAACTAACACGGACTAACGTTGTTTTCAGAAAAATTGCTCTGGTGTCTTGTTTTTGTGAAGAAAATCAATATTCAGGAAAAATCTCGGAAAATATGCCAAAAATCCTATTTTCCAGAAGACTCACGGAGCTAGAAGACAGAGGGGAGAAAAGTCCAAAGGAGCCCACACCACCCCTAGGCGCGGGCCAGGCCTGGCCGCGCCTGGGCATGGTGTGGCCGCCTCGGACTTCGACTCGAACTCTCCTTTCGCCTACATATACCCACTGACCTAAAAACACACGAGAGTTCGATAATTTCCAGAGAAGAGTTCCGCTGCGCCGCCACCATCAGAAACCGCGATTTGGAACCAGAAACTCCGTTCTGGCACCCTGCCGGGACGGAGAATTGAAGGAGATCATCACCATCATCATCACCGACGCCTCTCCATCAACCATCCATGATTCCCCATCCATGTGTGAGTAATCCCCGCAGTAGGTTATGGGGATGTTAGGGATTGGATGAGATCACTCATGTAATTGCATAAGATTGTTAGGGCATGGTGCCTAGTATCTATTGTTAGTGCTTTTTGATATTGTTGCAACTTGTTGTGCTTAATGCTTGTCACTAGGGCCCGAGTGCCATGAGATCTGAACATGTTATTGGTTCATGATGATATTATTGTTTTTATCTTACATGCAAGTTGTATACACATATCGTTGTCTAGAA
Organism: Avena longiglumis; assembly: GCA_030063025.1. NCBI lineage: Eukaryota > Viridiplantae > Streptophyta > Magnoliopsida > Poales > Poaceae > Avena > Avena longiglumis. The sequence continues at coordinate 452,640,050 of CP125973.1, read as the reverse complement.
CCCGAGGCTCCAAAGTGACAGCAATTGGGATAACCAGAGGGAATGGTTGTGATGTGAGGATCATGTGTGTTCACAGAGTGTTAATGCTTTGCTTCGGAGCTCTATTAAAAGGATCACCTTAATTGCCAGTGGATTCCTTTGAGGCCCTGCTGCAAACGGGCTGGCAGGACAAAAGATGTTGTGCAAGTTTCTCATTGCGAGCATGCACGACTATATACGGAACACATTCCTATGTACTTGGATGCTTTATCTTTATTATCTGCAATGCCTTTATCTCGATTATTACATGAATTATCTTGTCCATGCAGAGCCCGTCCATCCATCCCTATGCCTACCGCATTTTAATCCTGCTATTTATTACAATTGTTACCGCTGTCCTTATTTTACTGCTGCTGTTATTTGGCTACTACTACTACTACAAAATTGTTACGACTGATAAACTATCGCGAGCAAGACTGTTTCCAAGTGCAGCTGAATTGAAAACTCATTTGTTAAGGCTTATAAATATTCTTTGTCTCCCCTTGTGTCGAATCAATAAATTTGGGCTTTACTTCCCTCGAAGACTGTTGCGATCCCCTATACTTGTGGGTCATCACACCACAATCACACAACCACCTAGGGTTTCAAGAACACAAGAGTAATAAGCCCACAAGCTTGAACTCGCTGAATCTCTGAGAAGAACTCAAACCTATGCACCAAATTCAAGAGCAAGTCCTTCACTATCAAATCCATCAAAGCTACAAAAGCTATTGGTGGAATAAGGGAGGAAAAACACAAAAGGAGAACACAAAACTCTCTAGGATCTAGATCCCAAGGATTCATTCACTAAGAAGGAATTTGGTTAGGTGGGGTTATAAATCTAGATCTCCTCTCACAAATCCCTAAAAGGATACAAGAATAATAGAAGTGAAAGGGAAGAGGAAAAACTCTTTAAGGTCAACAAGGAGGATAAAGAGAGAAAAAAGACCAACCAAAGAGCCAACCCCACGAAGTGGAAGAGGGAGGCCTTAAAAAGGTCCTCCCAAATCTTCCTGTTATGCATAGATCCATGCACGGCCGGTAGTACCGCTAGCACCCTGTCAACGGTCAAAAACTATGACTCGGAAAGAGAAAATAGGCATGGCCGGTACTACCGGTGCAACGGTACTTCTGCTCGGTCGGGGCCAGTACTACTGCCTAACTTCCGTTCAACTTCCGCTTATATGCATTTCATAAGATGAAATGTACTGAACGAAAACCAGCCCTCGGCGGAAGTAGGCAAGAACTTCCACCGGTACTACCGACGCAAATAGTCCCCTAGCAGTACTACCGATGGCGCGCGGGAACTACCGGTTCAGGCAACATTAGAAAGCAAAACTTCAATAACTTTTGCATCAAAACGCCAAACGGTATGAAACCAAATTTGTTGGAAAGATAACGACGTGAGAAAATATCAAGTATATATAAGTAAGATACCTCCCTCGGTGTGAATCCGAGAAACCCGCAAGATAAAAAACGCAATAGGATATGCAAGGAAATTCCATTTATAATGATCTAGAGATTGTTATGAATATAACCACAAGCCGTAGATCCTCACATGGACAAGATCAAACAACAAGAATGCAGGGGTTTGAGCTATCTCTGAAAGATGCAATCGAGTCACTCACTCGAGATCCCCTCTTGATATTATGGTTATCTATCCTAAACCTGGTCTCCCAACTAACAGCATGAGACTGGCAAAAGAGAGAACATATCAATATCATACCTTCATCTTTGAGCATTCCACTTGAGCTTGATGTAGACCGTCTTGTCTTTCTCAAGATGGAACACCTTTCTTGATTGCTCTTGCTCGCTCTTGTTTGATGAAGACTTGCGAATTGCTCCCACATACACTAAGGGAGACCTCTTTCTTGAACTTGTCTTCATCAATCCATGTGATCTTCTAGAGATGGCACATCTTGAGCTTGCACTTTATTTCTTCTAACTCCATAAGTATAATATATTGAAGATACACATGAGAAACTCCATTTTCTTCTTCAAGACACCCTTAATCTTCTTCTTCATATTCTTCAACATGGTTCCAAAAGGCCCAAAGCCCTTGGACATTGTTTCTTCTTTTTCATTCCGTCTACAATGAAACCAACACATGGTCCAAACGATGCAATTGGATAAAACCTATAAGTTCAAGGTGAGAATGGGGCAAAGCTCGCACCTAATCGAACCCACACCAAGTGATGCAGACTTAGTATTCCAAACCACGCAGATCCAACATATTATTTTACAAAACCGCACCACACCACACCATGTCAAATTTTCGGCTGCACCCACCCCGCCCTGGAAGGACACCGCGGACTAAACCCGCGGGTTCGGCCCGTGGGTTCGTGCAGGTCGCCAGGCAGTTGCTTGTCATGCCTCGAGGAAGGCAGTAGCTGCCGGCATGATAGCTCCGATCGATATGTTTTCTCTTACAACAACTAGCAAACGCTCACGTCCACGTACGTACCGGTACAACAGTAGAACCGTAGAATCCCGACGGCAGCACAAGAACATGGGTTAGTGACTTGGGCGTGTGGTGTTGCAGTGGATTGGAACCACAGGTTAGACCGACGAGTTCACACCATTCGATCTCACACTAGACCACACCGCTCCGGTCCTTTTTTTTGCGTGGATCTACACCGCACCGCTCCATTTCTATCTTCAACCCGTTGATGCCCATTCCAAATGGAACCAAGGTAGCAACCACACCGAAAAGCCCACTTTCAGTCGCACCATTCTCATCTTGACTATAAGTGAAACTCAATTCAAACATTAGTCCATAAAGATTATTATTAATTATCAAAACTACACATGGGGCATACGTGTCCTTTTACAAACGATCTCGCTTCACGATTCCTCGTTAGTGGAGCACGGGTCCTCATCGGCAGATGGCTCTTCCGGGGATGTGGTGTGGAGGACGACAACATGGTTGCAGGCGAGCCCCTCCCTCCGTTGTGGACGCAACGCGGGAAGGCATGCGGCAGTGTGAGCCCCACTTTTGGTGTAGCGGCATGCAACACGTTTCCTAGTATTGTTGGAGCAGACCGTGCCGCGTGCCGCGTCCGCGTCGAGCACTGTTGCATCATAGCCGCGTCCGGGAAGAGTTGGACGAGTAATTAGGAAGGGGAAGTTTATATTTGGCGATCTAAAACGTCACTTCATGCTTGTTGGTGAACTTAACTATTCCCTTAGATTAATTAATGCAAATTTGTGTAGATTCTCGCGTGTATCTACATACTACTTACCTCCGTTCCAATGTAAGTCTTTTTTTAAAAAAAAAGTCAAACTACATAAATTTTACCAAGTTTATAAAGAAAAATATTAATATTTACAATACAAAATCCATACTCTTTAATACATCATGAAACATATTTTCACATGATATCTATATAATATCATAGTTGTTGATATTTTTTTAGAAATTTAGTCAAAATTTTCTTAGCTTGATTTTTTAAAAAAATATAAGCCTTAAGCTTTGCTTTGGGACGGAGGTAGTAGAATGTTGTACCCAGACAAATCGACAAATCTGCATCAATTAATTTAGAACTGAGGTAATATTGTATTACTCCCTCAGATATTTGTAATATTGTATTACTCCTTCATATGGATCGGACTCATCGGAGGGAGTACTATTTATTCATCCTGAGCCGACAATACAAGACCAATTGTCAAAGGCAGCCTCGGAAAGAAGACAAAAATGAAAATTTAACGAATGTTTTAGGACTGTCGCAAACCAAAAACACCACAGGCAGAGAATACAACTGGAGGTGTGTACTTAAGTTTTAACATGATAGCCAGATAGGTTCGGCTACAGAGTCCACAATGCATAAACATCGCAAAAATGCGTGAAGCTGGCATCATCTAAGCATCAGGTTCATTCATTCAGCTCCAAAGACCAAGTCTTCAAGTCTCAGGTACAATCATTCAGAAAAGTGGCTGGCTATCAGGCACCTCGGTGTCGTCCAACGGCTCGGTTGGTTTCAGCCTCGCCTTCTTGTAGCTACGAGAGCCTCGGAGGATGGAGTGGATGTCACTCTTTTGTGATCTGAACAAATGGAGTGAAGACAATTCAAGTGTCAGCAAGCTTCAACTCGAAGACCAGAAAAAAGGCCAATCATGTTCGTCTAGTCTAGTCAAGCCGTTCTATCCAAAATGTTAACGCACAGTTACTCACAATGGGGATGGAAGCCGCTACAGCCTACAGTAAAGCTGCTACTGTTCTATATCTGATGTTAATCTATTATCCTCTCCACACAAGATTGATGTACACCATGCAACATTTACACCTGACCGCTTATGTGGCAATATGCTAAACTAGTTCCATTCTACAAATTCGAGAACTTACAATGATACAATGTCGTCATCATCAGGTACTTCACCCCCATCCCAGGCTGCAGATGAAATGCCTGTCAAATGCACATCAGTTAGTCAATTTCCATAGGTGGACCACCGTATCAGATGTAATGTCAGAAAGCAGTTCGTGCGCAACCACACTAATATATATATAACAAACACAAGACAAACAGAGATTGTGGGCGCCTATCAACGGAACACTAAATCAGAAACAGTAATATTGCATAGCATTCTTAGATACACTTATAACAATACTAAACAAGGAATTTATCAAATTAAGTATTTACAAATGAACGTAGGAATATAACGTTCTTAGTAGTACGAGTTTACTGCACAGTTCTCTAAAGGATATATCAAGCCTTAACTGCATTTTCCTTTTACTTCTTAATTTGTCCGACAGATAAAAACATAACAGATCAGAAGCAGTTGTCTTTTTTTGCGAGAAAAAAACAGTTGTTTTAATTCAATACCTATTCCATGTGATACTAATAAATGTTCCTACCTGAGCCCGCAGATGTAGATGATGAATTTTCCATGGCAGCCTTTTCACCCATGGTGTTCAATACTTCATCAGAGCTTTCACTTATGGTGTCATCGAAAATTGTGCCCGTGCCTCTCTTACTATCCTTTTTGGATTTGCCCTTGACCTGTTCATAAATTTTTCTTGGAACTTTCCGAACTGCTACTCTAAATTTGTTTGCAGCTGGTGTGCCATAAGCGCTTTCATTCGATGCTTGTGGACTCATGGGAAAACTCTGAACAGGGTTGCTTACAGCATTAGGATTTATACTCGTCCTTCCATCAATAGACACATCATTGTTTGTACTCTTTGCATGTCGCTTTGTCTGAGAAGTAGAGTTCCTTTGTTCTTTGCTAATGTGTGCATGGTCCTTCTCAATGAGCAAATCTGTCTTACTATCAGCACCAAACATGCTTAGGTGGGGATTCTTTTCAAGTGTGCTATCACGTGTGGCATTTTCTGTCTCCTGTTGCAGCATACTACCATTCTGAATAACTTTATCGGTGTTTTCACTTGCATAGTCATGCTCAATTCTTCCCGTCTGCGCATCAGAATGCATCAACTCTTGTGTACAATTATCAGTGTCCTGATTACCACCATTAGGATTTTGAGACTTGGGTTTGAGCAAATCTGGTTTTGTTTTGCTCTTCTTTTTCCCCTTGGCTTTCTTCACATTACCATCTTCTCTGTTCATATTTTCTGCTGAAACAGAGGGTACGCCCACATTGCCAGTACCAAAATGATCAGCTAATCTAGTTTTATCTGTATGAACATCAGATGCTGGCAGATCATTTGGTTCAATACTACCAGCATGTTGAGACTCTGTATCTGCTTTTCTTTTGCTTTTCTTTTTGCCCTTTACTACTTCCCTTATAGTATCATCATTGTTTTTTGCAGAATCAGATGGGCCATTCGTCGCACTGGGGTTAAAATGGTCAATGAAATTGATTTTGCTGTTATCAGGATGAACTGCTACATAATCATTTGGTTCAACAGCATCAGAAGAACCTTCAGGAATAACTGCTCCCTGTTGAGCCCTGGAGTTCATGAAATCTGCATCGGAACCATTCTTGGAAGATTTTTTCCTGCCCTTTTGGGCATTATTAGGCTTGTCAAGCGGGACAGTTGTGTAATCTTTATGAACTACAGGTGATTCTACTGGAGCTCCTACTGTCTTGTCATTATTATGGGTCCCACCAATGTTAATTACATGTTTTTCCTGGCTATCTTCCGCAAACTGATTTTCATGTCCATGTGTGGAATGATTAACTTCCTCTATTTTAGGAGTCCGAGTCTTTGAAGACCTTTTGCTTTTCCTCTGTATTATTTGACCAGTACTTGCAGAAGCATCGCTTGCAAAACCTCCTTGAAACAATTCGGCTTTGGTGCAATTTTCTCCTTTCAAGTCCTCTGCAGGAGCATCTCTGACTTGCTCACCCAAAGACTGGATAGCTTTACCACTATCAGTAGGAACATGCTCTAAGGAAACCTTATTTCTCTGACGCTTAGTGGATTTGGTTCTTCCATTAGCTGGCACTACTGTTTTCTCAGTCAAAACGTCTTTAACAGCACTGGTGTTTTCATCAGGTAGACCGGACAGGTCAAGTACAGTTGACAGTTTTTTCACTGGTTTTCCTTCAGACTTATGACTAGGTGAGCTGATGCAGGGATCAGATTGAATAGCTGATGAGGGCAATGCGTCACCAGCACCACCTTTAGTTTGTTCCGTTAACGGATCTCCATTCAATGCCTTACTTAAGTTGTCTGTGCATCTTAAATCTGCCAATACCTCATTAATCATATTTGTTGTTGCTAGATCCACAGTTTCATCAACCTTCCTGCAGTCACTAACTGTTGCTTCTCCTATAGTGCCTGGTGTAATCAATCTAGATGGTTTTGTCACATCTTGAGTAGGATCATCCTTTGAAGACTCCAAGTGGCGTTTCTTCTTCTTTTTTCTCTTCCCATCACCATTAGAATCCTTTATTACATCAAAATTCCCTTGCTGCACATTGCTTGGATCATTTACATCCGCACCCTGATTAGAAACTATAACCGGTTCCACCACATTCTCAAGCCTGCACTGATTTTTTTCATCAGCTGTTTCTTCTCCTATATTGCCTAGTATTATTTGCTTTGCATCTAGACAGTGGGTACTGGTGTTCTCTGTTGAGCTTGCATTCATAATGAATCCAGATGATTTCGTCACATCTTGGGTAGGAACATCATTTGAAGACTCAGTGTTATGTCTTCTCTTTTTCTTCCGTTTTACATCATCATTTGGATTTTCTTTACAATCCCCTTGTTTCAAATTGCTTGCAGCCTGTCGCTTATAAGGGCCATTTACAATCTCCTGCTGAGTAGAAATAATGTCTGATTTGCCTGCTTTCTCGCTATACCTACACTGGTCTTTTGCTTCAGCAGTACCCATGGAAGTTAGGCCAACTGAGCTAGCCTTCTTTGATTTCTTGCAGTTTTTCTCTTGAGAAATATTATCTACTGTCTCCAAGAAATCCTTGTATGCGTCAACTGCGTTTTCATCATGATCCCCATCACTGATTCCTTCAGCAGATTTTTCTTCACCAGCTACAACTTTGCATGTGGAAATACTGATGTCTCCAACGACCAAATTTCTATATCCTTCATGTACAAGACCGATATTACTTTGGTCAGCAGCTAGATCACTAGTTGCTTGAGCATCAGTCCCCAATTGAACACGCTTGGTCACTTGGCTTACACTATTTAGTGGTGATGACGAAAGAAGCATGTCAGCTGGTATGGCCTTTGTTTTGTCTCTGCTGGTCATTTCGATGTCAGATGCACCATCACCTGGGTGATGAAAAAGGAAAACAATTATTCAGTACTGATGCATAGCTAGCTAGAAAAACAAGAAATTCGATTTATAGTTCTTGGAATTCTAAGGGAACTTTAGAACACCGACAAATGCATGTAATTTCTAATGCTCCAGTTTTGCATTCCTCTAGGACATGGACCAGAGGGCCACAGTTTCAACACAAAACACATACTTTATAAAATCTAGCATATTCTTGAAATCTTCATAGCCGAATTCAAGCACGAAGAGGATGCCGCACTCGCATGAGCTAAGTTCCAAACAAACGCCAGTAGATAAAAATAATATCGTATTGTAAAAGAATCCAGGGGCATTACTACCTATGGTTTTTGGTACCTCCACTGCTCCTGTTGATGGCCCTGTCATTTGTCGAGCAGAAACATCTTTGGAAGTGACCAAAATACTCTTTTTTCTTTTCTTATTCTTTCCAGTAATTATTGGATTTTCTAGTTGGACTGAATCTTCTTTTACGTTTCCATCCATTTCCTGCTGAAAAGAAGTATTTGAAAGCACCTCACAAGAATTAGTGTTAGTTTCCACATCTCTGGTCCTAGAATCATAGGTTTCTCTAATAGGATCTACAGCTGATGTGTCAAAAGAACCAGTCACTCTAGCCTTTTTGCGACCCTTTTCTTGAGAGAGATCATCTAGTGCATGAAGCTCTCCCAATGTTTCCTCCCTTATCCCCATTTGCTTGTCACCAGAAACAAAACCTAGTTCACAGTCTCCAACATTATGCATAAGGTCTTCCTCTCTTGCGTGTACCTCCTTTCCAACCAGGGTCACGTTACTTTGATTTGCCAATCCATTGATGTTTGCCACAGATGTTGAATTAACATAAACCCCTTCAGTTTGATCACCATGTTTCTTCCCTTGCTTGTAGCTCTCTGAATTGTCAATAGCTAGAACAGAAATTGTCCGTACATCTGTCGCCATGCTTACTTGTGTGCTATTTCTTTCTATATTCCGTTTTGACGAGGATGGCAGATGCACATCATGTGCATGAACATTAACCAAAACTGCAGCATCTTCACCACCTTAAAAGGCACACGAAATATTGATTTAAAATACCTCAAAGTAAACAACAAGGGAGATCAACATCTTTAGCAGGTTCGACCTCATGTCTCAAGAGTCAAGAGAACTGTGAGCAACAGAACTACTTCAAATTTACATGCATATTGAAAAGAATTTAATCATATGACACGAGAAAGCAAGTTATTGACTTGAGAGTTGAGAATGCCTAAGAAATTCATGATCTGCACTGAAACAACTTTAAGTTGATGTTGATGCTAGGGTTTGATACAAAGATTTGCTTGAGCAAAAAAACTGAATGATCAATTCAAGTGAATAGGTAACTAAGTATACTCATCATAACACTTTAACCAACAATAAGAAAACTACAGAGCATTACCAATGTTAGCTTGCCTTGATAATTAATAGGATTCAAATGTGACAGTAAATGCTAATTCAATACCTTCCAGTATTGTAGGAAGCTTAGCACTTGGTTTCCTTCTGCCCTCATCTCTGCAGTAGCGTGTGTCCGTCTCTGCAGCTGTCATCTTGACATGCAGAAAGTACCCAGCCTTAACTTTCGCAAATGCACTCCTCACTACCATCGAATCAGAGAGGTGATACATTGCACCCTTCCGTAGTACCTAGCGGAAATAATGACACGTTTAGAGAACTTCCAATACACTTTTCAGGGTCTCCAGATTGCACATGCTAACTGTATGGAGTTCCGAAACAGCATGTAATTCAATCAAGAACCATTAAGGGAAAAGGAATGAGCTGACCATCAGACTCAGGATAAACATCTTTCCATAATCAGAATTTGTGTAATATATTCAATCAACTTAGTAAAATTCGATAACCATCTATCACATCATGAAAGAAACCAGAACTTTTTACTAAACTTAATCCCCAGCAGGCATTTCAAGGACCACACACACTGAAATATGACTTCACAAAATCCAAAAGAGATCTTTGTAAACAGCAAAGCCAAGTTAGGTATCTTACACAAAATCACTGGTAAATATAACTTAACCGCACCAATTGTAATAATTAACCAGCAGTACGGAACAATGCAGTCAATGTAACATGATGTACATTTGTTGGCAGTTGCATCACATTGCACTCAAACATATCGACATGTCTCTCACATTCCGAATTTTACAAAATGGAGAAGAAACAAAACATAACTGCACAAAGAAATTACACGGTAGAACAACCCAAAACTACAGGTTTCATGGTGAGATTTATGGACCGTTCTGTGGCACTATGCGCCCAGCTGATCACAGACAAATTCAATAAAACGTACCCACGGGCTAAACAATCTGACTTTTCTTAAACCTAAAAGAACACTGGACAAAACCTACAGTGGAACATACACAGACAAGGAAAACTCCGTTTCAAACTATACGTGAAATCAAAGCGGCCACGATGAGCTTATTACATTCAGACAAAAAAGTCATGTAAAAGTATTAAGACGATCAAAGGCATAAATCAGAACCTGAAAGGACTTCACGGAGACGGTGCCGAGGTCGGGGAAGGCGGCGGCGTGCTCCACGGCCACTTGCGCTGCGCGGGGGCAAAGAGAAAAACGAGCGTCAGATAAGGTTATGTCGGCAACAGAGGAGGAGAGGAGGCGGCCGAGAGGCGTACACTTGAGGCCGCAGATGGTGGAGTCCGCGGCGACGTTCAAGGCGAGGTGGGTGCCGAGGTCCGTGTCAAGGAACAGGGATATGTGGCCGCCCCCGCCGGCGGAGAGCGACTGTGGAGGGTGCGGCGGCGACGAGGTGGCCATTGCTGGGGTGCGGCAGCCGCCAGTGGAGAAGGGGGGAGAGAGCGACGGAGCGGCGTATTTTGAGGGTGCGTTTTTGCCTTTTGGGCTTACCCCTCCGTTTACTTTCTAAAAATTCATTTTTTTTCAGGTTATCTTTTTTTCTTTGAGGGAATTTTTCAGGTTATCTTAGTTTTCCTTCCTTTTCAGGTTACCAACACCTTTTTATCAACTCGGTGCCTCACATGCGAATTATCTACGGATCATTTGTTGGTTTTGCATAGAATGAATGGATACGAGAATTTTTTGTACTCCTCCCGTCTCAAACTAAATATAATAAATTTATCAAAATTTAGATAAATTTATATATTAAATAGTATTTAAATTTATTCAAATTTTAATAAATTTAAGACGGAGAAGTATTAATACTTACTTCTACCAATTTAAAACAATTAGAAATGTCTAAAAGTAAAACCCTTTATTTTAAAGACAAAGGGCAATGGATCAGGCGACAACGGATTTTCAGCGGACCGTATAAGAAGCTCTAGAAACTCTGAATAGTTATTTGAATACCGAGCTACATTTTCGTATAATTCGTGCTAGCAAACCGCAACTATGTCTCACATTTTAGATACACTAATTCTATTTAAATCTGTCGGTTTGTGGTGATCCGCATGCAATCTCCGAGGTATATCTACTTGCTTTAGGCCCAGTTCTGTTAGCGGCTTCTCCGAGAAGCCGTCCTACCCCCAGCTTTCTAGGGAAGCCGGTTTAAAAAATAGAAGGCTTCCAAAGTGGTTAAGGCTAAACTAACTTGGAAGCCTCACAAAATTTTGGAACCGGCTTCCTCAGAAAGCTGGGGGTAGGACGGCTTCTCGAAGAAGCCGCCAAAAGAACTGGGCCTTATTCGTTTGGGGTAGAAGCTGCATCCAACGGTGTTTCAAAAAAATGTTAACATTAAATTTATAAAAATAAATGATAGATAAAAAATATAAACATATATTAAAAAAACATTGTTCAGCTTAAAAGCAAAAGTTCTCGTCGATGACAGTGGCGGTGACGATGACAGTGGCGGCCAGCGTCCTAGTTCTCGTCGATGACGATGAAAATCTGTGGCAGCAGTCAAACTTCTTCAGCCAACCAACGGTGGAGATGGCAGAAAGACTCTAGGTAACTTTTATTACACAAACTTCAAAATTCTAAATTCAAAAGTTCTAATTTTTTTGGAAAAATACATGCATGTAGCAAATTGTGTGCTCTAGCGGTGTGCGAATTTTCAGCTCAAAAACACTTTATATTTTAGGCTCAACAAAAATGGAAGAATCATACAAAAAGGAAAAATCATTACACTAGTTCACCGATGACAAAAACTTAATTTTTCATTTTTGCTGAGTCTAAAATACAAAGTATTTCAAGCTGAAAAATTGTCAACCATAGAGCACATAGTTGACTACATGTAGATTTTCCCTGTTTTTGTGAAACTTTTGAATTCAACATTTTTTAATTCCAAAATCCAAACTTACTAGAGCCCGAATACCATAACGCCATTCTTCTTGTATAACTGTTTGTTTCAAGGGGTTGTTTTCTTAGAGATCTTGCATTATAAATTGCAACTAATTCATGCAACTTGCCTAGAGTTGAAAAATAGGTTTCCATTCCACTATATTAAAATGTATATAGCGACCATAATTCAACCATGAGAGTCTCGAAATGAAAGAAAATGCTAGGGCGTCGGCAAACACACATCCAAGAGAAAGACAAAGGAATAAAAAAATGGAGACAGAGGCGGTTCAACTAAACAAAGGCAACCCACAATCGATGCGCCCTCCTAAGGAGTTCCACCTCGCTCCTAGCAACTATTCGTCAAGCACCAAGCAACACCTTCAAAAGGAAAGCCAGCGCTATTTCCCGGACAAGAGAATGGTCCTAGGGTTTCTCCCAACACATAAAGGGAAGTGGTTGACGGGTAGCCACGACACCCTTCTAGAAGGAAAGGTGCCGCCCAAGGGCAGCACCGCGTTATTGTCGGTTGAGCCGACAAGGATTTCTCCCAAAAAAACTCTATCCACAACCCCCGATGGATCCATTTGCACTGGAGCCCCATGAGACCGAGACCTCGCCACCACCAAACTTGTCATCCAAGAGCATGCGCAACTATGGTCATGAAGCCGCCAACATTGTCTCACCAAAAAAATCGTCGTGAGGTCCGCAAGACATATGCGAAAAGTAGCTCGAATCGAAACCCGCGGTACCATGGCCACACGAGAGCGAACTTCCTCCACCACCAAACACAATAGTCGACCAGACATGGCCGCAGGTACACCAGTCCCAGTTGGGTCCGGCCCGGCCCATCGGGCCTGTAAAGCCCCCGCAAGGGCACACCAGTCCCAAGAGGATCTGACTGGGCCTAGATAGACCCATAAAACCCGCAACCACGCTTCAACATGTGGGTCATGGTCGCTGCCGAATCTTGCACAAACCACTCTGCCTACTGTCGACAAATCAAACGGAATGCAAGGGCCTGCCCATGACCCAGATCGGGTCGATTGGGACCTAAGGGCCCCAATCTGGGATGGCATGGCCTGATCAGCGATGCCATTCCATGACTGTGCCTCCGCGACTGCACCTTCCAGCTGAAGCCTAGTCGCCGCCATCCTATGCACACCGCCGCCGGGGGATGGGTCCCCGACCCTGCCACGGAGCCATGGGGAATGGCGAACCGCCGGCTGATAGCTGTGAGATTCTACACATTTTTTATGGATTCTATCAATGGTTTTCGTTTGGATTTGATGGTTTTCCCGCTTTACCTAACGCTAATACTTCGGTAGCAAAGAAAATCTGGTTTTTAATCTATGTTTCAGGTTCTATACGTCAACAGAGGGATTTAACAGCAAAAACACAATATTCAGGCAAAAATAAGCAAGTCCCTTTTTGGAAGCAATCGAGGAGAATTCGCTGCAAGTTTAACCACCAACTATACGGTCCGCAGCCGTATAGTTGCCGTCGTATAGTTGCCATATCCTTTGTATTATTAAAAGGGACAATTTCCGTGAAGAGGCTAAGGTTGAAAACAGAACACACGAGTTGCCACACCATCTAGAAGGGAGAAAGAAGGGATTCGGAGAAGAAGGGGAAGACGTTCTTCATCTCTCTCTACGATCTTCGATATCCTAGCTACCACACCTCCATAGCCATTACTTGTATTTGAGAGAGAGAGAGAGAGATCTCCACTTTGCAAGATTAGGGTTTGAGATTGTTCTTCCTATCTTGAATTGTGTTGGATTTATTTCTATTTCTTATTGTGGATCTCCATGGTAATATCGAGAAGAACTCCCTTTATTTAATTATATTGATGATGTTTTCTTCTCTCATATGTGAGTAAGTTTCCTTGGGCGTGGAAAATGTAGAAAATTGGTGAGATGTGATGTGCCTACATAATTTCCATCAAGTTTGTGGTTAATTCTAATTGCTATATTGTGTGTGCTTGACTATCTGTGTGATGCTTAATGCCCGTTGTCCAATTAAGGGCCCAGACAACTTGATGTTTTGCTCTACCTTTTTTTGGAAAGAATTATATACTAATATCAGAATATACCAGTTACACCCAGCCTCTGCAACAACTCATTGCTCTAGCGGCCACACGGATGCACACAGCCAAAAAGAGAAAGAAAAATTACAAAAAAAGAAAAGTCCCGCTATAGTGACTCATTCATTGAAACAATAGTACTACCACCACCAAGACAGCACCAGAAGTCCAGCTTCTCAAAAAATGACACCTCCAAGAAGGGAACAATGCACAAACATCGACATTGCTTGATCAAAGATCTAGGTTTTGACCTTGAAGAAAGTCCGCGCTCTCAAAACAATACCTTCAACAAGGCCATTGCCATGCACAACAAATTAAGACCAGACCCTAGGTTTTCACCCTGAGAGGTAGGACCATGAACCTCTCATGTGCAGTCGCTCCCACTTGCATGCCACTCCTCCAATTCACAAGTTACCTAGCCAATTCCTCATCACCACCCAGACTCGAACCACCATTGTCTATCCTCAGATCTCGGTCTCCATGAATTTCTCCGTCAGCACCATGGAACGAGAACATGCCCCATGATAATAACATCCAACAAAGCTTCGAAGCACACCCTCTGAAACCAAACGGTCAGGGTAAAACATGGGTGCGTACGACCGAATTCAATCCTTCCAGCAAACTCACAGCATGATAGCATTTATGGAGTTTGCCGGTGGAGCCTTTCGGAACACGACACAGAAACCATATCAATGGAGACCAACATCCAGCAGATCATCGTCTTGGTTTGAGAGGGATCCAGGACCACCTCCTTTATTAAAACCGAGCCAACAGCCCCCATGCCACCCGCCAGAAACTAGCAGGATCCGCCGCAAGACGACAAGACCACCCGGCCGACCATTCCGACGAAGAAGGAGGCCACCACCACCATGCCGGGGGCAGATGCCCCAAGCGCCCTAGTGTCATGGACAAGGCTCGGGGCGCCTGGGCGTCGGCGTCGAGGCTAGGCCCAGATCCCCACCACCGCCTTCCCCCATCTGGGCCGAGGATCACCGGCCGCCGCTCGCCACAACACCACCGCCAAACCAGCCGGGACGAATGCTGCCGCCTTCCCGCCAGATCGCGATCAGGGATGCCGCCGCTGCCACGCCCCCAGGTCTTTTCCTGGCGATGATCCAGGTAGCGGTGGCGGGGAGGAGAGACCACCGGAGGGAGGGCTCAAGGGAGGGAGCCGGCATGAGGCCGCCTGGCCTGGCCAAAAGGAGGAGAAGGGGTCGGGAGGTACTTTCTCGGGAGGAGGTCTCAGGATTTCTAGATCTCTTTGTTCTACATAGATAGAATCTTGTTTGCTAGCAGACCGGCGACCATCGAGTGACACGGGGATATCAATGGGAAACTAGTTTAACTTGAGTATAACGGGTAACCACCGAACCACCGAGCTTATTGCATTAGTCTGATCCAAGGAGCTTAATTGCTAAGCAACTTGAAGGATCTTAATCGTCTAGCGACTGACCATGGTTGTGGTAAACATGCTAGTAGAATTATTGAAGTTGGGATGAAATCTACCAAGAGGAGTTCCGGCTAATTATGGGTTGCTCGCCTACACACGATACGTATGACATTATAATTGTTATACTTATCACTCATTCACCGGCACATTCACTATCACCATGAACTGAAACTCCCCGTGCCTATTTCATCATCTACATAAAACAACAAACAAATCGTCCTTTACTTTTTATGCTTTTTATTTCAGTAGTTTATATTTTAGTTTTTTTAAGTACTTCTATTTACACCCAAATTTCATTCTTATTCTCAACACTTGCATTCAATTCACTCGAAGACTTGTGACAACTTCGGGTGCGACAGAGACTTCACCAATAAACATTTACCTTTGGGCTCCCTGTGGGATTGATACATGAACTTTGAAACTAGCTATAAACGATATGTGCACTTGTAGTCATCAAGCTATTTTCTAGCGTCGTTGCCGGGGAGCTAAGCGCTAAGTGTTTTGTCTCTTGACATTTTAGGTGTTACTGTTACAAGATGTTCACCTTAGGATACAAAGGGTCTACACACTCTGGTAGGGCTTATCTACCAGATTATTTTGAACACGTGCCTACTCAGAGACGCGAGGAAATCATTAACAAACTTTTGAGATCGAATAGAGTTGAAGTTGATAACCTAAGTGACTTCATGGAAATAATGTCCATTCATAAGACAACACCCAAGAAATCTGAGAAGACTCTCAGAGAATATAGTGCTCCAAACTCTGCATTTATTAAACAACCTATAGAATTTCCTAATCCTAGAGTTAGGAAATATCGATTTGACGGTAAAATTATTTAAATTTTCAAGGAAAAGGCTTTCAGTGGAAGGGAAGATAAGGACCCAGGAAGTTATCTTAGAGTGTTCGACGATGTGATAACATCACTTGGACCAAAAGGTTCGCCAAGAGAATTCTCTCGTCTAAAATTATTTCGTTGGTCTCTCAAAGATAAAGCTCTAGACTGGTTATATTCTCTCACTCGCCATTATATTAAATGTTGGGAAAACTGCATCGTCAAATTCATAAACAGGTTTAATCCTTTTGCAAAGGTAACAAAACTTAGAAAGAATATAGGCAATTTTAATCAAAACGTGGGAGAAAACTATCCACAAGCCTGGAAAAGATTTTTTGGAATGATCAATAGTATCCCTAATCATGCTATTCCGAGACAACTGTTTGCCACTTATTTTACCACGGTCTTAATACCCAATGCAGAGAATTGCTAGATTCATCGGCAGGAGGATCGATAAATACCTTAACTATTAAATCATGTTTGGAATTAATGGCTACTAGGGCTAAGAATGATTCTTTATATAATCCTGATTTTGGCACTAAGCCGGAAAAGGGAATACTTCATATAAATCCTGATCTTATGCCTGAAGTGCATAAAACCACGAAAAAGGTATACCTTCGGAGCTTGTCAAGGAAAACAAAGTAGATTTATTACAAGTTTTAACTGAAGAAGATGAAACTAGAAAAGTTTTTCAAGAATTGAAACATCGACAGACAAAGTCTTATAATAACTTGCATAAGCAATTTCAAAAACATAAAAAGATTTTGACCGAACTTACAGAAAATTATGAGGAGATTGGCCAAGAAATAAAATTGTTTAACAAGTACCTTAGTATGATTGAAATCCAATGTGAACAAATAGCGTCTGGTTATCAAATTTTTCTTCGTGATGATATAAATATTCTTGTTTTTACTAATGTTGTTACAAGGAGAGGTGCAGTTATTAAAGG